>CM061066.1:122608704-123208704 GCA_030762895.1 Sophora flavescens
GATGCTCGTCTCGACCTCGTTGCTATGGGTATACGAGAGCAGTTAGCTCTAGTTGTTGAGGATGGTAAGCGAACTTATTTGCCGCCAGCATGTCATACTTTGTCAAAAAAGAGAGACAAAGTTTCTGCGGGTGTCTTCAGGGCATCAAAGTTCCACATGGTTACTCTTCAAATATGAAGAGGCTTGTCTCTAGTGATCTTAAATTAGTTGGCTTAAAGTCTCATGATTGTCACATCTTGATGCAACAACTTCTGCCCGTTGCTATTCGTGGTATTGCTCCAAAAAATGTGAGACATGCCATTATTCGGTTGTGCTCATTCTTCAATTCTATATGTAGCAAAGTCGTTGATCCCCGTATGTTGGATGACTTGGAAGTTGAGGCTGCTACAATCTTGTGCCAATTGGAAATGTATTTTCCTCCTTCCTTTTTCGACATAATGGTTCACTTAATTGTTCATTTGGTGAGGGAGATTAGATTATGTGGGCCGATTTTTCTGAGATGGATGTACCCAGTTGAGTGCTACATGAAGATCTTGAAAGGGTACGTGAAGAATCCTCATCGTCCGGAAGCATCTATTGTTCAAAGGTATGTTGCAGAAGAAGCTATTGAGTTTTGTTCGGACTACCTTCATAACACGGATCCTATAGGGGTTCTTAAGCCTTGGCATGATGAGATCAGATGTCAAGGTAAGGGTACACATGGCTTAAGAATTAATAGCAAGGGTCGGGAGGAAGTGCTTCAAGAACATTTGTATGTATTGAACAACATCGATTGTGTTCAGCCTTTCTTATTTGAACATAAAAGAAAAGTCAATCAAGAAAACCCTCGAATGAGCGAAAGGTGGTTGTTGAACAAGCATAACAAGACTTTCTTACCATGGTTCAAGGAAGAAATGCTTAAGGATGGTAGTACTGCTTCTGATGACGTAAGATGGCTAGCACGTGGGCCTAGCTTCAACGTCATATGTTGGAGCGGATACGACATCAATAACTTTTCCTTTTATACAAAGGAACAAGATAACAATAGTACCATGCAAAATAGTGGGGTTATGATCGTGGCCGAAGCAATGCATTTCTCTTGTGCAAAGGACACAAAACCTGTTAAAGCACCGACACCTTACTTTGGATATATTGAAGATATTTGGGTGCTCGATTACACTAAGTTTACGGTGCCGGTTTTTAAATGTAAGTGGGTTGATAGTAACGATGGTGTACAAACTGACGAATTGGGGTTCACATTGGTAGACCTCAACAAGTTAGATCATATAAACGAGCCTTTCATAATGGCTTCCCAAGCAAAACAAGTGTTCTACATCACCGATCCTTCTAACAAAAGGTTGTCCGTGGTTCTCCAAGGAAAAAGCATGTATAATGGTAGTGATGAAAATCAAGATTCAAATCTTGATATTCCTGAGACTCCTTCTTTTTCAACAAACATGCCTACTATAATCGAGGAGACACGGGTGGACGATGTACATGCCACTCGTGATGATCATCACGAAGGGATATTGATATAGGTAGTTTAAACTTAGTATACATTTATTTTTATTTATACTTCTGTATTTATTTTGAGTTAACCTATGTTAATAAATATATATTGTTTCTGAACAGGCATACATATGGATCAGTCGGATAGCCCACATGCACGAGAGGACACTGTGGGGCCTACGCAGGACCCAATCGCGCCTACGCCTGATTCTAGTGTAAGTTTACATGTTATAAACTATCTTTAGTCCTTCTTTTTAATGTAAGTTTATAATGTTACAACCCTCTATTTTATCATTTTTTTGTCCATACATACATCACAGGCTCATAGGAAACAGGGTAGAGGAGCCACGACGTTGAAGAAACTAGAGAAGGACAGGCAAAGCGGACAGAAGCTTGAGGTGTCCTTCGATGCTAATCTAAATGCCCAGGGACCCCGTGCTAAAGAATTTAATAAGTGGGTGTTTCTACAAGCGAAGCAGCACGTAAGCATCAACTACAACCACTGGAATGACGTTCCACAGAACGTTAAGGATCAGATTTGGGAGGCTATCACGGTATTTTACCTTTATATTCGTTTGATTTACATTATTAGATAATTATCCGAGTTATAATCCATCCAGTTGTTATGTATTTAATGTGTAGGTAGCTTGGACTGTGCCAAATGACGAGGATCATCATCATAAATGTATGAAAATGGCATCAAAGTGTTGGAATGAGTTCAATCATGATCTTACCAGGTACTATGTATCTGGGAAGAAGCAACTTGATAAAATGTTCTCGGATTATCCCTGGATTGATCAGGATACTTGGGATATGTTTGCTAGGAGTCGACAGAATGGAGAATTTCAGGTTGGTTGATTAAGTTAATTTTGTATGCTTCTTATAGATCATTTAACTGTATTTAATTATGTGTTTTTGTTTTAATAGGCTAAGGCAAATAAGGATCGGCAGAATCAGGCGAAGAACGTCCACCGCCACACCATGTCTCAAGGTGGGTACCAGACTCGGATCAAGGAGATGATGGCGGATAGGCTGAGGGTGAAGCAGGAAGAGCACTCTGCTAGGATTGAAAGAGGAGAGGTGCCTGAGGGCACACCATTAAGTCCTCCGTCGGACATCGACCGCGAGGATATCTGGTTAGCCGGCCGCATGACAAATACGGAATCTTTTAAAGTTGATGCCACTCGCGAAGTGGAAGATAAGATTGTAAGTAAATAATTAACTTCATTTCAATTGATATTTGTATAGATATTTTTAACACTTTTCACTTGCACGTTTTTTCATTTTTTCATTGTAGATGGATCTTAAAGTACAATCCTCCCAGGGCTCATTCGTCCCTTCTGGATGGCGGGACGTCTTGATGACTGCTCTAGGCAAGAAAGACCATCCTGGTCGGGTTATCGGTGTTCCTGGGAACGTGACCATCAAAGAATATTATGGCAAGTCTGCTTCACGAAAGCGGGTGGTCGATGAAGCATCAATTTTGGATGACATTACTCAGCACCTCATCTCCAACCCTCGCTTATTACAACACATCCGATGCAAAGCTTAATATCCAACCCGTAATTCAAGCGGCGCTTGCCAGAGAGCTTTCCTCCGTCGGTTCATCCCAGGACACCGCAGGGCATGCCAACCCTTCACATGTGAGCACAAAAGAGAGTTATAGTAGGGCACATGTGGAGGACGATGAGTTGGCAGCTAGGGAGCGGGAGTTGGAAGTCCAACGCCATGAGCATGAGTTGGTAATGAAAAGGCGTGAGCTTGGGTTGGACTTCAAACGACGTGAGCTCGAAATGTTAACAAAGGTATGTATTCATTATTAATGTCCAAATTAGTCAAATAATTACTTGTGTTTTTTTTAATTATCAACAACTTATCTATTTTATTTTTCCTAAACTGAAGGCCAAGTCGACGTCGGTGTCGCTGTCACCTCTCACTCGTTTGTTCTCACTTGGTGAGGATTATGCGTTTGAGATTTTTGAATGTCCATTGGAGCACGATGGATGGGTGGCACGCCCAAATCAACATAGGATATTTTCCTTCTATGGTGACGATCTCGGGAATGCCTGCAGAAATAACGTCTGGATGACCAGCACGGTTTTGAGTCTCTGGTGCACGTAAGTTAATTTTAATTTTATAACTTATTTATTTATGGTATTTTTCCATTTAATAATTTATTTTAATTTCAATATATATATTATGTAATTAACATCCACACCTTTTCATATCTTAGGTATCTCCATCGTCTTCAGCTTGATAAGGGCGTTGCATCAGTTTACGGCTTCTTAGATTCGTCAATCCTTGTGCCCAAATTCTTTCCTGGCGATGCATTTAGTAAATACATAGGGAACTTGTTGGGAGACAATCAGAAAGAATTATATCTGGCTCCCTACTGTATGAAAAGCCATTGGCAGTTGTTCGTACTTCACCCGTCTAGGCATACTATCATATTCTTATGCTCTCTCCACCAAAAGCCGCCACAGGTGGTGGTGGAAGCTGTAAATAAGTAAGTAACTAATCTTAAATTTAATTTAAGTTTTAATATCAGTTGTTTTTAGTTTATTACACACATGATATATGAATTTGTTAATTGGCATGATTATTTGTTTATGATAGCGCGCTGAAGGCGAGTAGCATAAGTTGAGCCAACGGGAGAAGTAGGACTTCTAGGGCTAAAGCAAATCTTGAATGGACCATCCTCAAGGTTTGGTAGTTTATTTATCAAATCATTAATATTATAATTACTAATTTATATGTATATTCAACTGACATTGAAATTAATTTTGTTTGTAGTCTCGATTTCAAATTGACGGGTGGTCGTGCGGCTATTATGTGATGCTTCATATGCTGAACATTGTCTCCGCATCTATTACGGATGGATGGAATAAGGTAATATTTAAACAACTTGTTAAATTATATATTATAGTTTTGAAGATGACTTGCGTTAATGTTATTGTTATTATTTGAACGTGTGTAGGCATTTAACGACCAATCGCCTCTTCAAGAAGATGACTTTAGAGACTTGAGGATGCGCTTTGCTGAATTCTTCTTCAAGTATGCGTCTGAAAAAGGAATTGACAAGATACCTCTGCAATACTTAGATGAATAGTTTTTTGTTAGACTTTAGAAACCAATTAATAACATGTATATATATATCCTTAGATTGACAGTTTTGTTTTTAGACATTAGAGACTAAAATTAATATATATATATATATATATATATATATATATATATATATATATATATATATATATATATATACTTGTAGATAGTTATGTGTTTGCAATTCTGTAATGTGTGTGATATTCTGTGTTACTGGGATATTTACTGAATGCAGGGATAGCTGAGGGGAGTGATATTTTAAAACTGATTTTTTTTAAAAAAAATCTATTAACGTCAGTTGTATCAAACAACTGACGTTAATAGTATTTTATAAAATATTACAGTACACTATTAACGTCAGTTGTAATAAACACCTGACGTTAAATTTAAAACCTTTAACGTCAGTTCTTTACCACTACTGACGTTAGTTTTAACAAAATTAATGTCAGTTGTGTTAAAGAACTGACGTTAATAGTTAATATGTTTAACGTCAGTTGTTTAAACAACTGACGTTAAAATATTAACTATTAACGTCAGCTGTATTTATGTCAGACAATATTCTGACGTAAAAAATCAATTTTAACTGACGTAAAAAGCAATTATTGTACTAGTGTATGAAGGCCGAACCTAGAAGGTTATGGACCTAGGATACCTTGTTCTTATTTTTCCAAAATGATCATGGTTTTGAGCTCCTTAACACATATGGATGCTAAGCCTAAGAGATTGGAAAGTTTAGTGAATGCTAGCCTATTTTACTAGCCTTGGCCGAATGCCCTATGTTTTTAATTTAGTGGAATTTTAATTCAACTTTGTTAAATGATCGTTGTTGATGAACTTCTAACACTTAAGGATCATAAATCCATGAGTTGTATAATATTTGGGAATCTCTAACCCAAAGAACAAGTCTTGGTCAAATATATACCTTGTGGTTTAGTGTTCATGTTGTGATTTTAACTTGTCATTTTGTGTTCATAACCTTAGACTTCCATCGCGGAGGAAACAACAACGTTCGTGACTTACCTCGTTGAGCATCTAATCTTCTTACCTTCAAAGAAAGTAAGAGGGGATTGCCTAGGGATATTCAATGACTATATGCATGTGTGTATGTGTTTACTTGAGTGATTTGAATATTATTGTGATATTGAGCCAATACTTGAATAACTTGTTTACTTTAACTATTGTGGTTATTACTTGAAGTTGAACATTACTTGCTTTAAAGTGTTATGAATTATATATATATGATGAACTGTCGTTAACTGTGATATGATTGTTGAGAATATATTACTGTTGATTGAAGTTTGAGAAGTCGGACTTGAGTCTGTGCACAATGATTATAAAGGACTAAAAGCCTTGAATAGAACTTTGAAAGTTTTGGTTTCATTTATAAAAGTTACTTGTTTAAAACACTTACTTCAAGAAAATGAGATTCTTATTTTGAAAATAAACGTTGAAGTTTTTTAAGACAATATAAATTACCATTTTATGATCCAAAGTTGGTACGAGAGAAAACCTTTTTCGAACTATGTGTTTTATGAAAGAAAACCCCTTTGAAAATAGCTGACTTTATTTCATCAAGGATTTCAAAAGCAAAGGAATTTCCTAAATGTTTTATAAAAGAATTTGTAAAGGAAAAGATTTTCTCCTAAATGATTTAGAAACGTTCCGGTTACTTGGATAAGTGACCGAGGTTTTGTTTTGGTTTTTGATTTTCACTGAGCGAAAAGTAAGCACATGTGACAGAGAATACTAGTTCGCGAGACGTCGCCTCTAGTATTCAGTTTATGCACGTGATCTGGGATCTGTGTCAAGAATTATGCACGTGATCTGGGATCCGTGTCAATAATTATGCACGTGATCTGGGATCCGTGTCAAGAATTATGCACATGTGACAGAGAATACTAGTTCGCGAGACGTCGCCTCTAGTATTCAGTTTATGCACGTGATCTAGGATCCATGTCAAGAATTATGGACCAAGGGTCCTGATCGTGATATTATGGGCTAGGATTCCTAATTTTGGAATTGAGGACTGTGTGTCCTAATTTCGTTGTTATGGGCCAGGAGTCCTTATCATGTTGAAATAAAACATGGATAAAATTATAATTGTTTCTACGACCACAACCTTGGACTACGGCCTCGGTCTAAGGTGTTGTGGTTGAGCACTCGGACTGTGCGTCCTATGTTATTAATTTTCAAGTGATGGAAATTGTGAATAGTCGTTAGCTTTGGGCTTCGACAAACGGAAAATAGTAAACACAAAGAAAAGTCTCGTCAATGAAAAGTCTTTTATTCATATGCATTTCCCCTTGGCAGATGTGCTTGAGTTACCGAATACCCGCTTAAGATGTGGTATTTGATGATGTATACATCCGAATGGCCGTTATAAGGGATTCGTGATGGCGTTGATTCGGGTACATGAGGTGACGAAGACAACTTGCCAAACGTGGCGTTTGAGCCTGATCAACTCTTTATTTCTTAATGATAAAACGGTGATGGTATCTCATGAGATTAAGATTAGAGCCTGATAATTGAAGTGTCATGCATTATCTTTATAAAATTGATTGATATGGGTATGAGACCCACTGAAATAATACTTGTTGTTTACCTATGAGTAATGTTTAAAATGTTAATATGCCAAGGTGTTGTATGTATCATGTGTATGGTTGTTGTGCGATATATCCGTTGTCGGTATCTCACTCTTTCATTTCTACTTGTTATTCTCTCTTCCTTTTTGCCATCGCCGTACGTACATGAGTCCAAATGGATCCCAATATCCCGCTTGTGCCGACAACATCGAAGACTGAGGTCTTCGACGACACAGGGAATGCTGAGGCATGGCAGATACACCCAGGGGCGACATCTGCCACATACCACGGAGCAATCACTACGACCGATTTAAATGTTGACGGAGACCCAATCCGTAGAAGTCACACTGTGGAAACTAGGAGGGTAGCTCTGCCTCCAATTTGGTATTACCTTCACACACTGCGAGCTCACAGACTGCTACATGAGTCACCACCTCTAGACGTAGAGCCGGCAGCGCCGATTGAGGAGGATCCTGAGGAGGACCCTGAGGAAGACTTCGATGAGGTCATGGAGGAGGATGAGTAGGAGACGATTCCGTAGATGAGGGCGGCGAAGTTATAGATCCATTACCTGAGGTCTCGTCTCGTGGGAGCCTTTGTGGAGACCCTGCTGGCAGCCAGTGTCAGTAACCAGTTCGGAGCGTTTTGTGGATAATCTTCCGTCATCTGACTTTTAGAGTTATCTTTTACAGATATCTGGTTAGTTGGGGATCCTTTGTTTGATAATCACCCGAGACTTGCCCTGTTACAAGTTGTGAGTCACTTCGGCATTTTAATTCTTTGACTCCAACCTCTTTAGCTAGCATCAGTCCTGCAATAAGGGCTTCATATTCTGCTTGGTTGTTTGAAGCAGTAAACCCAAACTTTAAAGATTGTTCCAGGATTAGATCATCAGGACCTTCGATAATTATTCCAGCTCCGCTCCCCTGTGAGTTAGATGAACCATCAACGTATAGAAGCCAGGTGAAGGATCCCAACCTTGGCTTAGAAGAGAGCTCGGTAATGAAGTCAGAGAGGCATTGGGCTTTCATTGGTCCCCTCGGCTCATATTACAAACCGAACTCTGACAATTCTACCGACTAAGCTATCATCCGTCCGGCTAGATTAGGTTTCCTCAGTACCTGCTTTATTGGATGATCTATTTTGACTATAACTTGGTGTGACTGGAAGTAAGGTCGTAACCTCCGAGCTGCCATGATTAAGGCGAGGACTAGTTTTTCAATTACTTGATATCGTGTTTCTGCTTCTTTCAAAATTCTACTAACATAATACACTGGCATTTGTTGTTTTTCTTCTTCTTGGATGATTACTGCACTGATTGTGTAATCATTGACAGACAGATACAAATACAGATCCTTGCAGAGCTGTGGCCGAGTAAGGATCGGGGGAGAGACCAGAAAAAGTTTCAAGTCTCCAAAGGCCTTTTCACACTCCTTGGTCCAAGTGAACTCTTTCGGTTTTTTTAGAAGCTGAAAGAAGGGTCTTTCTTTTCTGCAGATTTTGGGAGAAAGCGGGATAGAGAAGCTAATCAGCCAGCTAACCTCTGGATTTCTTTCACATTCTGAGGGCTTCACATTTTAATGACAGCTTTGCACTTATCAGGATTAGCTTCAATTCCTCTACGTGTTAGCATATACCCTAATAACTTTCCTCCTTGTACACCAAAAGAGCATTTCTCTGGATTTAACCTCATATTGTACTTTCTGAGTTGATTGAAAATTTCTTCGAGGTCGGCTAAGTGCTGCTTTGGGTCATCGAACTTTACTACTATATCGTTTACATATACTTCTAGGTTCTTTCCGATCTGGTTGACAAAGACTTTATCCATAAGCCTTTGATACGTTGCACCAGCATTTTTTAAACCGAAAGGCATTACTCGGTAGCAGTAGTTTGCCCCATCGGTCATAAATGCCGTTTTTTCTTCATCGGGTGGATACATCCTTATCTGGTTATAACCCGAGTATGCGTCCAAGAAGGACAAAACTTTGTACCCCGAAGCTCCGTCTACCAATCTGTCAATGTTGGGAAGAGGATAAGAATCCTTTGGACACGCTTTGTTGAGATCGGTATAGTCGGTGCACATTCTCCACTTACCATTGGCCTTTCTAACTAACACCACATTGGCTAGCCAAGTAGTGTATTTCACCTCTCTGATGAAATTTGCTTTGACCAGTTTGGCAGTCTCCTCGGCTACTGCTTGTCACCTTTCTTTGCCAAGTTTTCTTTTTCTCTGAGCTACAGGCTTGGTTTCGGGACATATAGATAGCTTATGGCACATAAAATTGGGGTCTATGCCAGGCATATCCGATGTCTTCCAAGCAAACAAATCGGCATTCTTTCTTAAGACCGCTTGAATTTGTTGTTTGAGCGAGGATCGAGCCGACTCGCCGACTTTGGTGCACTTTGTTCAGCTTGGGCTCCCAACTGGAACCTTTCTAAAGATTCTTTTGGTTTGGCTCTGGACTCATACATCTCCATCCTTGGGTCTAGTTCAAACATGCTGACCGAGCTCGCTTAAGTTACCGAACTGACCGAGCTTACCACTTCTGCTTTATCATCCTCGGCATTCTTTGTGATATTCTGGTTTCGGGTAACCTTTAGGCTATCCACATAGCATTGCCTGGTCATCCTTTGGTCAGCTCGGACAACGACTATATCTCCAGACTCGACTGGGAATTTTATTGTCAGGTGTGGGGTAGAGACAATCGCTCCGAGTTCATTCAACGTCGGTCTTCCAATAAGGATGTCGTACGACGTGCTTGCATCCACAATAACATACCTGACTGATATGGACTTGGAGAGTTTTCCCTCTCCAAACGTTGTTAAGAGGCCTATATAACCTCAGGTTTTTACTTGCTCCCCGGCGAACCCTACTAGCTTCTCTTCCTACTCTTTTATCAGTTTTTCTGGAATTCCAAGTTTCTTGAAGGTCGCCAAGTATAAAATATCAGCCGAGCTTCCCTGATCAATAAGTGTTCGTTTGACCGAGAAGTTGACTAACTCGACTGTTATCACCATTGGGTCATCTTGATTTGGATCCAGCCCTTGGAAATCATCATCCGAGAAAGTTATTGGAGGTCTCGTCCTTGTAGGTTTTCCAGACACCGTGTTTACAGATCGGATGGCTTTTACATGATGCCGCCGAGCTGAACTCATTGTTCCTCCACCTGCAAATCCTCCTGAGATCGTATTGATGACCCCTCTGACTCCTCCTTCTGATTCTTCATTAAGAGCCCTCTGATTATTCGGCCGATCTCCGTTATGATTATTTCCTTGAAGGTTTGCATCTCGGTTACGATTGTCATAACCGATGGTGTATTTGGATGAGAGAATTTTAGTGAATAATGAAATAACAAACCTGGTTTGGCTCCCATGACCTTCCAGGCTTCCCGCCGAAACAGAAAATATGCTTGACATTGTTGGTCTTGTGTTCCTTCTTTTCTTCACAAGATGACTTTGGTGTATTATGTTGTATTACTGCTTGTGAATGGCGGCAGAGAGAACGTTAAATATATAACACATATAGGTTAAATATCAGCTTTGATATGAGATATTCAAATCGTATCTCATGATTCGTCCTCTCACGGTTTATTTGTTCCCTTTATAAATGAGTATCTTTTCACACTTTATAATACATAATCTAAAATTTATTTTACATCAATTTAGCATTTAACACGACCTTATTGTTGCCTAAAACAAACACGACCTCATTCAATTTTCCTTATTTAGAATTTCTAATTTGTTGAAAGTCTTAACGGTTTTAATTATGTGCGTCAAACATATGTTCAAATATGATATGATTTGATTTTTTTTTGGATTTGATTTGATTTTTTTACGAATACTAAAATTGTTATTAAAATACAATAAATAATTTTTGATATGTATTCTAAACATACAAGTCAATTAATTTCTAAATCAAATCAATCAATTCAAAATATAATTAATGTTTGAAATGTAATTTATATTAATATTAATTAATTCTAACATGGTGCTATTATTTAAAAATATAATTAGATATGTAATATTAATTTAAATAAGATATTAATTTAAATCATATTTGAATTCAAAACTAATATAGTGATGCATAATAATAAATTAATGATCCTATATAAATCTATATAGAAAGATACATAACTTATGTATTTGCTCCTTTATAAATGAGCATGTTTTCTCATATTGGACTTTATAATACATAATCTAAAATTTATTTTACATCAATTTAGCATTTAACACGACCTTAATGTTGAGTAATATACAATTGAACAAGTTAATTACACACACGTAAGCATGATGTACATACAATTTGTTACCATTTGGCATATGTACTCTCCTTTGGAGGATTATGGTCTAACTCAATTCATTAGTCACAATAGTTAGCCCAGGCCACCAAAACAGCAAGCAGGGAAGTTGGGTGGTTCACGGAAGCTTTCAAAAGTGTGAAAGAAAACAGTTTTTGCTAAAGTGTATAATCACTTAAAAGATTTTGGATCCATATCTATATCCTTCCGATTATCATATTTTTGCAGTACAAAATGCATGCTAGGTACTAGCTATTGCTGAGTATCGACCGTGTCTTAATTTAATTAAATTAATTGATATTTGCAGTCATTTCATTTTCAATTGCATGAAGACTGCATTGTCCTATTAAAGGAAATATTCTATATAGATTGTGATCTTGAAAGTAATGGCAGTACATTTTGTGAACTGGAGGGTTCTCGTAATGATTGTTATGTCATTGTACTATTTTTTTTTTAGATCATTATACTAATTTGTTTGAGCTAAATCTAAATATTGAGTTCTATACCAACATGGTATGACATAGTTGATAGATAACTGGACTTCTTAAGCATGTGGTCAGAGGTTCGATTCATGTCTCATGCATATGGAAGAGCATATGTTGGGAGAGGTCAACCCCTTAAATAGATCTCAGTATCTCGAGGGATTAATTTCTGACTCCCTGCCGGAGGATACCCGGGTTCAACAACAAAAAAATATTCAGTTTTAAAATCGTTTTATTTTCTAAATTTCCGAATATAATTTTTTGAAGAACAAATAATAAGTATGTATGAATTACTATAAAGAGACTTATACAATTAAAATCCATAACATGTGTGTATCTACCAGTTTAAACAGTGACAATCATTCCTCCTCGTCCATCGAAAGGGGGTGGTTTTAAGTCATTTTTTGGTCTGGAATCACTCCTCTATATCATTTTTGTTCTCCTTTTATCTAAATAAGTGGTTTTCCACATAGATCTGGTTTTTCTTTCATTTTGTTCCGTGTTTTCGTCGTCTGCATGTGACGGTGTTTTGTTCGTCGTCTTGTTGCGGCATCGTTTGGTTTCCCGTCTTGTTGCGGTGTTCGTTTGGTTCAGATTGGTATATCAGCTCCGATCCATTACAGATTCAATCAAGACTTGGGCGTCAACGTTACAGATCCGAAAACATGGGTATTCCGATCACTTTGATTTTGTCACATCTGTAGGTATTTTGCCGTGTTATGCTATTAACCTAGGTGCTGTGAGTTTGTTCGCAGATTCATCCTTTTCTGTTTTTAGCGATATTGAACTTGTGTTGTTTTTGATGTATTTTATCAATTTGAATGAACGAATATTTTTTTAGAAAAAAAAAAGAATTGCATCTATCTGGGAATTTTAAGTATTAAATAACAGAATCTTTTATATGTTAAAGAACTTTTTTTATAGTAATAAAAAAATAATTTTTTTATATGTAAATATCAGTAATTAATTGTTATATTAGTTTTTCTTGTTTGTCAAAATTTGAACCCTAAACCTCTAGCACCTTCAACTCCTTATACATTTACCTCAAACCATTTGAGTTACCTCCCACCCCCTATATTAAAGGACTTAATTATAATTTTTTAAATTACAGAGACATATTTGAAAATTTTCATATATTTTAAAGATCAACCGATTAATTAAATCATGGAATGTCAAATCCATGAATATCAAAAACATTATTGTAAAGGATAAGAGTGGTATCCATATCCCTTTAATTTTGATTTGGTTAAGGGCTAGCTGATGGACGGAATGCATGGTGCTGTTGGTAGACAATGCACAGACAAATGATGATTAAATAGCTCAGACAAATGATGACTAAGAATTTAAGATTTTGGACCAAAAAAAAAAGAATTTAAGATAATGAACAAAAAGAAAAGGACAAATAATAATAATGGGCAGTTTGACATCCTGGCAGTGTAATCTCCAGTGCTGTTTGTGTTTTTTTTTTTAAATCAAATGTTAGTACTGTTAATGTTACTGGGTTTGTGTTTCTATCATTCATTGATCTTTTCTTGTCACATTCTCTGTTCCGAAATTATTCAACTATTAATAAGATCCAACACTGAAAGAAAATTAGCTATGTTAATCACAAAGAGTTGCATGATCCTCCTGCTATTACGAGATATAATGACCAGCCTGCCTAGTGACGAATCAAACAATGATTCACTAAAAAAACTAATACGAAGATTCATGAAAGTAGTGGATCGATGACATTTGGGCTAATTTGGTTTTATATATTAAAGATTTTAACTATCACTATGAAAATTGAATTAGCTAATGCTTCAATAGGCATTACGATTTTTAGTAGCAGCTTCTGTTTAAGAAAAAATTTAAGTGAGAATTCAGAAGCACTGCTCAGGCACTAAAAAATATGTTGAAACAGAAGGCATAAAAATAGCAGCAAGGTGGAGCAAAAGGTAGGTAGGTCATATAACCTTAACCTTATAGAGTTGAAGTTAGCTTTGTCATCCTGTCCTTGTGAGGACTGAATCATGAATCATGAATTTATATATATACATATTTTTCAATGATCTTATTCGCTAAACTTAGCAGTGAGAAATAAAACCATGGCCCATGCCTTGTCTGCAGGGTGTGATATGGCCGGAACACAAAGACAGTGTTGGACCCGGATCCTCTGTCCCGAAACCCTGTGCCATTCTCTGTCACACCAATGAGTTATCATTTAAAATTTTTACTCATTCTTAACGCCTCTCGTTTAAGACTTTGACGGTCCCATTAACATCTCCACCAAAATCCATTTTCTTCCTCCTGCTTACGCCTCACGAAAATGGCGTTGTCGCCCTTTGTTGCATACGGACAATGACAACCATGCTCGCCCTCTCATGCTCTCTCATCACCCCAAGGCCCCTCCTACCATTCATACTCATTCCTTTACATCCATCTCTAATTGATCTCACCATTCTCAACTCTCATCTTTTGTGGTGTCTTCACTGTGTACTCAGTTTTTTATTATCTCATCAAAATGAATCATTTTCTTTCCCTATTCTGGTACCTCAGGATTTTTGCCCTTTTCCACAAGTATTCAGGTATTAATCAATTAACACGCTTTTAGTCTTCAAAGGTGATTTATAAGTCATTAGAGGAGGAATGACTCATCCCTCTGCTTCCTTCAGAAAATTAGCATCAAAGCACAGTGCTGGATCAAAATTATTCCTTTTGATACTTGCAAAATTATTAGGTACAGGGGGTGCTTTCTTTCTCAAAAGATAGGTACAGGGTCTGTGAAGAAAAAGATAGGCACAAGACCTTGGGATGTCAAGTGGGGTGTCATGTGTTTGTTGAAATGCCTCAATGAAATGTGGTTGTACATCTTTATGATTATTCTATAAAAGATACCTGATACTTTGTGTATGACCTATTCACCATTAATTCTAAATTCTTTGTTGATCGAGGATTGCACAGTGCAACTTATGTCTGAGAATGACATCCCATGTTGCCATTATCACAATATGGTCTGTAGTGGGTTTCTCCATAAATCCAAGCTAGCAGAACATTTGATATTTATCATTTTGAAGGAGAAGGATATATGTTATAGTAAAAATAATATTTAGCCTTTGTTCGGACATGAACAATAATCTGAGAAGAGGGAACATGAACAATAATCCGAGAAGAGGAAATGTTTTTTTGTGGATATAGCTTAACAGAATAGGTGTATTCTGCTCCTACATATCCCGAGTGGGAATCAAAGCAAACATAGTTCTAAGACAATGATGAGGTACTACCTGTCTTATAGTGTATGAGGAAGATGATCCCATCAGGCCTATTTTATATAGAGCCGGTGTGGTTATGAACAATTATGGGTAATTATGGGTGTCATTATTGTTGGCGGTTACAAAACCGTTGCAAGATAACCGACCTTGATTTCCGTTGTCCTGTTGATTAACCTGGAATGATCCTGGACCATCAAACTCCGACTTATTCTTGGGTCGAGGTCTGATCCATGTAGGAAGAGCCTTGAATAATTATTCTTCATCGATAATATTTAGCCTTTAAGTAATATTGATTCCTTTTCTGCACTTCTTCCTAGCAATATTTACCTTTCAATCGAAATATCAAAAGCCAGTAGGGACTTGCGTTTTGGTCAATGTGCCGGGAGACCCATCTTCTATCACAAGAAATATTTAATATTTCATCATATAATTACCTTTTGGTCAAGGTGCAGGGACTTGCGTTATGCATAAGGACTCGGGAGACAAAAGTGTGCAGATGGTCAACGTCTTTTCAATGGTCGAATGCGACAGGGATAGATGATAATGTAAAATAATAAATTGTAAATGCCAAACAAATCACATATAAAGAAAAAGTTAACGGCACCGACAAAGTCTTAAATGAGATTAAGAATGAATTAAATTTTAAATGACGTGACAGTACCTCACTGGTGTGATAAAGAATGGGACAGGGTTTCGGAACAGAAGATTCACGTCCGACAGAGTTTGTATGACGGGGGGCTTCCGGCTTTCTGGCTTCTTGGCTTATTAAGCGGCTTCTTTTGTCTGGTTATCATGTCATTGGCACAGTTAAAGATTTAGGTTTCTCTCTTTTTCTCTATCTTGTACTACCTCCGGACCTAATTATAAGCAAAAAAACCTAACTTTACACTTATTAAGGAAGTTAGTTAATTTATTTTAATTGTCTTGATTTATGTAAAAAAAAAAAACTACAATTACTAAACTACCTTTTAATTGTCTTGGGAGTGTGTATTGATCTTGGAAAAGTAAAAGAAAAATTGGTTGGATTGGTTGATTGTCTTGACTTTTGGAACACTGATTAAAAGTGTTGAATTGATTGTCTTTTGCTTATATTTGAGTCCACAAAATATAACTACTTTTTTACT
The DNA here is from genome assembly GCA_030762895.1 of Sophora flavescens. NCBI lineage: Eukaryota > Viridiplantae > Streptophyta > Magnoliopsida > Fabales > Fabaceae > Sophora > Sophora flavescens. The sequence continues at coordinate 122,625,035 of CM061066.1, forward strand.
TATAGGTTAAAGTAATCATTTGGTCCCCTATTCTTGATTGTCTTGACTTTTTTCAATTTGGTCTATAATGATTTTTAATTTTGTCTCCACCTCTAATTGGTCCCTATCCCGGGGGACTAAATTGCAAATTATTATCACATATTGAAAATAATTTATGTCAAATAGAGTTGAATTGATTGTCTTATGGGACCAATTATATGTGAGTCCACAAAAATATAACTACATTACTTTAACCTTACTTATATTTGAGTCTGGAGGGAGTATTAATTTGTAGGTGTTGTTTAAGGTGCACCACCCACCAAAGTGGTGCAAATCCGGACCATCTAGATTGCCACATTGGTTTTTGACTTTTCAACCTTCTATGGAGGGCGTTGTCTATGGTGCATTGTATTAAAAGTGGTGCACCCATGATTTCTTGAGTTGGTCGAATTTGGCTAAAGTGTTTTTTTTTACCCAGGGACTTATTTTTTGTATTTAAATATGTAATATTTTTCTTTAAAGAAAAAAACAAAACAAAACCATGTTATTTTTAACTCTTTTTTCCTCTGCATAAAAAAAAAAGAAGAACTCCTTTTTCTTTTTAAAAAAATAAAGCCAACGTGATTTCATAGCCAACTACACCCACATGTGACATATTTAGCACCATTTTGAAGATTCTAATCCCTATTCTGTAACAAGAACAGATCCATTCTCAGAATTTCCTTTGGCTACTTGTAGAGTTACCCCACGACCACCGATCCAAAAAAACCACTAAGACAAACATATATACCCTGATTACAAAGTGAGCACGATTAGACCCAAAACCAACCCTTTGATATTAATTTCCTCTCTGTGTAGAAGGATGTGTGTGTGTGTATATATATATATATATATATATATATATATATATATATATATATATATATATATATATATATATATATATGCATAGTTTAATTATGATATAATTAAAAACAGGGAAACAGAGAAATTCCAATGGCATGGAAGTAAGGGTGGCAAATGGATGGATGGGGTAAATTTTTATTCAGATCTTAACGGATGGATTAAAAACAATTCATTAATCCATTAAAAATTCATTAAAAAAAATCCAATCCATCCATGATCAATTAAATAAAATCCATCCAATCCATCCATTAACAACTTTTCATGGATGGATATCCAATCCATCCACTAAAATTTATTTTGAGAAATTAAATAATTTTATATCTCCTTTATTCATCCATAAAATATTTTTAAAAATAAAATAATTTGTAAAAAAAATTAAAATATTATCTCTATCTCACCCTCGCTCTCCTCTTTCTTCCTCTCTCTACCCTTTCTCTTTCTCCCTTTTTTCCTATTCTCTCTATCTTTACCCTCTCTCCACTCTATCTCACGACCATTTTGTATCACGACCATTTTTATATTATTAAATAGGAGTTATTAATTATGTGCATCGACAGAGGTTGTTTTGCCACAACGTTCCATGATATTGTTTTACGAAACTTGTTACGACTTTCCGTGCTTTCAATTAGTTGATACTTTTTTTTTTGAAGTTTCTCAGCAAAAAAAAAAGGCAACAAAAAAAGAAAACGTACGTGATAACGTGGACTACAACTAGTGCTTGAGAACAATTAATTAGTTAATACTTAATGTAACAAAAAAAGAAAAAAAAGCAGATAAATAAAATTAAAAAATAGTGAAGAAAAAATAATAGGGAACGGAAGAGAAATTTAGATGGAGTGTTTTTTGTGACAAATGAAGTTTTTTTTTATTTGGAGAAAAATATGAAAAAAATAAATTGGTTTTGGAATGGACAAAAGTTGATTCATTACATTTTTGATTGTTGGTCCAATGGATTTTAAAAAATATTGGATGAATCATAAATTATCCACTAAAAAAATAATCCAATCCATTTATATCCATCCAATCCATTTATATTATTTTTTTATAAATGGATGGATTGGATGGATTTTCTCATTGATGAACTGGATGAATGGTGGATAAATGGATCATTTTGCCACCCCTAAATGGAACGATGAGATATGTTCATATCGATGATGTTGCCCTTTGCCACATCCTTCTTTAACACTGGAATCTAGAAAGTAAACACATACATTTATGAAAATGAAAAAACAATGTATATAACTGTAGAGCTTACTATCGTTTATTCTATTTTCAGTTTCGAGAAACTAAATAGACCTCATTACGAACTAAACACCGGAAGGCTGAGGAGTGTAGGGTTCAAGTTTAAGTCAACTGAAGAAATGTTCGATGATTGCATTGCATCGCTTGTGGAGCAAGGCCATCTCACCCTTCACCTGGGCCATGCTCCAAGCTAATCAACTTACATATGTTATTAGTTGAGATTCTAGAATGTTCTCTTAAGTCCAAATTATCAATAACATTGTTATATGCTGATGACATTGTTATATAATCATATTATTCTGAGTGACCTTTTTTTTTGGGAGAAATTGCATGTGAAATGCTAGATATAATAAATAATAAATAACGTTAGAAACGTCATAACCCGTCATATTCTTTATATATATATATATATATATAAAGTTTAGATCGGAGGAAGGCACACCATTGACTTCCCTTTCATTGGTCCTTCTTGGTACACACCACCAGGAGGACTAATGCCTACAGCAAAAGTGGGAGTTGCAATCAAAACAGTAACTAATATGATAGTGTTCCTAGGCACCTCATGGTACTTATTCCTGTGAGTATAGTAAAGTTGATTTAGATTTTCCATTTGCCTTTTGGTGTTATGCCTGTGTTTCCCCAAAATTGTTGGGGAGAAGTAATATGGTTTGTAGGCTCCATTTGCTAACTTGTGGTGGGGTTGTGCAATCAAAAGAAACCATTCCAACTCATTAGTTGTATACCTTGTTGACAGAGAATTTCCTATTTTCTGCACTGTCTTTAGCCTGGTCAAGGATGTCAAGTACTATGGCCCCTTCAATGTTCCGAGTATTGATATCCATTTACAATCATTGTATTGTAGATAGCAGAGTTCTTAATCATCAAGACAAAGCAGGATATCAATACTCGGAACATTGAAGGGGCCACAGTACTTGACATCCTTGACCAGGCTAAAGACAGTGCAGAAAATAGGAAAGTCTCTGTCAACAAGGTATACAACTAATGAGTTTGAATGGTTTCTTTTGATTGCACAACCCCACCACAAGTTAGCAAATGGAGCCTACAAACCATATTACTTCTCCCCAACAATTTTGGAGAAACACAGGCATAACACCAAAAGGCAAATGGAAAATCGAAATCAACTTTACTATACTCACAGGAATAAGTACCATGAGGTGCCTAGGAACACTATCATATTAGTTAATGTTTTGATTGCAACTCCCACTTTTGTCAGAGGCATTAGTCCTCCCGGTGGTGTGTACCAAGATGGACCAATGAAAGGGAAGTCAATGGTGTGCCTTCCCCGATCTAAACTTTATATATATATATATATATATATATATATATATATATATATATATATATATAAAGAATATGACGGGTTATGACGTTTCTAACGTTATTAATTTATTATTTATTATATCTTTTTTATAAACACGCTAAAGACTTATATAAAAACAGTATAGAGTCCTATTTCATCTCATTCCACATATTTAAGGACCGTTTGTTTTGTTACCATATTCTTGTTTTCATTTTCTATTTTCATAAATATTTACAAAATTACAACATTATATTTATTATGTTTCTTGTTTTTTAAAAATTGTACAAAAAACAATTTTTTTCTTATTTTCATCGATTCCTATACAAATTTAAAAACAAGAAATAAAATGGAAAAAGTGGAATTTTATAATTATTTTTTAAAACAGTAAATGAAAATCAGAAAACTGGTGGATGCGTTAATCCTAACTTTGATGCTGTATATATACCCGCCTCAAAGTACACGGAAATATGAGCAATTCCTGCGAATTCTAGGGGTAAGGTTAATTTGGTGGCACAAAATCCCTAGGGGTAGCTCAAGTGGTGAGTTGAGGGATGCTTAGGAGTTGAAGACTAGGAGGTTAGGGGATCGATCCCTGCTCTCCCCAATACCCAATAACAAGGAGTAACTACTAATTTACTAACATTCTGATCAACAAAATAAAAAATAATAATTGGTGGCACAAATTCAATTTTTATGTGTTGCATGGTGTTAAAGGAAGAGGATGATATTGAATAACCGAAATGATTTAGTAATGTTTTGGATATATATATTTTTTAAAACTAAGACAAATAAAATATATTTTGATCAAGCACTTAAGAAAGAAAATTATGTCACAAAATACCGATATATGTTTTATAAACGCCAAATATCATTAATCAACAAAGGCCATGTCTTCTGTGTAAAAAAACAAAGGTCATATGTTTATTTATAAAATATTATAGTAAACTAAAGATTATTGACTTTATCATCTCGAAAATTAATAATGTGACGGGTCATGGTAAATGTAGAACCTAGTCCACTTCTACATTGAATTCTCTGATAAAATCTGAGCTGAATCTGCCTGCAATCTTTTCAAACAGTTGATCTTCATTACTTTCACCCTTCACTTGTACTCGCTGACCATCGACAACAAACTCGAATTGTCCTAAGACATGTTAAATATGTAAATATATAAATTACTTGGTATGGAATTTAGAAGAACAAAGTAACTTTAAGTGGGTTTTTGAACTATAATTTGAAAAATTAATTTTACGTGCCATAAAAAATACTCAACATCTCAAAGTAATTAAAAAAAAAGTTTTTAAATGTTACATTATCATTTTTAAAATCATAGATCTCTTTTTTTTAATATTTATTATTGATACAATATATATATATATACTCAAAATTTATTCTTCTTAACCTCGAAAGGACTAATAAGGGTTAAATATCACGATGGTGTATTTGGATGAGAGAATTTTAGTTAATAATGAAATAACAAACCTGGTTTGGCTCCCATGACCTCCTAGGCTTCCCGCCGAACCAGCAAAATATGCTTGACATCGTTGGTCTTGTGTTCCTTCTTTTCTTCACAAGATGACTTTGGTGTATTATGTTGTATTACTGCTTGTGAATGGCAGAGAGAACGTTAAATATATAACACATATAGGTTAAATATCAGCTTTGATATGAGATATTCAAATCGTATCTCATGATTCGTGCTCTCACGATTTATTTGTTCCCTTTATAAATGAGTATCTTTTCACACTTTATAATACATAATCTAAAATTTATTTTACATCAATTTAGCATTTAACACGACCTTATTGTTGCCTAAAAAAAAACACGACCTCATTCAATTTTCCTTATTTAGAATTTCTAATTTGTTGAAAGTCTTAGCGGTTTTAATTATGTGCGTCAGACATATGTTCAAATATGATATGATTTGATTTTTTTTGGATTTGATTTGATTTTTTTACGAATATTAAAATTGTTATTAAAATACAATAAATAATATTTGATATGTATTCTAAACATATAAGTCAATTAATTTCTAAATCAAATCAATCAATTCAAAATATAATTAATGTTTGATATGTAATTTATATTAATATTAATTAATTCTAACATGGTGCTATTATTTAAAAATATAATTAGATATGTAATATTAATTTAAATAATATATTAATTTAAATCATATTTGAATTCAAAACTAATACAGTGATACATAATAATAAATTAATGATCCTATATAAATCTATATAGAAAGATACATAACTTATGTATTTGCTCCTTTATAAATGAGCATGTTTTCTCATATTGGACTTTATAATACATAATCTAAAATTTATTTTACATCAATTTAGCATTTAACACAACCTTAATGTTGAGTAATATACAATTGAACAAGTTAATTACACACACGTAAGCATGATGTACATAAAATTTTTCATCTAATAAATTTTCATGATATCAAACGTCAAAACTAAATTTCAAATTACTAAATTAAACTTTCATGTGAAGACAATTCCTTTTATATAACTACCAAAAAAAAAAGTTCCTTTTATATAGATCATTTTCAATTGTTAGAAATAAAATATACGGATGAAATATTGCCATTTTTAATTGTTTTAAAATTTTTTCATTAATTGATTATAATTTTTATTTTTATTTTATAAAATTATAAAGGAGTAAATAGTCAATCTAGTCCCTGAAATTAGGACTTAGTATCAATTTGGTCCATGAATCGATTGAAATGGTAATTTAGTCCCTGAAGTTGTAAACCGTGCTTCAAAATAGTCCCTCCGTTAACGTCTGTCCCCTAACACCGTCAAGTCAGCTTATGTGGCACGTTAAGTGCCCTGTTGGATGCCATCTCATCATACATGTTGGCTCCATGTCAGATGACTCACTTAAACACAATTTCTGGGACTAAAATGATATTTCAGGAACTAAATTGAAACTCCCCTAGGGACCTATTAGTTAATAACCAGAAATCAAAACCACCCATAAGAGAATTTTGTAATATCTCTTAAACTTGAAGGCAGCGCACCAAAAGGAGACCAATATTACACCAACAACCAACTAGTGGCACCCCCAAACATAATAAGCTTGCAGAATATGACCCTTAAACCATCAAAAGCAAATAGCCTCAATGCATAAATAGTCACAGGAACTACCAACCAAAAACGATGGGGGATAAACCACTTGAGAACATATTGTAGCCAAGAGACCCCAATTGAAGCCACCATTGTGCTGATGATAAGGATTGAAGAAGAAGACCAGCAACACCAATAAAAGAAATAAACCATCAAAATCCCCATTCCTGTTAACCAGATCAAGAAGACCTGAGCAAGGATCCAAGCCGACTAGCAAAATCAACAGTCATTAAAGATTTCAAGATACAAGCAACGACTGAAGCCAAATCTGAACACCTAAAAACCAAGTGAACTTTTAAACCTCACAGCCATTACAAAACAAACCTCAACATTTATATTTCAAACACTCCAAAGGATTTATGCACCAACCCACAAATTGCACCTTCCAATCCTTATTTGCCACAAGCCAAGTCCATGATCTGCTTTTGATCATTTCCATGACTCTCCCTATATCAAACTTACCATTAATAAAGAGAATTGTGTTTCTTTCTAACCAAATTGTCCACACTACTGAGTGCCATAGAATCAAACCCTTTTTTTTGACTTTTTCCCCCTAAACAAACCTTTATGCTGAATATATAGAGCTCCGATATTATCTGGTAAAATAACTGAAATTCCCAGCCACGCTTAAATGTTCATCCAAACTGAATAGGCTTTGTTGCATTGGAGAAACAAATGGTCCACTAACTCAAACCCTACCTCATATAACCCACATAATAAGTGTTGTTGATCCTGAATAACATTCCTCTTATGTAGGTTACTTTTGGTTGGTACTCTATCCTTGAGAAGCCTCCAAGAAAAAGCTAATACCTTTTGGGGAGCTTTTACTTTTCAAAAATGTTTTAGAATCAAAACCTCCTACTCCCCAACATTTACATGTGTTTGACAGAAATTATATAGTATATATAGATATTAAATAATTTTTTTTACATAATTAATTTTTTACCAACTAAAATAATTATTCCAAAAAAATTAATAATAGAGTGATAAAATTATTAATTATCTAAAACATGATAATTTTTATGATCTTGATGGAAAAATTTTATTTGAAGAATTAAAAGTCATTGGAGATGTTTTAACAGTGGAATAAAAATAAAGCTTTGTGATATTAAGTTCTTTGAAGACATTTAGAGTATGTTTGGTTTGCCAAATCCGCTAGCGTATAGCGGATGGAAAAGTAGTCTCGTTTGGTAACCGTTTTTACAATTAGCGTATAACGTTTTTTCACAAGCGTATAGTATTTTTTCCAGACGCTATATACTTGAAGTAGCGTTTAAGCTTATAGCGTGTAGCTTATCATTTTTTCTTTCATTTTTATCCCTACTATCTTAATTGAATTCCTCAGTTATCATTAGCTAAGAAAATAAAACACTAATCATTTAACATAGTATATAAATAAGAATTAATTTCACTATTTAGATTTATATTTAAGATAACAAATATAAAATATTTTTTTATCAATAAAAAATAAAATTTATATAAAAATCATATCAGTATATAATTTAATTTTTATTATTCCATTTTATTTATTAAAAATAACTAAAACTAAAATAATATTAAAATTAAAAAATTAATTTTTTAAATGATAAATAATTTAAAATAAGTTAGAGTGTTAAAAGTGATAATTGTTTTAAAATAAATAATATATACATATTATATATATATTATATAATTTATATAAAAAAACATGTAAACATGTCATTTTACATCTATCAGCTAGTCCAACCGCTGTCAGCTAGCTTATTCGTTATCTGCTAGTTTTTACCAAACAGAGCCTTAATTGTTTTCCAATGCATGCACAACTTATAGAATAATATTAACTATCCTTGTTACTGTTGCATCAACTGAGAGAAGTTTTTCTAAATTGAAATTGCTAGAATCTTATTTGCGATTTACTATGTCACAACCAAGGTTTTGAAAATCGGACCGGACCGGCCGGTCCGACCGGGAACCGGGACCATGGTCGGTCCGGTCAGTAGGGAAAACCGCCCCTGTATTGAACCGGTGCAAAAACCGGAAAACCGGTTCAAAACCGGTAAAACCGGTAGTGAACCGGTCTGAACCGGTTTCCTTTAAAAAAAATTAGTATAAAAGGATTTGGATCATCCTAGTCAAAACCCAATTCTTTTGTTTTCTAACATATGTGGGCTGGTTGTAGATTTTGGGTTGGTTTTCCCTATGAAGATGATTTTAACATATATCTTTATATTTATTTAGTTTAATTTCAAAATAATAAAAATTGTGCTTAATAATTTTAGTTGTTATGTTGTTTTTTTGTTTAATATTGTTACAAATATTATATTAAAAATTAAAATAATAATATTTAATTATAACCGGTTCAACCACGGTTCAACCTCGGTTGGACCATTGAGCCTCGAACCGCTTCCTTCACCGGTTCGATGGCCGGTCCGGTTTTGTAAACCTTGGTCACAACTCACAAAGAAGATTGAATAGTCTTGATTTAATTTCTATAAAAAATGACTTTTTAAAAAAACTTGAATATGAACGGATTATTAATGATTTTGAAGAAAAAAATGTAAGGAGAACAATCTTCAAATGATTATGAAGGTACCATTTCCTGAATTCGCACAGGACATTAAAAATCTCAAGACTGGCCCTAGTTGTAATTTTCAAAATACCCATGATACATAAAATGTTATTTAAATATAAAATTTTAACGTAATTGATAAAAATGAAATGAAAAACATAAAAATCAAGGTGATCGTCATAATTACATTATAAATATTTTTTTTTATGATTTACATTTAAATACCTTTTATAATTAATATGCCATAGTCATTAAGTTGCTATTAGCGGTCGAATATCCGGTCTCTAATTACTGAATTGTGATGGCTAACTTGTTGGTCGCCTATTCTTGGTGACCAATTTATCAACTGATTGGTCCGTCACAAGTTCGGTTTCTATTTGCCATATATTCTAGGCATGTATAGTGACCAATACAATAGTGGCTATTTCAGGGACCAAAATGGGCCTTTACCCTTTTCTCTATCTTGTATTAATTTGTAGGTGTTGTTTAAGGTGCACCACCCATCAAAGTACTACTCCAAAAATATGGCGTTATCATCGACGGAGGCCGGAGAGTGCTGCTCCTAGCTAGAAGAAGCACCCTATTGTTAGGCACATGCATAAGCCTCCGCTAAGGAATGATCATATCTTTCCTACAAAATAAAGTTGAATATCATATTATTAACAATTAATAAGCTATGAATTAATTAAAGCAATTAATATTGTAAGTAAGGTTTCCTTTTTACACTCACAAAAATATCACGAGCCTTATCATTCACCCATTCTCCCGACTTCAACTTTTTGGTTTTTTCTAGGACTCGAAAGCAGTCGGGGGTCGATTAATCTCCTGAGCCTGCAAATATTAATTAAAATAATCATTAAGTAATAACAAGTAATTAGCACAAGTTGATTCAAATTAAAATAATTAAATAGAAAATAAATTACAATAAACTACATTACCATCCTATCATAATGTTGTTTAGCCGAGACCGATCCTCTGGTGTAGATTGATGCTCCACCGTCTGCTGCCCGATTCTGTCGGGCAATGGCACTCCTCTTCAGGAAATCGTCACTAGCCAAATGTCGTCGTAGTCCCGCCGGGACATTAGGTTCCATCCGCTTCCCCTTTTCCTTCCCATTCCTAAACTTGTTCATTGCATTTTTTATAATGCAACCACCCCTGTGATCAAAACCCTCTTGATCTCCACCTCATGACAAGGGTCCCAAGTAAACACTTTCTACATGGAATATATATTAGACAACTTACATATATAATACATACAAATTATAAATCAAAATTACTTGACAGACTTTAATTACAAAGTCTCAACTAAATGTGGGCAAGAAACTAAATTTTATTTTACCTTAAACTCTTTGTACCACATGTCCTTCACGTCATCATCAAAAACCCATCCCCCTCCCTCTTCAACATCTAAATATAGTTTATACCTCAACACAGAACTGAACTGAGTCCCTCTTCCTGTAACACCTCATTATTCGTTAATCGCTTAATCGTATGCTTGTATGGTTGTTAAGTCCTCAAGACTTAGTCTAGAGTTGTTGGTTAAGGGCTAAGCAGGGGTTTCAGCCTTAAAATCCCTTTCTGGTACATGAGCACGGCCGTGCTCGTCGACCAGCACGCCCGTGCTTAGGCTGCAAGAATCTCGCTGATGCTGATGTGAGCACGACCGTGCTCAGCAGTCAAACACGTCTCACTGACGCTAAGTTGGACACGCCCGTACTCAAATGTGAACATGATCGTGCTCGGGCCCGAGTCTATATATAGACATCAGTTTGTGAGGGATATATGTTATAGTAAAAATAATATTTAACCTTGAATAATTATCCTTCATCGATAATTTTTAGCCTTTAAGTAATATAGATTCCCGTTCTGCACTTCTTCCTAGCAATATTCACCTTTCAATCGAAATATCAAAAGCAAGCAGGGACTTGCGTTTTGGTCAATGTGCAGGGAGACCCTTCTTCTATCATAAGGAATATTTAATATTTCATCATATAATTACCTTTTGGTCAAGGTGCATGGACTTGCGTTATGCATCAGGACTCGGAAGACAAAAGTGTGCAGATGGCCAGTATATTTTCAATGGTCGAATGCGGCATGGACAGATGATAATGTAAAATAATAAGGTTTAATTATTGAATTGGTCCCTGAACTATTTGGGAATTTTCAATTAGGTCCATAAACTAAAAAAATTTCTAATTAGGTCCCTAAACTTATATAAAATTTTCAATTGGGTCCCTGAACTAAAAAATTTCTAATTGGGTACCTGAACTTATATAAAATTTTCAATTAGGTCCCCAAAGTAAAAAGGTGAATATATAAAAGAAAAAAACGATAAATGATAAAATTTTAAAAAAATAATATTGTTTGACGTAATAATAAAATGACAAAAGATGAATATGAGAGAAAATATTAATATTTAAATTAAAAAAATAAAACTTAGTGAGAAAAACTAATGTTTAGCATAACAATTAAATAAAAATAAATAAATTTGAGACACAAAAATTAGTTCTTAAAATTATAATAATGAAATATGAAATTGTGTTAGAAAATTCATGTTTTATAACAAAATATTAAGTTACTAAACTGAGTCGAATATTTATTATTTAAAAAAACATTAAAATAATAACAATAGACATAGCTAACAAAAATATTATTTAAGAAATATTAAAATAATTTAAGAAAAAACCACAATTAAAATATAAAATAACATAATAAATAATAAAATAAATAAAATAACTCAAAATAAAATTGACAATCAAACTAAGATGTGATATTTACTTAACTAGATTATTTATTTTATTTATTATCTCAAATAATGACTTTGTTTTTAATTGATGTTTATTGTATTTTATTTATATTTTTTTAATTGAGGTTTATTAGTTTAATATCTTAATATTTTGTTATAAAACATGGATTTTCTAGCACAATTTCACATTTCATTATTTTGTTATTATTATTTCAAGAACTAAATTTTGTCTCTCAAATTTATCTATTTATCTATTTTTATTTAATTATTATGCTAAAAAATAATTTTTCTCAATAAGTTTTATTTTTAATTTATTATTAATATTATTATTTTAAATAATGAGTTTTTCTCTCATATTCATCTTTTGTCATTTTATTATTATGTCAAATAATATTTTTTTCCCTAAATTTCATTATCTATCATTTTATTAATTTTTATTTTATATAGTCGCCTTTTTACTTTAGGGACCTAATTGAAAATTTTATATAAGTTCAGGGACCCAATTACAAAAATTTTACTTTAGGGACCCAATTGTAAATTTTATATAAGTTTAGGAACCTAATTAAAATTTTTTTTAGTTCAGAGACCTAATTAAAAATTCCCAAATAATTCAGTCACAACTCAATAATTAAACCAAATAATAAATTGTAAAAGCCAAACAGAATTGCTTTTAGTGTTCATCTGACATGACAAGTTTCGTGGTTTTTTAATTATTTTCTTTTATTTTTTGTTTTATTTAATTATGTGATCGTATCATGAAAAAAACAATTGTTTCTTCAGACCCCTCTTCTTCTTCTTCTTCTTCCTCGAAACCCCTCTTCTTCTTATTCTTCCTTGCGTCTGTTGAACAACAATGAAGGAAATGGAAGGGACTGCGGGAAGAGAAAACACGCGCGTGGGAGTGAGGCGGTGCGCGGATCACTTTTTTCTTTCAGTTTTTCTCTTTAATTTTTTTGTTGCTCTTTTACTGAGCATTACCCACCTCTGAGAAGCCCTTGCACATGGCCATCAACGATCAGATCTATGATGTTTCACAAAACAGGTTTTTTACCCAACCTTTGTGGTGTGTTCTTTCTAGGTTCTGTCTTTACTTTGTTGGATGTTTTAGTCGATGACTATCGAATTTCTTGATTTCATAACCACTAAGAATAAATTATTTATACCATATAGAAATGTACATATGAAACAAATTTACTGAGGCTGCATAGCATCTTTTAGGATTTTTCCAATTGTAAATTACCTTGGGGTTGTAACCCCACAATTTGTTGCCTTTCTAATTAATCCAAAACTTATTATTGCTCATTCAATTTAATTTATTAATTTGAAGTGTGATATGTAGCTTGATCCTGGATAATGTTTTTATATAAAATTGCACAACCTGTTTTTGGTAACCTGTAGTGAACTTTTGTGACACTTTCAACGAGTAAATAGCCAATTTGGTCCCTGAAACTGTGAGGTCGTGTCAAGTTGGTCCCTCAAATTAACGAAATTCCAAAAAGGTTCCTGAAACTATCAAACGTTAATCAAGTCTGTCCCTCCGTTAGTCAGGGTTGATTGACGCCGTCAACGGTGCTGAGGTGGCACGCTAAGTGCCCATGTGGCCTCCATGTCATCCTGCCACGTCAGATGGTCACATACCCACTAATTTCAGGGACCAAATTGACACGGACCAAATTGACACTAATGTTATTTTGGAATACCAACGCCTCCTCTTTTTCTTCCCCAACCTCTCTGCTTCACCTCTCTCTCTTTTCCTGCTCCTCGTCTCGTGCTCCGTCTCTCTCTTTCGCTGCTGCTTCAACTCCCCAAAAGTTGAGCACATAAGTATAAACCAAGTAGAGCATAGACTTAAGTTGTCACAATTAACTTTTAAGCTTAATTATCAATCTGGGTATCGTCCACATCATTGGTTGTCACAGTAGCCTCACCACCATCAGCACCCTCTGCTGGAGGTTGAGCTTGTTCCTCTTCTAGAAGTGGCTCCTCGACATAGTCGTTTTCAAATGCATCGGGTGGAACCTGATAAATCCTAACTTGTGGCTTGGATGGATCCTTCACAAGAACATATTTCCCCTCTTCCAGTTTCATGCACAAGTCCACAATCGACTTCACAATTCCCCACATATTAGATGTCTTCAAATTGATTTGTGCTGCAAAGTCCTTGGGTTTATATCCAACCACAGACAAAATCACATGATTAAAATGGTCACGGGGATGAATCCTTGACACATATCCCAACTTCATCATATCAGCACTCGCCAACAGAGCCTGAGCAGTCCATTTAGCCAACTTGTTTGCATTGTTCTTCAATTCAGTGGCCAACACAGCACCCCTTTGAGTCTCCAACTTCTGCCTCCAATCCACACCTGAATACTTAGGATCAAATTAATTCAAAGCATTCAAAGTAAGATACGACCTCTGCTTGTTCACATCAAGAACACTCTACACTTCACACCTTGCAACAAGATACATCACATAATCTAGCTTCCACCTCTTATACCTATAAGCCACAGAAGCAACCTCTTCACCCCCATTGGCAAAAGGGTTGGGCTCATCAAAAGTGACCTTATTCCCCTCCCTAATCAAAACCTGCTGCAAGAAATTCTGGTTAATATAAGCAACCTCAACGCTAAGTGAATGCGCATAGTTTATATCATCCTTAGCCTCAGGCAAGGGTTCCGGCGAGGTCTCATGAACAGAAAGCAAATCTAGCTGCGACCCATCATGCTTATCAAAGAACAACTTGTTCCCAACACGCCGAACAACATTATCCCAAGAGTAAACGGACCTTGGTGCGCACATGAGGGTGGAGAGGATTGTGTCGGTGGCGAAAACAATGGCTTTATCCTCGTTAGCGAGCCTGCGAATAACAAGGTCATCGGTAGTGGTGACCTTGAAGCAGAGGGGCTGGGGAAGAAGAAGAGGAGGCGTTGGTATTCCAAAATAACATTAGTGTAAATTTGGTCCCTGAAATTAGTGGATATGCGACCATCTGACGAGGCAGGATGACATGGAGGCCACATGGGCACTTACCGTGCCAGCTCAACGTCGTTAACGGCGTCAGTCAACCCTGACTGACGGAGGGACTAACTTGATTAACGTTTGACAGTTTCGGGGACCTTTTTGGAATTTAGTTAATTTGAGGGACCAACTTGACACGACTTCACAGTTTCAGGGACCAAATTGGCTATTTACTCCACTTTCAACGGTAGTTAATCACTTGATGACATCTCATGTAACTTTAAAAAGCCCCATCAAGATTAGGAGGGGCATTTAGCTAGCATGATGAATGACTTTGACCATCGGAATTTTCACACACCAATTTAAAATTCCAAGTCATTGAAAATAGTTTGCTATATATTTATGAATATATTTATGTTGTAATTTCCTATATCAATTTAGTCTTAACTTGCATAACATATGCAACAAGAAGGAGGAACTCCTCTCTCTAAGGTGCAGCAACACAAGAAGGAGAAGTAGAAGGAAAATGAGAAAGAGAAGGATAACAATCAACCCAAATTCAAATGTAATCTTACCTAAAAAGTAATTTTATTTATGTTACTCGGATAATGTTTTGGTTGTAATGAAACATCCTTTAACTAAGTTGTGTCTGAGGATATTATTCTCTAAGGTTGGATTGGCTACTAAGTTTTTCCATTAGGCTTCTTTGTTCCTCCGTATGATCGTTATTAGGCAAAGGGTTTTACTTTTAAATGTAGTCTTTGTTGTTTTGGAAGTTTTTTTTGTTTAAGTAACTTGATGTATTTAATGAGCAATGAATAATGATGTGTTTGAAAAATTTGCTGTAGACCACAATGATGGGCGGTGGTTACGGTGCTTGCGTGCTTTGGACCAAAAATTTTATGCTAGACAACAATGATCTTTTAGAGGGGTGAGTGTGTGTTTTCAGTCTCTGTGTGTTGGCAGCCTTCCTGTTCTTCCTTTACTCCTTATTCCTTTGCTCCTTAACATGTAGTGAATCAAAATTTATTTTGTGAGATTGTTTTCACATGTTTGCTTTGATAAATTCATTCAACCAAAATTTATAGTCAATTATAAGAATTTGTAAATTTGTTTCAACTTTCAAGAACAAATTTGGTGGCCATTGTAATGCATCTTTTGATCTTCTTGATATGGAAGCATTAGGTGAAGGTCATGGCAGGACACTGTAAAAGTTGTGAGAAAGAAAGTATTATCATTATTACTCTGTTTCATATGTTTTACAATCTGTCCACTATTCCTGAATTTTCATTCATTTAAAATGGATTTTCTTTCAAGTTGCAGATTTTGATTTGTCAAATCAAGCTCCTGACATGGCGGCATGTCTTCATTCCACCCATGTCCTTGAAACCTTTGATCATCATGCTTCAGTAAGATATTTGGTTACCAATTTTTCTAGATACATATTGTTTCACATTCTTTATTTTAGCCCAACTGGTTATCATGGACCTATTGATTTTGAACATAGTTTCTGAAGAATTGATGGAAAAACAATAGAAATTTTCCCTTTCATAACTGACTAGAAAAGCACAATGAATTCCCATACCTTTTGTGCCGTTCTTGATCAAGTTTGATTTAGAATCATTTCGGGGAAATAAAATTATTCTTTTATATTTAGTGTGTTGGAAAGTATTTATCTTGACTGCTACCATTTGTTTATATTTAATTATTCAAATTCTTTGATTAATTTATGGAACAAAATATGTGCAATTGTTAGTGATAGATTAAGCTTTTAATAAAAATGTGGAGATTGAGATGGTGAAAATGAGATAAAGTTGATTTCCAAGGTATAACAGTAGTATTTGCTGAATGAATAATTCAGATATGTTGCTTTGCAATGCCGACTTTGTTAAAGAACTCTGAGAATATCAATATCTTGATTTACTTTAACCTTGAAAAAAGACACGTCTCCTTTTACAATCCTTCAAAAGCTTTTAAAGTGGTTTTTAATATAAAATAAAATGGGGCACTAAAACTAAAACCATTCCCTGATCCCCACATGTAGGAAGGGCATTCTATTTATGCCTCAAGTCTATATGGCTACATCATCATTCCATAGCATATTAAAATGAAAATTCGGCTGGCAAAAATAAGGGATAGTAGCAGACCGAAAATTGTAATATTCCCTAAGAATCTAAAAATTGTGGCTTTATAATTGAAGGAATTGTGGACTATGCAGGACTTTGAACAACGTGTGTGCAATCACAGTAACATGATATTGGTATCAGGGACATGTATAAATCTCTCTCCCTTTCACATATTCGGTTAAGATTTTTAGTAAAATATAATTCTGTAAATGTCTGTTGGAAGATTATGGTAAATAAAGTCGATTTAAATTTACTAACTATCCTATGATTGACAACATAGGAAAAATAAAAATATATTGGAATAAAAGCAAAGAATGGAAATAAACATCAATGATACTATTTTTTCTAGGAGATGAGTCTTTATTTTTTTTAATTGCAACATTTTTTTATTCTCTTAGTTTTAGATTCAGATGCACATGAAATTATAGTGAAGGTCAGAAAATCGGCTAAATGAGGGACCCCAACTGGCACTGTAAGATACCATTTGATAATAGGATATTAGCACCTCTAATTTCTTTTTAATCTTTATCAATCAAATTCAGCTTACTACTATAATATTATAAAAAGGCAATTTGCTTTGTGTGTAAGGCATTGATTAAGGTTTCTATTGAATCTTAGTTGGAAGTTGTGTGGAAGGCATTGATTAATGTTGTTGTTAAAACCATATTTTTTTTCAACTTCAGCTTTTTTTTCTCCTCCAACATTGGTGTTAGAAGGTTGAAAATTTTTAATCTTCTCCATTGATATGTGGTTCAGGGCCATTGTTATACCATACCAGTAGTGATAAATTTGTCTTCTATGAACCATGATTTGGGAAGGTAATAATTCAGATTTAATCTTCATGATTATGCAACTTAGTTAAGATAGAGATATTTGAAGGTTGATGATGCAGTAACTAGGGTTAAGATCAACAATGTTTTAACTGAAACCCACATTTGCAAATTTTAAACTCTTTACAGGGCTTAACCTTTTCTTTAAGTGTTGACAGCTCTTTGTCTCTGATTAAAATGAAGCATACATGTATGATCTTTGCTAGCATTGGCTTGGGGTGATTTTTGCTGCATATGGCTTATTGTGATTTTTAATAATGATTGAAGTTGTGATTATCTTAAACTGAATCTAATGGCTTTCTGTTGACATTTGTAGACAGGGAGAGTGATGGATGGGCATACTGGTGCACCACATGTCAGTTCTCCATGTGATTTCAATTGTGTTAAATAAGCATAAGCATCAAGAAATAAGGTCAAGGATTGATAAGAGGATATAATGTATAGTATAGGCATTGATGGTTGAAGTCTAAAATTATATGTAGAACTAACGAAGTTTTCTGCAGGCAACAAGGACTTGCCCAAGAAGTGCTGCAATGTTATATACGCAGAACGGAAAATTGGTTTGCCATGACATGTGGTTCCAAAAACAAAATTGTGGGGGAGTCAAGTGTTAAAATAATTGTAGAAAATGTTGATTAGCTGCCTCACTTAGCTCCTCCTTATTTATCTGTTTTTCTTTGATTTGGGGGGTGAGTGGTGGAGGTTGTGTATGTCATACATCTTATGAAGACTGCCAAGTCCAGGGAAGGCAGTAGTTTTGGGTGAACTGTCTTACAAAAGGAGAAGGGTGATTTATTTGTTTTTTACTTGTGTGCGAGTGTGTTTGGAAGACTGTAGCCATATCAGGACTAATACAAATTGTATTTGTCAAGAGATTTTCGAGCATTTCTTTATATACCAATTTAGAGGTTCTGAAAGGAGTAAATAAGACGCATGATAGCAGCTATTTTTTAGGGGTTTCTTTATTGGTTTTGGAAATACAAGCAAATTGGCGAGTTTTGGTAAATGGTAACATGATGTGTTCTTTCTTGTGTATTCTGGTTTTTGTATTTTATGGTTTTCAAGAGAATAGTTCTTCATGTTGGAAATGAAAAATAGACATGTCTATATGCACAATCTAAGCTAAATTTTTTATATTTGAAATGTATGTTTTGAACTAATATTCAAATTCATTTAAAGCAGGGTGCTTCACATAAAGCATCCAAGTTTCTTTGGCTGGATCTTTTGTCCTGTCATGAAGTAAAAAGCAACATAAAAATTCTATTTTATGCAAATAGTAAGATTATGATTAACTATTGTAATTTTTTGATATTGGTAGAACCACATTTATGCTGTAGGTCTTGCCACACTGCCCGAAGGAGTAGAGGTTACTCATATCAATCCTAATGAAGGAACTTGTGCTGGTCTTGCTTTCCCCACAATCTTGAGAAGCCAGGATTGAGTTTTCTAGGAACTAAGATAAGGATTTCTTCATTACAATTAACTACTTTACTTTTTTGTTTTAATTTACTTAGTTGAATTCTCTGGTTGTTGCCTTGTGTGGTAATGCTTTTTTTTCTTTTTGTGGGGTTTTGATGTCTTGACATATTGGACCGTCTATTAATCACACGACTATCTGTTAGTCATGTTTTATATGATTTTACCAACAGTTTTTCTCATTTTTTCAATATGTTATTTCGTGTTCCATCTTCCCTGACTCATTTATATCTAGGTTTGCATATTTACCAATCACTCTTAATATGCAGGAGATTGCAAATCTATATTAAGAGTGATTAAAAAATCTAACAATACTGACATTATTTTTAACACCAATAAAATATATATTAAATTATTATTCACTATCAGTATAAAAAAAAAATTTACATTGACGTTTACTAACATTTTGATAGGTATGCTTTTAATTGTATTAAAAAATGAATCAATGACTTGGTTATTTGAACAGAGTAGTCTAGCTGTAATCGCAACAGTAAAAAAATGTCAAGTAAGAAATGCTAGAATTAGGTAGTTTTTAGTAACTTAGAAATAATAATAATAATAATAATAACAATTTCTTATAAAATATGAAAATCATTTTTTATAATCCATATTAAATAGACCCTTATTGTGTCTCTCCTATAAAATACAATTTTCTATCTCTATTGTCTTATTATATCAAATAACTATCCTTCTTTTATTAACCATTAACAAGAAATGATTTTAATGGAAAATTTATCCGTGCGTTGCACGGGTATATTACACTAGTATAAAGAAAAAGTTAACGCCACCGTCAAAGTCTTAAATGAGAGGTGTTAAGAATGAATTAAATTTTAAATGATGTGGCAGCACCTCATTGGTGTGACAAAGAATGGGACAGGGTTCCGGGACAGAAGATCCGCATCCGACAGAGTTTGTGTGACCGGGGGCTTCGGGCTTTCTGGCTTCTTGGCTTATTAAGCGGCTTCTTTTGTCTGGTTATCATGTCATTGGCATAGTTAGAGATTTTGGTTTCACTCTTTTTCTCTGGGGTAAAGGCCCATTTTGGTCCTGACAAAAAGTGCGCGGGCCATTTTAGTCCCCGACAAAAAAAACTGCTTTGTTAGTCACTGACAATTACTAACGTGGGACAAGTTATTTGTAACACCCCGTTTTTCCTATATTTTATGTAGCAGTAAATACATATTTAAATGTGTTTATTTTAGATTAAACTCAGAGGATGATTTTAATTAAAACTAAAATCATTTTCTTGTGTTGTTATATCATATGAAGTCACGGTAAAATTTTCGGTTGAAAATTCAGACGGAAGCCGATCTGCGTTTTCACTGACGGTACAAGTTTACTGTACAGAAAACCTAATTTTGACCCGTAAACGAGATATTTAGTGTTTTTATTATGTTTCCTTCAACCTTGGTTATTTGGAAAATTTTCGTGCAAAAATAAAATAAAATATTTTATTCGGGCAAAAACGTCGAAAGAATTACTATCGAAAATACAACCGGGTGCTAAATGGAAAAGATTATGGACCATAAAAGAAGTAAGGAGGCACGATGGAAGGGGCTATGACACACTCTAAAAGTACAATCATCATATTTTTCAAATTATAATACTATTCTAATCCAAAAAGTCATTTCTCTCTCTTCTCCATCCAATCCAGCATTAAACCATCAAGCTTGCTCAACAAGCTCTCCTCACCCCCCTTTGACCGTGAACTCTCCCCCCTCTCCCTATATATACCCCTTTAATTTTCATTTCATCCTCCTCCTCATTCAACCTCCATTAAAGTTCATATTCTTCCTTTCTTCTAAAAGTTCAAGCTCTTAAAGCTTTAGTTTTTATTCATTTTTTCTACTTAAGTTCTTCATTAAAGTTCATCCTTATACTAAGAGTAATGCTCTCATAAATCTTTTTGCAAGTTTCACCATTTATTTCTTTGTTTACTTTATGTGTTCTTTATATGCTTTAAACTTCTAAAATCTCTCTAAAATGGTAGAAAGCTCCTTTTGAGTTGAAACCACTTTCTATAGTCTTGTATTAGCTTATATTTTCATATACTAAGAGGTTGTGTAAAACAAAAATCTCTATCCATCTCTTCCAATGAAGGCCGAATGCTTGCATTTGTGACCTAGGAAGTTTTTGTTTCAACTTTTGGAATATGATCATGTGTTTGAGTTTCTAACTATCCCTTGATCTTGAATCTATAAATCTTGGAAGTTTTGATAGCTTGTTCCTATGATGGGGGAAAAATATGAATAAGTAGGCCTAGGATACTATGTTTCAACTTTCTAAGTATTGATCATGGATTTAGAACTCCTAATAACTTGTTTATTTTATGTTATTAAAGCTAGTATGTGTTACTTTCATTTTTCCAAGATGATCATGGACTTGAGCTCCATAAGATATTTGGATGCTAAGTATAAGAGATTGGAAAGTTTAAGGATTTATAACTTGTTTATTTTATGTTATTAAAGCTAGTATGTGTTACTTTCATTTTTCCAAGATGATCATGGACTTGAGCTCCATAAGATATTTGGATGCTAAGTCTAAGAGATTGGAAAGTTTAAGGATTTATAACTTGTTTATTTTATGTTATTAAAGCTAGTATGTGTTACTTTCATTTTTCCAAGATGATCATGGACTTGAGCTCCATAAGATATTTGGATGTTAAGTCTAAGAGATTGGAAAGTTTAAGGAATTATAACTTGTTTATTTTATGTTATTAAAGCTAGTATGTATTACTTTCATTTTTCCAAGATGATCATGGACTTGAGCTCCATAAGATATTTGGATGCAAGATCTCTAGCCTATAAATCCTATGATGGCCGAACCTAGAAGGTTATAGACCTAGGATACCTTGTTCTTATTTTTCCAAAATGATCATGGTTTTGAGCTCCTTAACACATATGGATGTTAAGCCTAAGAGATTGGAAAGTTTAGTGAATGCTAGCCTATTTTACTAGCCTTGGCCGAATGCCCTATGTTTTTAATTCAGTGGAATTTTAATTCAACTTTGTTAAATAATCATTGTTGATGAACTCCTAACACTTAAGGATCATAAATCCATGAGTTGTTTAATATTTGGGAATCTCTAACCCTAAGAACCAGTCTTGGCTGAACCTATACCTTGTGGTTTAGTGTTCTTGTTGTGATTTTAACTTGTGATTTTGTGTTCATAACCTTAGACTTCCATCGCGGAGGAAACGACAACGTTCGTGACTTACCTCGTCGAGCATCTAATCTTCTTACCTTCACAGAAAGTAAGAGGGGATTGCCTAGGGATATTCAATGATTATATGCATGTGTGTATGTGTTTACTTGAGTGATTTGAATATTATTGTGATATTGAGCCAATACTTGAATAACTTGTTTACTTGAACTATTGTGGTTATTACTTGTATTTGAACATTACTTGCTTTAAAGTGTTATGAATTATATATATGTGATGAACTATCGTTAACTGTGATATGATTGTTGAGAATATATTACTGTTGATTGAAGTTTGAGAAACCGGACTAGAGTCTGTGCACAATGATTATAAAGGATTAAAAGCCTTAAAAAGCCTTGAATAGAACTTTGAAAGTATTGGTTTTATTTATAAAAGTTCCTTGTTTAAAACGCTTACTTCAAGAAAATGAGATTCTTATTTTGAAAAGAAACGTTGAAGTCTTTTTAAGACAATAGAAATTACCTTTTTATGATTCAAAGTTGGTACGAGAGAAAACCTTTTTCAAACTATGTGTTTTATGAAGGAAAACCCCTTTGAAAATAGTTGACTTTATTTCATCAAGGATTTCAAAAGCAAACGAATTTCCTAAATGTTTTATAAAATAATTTGTAAAGGAAAAGATTTTCTCCTAAATGATTTAGAAACGTTCCGGTTACTTTGATAAGTGACCAAGGTTTTGTTTTGGTTTTTGATTTTCACTGAGCGAAAAGTAAGCACATGTGAAAGAGAATACTATTTCGCGAGACGTCGCCTCTAGTATTCAGTTTATGCACGTGATCTGGGATCCGTGTCAAGAATTATGGACCAAGGGTCCTAATCGTGATATTATGGGCTAGGAGTCCTAATTTTGGAATTGAGGACTGTGTGTCCTAATTTCGTTGTTATGGGCTAGGAGTCCTTATCATGTTGAAATAAAACATGGATAAAATTATAATTGTTTCTACGTCCACAACCTTGGACTGCGGCCTCGGTCTAAGGTGTTGTGATTGAGCACTCGGACTGTGCTTCCTATGTTATTAATTTTCAAGTGATGGAAATTGTGAATAGTCGTTAGCTTTGGGCTTCGACAAACGGAAAAGAGTGAACGCAAAGAAAAGTCTTGTCAATGAAAAGCCTTTTATTCATATGCATTTCCCCTTGGCAGACGTGCTTGAGTTACAGAATACCCGCTTAAGATGTGGTATTTGATGATGTATACATCCGAATGGCCGTTATAAGGGATTCGTGATGGTGTTGATCCGGGTACATGAGGTGACGGAGACAACATGCCAAACGTGGCGTATGAGCCTGATCAACTCTTTATTTCTTAATGATAAAACGGTGATGGTATCTCATGAGATTGAGATTAGAGCTTGATGATCGAAGTGTGATGCATTATCTTTATAAAATTGATTGATTCGGGTATGAGACCCAATGAAATAATACTTGTTGTTTACCTATGAGTAATGTTTAAAATGTTAATAGACCAAGGTGTTGTATGTATCATGTGTATGGTTATTGTGCGATATATCCGTTGTCGGTATCTCACTCTTTCATTTCTACTTGTTATTCTCTCTTCCTTTTTGCCATCGCCGTACGTACATGAGTCCAGATGGATCCCAATATCCCGCTTGTGCCGACAACATTGAAGGCGAGGGTCTTCGGCGACGCGAGGAATCTTTGGGGCATGGCGAGATACACCCGGGCGACATACGCCACATACCACGGAGCAATCACCACCACCGATTTAAATGTTGACGGAGACCCAATCCGTAGAAGCCACACTGTGGAAACTAGGAGGGTAGCTCTGCCTCCGATTTGGTATTACCTTCACACACTGCGAGCTCACGGACTGCTACATGAGCCACCACCTCTAGACGTAGAGCCGGCAGCACCGATTGAGGAGGACCCTGAGGAAGACTTCGATGAGGTCATGGAGGAGGATGAGCCGGAGGATCATGTTCACTGCGAGCTCACGGACTGCTACATGAGCCACCACCTCTAGGCGTGGGCGCGGCGCCCGATTTAGGAGGACCCCGAGGAAGACTTCGATGAGGTCATGGAGGAGGATGAGCGGGAGGATCACGTTATGGATCATAACGACGACGACGATTCCGTATATGAGGGCGGCGACGTTATAGATCCATTACCTGAGGTCTCGTCTCGTGGGAGCCTTTGTGGAGACCCTGATTGCAGCCGATGTCAGTAACCAGTTCGGAGCGTTTTGTGGATAATCTTCCGTCATATGACTTTTAGAGTTATCTTTTGGATGTGGTTCTGGACCTTCTTTCCCCGTGTCTTTACTTACTCTCTTTTAAGATGTATCTTCTAGATGTCTAATTACATTTGCAATGGCCGTTGATAAAGCCTTATCTTATGTCTTTGAAACTTGGCTCTCATTGGGACATGTTATATATATATATATATATATATATATATATATATATATATATATATATATATATATATATATATATATATATATATTTGTCTTCAATTCATGTTACGAGTGTTCATCACCTCTATCTTGGTTCATTCCTTCATCTCAAAAAAAAAAAATTCTCTTGTTTTTTAGTGTACTCGTCCATCGAATAAATGATACTTTTGAAAGTAACGGCTTTATAAATCACAAATGTTTCCGCATTTGGGTAAGCATGTGATGCCGTGTTTAGGGTGTCACATTAGTGGTATCAGAGATAATTGAGTCTTTCGGGAATGTTTGGGTTTAGGTTTGTTGTGTCGATGTTGTGTATTCTTTGATCGAGTCTTGTTTGAATTACTTCTGAGAAGTAATGTGTGTTATCTGACGAGTTACCTTTTACTTTCTGGTTACTATCTCGCTGATTGTGTCTTACAGGTCAGTATGGAACCAGGAGGAGCGAGCGGGCGGAGCGGTCGTGGCGAGGCAACGGCGGGATGGACTTTGCTGCCCAAGATTTGGTTGGCGTTGCTGCTGCCATAGCTTCCAGGCGCCCAACGCAGCTGCCCATAATCAACGGGAAGCGGCAAAGAGGCTGAGCAGTGCGAGAGGGGAAGAAACTGAATGCTTTCCGATGCCAGAATCCATCGCAGTTTGACGGGGACGTAGACCCGACTAAAGCTGATCTTTGGATCCAAAAGATAGAAAAGATCTTTGAGCTGGTGCACTGACAGCGTGCGCGGGTCGAGCGAGCGCTCGTGCGATCCGGCAAGTGTCTGGGGATCGTCGCCAAGTAATAAAAGATATCGATCCCACAGAGTGTGATCTCAAATCACAATTAATTTTCAAAGCTAGGTAAATCTGGACTGTATAAAAAGGATTTGAAAAAGGATTTTTGATTTTTGAATTAAGAGATAAGTAAACAGAAGACAAATAAAACAGAAAGTAAATTGTTTATGGGTTTTTGGATCTAAATGGATTCCTAGGGATTTGGGTTACCTACGAGGCTGTTTATGTTACTAATCTGATTTACCCTTGTTAATTAACGAAATTGCCTTGAAGGCGAGTTTATCCTCTAATAGCTTAAGCTCCCTCTCGGGTTACAAAAACCGTGCCCAATTGACCCAACCCCTACTCTCGTGGTAGTCGATCTCAGATTGGACCCTTTGCGTTTCGTGACAACTCGTTGATCCTCGAGGGACGGCTTCTAACTCTCGTGATTTCAGTCCCAAGTCTGACTCTATAGATTCGACACCTAAGTTCATCGCTAGGTTCCTCCTTAGAATATCTACGTCTCGCGAATAAGCGGCCGCCGAATTTACGAGTGATTAACACACTAGAAATCAGATCTAAAGAAAAATCGAAATTATCAAAGATATTACATCAAATTAACATCATAAACAAAGCCTGGGCATAGCCCCAATCCCTAGAAACAAACTACTACTCCAGCCTTGCCATGGAGATGACAAGCTTGGTTGACAACATCATGAAAATTACAAATCAGAATGGAGAGGAGGAAGAAGAAGATAGATCCTAAAATGTAGCCTAAGTCTATGTGTGTGTCAATCTGTATGTCAATGTATCCTCTGCCTCTGCCTGGTCCTTATTTATAGATGTGGGAAGTTGGAATCCCAATCTAACTCAAAATCTGATCCAATTCAGTTGCTTCAGGTCCAAGTAATGCGCGTCACGGCCGTGATGGCCATCACAGGCAGACCGTGACGACTTCTGCCTTGAGCTGTTCTTTGGAGTTCAGAACTTTCGCGACGCGAGCCTTCTTTTCATGGCCATGATGAATATTACGGCTAGGCCGTGATGTGCTCTGACTTGTGGGGGTTTTAGGTCACGGCCGTGATGGTTATCACGGCTAGGCCGTGACAGACTCTGACTTCAGCCTTTCTTCATTTTCAGTTTTGCTCGATCATGGACGTTATGGGCATCACGGCTAGGCCGTGATGGGCTCTGTTTGGCTCATTTTCTTCACTTTTCAAGCCCTATTTTCATCCAAACTCCATCATGGTTTATCTTGAGCATTTTACCCTTGATTTCTGCAAAACAACACCACGAAAACCGCCTTACTCGTTCCAAAGGAAAATTAACCAAAAATCAAATTAAATATGCCTAAACTACATGAAAATGCATGCAAAAATGATAGACAAAGATGAAGTGAAATCACACTCATCAAATTACCCCAAGCTTAAGATTTTGCTTGTCCTCAAGCAATTGCCAAGGCCATAAGATAAATCAAAGCATGGATAGTGAACCAAGAACACGAGAAGCTAATCCAAGTGACAGGAATATTCAATAAGCATCCGAGAGATAATCGACTTCAATTCCAATTAGAAACTTAGGTTCATCAAATTCATATTCTCACTGATTCAGGCACTCTTCTCACCTCACTCAAGTGTTTTAGGGTATATGACAATTCGCTCAGTTTCCTCAAGGAAAGTATTCTACCATAGGCTTGACTATTAACCAAATCTCTACTTTATTAATGAAAACAAATAAGAATCAAGAGGTCTTTTACTTTGGTTGTAATGTGGCCATGGGATTAATTGTTAGGTGGGGAAATCAAGAAAAAGGAAAATTCAAGAAGGCTAAACAAATTATCAAACATTGCAAAGCATGACACCTTCTAAAATACCTTTTTGGGGCTTTGATTCACTTTTCCACCTTTCTTTCTTTCTTTCTTTTTTTAATTTCTCACTTTCTTTTGTCATCCCCTTCTCCATTTTTTTCTTTTGTTTATTTCATTTTTATTTATTTGGAGAAGGGGGGATTTATATCTCAAGAGAAATTATTTTCTAGCTTTTTTTTCATCCCATACTTTTTCAAACTACCATTTTTACCCTTTTTGTAATACTTTAAAAGGTGCCATACCAAGCATTATTTATCAAAGCAATTCAAGGTACCAAGAAAAGTATTTTATTTCTTTTAGGATCAAAATTGGGCAACTAAGGGGTAGCATTTAATCAATCAAAGCTCAGAAGGCCGGAAAAATACCTAGTGCCTCAATCATTTTCAAAAATGTTTTCAAAAATTTTCAAGTTTCAAAAGGGTTTCAAGTCAAGTTCCAGAAAATACAGTCCAAGAGGAATTAAAACACTCTATCACAAGGAATGGGGTAGATTTAGTGAGTACCCCTTTTTGGCTCAAAATCTTACATTTAGTAGTTCAAAAATCAGTGAGAAATGCAAGTCTAAGGAACCACATGCTAATTATCAACTATCAAAAGATTATCTCAAGAATTTTTATTTTTAGCCTTGTCACAAGAAATAAAAAATTGGGTTCAAAAATTCACTATCTCAATTCATTTGGCACTAAGTTCTCACAATTGGATGCATATTCTAAGTGAGGGGCAATCTAGAGAATGTGATCATACCAAACTATGCCTATGTGAATGCAATATGAATGCAACAATGCAAATGCAAAAGATACCCCTACCCCAAGCTTAACACTTACATTGTCTCCAATGTAAATAATCAAGTCGGAGAGAGGAGAAAAATTGGAACAACTTACCGAGTTGGTAGCGGGTGTTGGCTCACATTCCAGTCAAAACTTGGGTCGAAATAGCATCACGGCCGTGAGGCTCATCACGGGCAGGCCGTGATGCTCTCTGATCTTGGCATCCTACTCATCTTGCTCTTCCTTCCTCTTTAACCTGACAACACTACACAAATCTATTATTTTATGATTTTTGCCTCTTGATCTTCTCAAATTATTCAAGAGCTTAATTCAAAAACAAAAGGAAAAGGGAAAGAAAACTTGGGTTGCCTCCCAAGAAGCGCTTGTTTACGGTCCTAAGCTTGACCAAACTTCCTTCAATCAACAGGGGATTCGGCTGGCGTAGATGTGCAGGAACACTTCTCTTCCAAGGAACTCCTTCAAAAAGTCGATTCTGCTCATACGGCCAATTACGCTTCCGCTTCGCTCTTTTCTCTCGGAGCTTCCTGGCATTCCTTCCTCCCAGCGGAAGTTTTGTTTCCACATGGACAGCAACTCCAACTCTATCACCATTTGGTGCATCATCAGCCATGCAAATCTTCAGAGTCGCTTCCATGTTGAGCTCTTCCTTTACCACTGGAGACGTGATATCAATCCTGCACACATGGCTCTCAAAAGGAGGGTTGTTATATGAGTTAGTAAATTCAAAATCGACCCTACCTCCCTCTACATTTAGAAAGAGTTTACCATTCCTTACATCTATTACTGCTCCAGCGGTGGCCAAGAATGGCCTTCCTAAAATGATGGGGAATTCAGAATTCCCTTTCATGTCCAATACCGGGAAGTCGGTAGGGATGAAGAATTTCCCTACCTTTACAGGAACGTTCTCTAGTATGCCTAGAGGAGTCCTAGTTGAGCCATCCGCAAATTGTAAGGAGAATTTGAATGGTCTCAACTCTTTCGTTCCCAACCTTTCCATGATAGTGAGGGGCATCAAGCTCGCACTAGCCCCTAAGTCACATAAGGCTTGGTCGATTTGCACTTGTTCGATTGAGCAAGCGATAGAGAAACTACCTGGGTCTTTCAGTTTAGGAGGCATATTAGATTTTTTCATGACATTTGGCTCCTCAGTTAAGCTCTTAGTTTCTACTTCCACTTGCTTTCTCTTGACCAACCTTTGTGGGAAAGGTATTGGGGGTTGGTACGGTGGTGGAGGGACATATTTTGGTTATGGCTCTTCCTTTTCGCTCATGTCCTCCTCTGGTTCCACGTCCTTTTCCCCCACCCCAAGCTTATCATCCTTCAAGTGTATGGCATTACAATGCTCAATGGGATTAGCTTCGGGTTGACCCGGGAATGTACCCTTAGGTCTAGTGTATGTGCTGGCTTGTTGGGCAATTTGTGTTTCTAGCATCTTGTTGTGGATGGCTAAGTTGTCTACCTTGGATGCTAGCTCTTTTATTGCCTCGTTTACTGCCCTGCCTTGTTGTCTAAACTCTTCATTTTGTTTTGTCTGAGTTTCGACAAAACTTTCCAATAAAGACTCGAGTTTAGACTGCTGTACCTGGGGATACCCCTGAGCGGGTTTCCTATTACCTTGGCCCTCTTGGAACTCGTGGTTCAGCGTGTTGCTGTAGGAGAGGTAAGGGTTGTTCTTCCTTTGGTTGTAGGGATTTGGGGGAGCATAATTGGGCAGCTTCGGGTTCGTGTCGTAGAAGTTGTGACAAGAGTTCACTTGTTCACCCGAAGCACCGGATCCATGAGTGATACCACGTGGGCATTCCATGATGTCCTGTCCCTGCATTCCACAAATCTCACAAACAAGGTTAGTAGCACCTATTGCACTCACATTAGCCCTTTCAAGCCGATCAAAATGTTTATTAAATGAGTCTATTTTTGACATTATAAGATCAATGCTATTTACTTCAAACTTACCCCCCGAAATCTTGTTCGGGTTATTACCTCTTTCTGAACCCCATTGATGGTAGTTGGTGGCCACGTTTTCAATGATGTTGAATGCCTCAGTCAGAGGCCTATTCATAAATGCTCCACCAGCTGCAGAATCAAGTGACACCTTCGAAGAGTAATCCAATCCGTTGTAGAAGGTGTGCACCAACAACCACCTCTCGAGTCCATGGTGTGGGCAAGACTCCAGCAGTCCCTTGTAGCGATCCCAAGCTTCCGATAAGGATTCTCCGTCTTTTTGGAAGAAGCCGGTGATCTGGGTTCTTATGTAGGCCGTCTTGGATGGAGGGAAGAATTTCTCCAAGAACGCCTGTTCCAATTGGTCCCAAGTAGTCAAGGTGTTGGCGGGCAATTGCTTTAGCCAAGCCTTTGCTTTTCTAGTCAGAGATGAGGGGAATAACCTTAAACGTATAGCATCGACCGGTGCACCATGAATCCTAATTGCATCGGTGAACTCCAAGAATGTTTCTACGTGATCAGTCGGGTCCTCCAAGGGCAATCCTCCGAATTGGTGCTGCCTAATCATGTTGATTAGCATAGGCGGTATAGTGTAGTTTTCCGCCTCAATCTCTGGCCTAGCAATCCCAGTTCGCAAGCCCCTCGCATTTGGGGCTGCGTAGTCCTTCAAAGGTTTCGTATCCGGTTGATTCGCCATGAGTGGAACGGGACTCAACCTTCCTCTATCTCTTTGTAGTCTCCTACGTCTGTGAAAGGTCCTCTCGATTTCTGGATCAACCTCACTAAGGCTCCCAAGACTTAGGGATCTTTGCATATAACACACAGAGAGATGGATACAATAGAAGGAAAGAAATTTTGATTTTTTTTTTCCAGATATAAAAATTAAATAAATAAATAAAAGTAAAAGGTCCAGAAAAATCAATTCAAAAATTGAATTGAGATTCGAAAACGCACAGTCCCCGGCAACGACGCCAAAAACTTGACAGCGTGCGCGCGTCGAGCGAGCGCTCGTGCGATCCGGCAAGTGTACCGGACTGTCGCCAAGTAATAAAAGATATCGATCCCACAGAGACTGTGATCTCAAATCGCAATTAATTTTCAAACTGGGTAAATCTGGACTGTATAAAAAGGATTTGAAAAAGGATTTTTGATTTTTGAATTAAGAGATAAGTAAACAGAAGACAAATAAAACAGAAAGTAAATTGTTTATGGGTTTTTGGATCTAAATGGATTCCTAGGGATTTGGGTTACCTACGAGGCTGTTTATGTTACTAATCTGATTTACCCTTGTTAATTAACGAAATTGCCTTGAAGGCGAGTTTATCCTCTAATAGCTTAAGCTCCCTTTCGGGTTACAAAAACCGTGCCCAATTGACCCAACCCCTACTCTCGTGGTAGTCGATCTCAGATTGGACCCTTTGCGTTTCATGACAACTCGTTGATCCTTGAGGGACGGCTTCTAACTCTCGTGATTTCAGTCCCAAGTCTGACTCTATAGATCCGACACCTAAGTTCACCGCTAGGTTCCTCCTTAGAATATCTACGTCTCGCGAATAAGCGGCCGCCGAATTTACGAGTGATTAACACACTAGAAATCAGATCTAAAGCAAAATCGAAATTATCAAAGATATTACATCAAATTAACATCATAAACAAAGCCTGGGCATAGCCCCAATCCCTAGAAACAAACTACTACTCCAGCCTTGCCATGGAGATGACAAGCTTGGTTGACAACATCATGAAAATTACAAATCAGAATGGAGAGGAGGAAGAAGAAGATAGATCCTAAAATGTAACCTAAGTCTATGTGTGTGTCAATATGTATGTCAATGTATCCTCTGCCTCTGCCTGGTCCTTATTTATAGATGTGGGAAGTTGGAATCCCAATCTAACTCAAAATCTGATCCAATTCAGTTGCTTCAGGTCCAAGTAATGCGCGTCACGACCGTGATGGTCATCACGGGCAGGCAATGACGGCTTTTGCCTTGAGCTGTTCTTTGGAGTTCAGAACTTTCGCGACGCGAGCCTTCTTTTCATGGCCATGATGAATATTACGGCTAGGCCGTGATGTGCTCTGACTTATGGGGGTTTTAGGTCATGGCCGTGATGGTTATCACGGCTAGGCCGTGACAGACTCTAACTTCAGCCTTTCTTCCTTTTCAGTTTTGCTCGATCATGGCCGTGATGGGCATCACGGCTAGGCTGTGATGGACTCTGTTTGGCTCATTTTCTTCACTTTTCAAGCCCTATTTTCATCCAAACTCCATCATGGTTTATTTTGAGCATTTTACCCTTGATTTCTGCAAAACAACACCACGAAAACCGCCTTACCCGTTCCAAAGGAAAATTAACCAAAAATAAAATTAAATATGCCTAAACTACATGAAAATGCATGCAAAAATGATAGACAAAGATGAGGTGAAATCACACTCATCATGCACACCCCGGAGGAAGCAAAGGTGCCTTACGCAACATTCCAAGCGATTGGAGATCTTTGAATACTAGTGGAAGGGCACTAGACAAATGCTAATAGCCGAGCATCAGGCAATCACCTGGGGAGTATTTCGCCACAAATTCCTAGACAAATATTTTCCCCAAAGTGCTAGGATAGTGAAAGAGCGGGAATTCCTGAGTCTGAGTCAGCGGGACATGACGGTGGGGGAATATGCGGCAAGGTTTGAGTCCCTTGCCAAATATTTCCACTTTTTCCAGAACAACCCCGATGAGGACTGGAAGTGCGAAAGGTTCGAAACCGGTCTGTGCTTCGAGATCAAGGAATCTATGATGCCCTTGGAAATCAGGAATTTCCAAGCCCTGGTAGAGAAATGCCGAAAGGTAGAACTGATGCGCAAGGGGCGAGATAGCAGGGGAAATGTTGGAGGACCCGTTCGTCCCAATAGTCAATATCAGGGACAAAACCAAAATTGGAAGCAGAACCAGAGGAAGACATATTACCAATCACCCAAGAACAATCGAAAACAGCAAGAACAACATCGTTCCAAGTGCTTGAGCGGGAAGTAGAGACCAGAGAAATAATAATCAAGGCGAGAGAGGAAGTGTTACTGTGCGGAGATCCCAAATCATCTAGGCGATACGTGCCGGGAAAGAGATGAAGTGCTTTAATCTGCAATCGTATGATGCACATAGCCAGGGACTGCAGAGCACCGAAAAGAGAACCAGCTACCAATCATGCCAAAGCAAGCAAGCCGAGTGCTAAAGGGCGAGTGTATACGATGAGTGGAGCTGAAGCATCAAATTCCGCTAATCTGGTGTAGGGTAAGTGCGATTTAGCTGGTAATATTTTAACTGTACTTTTCGATTCAGGTTCAACTCATTCTTTTATCTCAATGGATCGTGTGAAACTTCTAGACTTGCTTATTTCTTCCTTACCATATAACTCGATTGTTTCTACCCCAATGGCTGAGCCAGTAACTGTTAATTCTGTTTGCTTAAATTGTCCTATCATTGTTCAGGATAGGCACTGTGATGAGCCTCTGGTTGACTGGTTTTATAACTAATAAAAACCTTGGCTTTGTGCTAATTTTATATCATTTTCACCCAAATTAGACTTGATTGTCTTTAAGCAGCATTTTGAGTCTGTAAAGTATTTTTAGGTTAATTTGGCTGATTTAGAGTTAAATAAAGTACTTATGCTATTTTCTGTTTTCAGGGTTAATAAAAAGAAATAAATCTGGATCTTTCGCCCTGCGAGAAGGATGTTCACCTCGCGAACCAGAAGGTGACTGTTCCAGAAATTGCCAACCATTCTGTCTCGCCCCGCGAAGACTTGACTCGCCTCGCGAGTAATCCAACCCTGAAGACCAAAAGTCAGCACGGTTTATGCATGCTAAAGGTCACGGCTGTGGCAGTTTGGAAATTGAAGAGTTTCGCCTCGCGAGAATACCAAAAGTTGAAGATTCGCCTCGCGAGACAGCGTTCGCCTCGCGAGTCCGCTGATTCCAGATTCTGTATATAAGTCAGTTTTAGACAGAACTGAAGAGGTAGCTAGCTTTAGTAGTAGTAGTTTATTTTCTTTTCTTTTCTTTTCTTTTGTGTTTATTTCTGTAATGGAGAGCTAGTCTCCTAGATTAATCTACTGTGTTTGGTTTCCATTACCACGCTTGAGGTTTTGTAATCCCTGTTTTATTTGCTTTTCTCTTTTCAATACTATGCTATATATTTATGTTTGCTTAATTCAGGAGTGTATAGTGTTGTATTGATTTATTTCGGTGATGTTATGTTCCTATACATAATCGCGTTTGCTTAATTCGCGTGTGTTCAATCATGTTCGCTTAGTTCATGAGTGCTTCACCCCGTTTGCTTAATTCGGGAATAGGGACATATATCTGTAGTAGTGGTTTCACTTGTAAATTGTTGCTACAACCGGGAGGGGATTAGAATCTGCTTAGGGCTTGGAATTATATAAACCAATGATAGTGGGAAATCGAGAACAGTAGGTTGATCGTCTTTAGTTTATTTGTTAATCTCTTAAACTGCTTTGTCTTCATAGCTCTGTTATTATTTTGTTTCCTTATTTGTATCCCAATCCAAACCCCCCCAAAAACTGATTTTACTGTAATAATAGCAACCTAAGAGTCCTTGTGAGACGATACTCGAGTTGTCGCTTCCTATCTACATTATTTTGTAAACGCTCGTTCCTTTTGGCGCGTGGCGGCAATGCGCGTTCACCTTGTCTTGTAGATTTAGTACATTTAGCTTTAATACAACTTGATGTAATTCTCGGCATGTATTGGTTATCTTCCAACCATATCCTGATGAGATCGTGCTCAAAGAACCTTAGTCTTTAGGGATGGGATTTACGGATTACTATCTGCTA
This sequence comes from Sophora flavescens, assembly GCA_030762895.1. Lineage (NCBI taxonomy): Eukaryota > Viridiplantae > Streptophyta > Magnoliopsida > Fabales > Fabaceae > Sophora > Sophora flavescens. The sequence goes on from CM061066.1 coordinate 122,660,135, forward strand.
GTCGGGGTAAGAGCTTCTTTTGAAAGGGGAGCTCAAGGTTACATGTTGCTTTGTTCTCCTTAGATGTTAAGAGTGAGTTAGACTTAGAGTCCGTACCTGTCGTCAATGAGTTTCCGGAAGTTTTTCCTGAGGATGTACCTGGTCAACCGCCTGTTTGAGATATCGAGTTCGCAATTGATCTGATTCCGGCACTGGACCGTTATCCATGGCACCGTATCGCATGTCACCATCGGAGTTATAAACCCTTAAGGAACAACTTGAAGAGTTGATGAGAAAGGAATTCATCCGACCCAATGTATCGCCATGAGGAGCTCCAGTTCTGTTAGTAAAGAAGAAGGATGGGACTTCTCGACTCTGTGTAGATTTTCGGCAGTTGAACAAGGTTACGATCAAGAACAGATATCCGCTCCCAAGAATTGATGATCTCATGGACCAGTTGCGTGGCGCGACCGTATTCTCGAAAATAGATTTACGGTCAGGCTACCATCAGATTCGTGTGAAAGCAGAGGATGTCCCAAAGACAGCGTTTCGAACATGATACGGTCATTATGAGTACCAAGTGATGCCGTTTGGAGTGACGAATGCTCCTACCATATTCATGGATTACATGAATAAGATTTTTCGTCCTTACTTAGATCAATTTGTTTGTCGTCTTCATTGACGATATTCTGATCTATTCTCCAAACAAGGAAAGGCATCTTTGAACATCTCGACGCATTGTTCTTGAGACCTTGAAAGAGAAGCAACTCTATGCGAAGCTAAAAAAGTACGAATTCTGGTTGGACCAAGTGCAATTCTTAGGTCATGTAATATCATGCGAAGGAATCGCAGTGGATCCGTCAAAAGTCGAGGCTGATTTAGAATGGAAAAGGCCAACAACGGCAACTGAAATCCGTAGCTTTGTGGGTTTAGCGGGCTACTATAGGAGATTCATTGAGGGATTTTCCAAGATAGTGGGACCCCTTACCCAGTTAACTCAGAAAGACCAAGCGTTTGTCTAGACGGAGGCTTGTGAAAGAAGTTTCCAAGATCTTAAGAGAAGGTTGACGACCTCACCCGTGTTGATCCTACCCGATCCTAAGGAATCTTTTGAGGTTTATTGTGATGCTTCACATCAGGGATTGGGTTTTGTGCTGATGTAGAACCGAAAGGTCGTAGCATATGCTTCAAGGCAGTTGAAGATTCACGAAAGGAATTACTCGACGCATGACTTGGAGTTAGCAGCGGTAGTCTTTGCCCTGAAGATCTGGAGGCATTATTTGTATGGAGCTACTTTTAATGTTTTCAGTGACCACAAGAGTTTGAAGTACCTCTTCGACCAGAAGGAGTTGAACATGTGTCAGAGGCGTTGGTTGGAGTTTTTGAAGGACTATGACTTTCAACTATAGTATCACCCTGGAAAGCCGAATGTGGTGGCGGATGCACTAAGCAGGAAGTCAATACACGTGTCACTAATGATGGTTAAAGAGCAGGGATTGTTGGAACAATTCCGGGATCTAAGTTTGTCAGTTAAGACATTTTCGGTAAGACTGTGTCTGAATAGGATCACCGTTTCGAACGGATTGATGGAACAAATAAAAGAGAAACAAGAGAGTGATCAGTATCTGTAGGAAGAAAGGGACTTAGTGCGACAAGGAGCACTGTCATAATTCAGAGAAGGAACGAATGGAATTTTGAGATTCAGTGAAAGAATCATATGCAGGATGACGCCGAGCTCAGGATGTTGATTTTAGAGGAGGCTCAAAGGAGAAAGCTGAGTTTACACCCAGGAGCCACAAAAATGTATCAAGATCTCAAGAAGTTATACTGGTGGTAAGATTGAACACCAGAGGCCAGCAGGAATGTTAAAATCATTGGACATCCCAGAATGGAAGTGGGACGGTATTTCAATGGACTTTGTGACCATCTTACCAAGGACTCGGAAGGGACATGAGGCTATATGGGTAATTGTGGATCGACTGACCAAGTCAGCTCACTTTTTAGCTATCAACATGAAGTACCCAATGAAAAGACTGACTCAGTTGTACATCGACGAGATTGTCAGGTTGCACGGTATTCCCTCGAGTATCATTTCGGATAGTGATCCATGGTTTACGTCGTAATTTTGGAAGGGACTACAAAACTCGTTGGGAACAAAACTCAAATTGAGTTTTGCGTATCATCCACAGACTGACGGACAGTCAGAGAAGACAATCCAATTACTCGAAGATTTACTAAGAGCTTGTGTGATGGAAGAAACTGGGAGCTGGGATGAGTTCCTACCGTTGATAGAATTCACCTACAACAACAATTTTCATTCAAGTATAGGGATGGCACCCTATAGAGGCTTTTTATGGTCGACGATGCCGAACACCTTTGTGTTGGTACCAGGATGGTGAGAGTCTGTTTGTTAGGACCGAGAGATCGTACAACAAGCGGCCAGAGAAGGTGAAGATGATCCGAGGAGAAAATGCGGATGGCCCAAAGTCGAGCGAGAAGAGTTACGTTGACAAGAGGCGGCGACCTCTTGAGTTTGAGGAAGACGAGCATGTGTTCTTGAGAGTCACACCAACAACTGGGATTGGCAGAGTGATAAAATCCAGAAAGCTTACTCCCAAATTCATTGGATCCTACCAAATTCTTCATCGGGTAGGTCCAGTAGTGTAGAAAATATCTTTACCTCCTTTTCTTTCCAACATCCATGATGTTTTCCATGTCTCCCAATTGAGAAAGTATATTCTTGATCCATCACATGTTATTAAACCTGATAAAGTACAATTAAAAGAGAACCTGTCTTTCGAGACTTCGCCGGTACGAATCGCGGATAAGATGCTGAAGCAGCTCAGAGGTAAACAAATCCCTTTAGTCAAAGTCATCTGGAACGAGACAACCGGAGAAGCTACATGGGAAGCGGAGGAAAAGATGAAATTGCAATACCCTGAGTTATTTCAAGGTGCGTAATTTCGAGGACGAAATTCTTTTTAGAGCGGTAGTATTGTAACACCCTGTTTTCCTATATTTTATGTAGCAGTAAATACATATTTAAATATGTTTATTTTAGATTAAACTCAGGATCATTTTCCTTTGCCGGTACAAGTTTCTTGTGCGAGAAAACCTAATTTTGACCCGTGAACGAGATAGTTAGTGTTTTTATTATGTTTCCTTCAACCTTGGTTATTTGGAAAATTTTCGTGCGAAAATAAAATATAATATTTTATTCGGGAGAAAACGTCGGAAGAATTATGATCGGAAATGCAACCGGGTACCAAATGGAGCAGATTATGGACCATAAAAGAAGTAAGGAGGCATGATGAAAGGGGCTTTGACACACTCTAAAAGTACAATCATCACACTTTTCAAATTATAATACTATTCTAATCCAAAAAGTCATTTCTCTCTCTTCTCCATCCAATCAAGCATTAAACCGCCAAGCTTGCTCAAAAAGCTCTCCTCACCTCCCTTTGGCGTGAACTCTCCCCCCTCTCCCTATATATACCCCTTTCAGCTTCACTTCATCATCCTCCTCCTTCAACCTCCATTAAAGTTCATCTTCTTCCTTTCTTCTAAAAGTTCAAGCTTTTAAAGCTTTAGTTTCATTCATCTTTTCTACTTAAGTTCTTCATTAAAGTTCCTCCTTATACTAAGGGTAATGCTCTCATATAAATCTTTTTGCAAGTTTCACCTTTTATTCCTTAGTTTACTTTATGTGTTCTTTATATGCTTTAAACTTCTAAAATCTCTCTAAAATGGTAGAAAGCTCCTTTTGAGTTGAAACCACTTTCTATAGTCTTGTATTAGCTTATATTTTCACATACTAAGAGGTTGTGTAAAACAAAAATCTCTATCCATATCTTCCAATGAAGGCCGAATGCTTGCATTTGTGACCTAGGAAGTTTTTGTTTCAACTTTTGGAATATGATCATGTGTTTGAGTTTCTAACTATCCCTTGATCTTGAATCTATAAATCTTGGAAGTTTTGATAGCTTGTTCCTATGATGGGGGGAAAATATTAATAAGTAGGCCTAGGATACTATGTTTCAACTTTCTAAGTATTGATCATGGATTTAGAACTCCTAATAACTTGATTATTTTATGTTATTAAAGCTAGTATGTGTTACTTTCATTTTTCCAAGATGATCATGAACTTGAGCTCCATAAGATATTTGGATGCTAAGTATAAGAGATTGGAAAGTTTAAGGATTTATAACTTGTTTATTTTATGTTATTAAAGCTAGTATGTGTTACTTTCATTTTTCCAAGATGATCATGGACTTGAGCTCCATAAGATATTTGGATGCTAAGTCTAAGAGATTGGAAAATTTAAGGATTTATAACTTGTTTATTTTATGTTATTAAAGCTAGTATGTGTTACTTTCATTTTTCCAAGATGATCATGGACTTGAGCTCCATAAGATATTTGGATGCTAATTCTAAGAGATTGGAAAGTTTAAAGATCTCTAGCCTATAAATCCTATCACCGGTGGAAATAATGTAATATACGGGAAGGTTTTACGTCAGTTGACCATATGTTTGATGTTAAAAATGAGGCGGTGGCAGTTTTGTAAATATAAAATCACTATTTGCGTCAGTTGTGTAAAGAACTGACGTTAAAAGTGATTTTAACACTTTTAACGTCAGTTGTTTATACGGCCGGCGTTAAATGTGTGATTTTACTGCACGATTAAATAAATAACTAACGTAAATAATTATGAAACTCATTTCTTTCATTGTCATCTCCCTGTTGTCACTCTTATGAGATCACTCCATATAGTGCAGTTTATTTCTAAACCTTTTTTTTAAACAAGTTTATTTTTAATGTTAATTAATTAGCTTGAATTAGTAAACAAATTCTTGTGCAAATTAAAATAAATAAACACTTAACATAAAACAAGTTGTATGTATAATCAAATCGTATCTCATTGAAGCGATTCATAAGTTACAATTACATGATTAAAAGATAAAAAATTTCTGCAACATAGCACTAAAATATAAAAAAGTTTCTGCTTCAACATCATTTTCTTCTCAGTCCTGTCCTCAGAAACTCCAATGGATGCATCTCCTCTCATACTTGAAGTCCTTGATGCTCCATCTGATCCACGATCCTTTGGCGACCAAAGCGAGTGAAGGGATGGGATGAAATAAGGTGAGGGAATCACATTACGTGATTCACCCAACCTTACCATCCATGTTACGTGATTTACTCAACCTCAGAAGTTTTTTGATCATTAAGACAGAGACCTTTAAGTCTAGGTATAGGAAGAAACAACAAAAGTCTCAGAGCCATTTTGTGAAGGAATAGAAAGCATACGAAATATAGAGGAAAAGAAGAGGCTATATTACTGTCGTCTGAGAAGAATGATACTTTATATAGAGAAGAGAGCTAGCTGATTTTCTAGAAAATTGATCTATAAACTTAATGCTCATAAAGAGGATTATAGGTTACAATGTGCATGGGTAAGTAGCACAGCAGTCATGGGTAAGTAGCAGAGTAGTCAAAGGAATGAATGTTTTTGCAGAAACTTATACACTTTTAACATCAATTGTTTAATACAACTGACGTTAAAAGTGTTTTTAAAATAAAAAATATTTATTTTTAATGTCAGTTTTTATACAAGCGGCGTTAATAGTGTGATTTTTACTTGATTAAATAAATAGGCGGCGTAAATAATCCTATATCCCTATCTGAAATGCCCTGTTTTCACTCTTAACACAGGTCAATCCATATATATAGTGCAGTTTATTTCTAAACTTTTTTTTTAAACAAGTTTATTTTTAATCTTAATTAATTAGCTTGAATTAGTAAACAAATTCTTGTGCAAATTAAAATAAATAAACACTTAACATAAAACAAGTTATATGTATAATCAAATCGTATCTCATTGAAGCGATTCATAAGTTACAATTACATGATTAAAAGATAAAAAATTTCTGCAACATAGCCCTAAAATATAAAAAAAGTTTCTGCTTCAACATCATTTTCTTCTCAGTCCTGTCCTCAGAAATTCCAATGGATGCATCTCCTCCCTCACTTGAATTCCATGATGCATCGTGAATCCACAGTCACTAGCTGCGAAAGCAAAGTGATGAAATGGATCTTTGCATCACCTCCTTCACTGGAATTCCTTGATGCATCGTCTTGAATCCACAGTCACTTGCAGCGAAAGCAAAGTGAAAGGGATGACGGGGATGAAATAAAGTGATGGAGTCACATTACGTGATTCACCCAACCTTACCATCCATGTTACGTAATTTACTCAACCTCAGAAGTTTTTTGACCATTAAGACAGAGACCTTTAAGTCTAGGTATAGGAAGAAATAACAAAAGTCTCAGAGCCATTTTGTGAAGGAATAGAAAACGCACGAAATATAGAGGAAAAGAAGAGGGTGTATTACAGACTGATACAAAAGAATGACACTTTATATAGAGAATAGAGACTCTCTGATTTTCTTGAAAACTGATCTATAAACTTAATGCTCATTAAGAGGATTAGGTTGCAAAGTGCATGGGTAAGTAGCACAGTAGTCATGGGTAAGTAGCAGAGTAGTCAAAGGAATGAATGTTTTTGCAGAAACTTATACACTTTTAACGTCAGTTGTTGAATACAACTGATGTTAAAAGTGTTTTTAAATAAAAAATATTTATTTTTAACGTTAGTTGTTTATACAACTGACGTTAAAAGTTTCATTTTTACTTCAGTTAAATAAATAGCTGACGTAAATAATTTTATATCCCTATCTGAAATGACCTGTTGTCACCCTAACGCAAGTGACTCCATATAGTGCAGTTTATTTCTAAACTTTTTTATTTAAACAAGTTTATTTTTAATCTTAATTAATTAGCTTGAATTAGTAAACAAATTCTTGTTCAAATTAAAATAAATAAACACTTAACATAAAACAAGTTATATATGTATAATCAAATCGTATCTCAATGAAGCGATTCATAAGTTACAATTACATGATTAAAAGATAAAAAATTTCTGCAACATAGCCCTAAAATATAAAAAAGTTTCTGCTTCAACATTATTTATTCTTCTCGGTCCTGTCCTCAGAAACTCAAATTAATGGATGCATCAAGCAGTGAAAGCAAAGTGAAAGGGATTTTTGCATCACCTCCTTCATTGGAATTCGTTGATGCATCATCTTGAATCCACAGTCACTGGCAGCCAAAGCAGAGTGAAAGGGATGACTGGGATGAAATAAAGTGAGGGAATCACATTACGTGATTTACTCAACTTTACCATCCATGTTACGTGATTTACTCAACCTCAGAAGTTTTTTGACCATTAAGACAGAGACCTTTAAGTCTAGGTATAGGAAGAAATAACAAAAGTCTCAGCCATTTTGTGAAGGAATAGAAAACGCATGAAATATAGAGGAAAAGAAGAGGGTGTATTCTGGATCGATACTGAGAAGAATGGTACTTTATATAGAGAAGAGAGACTAGCTGATTTTCTTGGCTGATCTATAAACTTAATGCTCATTAAGAGGAGGTTACAATGTGCATGGGTAAGACACGATAGTCATGGGTAAGTAGAAACATTAGTCAAAGGAATGATTTTTGTAGAACACTTTTAACATCGATTGTATTCAACAATCGGGCGTTAAAAGTGTTTTTAAATAAAAAATATTAATATTTAACGTCAGTTGTTTAATACAACTGACGTTAAACAATGACTTTTAACGTCAGTTGTTTAAGACAACTGACGTAAAATGTTGTTTTATTTTTGGTTTTTGATTATAACGTTTACACCCGCACGCCTTCTATACTTCGCTCTGTACGACTCTGTTCTTCTCTTTTCATCACACTCACTCTCACTCTCAACTCTCACTCTCACTCTCACTCTCATTCTGCCCTGATCGCGAGCTCATCTCCACCGCAACCACCGCGAGGGCTTCTTCGCCACCACCGTGAGGTACACTCTTAACCCCTAACTCTGTCTTTCCCACTCATTCTTTGCAATAACTTGGCATCTCTCTTTTACCCCTTCTCGCGCACTAACTCTCCTTGTCCCTCTGCTCTCAGTAACCACATCGAACGTTGGCCACCACTCGAGCTCCCCTCCCCACCACCACGCGAGCACCTATTTCTGGTGAGTCTTTAGGGCACATTTTTTTATTTTTTGTTTTGAGTGTATGTTGAAACTGTAGTCTCAGTAGTTGAAACTTGAAACTGTTAGTTTGAGTTGTTTGGAATGTCTCTATTTTTGGTTTTGAGTGTATGTTGCTCTCTTTGGTTGGTGCAGTCACGGCCGTGATGCTCATCACGGCTAGGCGTGATCGGTTCCGCTGTGAGGGTCTGGTTCAGTTGGCACGTTACGGCCGTGACCAGTGCTTGCCAATCTTCAAAAACTAGTTTTCAATCTCCCGTATTGTCCTTATATTGGATATATGTTTTGTATATCTACACAACATATCTAGTTATGGATCGTAGTTGGATGGTTTGTAAGCGCACTAGTGTTGAGTATTTGAAGGGGGTGGGAGAATTTATAGAATTTGCTCAAAGGAATGTTCCTAATATTAATGGAATGTTCTGTTGTCCTTGTGTCAAGTGTTTGAATACGAGGAAATGTACGGTGAAGGATATACGTACTCATTTGATTTGTGAAGGGATTTGCTTGAGTTATACAAGATGGATATGGCATGGTGATGTGTTGTTGAGTAGTACGGCAAGTGTCTCCCAAAGTGAGGACGTTGACGTTGATATGGAGGATGATCGAGTAGAGGACATGATCCGTGATATTGGACAAGAATCTTTTCATCGAGCTCATGTGTATGATAGGTTGTGCGGTGATGCGAATAAGCCTTTATATCCAGGGTGTACTACTCATACACGGTTGTCGGCAGTGCTAAAATTGGTTTGTGTGAAGGCGAGAAATGGTTGGACCCATAAAAGCTTCACGAAATTGCTTGAAGTGTTGAAAGACTTGCTTTCAGAGGACAACACATTGCCCGACCGTAACTATGAGGCCAAGAAGGTATTGTGTCCGATGGGTATGGAGTATAAGAAGATACACGCATGCCCCAATGATTGAATATTGTACATCGGTGTTCATGAAGACAATCACGATTTCCCCAAATGTGGGTTATCACGATACAAAGTGAAGGGTGGTGATGATGATGATGATCTTGATGATGTGAGAAAAAAGGGTCCTCATGTGAACGTGTTGTGGTATCTTCCAATAATTCCAAGGTTCAAGCGATTGTTTGCCAATGCGAAAGAGGCGAAGAATCTTAGATGGCATAATGATGAGAGGAAACATGATGGAAAGGTTCGTCATCCTGCTGATTCTATGCAATGGAAGAATATTGATACTATGTTTTCGGATTTTGCCGATGAGCCAAGAAACCCAAGGCTTGGACTTGCTACGGATGGAATGAATCCTTATGGTAACATGAGTAGTATTCATAGTTCATGGCCTGTTCTGTTGATAATTTACAACCTGCCCCCTTGGTTGTGCATGAAGCGCAAATACATGATGTTGTCTATGATGATTTCGGGCCCAAAGCAACCGGGAAATGACTTAGATGTTTATCTAAGTCCCTTGATTGAAGACTCGAAAATGCTGTGGGTGGAAGGTGTTGATGTAGTTGATGGGTATTCTCATGAGACTTTCAAGCTTCGTGCCATGTTATTTTGTACCATCAACGACTTTCCAGCATACGGTAACTTGTCCGGGTACAGCGGCCTTAATTGGAGAGCAGGTTTATCAGAGGGTAAAGGGCATCGATGTTATATTCGGCAAGTCCAAAAAGAAAGGTAAAGCTGCTGAGAAAAACATATGGAAGAAGAGGTCAATATTCTTTGATCTTCCATACTGGCGTAAGCTTGATGTCAAACACTGCATTGATGTGATGCATGTGGAGAAAATTGTGTGTGATAGTGTGATTGGGACGCTTCTCAACATTCAGGGCAAGACAAAGGATGGTGTCAATGCTTGTCTCGACCTCGTTGCTATGGGTATACGAGAGCAATTAGCTCTAGTTGTTGAGGATGGTAAACGAACTTATTTGCCCCCAGCATGTCATACTTTGTCAAAAAAGAGAGACAAAGTTTCTGCGGGTGTCTTCAGGGCATCAAAGTTCCACATGGTTACTCTTCAAATATGAAGAGGCTTGTCTCTAGTGATCTTAAATTAGTTGGCTTAAAGTCTCATGATTGTCACATCTTGATGCAACAACTTCTGCCCGTTGCTATTCGTGGTATTGCTCCAAAAAATGTGAGACATGCCATTACTCGGTTGTGCTCATTCTTCAATTCTATATGTAGCAAAGTCGTTGATCCCCGTATGTTGGATGACTTGGAAGTTGAGGCTGCTACAATCTTGTGCCAATTGGAAATGTATTTTCCTCCTTCCTTTTTCGACATAATGGTTCACTTAATTGTTCATTTGGTGAGGGAGATTAGATTATGTGGGCCGATTTTTCTGAGATGGATGTACCCAGTTGAGCGCTACATGAAGATCTTGAAAGGGTACGTGAAGAATCCTCATCGTCCGGAAGCATCTATTGTTCAAAGGTATGTTGCAGAAGAAGCTATTGAGTTTTGTTCGGACTACCTTCATAACACGGATCCTATAGGGGTTCTTAAGCCTTGGCATGATGAGATCAGATGTCAAGGTAAGGGTACACATGGCTTAAGAATTAATAGCAAGGGTCGGGAGGAAGTGCTTCAAGCACATTTGTATGTATTGGACAACATCGATTGTGTTCAGCCTTTCTTATTTGAACATAAAAGAAAAGTCAATCAAGAAAACCCTCGAATGAGCGAAAGGTGGTTGTTGAACAAGCATAACAAGACTTTCTTACCATGGTTCAAGGAAGAAATGCTTAAGGATGGTAGTACTGCTTCTGATGACGTAAGATGGCTAGCACATGGGCCTAGCTTCAACGTCATATGTTGGAGCGGATACGACATCAATAACTTTTCCTTTTATACAAAGGAACAAGATAACAAGAGTACCATGTAAAATAGTGGGGTTATGATCGTGGCCGAAGAAATGCACTTCTCTTGTGCAAAGGACACAAAACCCGTTAAAGCACCGACACCTTACTTTGGATATATTGAAGATATTTGGGTGCTCGATTACACTAAGCTTACGGTGCCGGTTTTTAAATGTAAGTGGGTTGATAGTAACGGTGGTGTACAAACTGACGAATTGGGGTTCACATTGGTAGACCTCAACAAGTTAGGTCATATAAATGAGCCTTTCATAATGGCTTCCCAAGCAAAACAAGTGTTCTACATCACTGATCCTTCTAACAAAAGGTTGTCCGTGGTTCTCCAAGGAAAAAGCATGTATAATGGTAGTGATGAAAATCAAGATTCAAATCTTGATATTCCTGAGACTCCTTCTTTTTCAACAAACATGCCTACTATAATCGAGGAGACACAGGTGGACGATGTACATGCCACTCGTGATGATCATCACGAAGGGATATTGATATAGGTAGTTTAAACTTAGTATACATTTATTTTTATTTATACTTCTGTATTTATTTTGAGTTAACCTATGTTAATAAATATATATTGTTTCTGAACAGGCATACATATGGATCAGTCGGATAGCCCACATGCACGGGAGGACACTGTGGGGCCTACGCAGGACCCAATCGCGCCTATGCCTGATTCTAGTGTAAGTTTACATGTTATAAACTATCTTTAGTCCTTCTTTTTAATGTAAGTTTATAATGTTACAACCCTCTATTTTATCATTTTTTTTGTCCATACAGACATCACAGGCTCATAGGAAACGGGGTAGAGGAGCCACGACGTTGAAGAAACTAGAGAAGGACAGGCAAAGCGGACAGAAGCTTGAGGTGTCCTTCGATGCTAATCTAAATTCCCAGGGACCCCGTGCTAAAGAATTTAATAAGTGGGTGTTTCTACAAGCGAAGCAGCACGTAAGCATCAACTACAACCACTGGAATGACGTTCCACAGAATGTTAAGGATCAGATTTGGGAGGCTATCATGGTATTTTACCTTTACATTCATTTGATTTACATTATTAGATAATTATCCGAGTTATAATCCATCTAGTTGTTATGTATTTAATGTGTAGGTAGCTTGGACTGTGCCAAATGACGAGGATCATCGTCATAAATGTATGAAAATGGCATCAAAGCGTTGGAATGGGTTCAATCATGATCTTACCAGGTACTATGTATCTGGGAAGAAGCAACTTGATAAAATGTTCTCGGATTATCCCTGGATTGATCAGGATACTTGGGATATGTTTGCTAGGAGTCGACAAAATGGAGAATTTCAGGTTGGTTGATTAAGTTAATTTTGTATGCTTCTTATAGATCATTTAACTGTATTTAATTATGTATTTTTGTTTTAATAGGCTAAGGCAGATAAGGGTCGGCAGAATCAGGCGAAGAACGTCCACCGCCACACCATGTCTCAAGGTGGGTACCAGACTCGGATCAAGGAGATGATGGCGGATAGGCTGAGGGTGAAGCAGGAAGAGCACTCTGCTAGGATTGAAAGAGGAGAGGTGCCTAAAGGGCACACCATTAAGTCCTCCGTCGGACATCGACCGCGAGGATGTCTGGTTAGCCGGCCGCATGACAAAGACGGAATCTTTTAAAGTTGATGCCACTCGCGAAGTGGCAGATAAGATTGTAAGTAAATAATTAACTTCATTTCAATTGATATTTGTATAGATATTTTTAACACTTTTCACTTGCACGTTTTTTCATTTTTTCATTGTAGATGGATCTTAAAGTAAAATCCTCCCAGGGCTCATTCGTCCCTTCTGGACGGCGGGACGTCTTGATGACTGCTCTAGGCAAGAAAGACCATCCTGGTCGGGTTATCGGTGTTCCTGGGAACGTGACCATCAAAGAATATTATGGCAAGTCTGCTTCACGAAAGTGGGTGGTCGATGAAGCATCAATTTTGGATGACATTACTCAGCACCTCATCTCCAACCCTGCTATTACAACACATCTGATGCAAAGCTTAATATCCAACCCGAGAATTCAAGCGGGCGCTTGCCGAGAGAGCTTTCCTCCGTCGGTTCATCCCAGGACACCGCAGGGCATGCCAACCCTTCACATGTGAGCACAAAAGAGAGTTATAGTAGGGCACATGTGGAGGACGATGAGTTGGCAGCTAGGGAGCGGGAGTTGGAAGTCCAACGCCATGAGCATGAGTTGGTAATGAAAAGGCGTGAGCTTGGGTTGGACTTCAAACGAAGTGAGATCGAAATGTTAACAAAGGTATGTATTCATTATTAATGTCCAAATTAGTCAAATAATTACTTGTGTTTGTTTTAATTATCAACAACTTATCTATTTTATTTTTCCTAAACTGAAGGCCAAGTCGACGTCGGTGTCGCTGTCACCTCTCACTCGTTTGTTCTCACTTGGTGAGGATTATGCATTTGAGATTTTTGAATGTCCATTGGAGCACGATGGATGGGTGGCACGCCCAAATCAACATAGGATATTTTCCTTCTATGGTGACGATCTCGGGAACGCCTGCAGAAATAACGTCTGGATGGCCAGCACGGTTTTGAGTCTCTGGTGCACGTAAGTTAATTTTAATTTTATAACTTATTTATTTTTGGTATTTTTCAATTTAATAATTTATTTTAATTTCAATATATATATTATGTAATTAACTTCCACACCTTTTCATATCTTTGGTATCTCCATCGTCTTCAGCTTGATAAGGGCGTTGCATCAGTTTACGGCTTCTTAGATCCGTCAATCCTTGTGCCCGAATTCTTTCCTGGCGATGCATTTAGTAAATACATAGGGAACTTGTTGGGAGACAATCAGAAAGAATTATATCTGGCTCCCTACTGTATGAAAAGCCATTGGCAGTTGTTCGTACTTCACCCGTCTAGGCATACCTATCATATTCTTATGCTCTCTCCACCAAAAGCAGCCACATGTGGTGGTGGAAGCTGTAAATAAGTAAGTAAATAATCTTAAATTTAATTTAAGTTTTAATATCAGTTGTTTTTAGTTTATTACACACATGATATATGAATTTGTTAATTGGCATGATTATTTGTTTATGATAGCGCACTGAAGGCGAGTAGCATAAGTTGAGCCAACGGGAGAAGTAGGACTTCTAGGGCTAAAGCAAATCCTGAATGGACCATCCTCAAGGTTTGGTAGTTTATTTATCAAATCATTAATATTATAATTACTAATTTATATGTATATTCAACTGACATTGAAATTAATTTTGTTTGTAGTCTCGATTTCAAATTGACGGGTGGTCGTGCGGCTATTATGTGATGCTTCATATGCTGAACATTGTCTCCGCATCTATTACGGATGGATGGAATAAGGTAATATTTAAACAACTTGTTAAATTATATATTATAGTTTTGAAGATGACTTGCGTTAATGTTATTGTTATTATTTGAACGTGTGTAGGCATTTAACGACCAATCGCCTCTTCAAGAAGATGACTTTAGAGACTTGAGGATGCGCTTTGCTGAATTCTTCTTCAAGTATGCGTCTGAAAAAGGAATTGACAAGATACCTCCGCAATACTTAGATGAATAGTTTTTTTGTTAGACTTTAGAAACCAATTAATAACATGTATATATATATCCTTAGATTGGCAGTTTTGTTTTTAGACATTAGAGACTAAAATTTATATATATATATATATATATATATATATATATATATATATATATATATATATTGTAGATAGTTATGTGTTTGCAATTCTGTAATGTGTGTGATATTACGTATTCTTGGGATATTTCTTGAATGCGAGGGATAGGCGAGGGAGTGATATTTTAAAACTGATTTTTTTTAAAAAAAATCTATTAACGTCAATTGTATCAAACAACTGACGTTAATAGTATTTTATAAAATATTACAGTACACTATTAACGTCAGTTGTAATAAACACCTGACGTTAAATTTAAAACCTTTAACGTCAGTTCTTTACCACTACTGACGTTAGTTTTAACAAAATTAACGTCAGTTGTGTTAAAGAACTGACGTTAATAGTTAATATGTTTAACGTCAGTTGTTTAAACAGCTGACGTTAAAATATTAACTATTAACGTCAGCTGTATTTACGTCAGACAATATTCTGACGTAAAAAATCAATTTTAACTGACGTAAAAAGCAATTATTGCACTAGTGTATGAAGGCCGAACCTAGAAGGTTATGGACCTAGGATACCTTGTTCTTATTTTTCCAAAATGATCATGGTTTTGAGCTCCTTAACACATATGGATGCTAAGCCTAAGAGATTGGAAAGTTTAGTGAATGCTAGCCTATTTTACTAGCCTTGGCCGAATGCCCTATGTTTTTAATTTAGTGGAATTTTAATTCAACTTTGTTAAATGATCATTGTTGATGAACTCCTAACACTTAAGGATCATAAATCCATGAGTTGTATAATATTTGGGAATCTCTACCCCCAAGAACAAGTCTTGGTCAAACATATACCTTGTGGTTTAGTATTCTTGTTGTGATTTTAACTTGTCATTTTGTGTTCATAACCTTAGACTTCCATCGCGGAGGAAACAACAACGTTCGTGACTTACCTCGTTGAGCATCTAATCTTCTTACCTTCAAAGAAAGTAAGAGGGGATTGCCTAGGGATATTCAATGACTATATGCATATGTGTATGTGTTTACTTGAGTGATTTGAATATTATTGTGATATTGAGCCAATACTTGAATAACTTGTTTACTTGAACTATTGTGGTTATTACTTGAAGTTGAACATTACTTGCTTTAAAGTGTTATGAATTATATATATGTGATGAACTGTCGTTAACTGTGATATGATTGTTGAGAATATATTACTGTTGATTGAAGTTTGAGAAGTCGGACTTGAGTCTGTGCACAATGATTATAAAGGACTAAAAGCCTTGAATAGAACTTTGAAAGTTTTGGTTTCATTTATAAAAGTTCCTTGTTTAAAACACTTACTTCAAGAAAATGAGATTCTTATTTTGAAAATAAACGTTGAAGTTTTTTAAGACAATATAAATTACCATTTTATGATCCAAAGTTGGTACGAGAGAAAACCTTTTTCGAACTATGTGTTTTATGAAAGAAAACCCCTTTGAAAATAGCTGACTTTATTTCATCAAGGATTTCAAAAGCAAAGGAATTTCCTAAATGTTTTATAAAAGAATTTGTAAAGGAAAAGATTTTCTCCTAAATGATTTAGAAACGTTCCGGTTACTTGGATAAGTGACCGAGGTTTTGTTTTGGTTTTTGATTTTCACTGAGCGAAAAGTAAGCACATGTGACAGAGAATACTAGTTCGCGAGACGTCGCCTCTAGTATTCAGTTTATACACGTGATCTGGGATCCGTGTCAAGAATTATGCACATGTGACAGAGAATACTAGTTCGCGAGACGTCGCCTCTAGTATTCAGTTTATGCACGTGATCTAGGATCCGTGTCAAGAATTATGGACCAAGGGTCCTGATCGTGATATTATGGGCTAGGATTCCTAATTTTGGAATTGAGGACTGTGTGTCCTAATTTCATTGTTATGGGCCAGGAGTCCTTATCATGTTGAAATAAAACATGGATAAAATTATAATTGTTTCTACGACCACAACCTTGGACTACGGCCTCGGTCTAAGGTGTTGTGGTTGAGCACTCGGACTGTGCGTCCTATGTTATTAATTTTCAAGTGATGGAAATTGTGAATAGTCGTTAGCTTTGGGCTTCGACAAACGGAAAATAGTAAACACAAAGAAAAGTCTCGTCAATGAAAAGTCTTTTATTCTTATGCATTTCCCCTTGGCAGATGTGCTTGAGTTACCGAATACCCGCTTAAGATGTGGTATTTGATGATGTATACATCCGAATGGCCGTTATAAGGGATTCGTGATGGTGTTGATTCGGGTACATGAGGTGACGAAGACAACTTGCCAAACGTGGCGTATGAGCCTGATCAACTCTTTATTTCTTAATGATAAAACGGTGATGGTATCTCATGAGATTAAGATTAGAGCCTGATGATTGAAGTGTCATGCATTATCTTTATAAAATTGATTGATATGGGTATGAGACCCACTGAAATAATACTTGTTGTTTACCTATGAGTAATGTTTAAAATGTTAATATGCCAAGGTGTTGTATGTATCATGTGTATGGTTGTTGTGCGATATATCCGTTGTCGGTATCTCACTCTTTCATTTCTACTTGTTATTCTCTCTTCCTTTTTGCCATCGCCGTACGTACATGAGTCCAAATGGATCCCAATATCCCGCTTGTGCCAGTAACATCGAAGACTGAGGTCTTCGACGACGCAGGGAATGCTGAGGCATGGTAGATACACCCAGAGGCGACATCTGCCACATACCACGGAGCAATCACTACGACCGATTTAAATGTTGATGGAGACCCAATCCGTAGAAGTCACACTATGGAAACTAGGAGGGTAGCTCTGCCTCCAATTTGGTATTACCTTCACACACTGCGAGCTCACGGACTGCTACATGAGCCACCACCTCTAGACGTAGAGCCGGCAGCGCCGATTGAGGAGGATCCCGAGGAGGACCCTGAGGAAGACTTCGATGAGGTCATGGAGAAGGATGAACCAGAGGATCACGTTATGGATCATGACTACGATTCCGTAGATGAGGGCGGCGAAGTTATAGATCCATTACCTGAGGTCTCGTCTCGTGGGAGCCTTTGTGGAGACCCTGCTGGCAGCCAGTGTCAGTAACCAGTTCGGAGCGTTTTGTGGATAATCTTCCGTCATCTGACTTTTAGAGTTATCTTTTAGAGATATCTGGTTAGTTGGGGATCCTTTGTTTGATAATCACCCGAGACTTGCCCTGTTACAAGTTGTGAGTCACTTCGGCATTTTAATTCTTTGACTCCAACCTCTTTAGCTAGCATCAGTCCTGCAATAAGGGCTTCATATTCTGCTTGGTTGTTTGAAGCAGTAAACCCAAACTTTAAAGATTGTTCCAGGATTAGATCATCAGGACCTTCGATAATTATTCCAGCTCCTCTCCCCTGTGAGTTAGATGAACCATCAACGTATAGAAGCCAGGTGAAGGATCCCAACCTTGGCTTAGAAGAGAGCTCGGCAATGAAGTCAGAGAGGCATTGGGCTTTCATTGGTCCCCTCGGCTCATATTACAAACCGAACTTTGACAATTCTACCGACCAAGCTATCATCCGTTCGGCTAGATTAGGTTTCCTCAGTACCTGCTTTATTGGATGATCTGTTTTGACTATAACTTGGTGTGATTGGAAGTAAGGTCGTAACCTCCGAGCTGCCATGATTAAAGCGAGGGCTAGTTTTTCAATTACTTGATATCGTGTTTCTGCATCTTTCAAAATTCTACTAGCATAATACACTGGCATTTGTTGTTTTTCTTCTTCTTGGACGATTACTGCACTGATTGTGTAATCATTGATAGGAAGATACAAATACAGATCCTTGCAGAGATGTGGCCGAGTAAGGATCGGGGGAGAGGCCAGAAAAAGTTTCAAGTCTCCAAAGGCCTTTTCACACTCCTCGGTCCAAGTGAACTCTTTCGGTTTTTTCAGAAGCTGAAAGAAGGGTCTTGCTTTTCTGCAGATTTTGGGAGAAAGCGGGATAGAGAAGCTAATCAGCCAGCTAACCTCTGGATTTCTTTCACCTTCTGAGGGCTTCGCATTTTAATGACAGCTTTGCACTTATCAGGATTAGCTTCAATTCCTCTACGTGTTAGCATATACCCTAATAACTTTCCTCCTTGTACACTAAAAGAGCATTTCTCTGGATTTAACCTCATATTGTACTTTCTGAGTTGATTGAAAATTTCTTCGAGGTCGACTGAGTGCTGCTTTGGGTCATCGGACTTTACTACTATATCGTCTACATATACTTCTAGGTTCTTTCCGATCTGGTTGACAAAGACTTTATCCATAAGCCTTTGATACGTTGCACCAGCATTTTTTAAACCGAAAGGCATTACTCGGTAGCAGTAGTTTGCCCCATCGGTCATAAATGCCGTTTTTTCTTCATCGGGTGGATACATCCTTATCTGGTTATAACCCGAGTATGCGTCCAAGAAGGACAAAACTTTGTACCCCGAAGCTCAGTCTACAAATCTGTCAATGTTGAGAAGAGGATAAGAATCCTTTGGACACGCTTTGTTGAGATCGGTATAGTCGGTGCACATTCTCCACTTACCATTGGCCTTTCTAACTAACACCACATTGGCTAGCCAAGTAGTGTATTTCACCTCTCTGATGAAATTTGCTTTGACCAGTTTGGCAGTCTCCTCGGCTACTGCTTGTCGCCTTTCTTTGCCAAGTTTTCTTTTTCTCTGAGCTACAGGCTTGGTTTTGGGACATATAGATAGCTTATGGCACATAAAATTGGGGTCTATGCCAGGCATATCCGATGTCTTCCAAGCAAACAAATCGGCATTCTTTCTTAAGACTGCTTGAATTTGTTGTTTGAGCGAGGGATCGAGCTGACTGCCGACTTTGGTGCACTGTTCAGCTTGGGCTCCCAACTGGAACCTTTCTAAAGACTCTTTTGGTTTGGCTCTGGACTCATACATCTCCATCCTTGGGTCTAGTTCAAACATGCTGACCGAGCTCGCTTAAGTTACCGAACTGACCGAGCTTACCACTTCTGCTTTATCATCCTCGGCATTCTTTGTGATATTCTGGTTTCGGGTAACCTTTAGGCTATCCACATAGCATTGCCTGGTCATCCTTTGGTCAGCTCGGACAGCGACTATATCTCCAGACTCGACTGGGAATTTTATTGTCAGGTGTGGGGTAGAGACAATCGCTCCGAGTTCATTCAACGTCGGTCTTCCAATAAGGATGTCGTACGACGTGCTTGCATCCACAATAACATACCTGACTGATATGAACTTGGAGAGTTTTCCCTCTCCAAACGTTGTTAAGAGGCCTATATAACCTCAGGTTTTTACTTGCTCCCCGGCGAACCCTACTAGCTTCTCTTCCTACTCTTTTATCAGCTTTCTGGAATTCCAAGTTTCTTGAAGGTCGCCAAGTATAAAATATCAGCCGAGCTTCCCTGATCAATAAGTGTTCATTTGACCGAGAAGTTGACTAACTCGACTGTTATCACCATTGGGTCATCTTGATTTGGATCCAGCCCTTGGAAATCATCATCCGAGAAAGTTATTGGAGGTCTCGTCCTTGTAGGTTTTCCAGACACCGTGTTTACAGATCAGATGGATTTTATATGATGCCGCCGAGCTGAACTCATTGTTCCTCCACCTGCAAATCCTCCTGAGATCGTATTGATGACCCCTCTGACTCCTCCTTCTGATTCTTCATTAAGAGCCCTCTGATTATTCGACCGATCTCCGTTATGATTATTTCCTTGAAGGTTTGCATCTCGGTTACGATTGTCATAACCGATGGTGTATTTGGATGAGAGAATTTTAGTGAATAATGAAATAACAAACCTGGTTTGGCTCCCATGACCTCCCAGGCTTCCCGCCGAAACAGCAAAATATGCTTGACATTGTTGGTCTTGTGTTCCTTCTTTTCTTCACAAGATGACTTTGGTGTATTATGTTGTATTACTGCTTGTGAATGGCGGCAGAGAGAACGTTAAATATATAACGCATATAGGTTAAATATCAGCTTTGATATGAGATATTCAAATCGTATCTCATGATTCGTCCTCTCACGATTTATTTGTTCCCTTTGTAAATGAGTATCTTTTCACACTTTATAATACATAATCTAAAATTTATTTTACATCAATTTAGCATTTAACACGACCTTATTGTTGCCTAAAAAAAACACGACCTCATTCAATTTTCCTTATTTAGAATTTCTAATTTGTTGAAAGTCTTAACGGTTTTAATTATGTGCGTCAGACATATGTTCAAATATGATATGATTTATTTTTTTTTGGATTTGATTTGATTTTTTTACGAATATTAAAATTGTTATTAAAATACAATAAATAATTTTTGATATGTATTCTAAACATACAAGTCAATTAATTTCTAAATCAAATCAATCAATTCAAAATATAATTAATGTTTGATATGTAATTTATATTAATATTAATTAATTCTAACATGGTGCTATTATTTAAAAATATAATTAGATATGTAATATTAATTTAAATAAGATATTAATTTAAATCATATTTGAATTCAAAACTAATATAGTGATACATAATAATAAATTAATGATCCTATATAATTCTATATAGAAAGATACATAACTTATGTATTTGCTCCTTTATAAATGAGCATGTTTTCTCATATTGGACTTTATAATACATAATCTAAAATTTATTTTACATCAATTTAGCATTTAACACGACCTTAATGTTGAGTAATATACAATTGAACAAGTTAATTACACACACGTAAGCATGATGTACATACAATTTGTTACCATTTGGCATATGTACTCTCCTTTGGAGGATTATGGTCTTAACTCAATTCATTAGTCACAATAGTTAGCCCAGGCCACCAAAACAGCCAAGCAGGGAAGTTAGGTGGTTCACGGAAGCTTTCAAAAGTGTGAAAGAAAACAGTTTTTGCTAAAGTGTATAATCACTTAAAAGATTTTGGATCCATATCTATATCCTTCCGATTATCATATTTTTGTAGTACAAAATTCATGCTAGGTGCTAGCTATTGCTGAGTATCGACCGTGTCTTAATTTAATTAAATTAATTGATATTTGCAGTCATTTCATTTTCAATTGCATGAAGACTGCATTGTCCTATTAAAGGAAATATTCTATATAGATTGTGATCTTGAAAGTAATGGCAGTACATTTTGTGAACTAGAGGGTTCTCGTAATGATTGTTATGTCATTGTACTATTTTTTTTTAGATCATTATACTATTTTGTTTGAGCTAAATCTAAATATTGAGTTCTATACCAACATGGTATGACATAGTTGATAGATAACTGGACTTCTTAAGCATGTGGTCAGAGGTTCGATTCATGTCTCATGCATATGGAAGAGCATATGTTGGGAGAGGTCAACCCCTTAAATAGATCTCAGTATCTCGAGGGATTAATTTCTGACTCCCTGCCGGAGGATACCCGGGTTCAACAACAAAAAAATATTCAGTTTTAAAATTGTTTTATTTTCTAAATTTCCGAATATTATTTTTTGAAGAACAAATAATAAGTATGTATGAATTACTATAAAGAGACTTATACAATTAAACATCCATAACACGTGTGTATCTACCAGTTTAAACAGTGACAATCATTCCTCCTCGTCCATCGAAAGGGGGTGGTTTTAAGTTATTTTTTGGTCTGGAATCACTCCTCTATATCATTTTTGTTCTCCTTTTATCTAAATAAGTGGTTTTCCACATAGATCTGGTTTTTCTTTCATTTTGTTCCGTGTTTTCGTCGTCTGCATGTGACGGTGTTTTGTTCGTCGTCTTGTTGCGGCATCGTTTGGTTTCCCATCTTGTTGCGGTGTTCGTTTGGTTCAGATTGGTATATCAGCTCCGATCCATTACAGATTCAATCAAGACTTGGGCGTCAGCGTTACAGATCCGAAAACATGGGTATTCCGGTCAATTTGATTTTGTCACATCTGTAGGTATTTTGTCGTGTTATGCTATTAACCTAGGTGCTGTGAGTTTGTTCGCAGATTCATCCTTTTCTGTTTTTAGCGATATTGAACTTGTGTTGTTTTTGATGTATTTTATCAATTTGAATGAACGAATATTTTTTTAGAAAAAAAAAAGAATTGCATCTATCTGGGAATTTTAAGTATTAAATAACAGAATCTTTTATATGTTAAAGAACTTTTTTTATAGTAATAAAAAAATAATTTTTTTTATATGTAAATATCAGTAATTAGTTGTTATATTAGTTTTTCTTCTTTGTCAAAATTTGAACCCTAAACCTCTAGCACCTTCAACTCCTTATACATTTCAACTCCTTATACATTTACCTCAAACCATTTGAGTTACCTCCCACCCCCTATATTAAAGGACTTAATTATAATTTTTTAAATTGCAGAGACATATTTGAAAATTTTCATATATTTTAAAGATCAACCGATTAATTAAATCATGGAATGTCAAATCCATGAATATCAAAAACATTATTGTAAAGGATAAGAGTGGTATCCATATCCCTTTAATTTTGATTTGGTTAAGGGCTAGCTGATGGACGGAATGCATGGTGCTGTTGGTAGACAATGCACAGACAAATGATGATTAAATAGCTCAGACAAATGATGACTAAGAATTTAAGATTTTGGACAAAAAAAAAAAAGAATTTAAGATAATGAACAAAAAGAAAAGGACAAATAATAATAAGGGGCAGTTTGACATCCTGGCAGTGTAATCTCCAGTGCTGTTTGTGTTTTTTTTAAAAATCAAATGTTAGTACTGTTAATGTTACTGGGTTTGTGTTTCTATCATTCATTGATCTTTTCTTGTCACATTCTCTGTTCCGAAATTATTCAACTATTAATAAGATCCAACACTGAAAGAAAATTAGCTATGTTAATCACAAAGAGTTGCATGATCCTCCTGCTATTACGAGATATAATGACCAGCCTGCCTAGTGACGAATCAAACAATGATTCACTAAAAAAACTAATACGAAGATTCATGAAAGTAGTGGATCGATGACATTTGGGCTAATTTGGTTTTATATATTAAAGATTGTAACTATCACTATGAAAATTGAATTAGCTAATGCTTCAATAGGCATTCAGATTTTCAAGAGTTGACTTCTTTAAGAAAAAATTTAAGTGAGAATTCAGAAGCACTGCTCAGGCACTAAAAAATATGTTGAAACAGAAGGCATAAAAAGAGCAGCAAGGTGGAGCAAAAGGTAGGTAG
This sequence comes from Sophora flavescens, assembly GCA_030762895.1. Lineage (NCBI taxonomy): Eukaryota > Viridiplantae > Streptophyta > Magnoliopsida > Fabales > Fabaceae > Sophora > Sophora flavescens. The sequence continues at coordinate 122,683,913 of CM061066.1, forward strand.
GTCATATAACCTTAACCTTATAGAGTTGAAGTTAGCTTTGTCATCCTGTCCTTGTGAGGACTGAATCATGAATCATGAATTTATATATATACATATTTTTCAATGATCTTATTCGCTAAACGTAGCAGTGAGAAATAAAACCATGGCCCATGCCTTGTCTGCAGGGTGTGATATGGCCTGAACACAGAGACAGTGTTGGACCCGAATCCTCTGTCCCGAAACCCTGTGCCATTCTCTGTCACACCAATGAGTTGTCATTTAAAATTTTTACTAATTCTTAACGCCTCTCATTTAAGACTTTGACGGTCCCATTAACATCTCCACCAAAATCCATTTTCTTCCTCCTGCTTACGCCTCACGAAAATGGTGTCGTCGCCCTTTGTTGCATACGGACAATGACAACCATGCTCGCCCTCTCATGCTCTCTCATCACCCCCGAGGCCCCTCCTACCATTCATACTCATTCCTTTACATCCATCTCTAATTGATCTCACCATTCTCAACTCTCATCTTTTGTGGTGTCTTCACTGTGTACTCAGTTTTTTATTATCTCATCAAAATGAATCATTTTCTTTCCCTATTCTGGTACCTCAGGATTTTTGCCCTTTTCCACAAGTATTCAGGTATTAATCAATTAACACGCTTTTAGTCTTCAAAGGTGATTTATAAGTCATTAGAGGAGGAATGACTCATCCCTCTGCTTCCTTCAGAAAATTAGCATCAAAGCACAGTGCTGGATCAAAACTATTCCTTTTGATACTTGCAAAATTATTAGGTACAGGGGGTGCTTTCTTTCTCAAAAGATAGGTACAGGGTCTTTGAAGAAAAAGATAGGCACAAGACCTTGGGATGTCAAGTGGGGTGTCATGTGTTTGTTGAAATGCCTCAATGAAATGTGGTTGTACATCTTTATGATTATTCTATAAAAAGATACCTGATACTTTGTGTATGACCTATTCACCATTAATTCTAAATTCTTTGTTGATCGAGGATTGCACAGTGCAACTTATGTCTGAGAATGACATCCCATGTTGCCATTATCACAATATGGTCTGTAGTGGGTTTCTCCATAAATCCAAGCTAGCAGAACATTTGATCTTTATCATTTTGAAGGAGAAGGATATATGTTATAGTAAAAATAATATTTAGCCTTTGTTCGGACATGAACAATAATCTGAGAAGAGGGAACATGAACAATAATCCGAGAAGAGGAAATGTTTTTTGTGGATATAGCTTAACAGAATAGGTGTATTCTGCTCCTACGTATCCCGAGTGGGAATCAAAGCAAACATAGTTCTAAGACAATGATGAGGTACTACCTGTCTTATAGTGTATGAGGAAGATGATCCCATCAGGCCTATTTTATATAGAGCCGGTGTGGTTATGAACCATTATGGGTAATTATGGGTGTCATTATTGTTGGCGGTTACAAAACCGTTGCAAGATAACCGACCTTGATTTCCGTTGTCCTGTTGATTAACCTGGAATGATCCTGGACCATCAAACTCCGACTTATTCTTGGGTCGAGGTCTGATCCATGTAGGAAGAGCCTTGAATAATTATTCTTCATCGATAATATTTAGCCTTTAAGTAATATTGATTCCTTTTCTGCACTTCTTCCTAGCAATATTTACCTTTCAATCGAAATATCAAAAGCCAGTAGGGACTTGCGTTTTGGTCAATGTGCCGGGAGACCCATCTTCTATCACAAGAAATATTTAATATTTCATCATATAATTACCTTTTGGTCAAGGTGCAGGGACTTGCGTTATGCATAAGGACTCGGGAGACAAAAGTGTGCAGATGGTCAACGTCTTTTCAATGGTCGAATGCGACAGGGATAGATGATAATGTAAAATAATAAATTGTAAATGCCAAACAAATCACATATAAAGAAAAAGTTAACGGCACCGACAAAGTCTTAAATGAGATTAAGAATGAATTAAATTTTAAATGACGTGACAGTACCTCACTGGTGTGATAAAGAATGGGACAGGGTTTCGGAATAGAAGATTCACGTCCGACAGAGTTTGTATGACGGGGGGCTTCCGGCTTTCTGGCTTCTTGGCTTATTAAGAGGCTTCTTTTGTCTGGTTATCATGTCATTGGCACAGTTAGAGATTTAGGTTTCTCTCTTTTTCTCTATCTTGTACTACCTCCGGACCTAATTATAAGCAAAAAAACCTAACTTTACACTTATTAAGGAAGTTAGTTAATTTATTTTAATTGTCTTGATTTATGTAAAAAAAAAAGCTACAATTACTAAACTACCCTTTAATTGTCTTGGGAGTGTGTAATGATCTTGGAAAAGTAAAAGAAAAATTGGTTGGATTGGTTGATTGTCTTGACTTTTGGAACACTGATATTAAATAGAATTGAATTGATTGTCTTTTGCTTATATTTGAGTCCACAAAATATAACTACTTTTTTACTTATATTTGAGTCCGGAGGGAGTATTAATTTGTAGGTGTTGTTTAAGGTGCACCACCCACCAAAGTGGTACAAATCCGGACCATCTAGATTGCCACATTGGTTTTTGACTTTTCAACCTTCTATGGAGGGCGTTGTCTATGGTGCATCGTATTAAAAGTGGTGCACCCATGATTTCTTGAGTTGGTCGAATTTGGCCAAAGTATTTTTTTTACCCAGGGACTTATTTTTTGTATTTAAATATGTAATATTTTTCTTTAAAGAAAAAAACAAAACAAAACCATGTTATTTTTAACTCTTTTTTCCTCTGCATAAAAAAAAAGAAGAACTCCCTTTTCTTTTAAAAAAAATAAAGCCAACGTGATTTCATAGCCAACTACACCCACATGTGACATATTCAGCACCATTTTGAAGATTCTAATCCCTATTCTGTAACAAGAACATATCCATTCTCAGAATTTCCTTTGGCTACTTGTAGAGTTACCCCACGACCACCGATCCAAAAAAACCACTAAGACAAACATATATACCCTGATTACAAAGTGAGCACGATTAGACCCAAAACCAACCCTTTGATATTAATTTCCTCTCTGTGTAGAAGGATGTGTGTGTGTATATATATATATATATATATATATATATATATATATATATATATATATATATATATATATATATATATATATATAGATAATGCATAGTTTAATTATGATATAATTAAAAACAGGGGAAACAGAGAAATTCCAATGGCATGGAAGTAAGGGTGGCAAATGGATGGATCGGGTAAATTTTTATTCGGATCTTAACGGATGGATTAAAAACAATCCATTAATCCATTAAAAATTCATTAAAAAAAAATCCAATCCATCCATGATCAATTAAATAAAATCCATCCAATCCATCCATTAACAACTTTTCATGGATGGATATCCAATCCATCCACTAAAATTTATTTTGAGAAATTAAATAATTTTATATCTCTTTTATTCATCCATAAAATATTTTTAAAAATAAAATAATTTGTAAAAAAAATTAAAATATTATCTCTATCTCACCCTCGCTCTCCTCTTTCTTCCTCTCTCTACCCTTTCTCTTTCTCCCTTTTTTCCTATTCTCTCTATCTTTACCCTCTCTCCACTCTATCTCACGACCATTTTGTATCACGGTCATTTTTCTATTATTAAATAGGAGTTATTAATTATGTGCATCGACAGAGGTTGTTTTGCCACAACGTTCCATGATATTGTTTTACGAAACTTGTTACGACTTTCCGTGCTTTCAATTGGTTGATACTTTTTTTTTTAAGTTTCTCAGCAAAAAAAAGGCAACAAAAAAAGAAAACGTACGTGATAACGTGGACTACAACTAGTGCTTGAGAACAATTAATTAGTTAATACTTAATGTAACAAAAAAAGAAAAAAAAAGCAGATAAATAAAATTAAAAAATAGTGAAGAAAAAATAATAGGGAACGGAAGAGAAATTTAGATGGAGTGTTTTTTGTGACAAATGAAGGTTTTTTTTTATTTGGAGAAAAATAATATGAAAAAAATAAATTGGTTTTGGAATGGATAAAAGTTGATCCATTGCATTTTTGATTGTTGGTCCAATGGATTTTAAAAAATATTGGATGAATCATAAATTGTCCACTAAAAAAATAATCCAATCCATTTATATTATTTTTTTATAAATAGATGGATTGGATGGATTTTCTCATTGATGAACTGGATGAATGGTGGATAAATGGATCATTTTGCCACCCCTAAATGGAACGATGGGATATGTTCATATCGATGATGTTGCCCTTTGCCACATCCTTCTTTAACACTGGAATCTAGAAAGTAAACACATACATTTATGAAAATGAAAAAACAATGTATATAACTGTAGAGCTTACTATCGTTTATTCTATTTTCAGTTTCGAGAAACTAAATAGACCTCATTACGAACTAAACACCGGAAGGCTGAGGAGTGTAGGGTTCAAGTTTAAGTCAACTGAAGAAATGTTCGATGATTGCATTGCATCGCTTGTGGAGCAAGGCCATCTCACCCTTCACCTGGGCCATGCTCCAAGCTAATCAACTTACATATGTTATTAGTTGAGATTCTAGAATGTTCTCTTAAGTCCAAATTATCAATAACATTGTTATATGCTGATGACATTGTTATATAATCATATTATTCTGAGTGACCTTTTTTTTTTGGGAGAAATTGCATGCAAAATGCTAGATATAATAAATAATAAATAACGTTAGAAACGTCATAACCCGTCATATTCTTTATATATATATATATATATATATAAATAAAGTTTAGATCGGGGGTAGGCACACCATTGACTTCCCTTTCATTGGTCCTTCTTGGTACACACCACCAGGAGGACTAATGCCTACAAAGGGGTAAAAAGAAAAGAGGTGGCGGGGGGTTTCTTTGGTGTTTGCAAATTGTTGGGGATGGTTTGGTTGCAATCAAAAGAAACCATTCCAACTCATTAGTTGTATACCTTGTTGACAGAGAATTTCCTATTTTCTGCACTGTCTTTAGCCTGGTCAAGGATGTCAAGTACTGTGGCCCCTTCAATGTTCCGAGTATTGATATCCATTTACAATCATTGTATTGTAGATAGAAGAGTTCTTAATCATCAAGACAAGCGGGATATCAGTACTCGGAACATTGAAGGGGCCACAGCACTTGACATCCTTGACCAGGCTAAAGACAGTGCAGAAAATAGGAAATTCTCTCTCAACAAGGTATACAACTAATGAGTTGGAATGGTTTCTTTTGATTGCACAACCCCACCACAAGTTAGCAAATGGAGCCTACAAACCATATTACTTCTCCCCAACAATTTTGGAGAAACACAGGCATAACACCAAAAGGCAAATGGAAAATCTAAACCAACTTTACTATACTCACAGGAATAAGTACCATGAGGTGCCTAGGAACACTATCATATTAGTTAATGTTTTGATTGCAACTCCCACTTTTGCTGTAGGCATTAGTCCTCCTGGTGGTGTGTACCAAGATGGACCAATGAAAGGGAAGTCAATGGTGTGCCTTCCCTCGATCTAAACTTTTTATATATATATATATATATATATATATATATATATATATATATATATATATATATATATATATATATATATATATATATATATATAAAGAATATGACGGGTTATGACGTTTCTAACGTTATTTATTATTTATTATATCTTTTTTATAAACACGCTAAAGACTTATATAAAAACAGTATAGAGTCCTATTTCATCTCATTCCACATATTTAAGGACCGTTTGTTTTGTTACCATATTCTTGTTTTCATTTTCTATTTTCATAAATATTTACAAAATTACAACATTATATTTATTATGTTTCTTGTTTTTTAAAATTGTACAAAAAACAATTTTTTCTTATTTTCATCGATTCCTATACAAATTTAAAAACAAGAAATAAAATGGAAAAGTGGAATTTTATAATTATTTTTTAAAACAGTAAATGAAAATAAGAAAACTGGTGGATGCATTAATCCTAACTTTGATGCTGTATATATACCCGCCTCAAAGTACACGGAAATATGAGCAATTCCTGCGAATTCTAGGGGTAAGGTTAATTTGGTGGCACAAAATCCCTAGGGGTAGCTCAAGTGGTGAGTTGAGGGATGCTTAGGAGTTGAAGACTAGGAGGTTAGGGGATCGATCCCTGCTCTCCCCAATACCCAATAACAAGGAGTAACTACTAATTTACTAACATTCTGATCAACAAAATAAAAAATAATAATTGGTGGCACAAATTCAATTTTTATGTGTTGCATGGTGTTAAAGGAAGAGGATGATATTGAATAACCGAAATGATTTAGTAATGTTTTGGATATATATATATTTTTTAAAACTAAGACAAATAAAATATATTTTGATCAACCACTTAAGAAAGAAAATTATGTCTTCCGTGTAAAAAACAATGGTCATATGTTTATTTATAAAATATTATAGTAAACTAAAGATTATTGACTTTATCATCTCGAAAATTAATAATGTGATGGGTCATGGTAAATGTAGAACCTAATCCACTTCTACATTGAATTCTCTGATAAAATCTGGACTGAATCTGCCTGCAATTTTTTCAAACAGTTGATCTTCATTACTTTCACCCTTCACTTGTACTCGCTGACCATCAACAACAAACTCGAATTGTCCTAAGACATGTTAAATATGTAAATATATAAATAACTGGGTATGGAATTTAGAAGAACAAAGTAACTTTAAGTGGGTTTTTGAACTATAATTTGAAAAATTAATTTTACGTGCCATAAAAAATACTCAACATCTCAAAGTAATTAAAAAAAAAAGTTTTTAAATGTTACATTATCATTTTTAAAATCATAGATCTCTTTTTTTAATATTTATTATTTATACAATATATATATACTCAAAATTTATTCTTCTTATTTTTGGAAAAAAGGCTTGACTTCATTTTCCATGTCCTGGCCATTGAGTTCTAGCTCCATAGTGACAGATCGAAGCTGTGAAGCAAATGAACAATATTTTAGGATGTAGCACTATGAATTCACGACAAATGAACAATAAAAGTTATTGATCTTTGCTTTGTTTTTTAGAAGTCTTATTCGTAACTCTCGAAAGGACTAACAAAGTATCATCATATCATTATTGGGGGGGGGACTGGATTAACCTCGAAAGGACTAATAAGGGTTAAATATCACGATGGTGTATTTGGATGAGAGAATTTTAGTGAATAATGAAATAACAAACCTGGTTTGGCTCCCGTGACCTCCTAGGCTTCCCGCCGAAACAGCAAAATATGCTTGACATCGTTGGTCTTGTGTTCCTTCTTTTCTTCACAAGATGACTTTGGTGTATTATGTTGTATTACAGCTTGTGAATGGCAGAGAGAACGTTAAATATATAACACATATAGGTTAAATATCAGCTTTGATATGAGATATTCAAATCGTATCTCATGATTCATGCTCTCACGATTTATTGGTTCCCTTTATAAATGAGTATCTTTTCACACTTTATAATACATAATCTAAAATTTATTTTACATCAATTTAGCATTTAACACGACCTTATTGTTGCCTAAAAAAAACACGACCTCATTCAATTTTCCTTATTTAGAATTTCTAATTTGTTGAAAGTCTTAGCGGTTTTAATTATGTGCGTCAGACATATGTTCAAATATGATATGATTTGATTTTTTTTGGATTTGATTTGATTTTTTTACGAATATTAAAATTGTTATTAAAATACAATAAATAATATTTTATATGTATTCTAAACATATAAGTCAATTAATTTCTAAATCAAATCAATCAATTCAAAATATAATTAATGTTTGATATGTAATTTATATTAATATTAATTAATTCTAACATGATGCTATTATTTAAAAATATAATTAGATATGTAATATTAATTTAAATAATATATTAATTTAAATCATATTTGAATTCAAAACTAATATAGTGATACATAATAATAAATTAATGATCCTATATAAATCTATATAGAAAGATACATAACTTATGTATTTGCTCCTTTATAAATGAGCATGTTTTCTCATATTGGACTTTATAATACACAATCTAAAATTTATTTTACATCAATTTAGCATTTAACACAACCTTAATGTTGAGTAATATACAATTGAACAAGTTAATTACACACACGTAAGCATGATGTACATAAAATTTTTCATCTAATAAATTTTCATGATATCAAACGTCAAAACTAAATTTCAAATTACTAAATTAAACTTTCATATGAAGACAATTCCTTTTATATAACTACCAAAAAAAAAAGTTCCTTTTATATAGATCATTTTCGTTTGTTAGAAATAAAATATACGGATGAAATATTGCCATTTTTAATTGTTTTAAAATTTTTTCATTAATTGATTATAATTTTTATTTTTATTTTATAAAATTATAAAGGAGTAAATAGTCAATCTAGTCCCTGAAATTAGGACTTAGTATCAATTTGGTCCATGAACAGATTGAAATAGTAATTTAGTCCCTGAAGTTGTAGACCGTGCTTCAAAATAGTCCCTCTGTTAACGTCTGTCCCCTAACACCGTCAAGTCAGCTTATGTGGCACGTTAAGTGCCCTGTTGGATGCCATCTCATCATACATGTTGGCTCCATGTCAGATGACTCACTTAAACACAATTTCTGGGACTAAAATGATATTTCAGGAACTAAATTGGAACTCCCCTAGGGACCTATTAGTTAATAACCAGAAATCAAAACCACCCATAAGAGAATTTGTAATATCTCTTAAACTTGAAGGTAGCGCACCAAAAGGAGACCAATATTACACCAACAACCAACTAGTGGCACCCCCAAACATAATAAGCTTGCAGAATATGACCCTTAAACCATCAAAAGCAAATAGCCTCAATGCATAAATAGTCACAGGAACCATACCAAAAATGATGGGGAATAAACCACTTGAGAACATATTGTAGCCAAGAGACCCCAATTGAAGCCACCATTGTGTTGATGATAAGGATTGAAGAAGAAGACCAACAACACCAATAAAAGAAATAAACCATCAAAATCCCCATTCCTGTTAACCAGATCAAGAAGACCTGAGCAAGGATCCAAGCCGACTAGCAAAATCAACAGTCATTAAAGATTTCAAGACACAAGCAACGACTGAAGCCAAATCTGAACACCTAAAAACCAAATGAACTTTTAAACCTCACAGCCATTACAAAACAAACCTCAACATTTATATTTCAGACACTCCAAAGGATTTATGCACCAACCCACAAATTGAACCTTCCAATCCTTATTTGCCACAAGCCAAGTCCATGATCTGCTTTTGATCATTTCCATGACTCTCCCTATATCAAACTTACCATTAATAAAGAGAATTGTGTTTCTTTCTAACCAAATTGTCCACACTACTGAGTGCCATAGAATCAAACCCTTTTTTTTGACTTTTTCCCCCTAAACAAACCTTTATGCTGAATATATAGAGCTCCGATATTATCTGGTAAAATAACTGAAATTCCCAGCCACGCGTAAATGTTTGTCCAAACTGAATAGGCTTTGTTGCATTGGAGAAACAAATGGTCCACTAACTCAAACCCTACCTCGTATAACCCACATAATAAGTGTTGTTGATCCTAAATAACATTCCTCTTATATAGGTTACTTTTGGTTGGTACTCTATCCTTGAGAAGCCTCCAAGAAAAAAGCTAATACCTTTTGGGGAGCTTTTACTTTTCAAAAATGTTTTAGAATCAAAACCTCCTGCTCCCCAACATTTACATGTGTTTGACATAAATTATATAGTATATATAGATATTAAATAATTTTTTTTACATAATTAATTTTTTACCAACTAAAATAATTATTCCAAAAAAATTAATAATAGAGTGATAAAATTATTAATTATCTAAAACATGATAATTTTTATGATCTTGAAGGAAAAATTCTATTTGAAGAATTAAAAGTCATTGGAGATGTTTTAACAGTGGAATAAAAATAAAGCTTTGTGATATTAAGTTCTTTGAAGACATTTAGAGTATGTTTGGTTTGCCAAATCCGCTAGCGTATAGCGGATGGAAAAGTAGTCTCCTTTGGTAACCGTTTTTACAATTAGCGTATAACGTTTTTTCACTAGCGTATAGTATTTTTTCCAAACGCTATATACTTGAAGTAGCGTTTAAGCTTATAGCATGTAGCTTATCATTTTTTCTTTCATTTTTATCCCTACTATCTTAATTGAATTTCTCAGTTATCATTAGCTAATAAAATAAAACACTAATCATTTAACATAGTATATAAATAAGAATTAATTTCACTATTTAGATTTATATTTAAGATAACAAATATAAAATATTTTTTTATCAATAAAAAATAAAATTTATATAAAAATCATATCAGTATATAATTTAATTTTTATTATTCCATTTTATTTATTAAAAATAACTAAAACTAAAATAATATTAAAATTAAAAATTTAATTTTTTAAATGATAAATAATTTAAAATAAGTTAGAGTGTTAAAAGTGATAATTGTTTTAAAATAAATAATATATACATATTATATATATATATATAAACATGTAAACATGTCATTTTATGTCATTTTACATCTATCAGCTAGTCCAACCGCTATCAGCTAGCTTATCCGTTATCCGCTAGTTTTTACCAAACAGAGCCTTAATTGTTTTCCAATGCATGCACAATTTATAGAATAATATTAACTATCCTTGTTACTGTTGCATCAACTGAGAGAAGTTTTTCTAAATTGAAATTGCTAGAATCTTATTTGCGATTTACTATGTCACAACCAAGGTTTTGAAAACCGGACCGAACCGACAGGTCCGACCGGGAACCGGGACCATGGCCGGTCCGGTCAGTAGGGAAAACCGGCCCTGCATTGAACCGGTGCAAAAACCGGAAAACTGGTTCAAAACCGGTAAAACCGGTCATAACCGGTAGTGAACCGGTCTGAACCGGCCTGAACCGGTTTCCTTAAAAAAAAAATAGTATAAAAGGATTTGGATCATCCTAGTCAAAACCCAATTCTTTTGTTTTCTAACATATGTGGGCTGGTTGTAGATTTTGGGTTGGTTTTCCCTATGAAGATGATTTTAACATATATCTTTATATTTATTTAGTTTAATTTCAAAATAATAAAAATTGTGCTTAATAATTTTAGTTGTTATGTTGTTTTTTTGTTTAATATTGTTACAAATATTATATTAAAAATTAAAATAATAATATTTAATTATAACCGGTTCAACCACGGTTCAACCTCGGTTGGACCATTGAACCTCGAACCGCTTCCTTCACCGGTTCGATGGCCGGTCCGATTTTGTAAACCTTGGTCACAACTCACAAAGAAGATTGAATAGTCTTGATTTCATTTCTATCAAAAATGACTTTTTAAAAAAACTTGAATATGAACGGATTATTAATGATTTTGAAGAAAAAAATGTAAGGAGAACAATCTTCAAATGATTATGAAGGTACCATTTCCTGAATTCGCACAGGACATTAAAAATCTCAAGACTGGCCCTAGTTGTAATTTTCAAAATACCCATGGTACATAAAATGTTATTTAAATATAAAATTTTAACGTAATTGATAAAAATGAAATGAAAAATATAAAAATCAAGGTGATCGTCATAATTACACTATAAATATTTTTTTTTTATGATTTACATTTAAATACCTTTTATAATTAATATGCCATAGTCATTCAGTTGCTATTAGCGGCCGAATATCCGGTCTCTAATTACTGAATTGTGATGGCTAACTTGTTGGTCGCCTATTCTTGGTGACCAATTTATCAATTGATTGGTTCGTCACAAGTTCGGTTTCTATTTGCCATATATTCTAGGCATGTATAGTGACCAATACAATAGTGGCTATTTCAGGGACCAAAATGGGCCTTTACCCTTTTCTCTATCTTGTATTAATTTGTAGGTGTTGTTTAAGGTGCACCACCCATCAAAGTACTACTCCAAAAATATGGCGTTATCATCGACGGAGGCCGGAGAGTGCTGCTCCTAGCTAGAAGAAGCACCCTATTGTGAGGCACATGCATAAGCCTCCGCTAAGGAATGATCATATCTTTCCTACAAAATAAAGTTGAATATCATATTATTAACAATTAATAAGCTATGAATTAATTAAAGCAATTAATATTGTAGGTAAGGTTTCCTTTTTACACTCACAAAAATATCACGGGCCTTATCATTCACCCATTCTCCCGACTTCAACTTTTTGGTTTTTTCTAGGACCTCGAAAGCAGTCGGGGGTCGATTAATCTCCTGAGCCTGCAAATATTAATTAAAATAATCATTAAGTAATAAGAAGTAATTAGCACAAGTTGATTCAAATTAAAATAATTAAATAGAAAATAAATTACAATAAACTACATTACCATCCTATCATAATGTTGTTTAGCCGAGACCGACCCTCTGGTGTAGATTGATGCTCCACCGTCTGCTGCCCGATTCTGTCGGGCAATGGCACTCCTCTTCAGGAAATCGTCACTAGCCAAATGTCGTCGTAGTCCCGCCGGGACATTAGGTTCCATCTGCTTCCCCTTTTCCTTCCCATTCCTAAACTTGTTCATTGCATTTTTTATAATGCAACCACCCCTGTGATCAAAACCCTCTTGATCTCCACCTCATGACGAGGGTCCCAAGTAAACACTTTCTACATGGAATATATATTAGACAACTTACATATATAATACATACAAATTATAAATCAAAATTACTTGACAGACTTTAATTACAAAGTCTCAACTAAATGTGGGCAAGAAACTAAATTTTATTTTACCTTAAACTCTTTGTACCACATGTCCTTCACGTCATCATCAAAAACCCATCCCCCTCCCTCTTCAACATCTAAATATAGTTTATGCCTCAACACAGAACTGAACTGAGTCCCTCTTCCTGTAACACCTCGTTATTCGTTAATCGCTTAGTTGTATGCTTGTATGGTTGTTAAGTCCTCAAGACTTAGTCTAGAGTTGTTGGTTAAGGGCTAAGCAGGGGTTTCAGCCTTAAAATCCCTTTCTGGTACATGAGCACGTACGTGCTCGTCGACTAGCACGACCGTGCTCAACAGTCAAACACGTCTCGCTGACGCTAAGTTGGACACGCCCGTACTCAAATGTGAACATGATCGTACTCGGGCCTGAGTCTATATATAGACATCAGTTTGTGAGGGATATATGTTATAGTAAAAATAATATTTAACCTTGAATAATTATCCTTCATCGATAATTTTTAGCCTTTAAGTAATATAGATTCCCGTTCTGCACTTCTTCCTAGCAATATTCACCTTTCAATCGAAATATCAAAAGCAAGCAGGGACTTGCGTTTTGGTCAATGTACAGGGAATATTTAATATTTCATCATATAATTACCTTTTGGTCAAGGTGCATGGACTTGCGTTATGCATCAGGACTCGGAAGACAAAAGTGTGCAGATGGTCAGTATATTTTCAATGGTCGAATGCGGCATCGACAGATGATAATGTAAAATAATAAGGTTTAATTATTGAATTGGTCCCTGAACTATTTGGGAATTTTCAATTAGGTCCATAAACTATAAAATTTTCAATTGGGTCCCTGAACTAAAAAATTTCTAATTGGGTCCCTGAACTTATATAAAATTTTCAATTAGGTCCCCAAAGTAAAAAGGTGAATATATAAAAGAAAAAAATGATAAATGATAAAATTTTAAAAAAATAATATTGTTTGACGTAATAATAAAATGACAAAAGATGAATATGAGAGAAAATATTAATATTTAAATTAAAAAAATAAAACTTAGTGAGAAAAACTAATGTTTAGCATAACAATTAAATAAAAATAAATAAATTTGAGACACAAAAATTAGTTCTTAAAATTATAATAATGAAATATGAAATTGTGTTAGAAAATTCATGTTTTATAACAAAATATTAAGTTACTAAACTGAGTCGAATATTTATTATTTAAAAAAAACATTAAAATAATAACAATAGACATAGCTAACAAAAATATTATTTAAGAAATATTAAAATAATTTAAGAAAAACCACAATTAAAATATAAAATAACATAATAAATAATAAAATAAATAAAATAACTCAAAATAAAATTGACAATCAAACTAAGATGTGATATTTACTTAACTAGATTATTTATTTTATTTATTATCTCAAATAATGACTTTGTTTTTAATTGATGTTTATTGTATTTTATTTATATTTTTTTAATTGAGGTTTATTAGTTTAATATCTTAATATTTTGTTATAAAACATGGATTTTCTAGCACAATTTCACATTTCATTATTTTGTTATTATTATTTCAAGAACTAAATTTTGTCTCTCAAATTTATCTATTTATCTATTTATCTATTTTTATTTAATTATTATGCTAAACAATAATTTTTCTCAATAAGTTTTATTTTTAATTTATTATTAATATTATTATTTTAAATAATGAGTTTTTCTCTCATATTCATCTTTTGTCATTTTATTATTATGTCAAATAATATTTTTTTCCCTAAATTTCATTATCTATCATTTTATTAATTTTTATTTTATATAGTCACCTTTTTACTTTAGGGACATAATTGAAAATTTTATATAAGTTCAGGGACCCAATTACAAAAATTTTACTTTAGGGACCCAATTGAAAATTTTATATAAGTTTAGGAACCTAATTAAAATTTTTTTTAGTTCAGAGACCTAATTAAAAATTTCGAAATAATTCAGTCACAACTCAATAATTAAACCAAATAATAAATTGTAAAAGCCAAACAGAATTGCTTTTAGTGTACATATGACATGACAAGTTTCATGGTTTTTTAATTATTTTCTTTTATTTTTTGTTTTATTTAATTATGTGATCGTATCATGAAAAAAACAATTGTTTCTTCAGACCCCTCTTCTTCTTCTTCTTCCTCGAAACCCCTCTTCTTCTTATTCTTCCTTGCGTCTGTTGAACAACAATGAAGGAAATGGAAGGGACTGCGGGAAGAGAAAACACGCGCGTGGGAGTGAGGCGGTGCGCGGGTCACTTTTTTCTTTCAGTTTTTCTCTTTAATTTTTTTTTTTTGCTCTTTCACTGAGCATTACCCGCCTCTGAGAAGCCCTTGCACATGGCCATCAACGATCAGATCTATGATGTTTCACAAAACAGGTTTTTTACCCAACCTTTGTGGTGTGTTCTTTCTAGGTTCTGTCTTTACTTTGTTGGATGTTTTTATTAGGAAATATGGCATCCATTGGAGGAGAAAAGAAATTGAGAGAAAGTATGAATGTGAAATTGATAGAATGGATTAATTGATTACAAAGAGATTAAGCCTTTATATAGGCTAATGATCTAGCAACTAACTATCAACTAACTAACCATATATCTAGCAACTAACTAACCATATATCCAACTAACTATATCTCCAATAGCCCCCCGCAAGCTGGAAGTGCGGATTAGCAAATCCAGCTTGGGGTGTACAACATAATGCAAGAAAAAGAAAGAACAATGAATGAAAATTACAAATGTATAAGCCTAATTACATTGGCTAATCAAGAAAAGTCAAACAATGATAAAGGTAACGACCGAAGTTCATAGATCTGAGAAGTCTTCAACCTTCTTTTGGGCTTCGTCGATCTTCTTTCAGTGTCTCCCCGGCATTCTCCAAAAACAAATGAATCTTGCCAGAATGAACATTGGCAAAAGAATGAAATTTGTATATCAAATAAGCCGACTTGCTGGAATTAACACCAGTCAAGAGTTGCTCCAAAATAGGCTATTTAGCCTCCAATTATCAATAATGAGTCGACTCGCTAGAATTAACATTAGTCAAAAGTCGCTCTAAAATGGGCTTGTTAAGCCTCATGAATTTCAATGCCAATTTTAGGCAAAATGCTTAACCACCATCATGGCAGAAGCAAGAAAAAGGATCAATGCTTAACCAATTTTTGTTTTGCACTGACGCAAAATGTAACAAGAACTCACAAAGGAAAAGTAAGTAGTTCTGGTAAATAATGGGAATTGAGATTAGTTGTGTTCCCAAAAGTTGCCACCACTATACGGATTTGGACAAAGAGGAAGAACCATTCTTTACAATTCTTCTGTTCTGACCATGCTCCTCTGAAGCCAGAACGTTTATCATTAAACGGGTATGGGAGTCTCTATGTAGAAATGATGCCAAGTATTGTTGAGATACCAGGCATGTGGATATTATGAGACCTTGATTTCAAGAGAGCTAACCGTAATGGGAAGCCCCCTGAGATTCTTTGATTTGTTAAAGGTGGAACTTTGATGTGTTGCAAAAGAGGGGGTTTTGCAAATGAAGAAGTGGCCCTCCAAGGAGAACCGTGTGAAGTAATGGTCCAACATCCATCACAGCCTGAAGGAGTTTCCCCTTTTGAGGCAATGCTCTTCTCTTTGGCAAGAGAATCAATAACTGCAGTGGCAGAGTAATGAGAATTTGGCTTCTTGTGTTGATCTTCTTCATTGTTGATGCCAGTGCTGGATTTTGAATGCACAGGTGGAAGAAAGAAAGAAATAGAACAAGAAAGAGAGCAAAATCTCATAAAATCTGCTGTCAAGGTTTGCCAAAGCTGGCGAGAAGCTTTCACAAAAGGGCAAACTGGTGTCATATTGATCAAGATTAAGAACCTGGAAGTTAGAGAACGACGTCGTCGCGGTGGTGGGGGCTGATATTGTGAAGATTGAGCCTGATGCTGATCTTCAGGGTCTAGTTGATCGCTTTATTGAAGGTCTTGCTAGGATCAAAAGGTCTGTTAGTTCAGACAAACAAGAAGCGGCAACAGAAAGTAAAACAGTCATATATGAGGATGTCTCTTTGGAAAGACGTTCTTTCTTGGTGCAACAGGCGATGAAATCATTCCGTGCTCAGAATTTAGAAAGTGCCAAATCAAGACTCAACCTGTGTGTAGAAGACATTCGTGGCGAGTTAGAAAAAGTTGGTAACACTTCAGATTTATGTTCACAGCTTGGAGCAGTCTTGGGTATGCTTGGTGACTACTGCCGAGCAATGGGTGATGCTAGTTCTGCAGTTTCTTATTTTGAAGAAAGCGTTGAATTTCTGTCAAGGTTTGCCAAAGCTCTCCCCCTCCACGAACAAGAACTTCCAACTCTTCTTTCCAGGAAAACGAAGCCTCTAGTGGTGCAGCATCGACAGCCATACCATTTGAAGAGGCATTCATGCCATCAACTAGAAGCATATCAGGACTTGGATCTGACCTCTCAATATCATGGAACTCGTCATCATTAGAGTCTATAATTCAAGCAAAGAAATGTATGAAGAAATGAAAAGAAAATGTGTTTTGAGTTTTCTTTGGGTAAAATGAAAATGAAGAAAAATGAATAATATTAAGAAAGAGCAGTGGAAAGTTTTCTCTCATGGTGGTTGGTATATCTCTGATACCATATTAGGAAATATGGCATCCATTGGAGGAGAAAAGAAATTGAGAGAAAGTATGAATGTGAAATTGATAGCATGGATTAATTGATTACAAAGAGATTAAGCCTTTATATAGGCTAATGATCTAGCAACTAACTATCAACTAACTAACCATATCTAGCAACTAACTAACCATATCTCCAACTAACTATATCTCCAATAGTTTTAGTCGATGACTATCGAATTTCTTGATTTCATAACCACTAAGAATAAATTATTTATACCATATAGAAATGTATATATGAAACAAATTTACTGAGGCTGCATAGCATCTTTTATGATTTTTCCAATTGTAAATTACCTTGGGGTTGTAACCCCACAATTTGTTGCCTTTCTAATTAATCCAAAACTTATTATTGCTGATTTAATTTAATTTATTAATTTGAAGTGTGATATGTAGCTTGATCCTGGATAATGTTTTTATATAAAATTACACAACCTATTTTTGGTAACCTGTAGTGAACTTTTGTGACACTTTCAACGAGTAAATAGCCAATTTGGTCTCTGAAACTGTGAGGTCGTGTCAAGTTGGTCCCTCAAATTAACGAAATTCCAAAAAGGTCCCTGAAACTATCAAATGTTAATCAAGTCAGTCCCTCCGTTAGTCAGGGTTGATTGACGCCGTCAACGGTGCTGAGGTGGCACGCTAAGTGCCCATGTGGCCTCCATGTCATCCTGCCACGTCAGATGGTCACATACCCACTAATTTCAGGGACCAAATTGACACGGACCAAATTGACACTAATGTTATTTTGGAATACCAACGCCTCCTCTTTTTCTTCCCCAACCTCTCTGCTTCACCTCTCTCTCTTTTTCTGCTCCTCGTCTCGTGCTCCGTCTCTCTCTTTCGCTGCTGCTTCAACTCCCCAAAAGTTGAGCACATAAGTATAAACCAAGTAGAGCATAGACTTAAGTTGTCACAATTAACTTTTAAGCTTAATTATCAATCTGGGTATCGTCCACATCATTGGTAGTCACAGTAGCCTCACCACCATCAACACCCTCTGTTGGAGGTTGAGCTTGTTCCTCTTCTAGAAGTGGCTCCTCGACATAGTCGTTTTCAAATGCATCGGGTGGAACCTGATAAATCCTAACTTGTGGCTTGGATGGATCCTTCACAAGAACATATTTCCCCTTTTCCAGTTTCATGCACAAGTCCACAATCGACTTCACAATTCCCCACATATTAGATGTCTTCAAATTGATTTGTGCTGCAAAGTCCTTGGGTTTATATCCAACCACAGACAAAATCACATGATTAAAATGGTCACGGGATGAATCCTTGACACATATCCCAACTTCATCATATCGGCACTCGCCAACGAGCCTCGAGCAGTCCATTTAGCCAACTTGTTTGCATTGTTCTTCAATTCAATGGCCAACACAAAGACCTCTTTGAGTCTCCAACTTCGCCTCCAATCCACACTTGAATACTTAGGATCAAATTAATTCAAAGCATTCAAAGTAAGATACGACCTCTGCTTGTTCACATCAAGAACACTCTACACTTCACACCTTGCAACAAGATACATCACATAATCTAGCTTCCACCTCCTATACCTATAAGCCACAGAAGCAACCTCTTCACCCCCATTGGCAAAAGGGATGGGCTCATCAAAAGTGACCTTATTCCCATCCCTAATCAAAACCTGCTGCAAGAAATTCTGGTTAATATAAGCAGCCTCAACGCTAAGTGAATGCGCAGAGTTTATATCATCCTTAGCCTCAGGCAAGGGTTCCGGCGAGGTCTCATGAACAGAAAGCAAATCTAGCTGCGACCCATCACGCTTATCAAAGAACAACTTGTTCCCAACACGCTGAACAACAATATCCCAAGAGTAAACGGACCTTGGTGCGCACATGAGGGTGGAGAGGATTGTGTCGGTGGCGAAAACAATGGCTTTATCCTCGTTAGCGAGCCTACGAATAACAAGGTCATCGGTAGTGGTGACCTTGAAGCAGAGGGGCTGGGGAAGAAGAAGAGGAGGCGTTGGTATTCCAAAATAACATTAGTGTAAATTTGGTCCCTGAAATTAGTGGATATGCGACCATCTGATGAGGCAGGATGACATGGAGGCCACATGGGCACTTACCGTGCCAGCTCAACGTCGTTAACGGCGTCAGTCAACCCTGACTGACGGAGGGACTAACTTGATTAACGTTTGACAGTTTCGGGGACCTTTTTGGAATTTCGTTAATTTGAGGGACCAACTTGACACGACTTCACAGTTTCAGGGACCAAATTGGCTATTTACTCCACTTTCAACGGTAGTTAATCACTTGATGACATCTCATCTAACTTTAAAAAGGCCCATCAAGATTAGGAGGGGCATTTAGCTAGCATGATGAATGACTTTGACCATCGGAATTTTCACACACCAATTTAAAATTCCAAGTCATTGAAAATAGTTTGCTATATATTTATGAATATATTTATGTTGTAATTTCCTATATCAATTTAGTCTTAACTTGCATAACATATGCAACAAGAAGGAGGAACTCCTCTCTCTAAGGTGCAGCAACACAAGAAGGAGAAGTAGAAGGAAAATGAGAAAGAGAAGGATAACAATCAACCCAAATTCAAATGTAATTTTACCTAAAAATTAATTTTATTTATGTTACTCGGATAATGTTTTGGCTGTAATGAAACATCCTTTAACTAAGTTGTGTCTGAGGATATTATTCTCTAAGGTTGGATTGGCTACTAAGTTTTTCCATTAGGCTTCTTTGTTCCTCGGTATGATCGTTATTAGGCAAAGGGTTTTACTTTTAAATGTAGTCTTTGTTGTTTTGGAAGTTTTTTCTTGTTCAAGTAACTTGATGTATTTAATGAGCAATGAATAATGATGTGTTTGAAAAATTTGTTGTAGACCACAATGATGGGCGGTGGTTACGGTGCTTGCATGCTTTGGACCAAAAATTTTATGCTAGACAACCATGATCTTTTAGAGGGGTGAGTGTGTGTTTTCAGTCTGTGTGTGTTGGCAGCCTTCCTGTTCTTCCTTTACTCCTTCTTCCTTTGCTCCTTAACATGTAGTGAATCAAAATTTATTTTGTGAGATTGTTTTCACATGTTTGCTTTGATAAATTCATTCAACCAAAATTTATAGTCAATTATAAGAGTTTATAAATTTGTTTCAACTTTCAAGAACAAATTTGGTGGCCACTGTAATGCATCTTTTGATCTTCTTGATATGGAAACATTAGGTGAAGGTCATGGCAGGACACTATAAAAGTTGTGAGAAAGAAAGTATTATCATTATTACTCTGTTTCATATGTTTTACAATCTGTCCACTATTCCTGAATTTTCATTCATTTAAAATGGATTTTCTTTCAAGTTGCAGATTTTGATTTGTCAAATCAAGCTCCTGACATGGCGGCATGCCTTCATTCCACCCATGTCCTTGAAACCTTTGATCATCATGATTCAGAGTAAGATATTTGGTTACCAATTTTTCTAGATACATATTGTTTCACATTCTTTATTTTAGCCCAACTGGTTATCATGGACCTATTGATTTTGAACATAGTTTCTGAAGAATTGATGGAAAAACAATAGAAATTTTCACTTTCATAACTGACTAGAAAAGCACTATGAATTCCCATACCTTTTGTGCCGTTCTTGATCAAGTTTGATTTAGAATCATTTCGGGGAAATAAAATTATTCTTTTATATTTAGTGTGTTGGAAAGTATTTATCTTGACTGCTACCATTTGTTTATATTTAATTATTCAAATTCTTTGATTAATTTATGGAACAAAATATGTGCAATTGTTAGTGATAGATTAAGCTTTTAATAAAAATGTGGAGATTGAGATGGTGAAAATGAGATAAAGTTGATTTCCAAGGTATAACAGTAGTATTTGCTGAATGAATAATTCAGATATGTTGCTTTGCAATGCCGACTTTGTTAAAGAACTCTGAGAATATCAATATCTTGATTTACTTTAACCTTGAAAAAAGACACGTCTCCTCTTACAATCCTTCAAAAGCTTTTAAAGTGGTTTTTAATATAAAATAAAATGGGGCACTAAAACTAAAACCATTCCATGATCCCCACATGTAGGAAGGGCATTCTATTTATGCCTCATGTCTATATGGCTACATCATCATTCCATAGCATATTAAAATGAAAATTCGGCTGGCAAAAATAAGGGATAGTAGCAGACCGAAAATTGTAATATTCCCTAAGAATCTAAAAATTGTGGCTTTATAATTGAAGGAATTATGGACTCTGCAGGACTTTGAACAACGTGTGTGCAATCACAGTAACAGGATATTGGTATCAGGGACATGTATAAATCTCTCTCCCTTTCATATATTCGGTTAAGATTTTTAGTAAAATATAATTCTGTAAATGTCTGTTGGAAGATTATGGTAAATAAAGTCGATTTAAATTTACTAACTATCCTATGATTGACAACATAGGAAAAATTAAAATATATTGGAATAAAAGCAAAGAATGGAAATAAACATCAATGATACTATTTTTCTAGGAGATGTGTAATATCCTTCCCCAATGATATTTTAGTCTTTTCATTATAATTCTAAATGGGTGTGTTTGGATCCTTTTATATTTCATAAATGTACAATTTTATGACTGATTGAGTTATGAAGTAATTAATTGTGGTTTAAAGAGGGAATACAATTTTTATGCAGATTGTGTTGGGTTAACTATTACTAAACTAGAAAAAAATAATATTTAGAGTCACATACACACACCCACTTATTTTAAACCAACTTATCTACCTTTATCCTAAAATTTCCTAAGTAACCAATACTTGTCAAGGAGTTCCAACCCCATTGGCCAGCCAAAACCCCTCCATTTCACCCTCTTATTTTCGGCCAGAGCAAGGTAAAGGGAAGTTGAGTGGTTCATTTTCATTTACTCCCTCAACACAAACAACATTTTGGTCCTCTCCTTTCCTCCCTCTCAAATTCCGCCAGACCTCAATGGCTAGGCTTTCCCACACTTCTTCCTCATTCATCATTTGAAGACACAAGGTAGCCATCTTACTTCCACCCTTCCTCTCCATTTACGACCAGAAACTTGTGGTAGAGGGCTGGATATTTTCCTCCTTTACACTCCATCTAGAAACAACCCATTCATCACCAATTCCTTCTAACTGTTTTTCCTTCCATTGCAACTCATAAAAACCGTAAATCAAACAAGAAGGACAACATGCAAGACCTCTAGCTTCCCCCAAAAATAAAATTTCGAAAACTGAAGAACAAGTCAGATTAGGAAGCACAGGGAGATCAACACTCACCACCTTCAATTCACTACTTGGTTATGTGAGTTCTTGTTGTTTGTAATATTGGGTAACCATAAATCCCAATTACTTGTTAAATGTTTAAATTACTTCGGTAGAATGCTTGTTTGAAACTGATATATGCTTTTTAACAACTGGGTTTTGATTGCATGTTGATTAGGGGTGGTTTTGGATGAAAAATTGACAAGGGGCTGTCAAAATCTTGCAAGCCCGTATGCACCCCTGTTAGTGTTTCATCCATAACTTCCTCTACAGGGATTGTTTCGAAGTGATTTTTATACCATTAGAAAATAGACTTGTTTTACTTCGAAATGGTCTTTGGAATGGATCAATTTCATTGAGTATCGAAGGAGAAAAATGACATGCAAGTTGTTGTTCATACTGAAAACTCTAAACTGATACTGTTGTAGTATTTAAATCGTAGTAAATTGTAAAAATATTGGATTGAGTTAACTCCTGTTTTAATAGAAAATATACTTATTTTGTTACAATTTAGGCTGTGGAAGTTCTGATTTTGATGAAGTTTTTATGGAGAAAACCCAGTTCCAATTTACTGCAAAATTCTGTTTACATAATTTTGAGCATGTGGTACTTGAATTGTGTGGAATATATTTCTATGTGTTTTAATTCTGTCCAACCATGAATAAAATGTATATGTGCAGTTGGCATGGTGTACTTCGTGGCTGTATGATCTAACTTTGTGGTTGTTGCATGGTGATTTGGTTGGTATGAATTGCAATATGAAGGTGTGACATTTCCATTTGTGCTATGTCTTCACTCTTTGCTTTTTTTGTGTGCATGTTTAATGAAGTTATCATCTTGGTATGGTTGATGAATATTTAATGCATTTGACTTCCATTTGAGAAGAGTACAAGAAAATGAATCATAGCATGACATTAAAAACTTAAAATGGTCTATGTTTAGTGAAACATAAGGTTTCAAAACTATTCTAGCCATTATTTAAGGCCACAATATTTTTTTTTTGTGGGTGAGATATTTTGTAAGTCCTTCATTTTTTGAAGCTAGGATATGGTAATAGCAATTAAGGGACGCCTAATTGTTGTCATAAAGCTCTGACTGCCATATCAACCAGTTTAAACTACACGTGCTTTATTTACGCTCACACTTGAGGTACCTAGTAAAGGTTTTTCTCTTTAAAATGCCTATGCTTAGATTCACATTTAGTAAATAACTCAATCCAAGTAAGGACCCGGTAGAAAGAGCTCGTGATGAAAGGGTGAGTTATAAGAGAATAATTTCGTAGTGGTATAAAGTTTGAGTAGTCCTACTTTAGCCTGCTTTAGTCCACGGAGTGCACACCTGGCAAAATATAGAGGTAAGTAGGCTATGAGAAACTTTACCACTATGTAAGGTTAATTATGATATGTGTGCATATAGTAAGTATGTGTAATTCGACGAGGACAATTAAACATAATATATTGTTTACTAATATGCTTCGCTTGAAGCAGGAACTCATTGAGATTCATTTCTCACTAGGCTCCTCTTTGTTTCAGATAACGGGTACATATTGAAAACTGATAAGCAAGTTCGGGAGATTGCTTGACAGTGACCCAATAGTGTCTCAAGATACGTTAGTTTTCACAGCCGGATCAAAGTTGGAGTCTTACTAGGAGTCAATGTTTACATGAAATTGAATTGTTGATTAGGGGCTAAATGGTTATTTGTATTAAATTAATTCCAATTATATGTTCAACTCTACAAAAATATCTCGTACAAATTTGTTTCACTTATTTTCAAAATTTCCTATGTTCAACTATTATTCCTGATGCTATAACCAGGTTTATATATTATTAGTTAGTAGTATCCTTGTGGAAGTTAGGATACTACAAGATGAGTCTTTTTTTTTCTTCATTACAACATTTTTTTATTCTCTTAGTTTTAGATTCAGATGCACATGAACTTAGAGTGAAGGTCAGAAAAGCGGCTAAATGAGGGACCCCAACTGGCACTGTAAGATACCATTTGATAATAGGATATTAGCACCTCTAATTTCTTTTTTAATCTTTATCAATCAAATTCAGCTTACTACTATAATATTATAAAAAGGCAATTTGCTTTGTGTGTAAGGCATTGATTAAGGTTTCTATTGAATCTTAGTTGGAAGTTGTGTGGAAGGCATTGATTAATGTTGTTGTTAAAACCATATTTTTTTTCAACTTCAGCTTTTTTTTCTCCTCCAACATTGGTGTTAGAAGGTTGAAAATTTTTAATCTTCTCCATTGATATGTGGTTCAGGGCCATTGTTATACCATACCAGTAGTGATAAATTTGTCTTCTATGAACCATGATTTGGGAAGGTAATAATTCAGATTTAATCTTCATGATTATGCAACTTAGTTAAGATAGAGATATTTGAAGGTTTATGATGCAGTAACTAGGATTAAGATCAACAATGTTTTAATTGAAATCCACATTTGCAAATTTTAAACTCTTTACAGGGCTTAACCTTTTCTTTATGTGTTGACAGCTCTTTGTCTCTGATTAAAATGAAGCATACATGTATGATCTTTGCTAGCATTGGCTTGGGGTGATTTTTGCTGCATATGGCTTATTGTGATTTTTAATAATGATTGAAGTTGTGATTATCTTAAACTGAATCTAATGGCTTTCTGTTGACATTTGTAGACAGGGAGAGTGATGGATGGGCATACTGGTGCACCACATGTCAGTTCTCCATGTGATTTCAATTGTGTTAAATAAGCATAAGCATCAAGAAATAAGGTCAAGGATTGATAAGAGGATATAATGTATAGTATAGGCATTGATGGTTGAAGTCTGAAATTATATGTAGAACTAACGAAGTTTTCTGCAGGCAACAAGGACTTGCCCAAGAAGTGCTGCAATGTTATATATATGCAGAACGGAAAATTGGTTTGCCATGACTTATGTTGTTCCAAAAACAAAATTGTGGGTGAGTCAAGTGTTAAATAAGACGCTTGATAACAGCTATTTTTGAGGGGTTTCTTTATTGGTTTTGGAAATACAAGCAAATTGACGAGTTTTGGTAAATGGTAACATGATGTGTTCTTTCTTGTGTATTCTGGTTTTTGTATTTTATGGTTTTCAAGAGAATAGTTCTTCATGTTGGAAATGAAAAATAGACATGTCTATATGCACAATCTAAGCTAAATTTTTGAACTTTGAAATGTATGTTTTGAACTAATATTCATATTCATTTAAAGCAGGGTGCTTCACATAAAGCATCCAAGTTTCTTTGGCTGGATCTTTTGTCCTGCCATGAAGTAAAAAGCAACATAAAAATTCTATTTTATGCAAATAGTAAGATTATGATTAACTATTGTAAATTTTTGATATTGGCAGAACCACATTTATGCTGTAGGTCTTGCCACACTGCCCGAAGGAGTAGAGGTTACTCATATCAATCCTAATGAAGGAACTTGTGCTGGTCTTGCTTTCCCCACAATCTTGAGAAGCCAGGATTGAGTTTTCTAGGAACTAAGATAGGGATTTCTTCATTACAATTAACTACTTTACTTTTTTTGTTTTAATTTACTTAGTTGAATTCTCTGGTTGTTGCCTTGTGTGGTAATGCTTTTTTTCTTTTTGTGGGGTTTTGATGTCTTGACATATAGGACCGTCTATTAATCACACGACTATCTGTTAGTCATGTTTTATATGATTTTACCAACAGTTTTTCTCATTTTTTCAATCTGTTATTTCGTGTTCCATCTTCCGTGACTCATTTATATCTAGGTTTGCATATTTACTAATCACTCTTAATATGCATGAGATTGCAAATCTATATTAAGAGTGATTAAAAAATCTAACAATACCGACATTATTTTTAACACCAATAAAATATATATTAAAGTGTTATTCACTATCAGTATAAAAAAAATTTACATTGACATTTACTAACATTTTGATAGGTATGTTTTTAATTGTATTAAAAAATGAATCAATGATTTGGTTACCTGAGCAGAGTAGTATAGCTGTAATCGCAACATTAAAAAATTGTCAAGTAAGAAATGCTAGAATTAGGTAGTTTTTGGTAACTTAGAAATAATAATAATTTATAAAATATGAAAATCATTTTTTATAATTCATAATAAATAGACCCTTATTGTGTCTCTCCTATAAAATACAATTTTCTATCTCTATTGTCTTATTATGTCAAATAACTATCCTTCTTTTATTAACCATTAATAAGAAATGATTTTAATGGACTCACGAGTATATTACACTAGTATAAAGAAAAAGTTAACGCCATCGTCAAAGTCTTAAATGAGAGGCGTTGTAACACCCCGATTTTCGCTGCTTCGTAATATCGGTAATAAATATATAAATATATATTTTATCCGAGACTTAGAAAATGATTTTGGATAAACCAAGGTCATTTCCTTGTTATACTTATTTTTATAAGGCTACGGGAAGTTTTGGTTGAAAACTCGAGACGGAGGCCTGTCTGTTTTTTTTGCGTCTTCACCGACAAGAAAGTTTACTGCTCAGAAGACCTAATTTTGAGTCGTGAACGAGATGAAAAATGTTTTTATCATATTTACTACGATACTGGAAGTTTTGAAAATTTTGGTAAAAAAATTAAAATATTATATTTGTTGCGAGCCTATACGTCAAGATGTCTCTAGGCAGAGCCTGAGTCAGATGAATCGGGAAGTCGGCAACGTAGCAGAGACATTGGATTGACCGACTTGACGAGCATTTATGACGAGTTTATCCTATCATAAATGGCCATAATGGCACATTTATGGCAACATTAAATTTTCCTATGAAATGACCAAAATGCCCTTGTCTTTATATGACAATTGCAAGCAAATACCATTGGAAAAGTTGACTAAAACTTACCCAAAACCCACGGCTCCCAATTCTTCTTCACCAAGCATTGATTTCTTCTTCACCAAGCATTGATTTCTTCTTCATGAAGTATTGGTTTCTTCTTCATTAAGCATTTGTTTCTTCTTCATTAAGTTGGTTTCTTCTTCATTTAAATAGGTTGTCTTCTTCCTTAAGCCATTTTTCCATTTTCACGTTCTTTGCTCCAAAGAGTTCATAACTCGTCCGATTTTGCATAGCAATTCTGATCAGTTTCTATTTTGAATCTCGAAAAACTTTCAACATGAAAGTTGTTTATATTTCTCTCTTCTTTCCAACGACATAAAGATCATCCAAAACGGATAAGTATGTTGAGAGATCTACCCAAAATACTGAAACTGTTCTAAAACCCTAACTATGTTCATCTTCTCCCTTAAGTTTCTTAAGAACACCATAAGAAAACCTTGAATAACATCATCCAAATCATCATTTTCTTTGATCATCAAGAGGTAGTCTCTCTTAATCTTGCTATTCTAAGCTTTTCTCTTCATAAGATTCTTGAGTTTATGCCTTTGATCAACATGTTCTTCATTTGTTTAAAGTTTTTGAAGCTAGATTCAAAAATTCATAACTAATTCTAGAAAAATCCTTTTGACATGAAAACAATTGCTATAATCTTATAATCATCTCTATTTTCATCATCTAGAAGCACAAGATCATGAGAAATTTATTTCCCTAATTTCTGGACTGGGCCGAATCTAGGTCAATATGGTGTTCTTAGGTTTTGTTTCAATTTCATGTCTTGATTCATGATTATATCTTGATAGTTCTTGTATTCAAGTATATAGAGGATCAAAAATCAAACTTGAGCCTATTTGTTTCTTCAAAAACCGAAACCCTAGGTATGATCACTTAATGATTTTGTGATTCAAAAGTTGTTGTAATCTTTGAATCCAACTCTAAGCTTTGTTTGTTGATTAAATCCAAGAGTTGATGAAATTTTAAAACTTCTAGCCTATTGATCTTGAGAAAACCGAACCCTAGTTCTTAGAACTAGATGGGTTTAGTTTATGATTCTTAGTTCATAATCATGGTTAAAGTGATTAATCATGCTTAAGTAACTTATGGATCATTAATCCCTAAGTTAATCAAATTTTAAGTTTCCTAACCTAGAAAATTGGGTAAAGCCGAACCCTAACCCCCATTGATTTAAGTGTGTTGTTGTTTGATTTGATTTATTTTGGTTGCAATTCGTTTGAAGGAAACAACTGAGTTAACCGATTTACGCTGACGGAGAGGAAAAATCGGATCGGGATCAGGAGATTAACAGGAACGGTTAGTTCAATCTTCAAGAGGTAAGGGGGGCTTGCCATGATGGATTTTTCTCAATAACTCTTTGCTTGTAGTGTGGTTTATATGATTTATATGTGGTTGTGATTATTTGTTTATGTGGCTTACGTTGTGTTGTTTATCTGAGTATCGGTGATTTATCTGCTTTTAATTGATTTAATTATCTAAAGTAGTATATTATGTTTCTATGATGCATGATCTTCCTGGGGATATAATCTTGATAATTGTTGTTGAATCTTATTTGTGAGTGTTGTTTGAGAAGCCTGACTGTGGTCAGTGCACAATCTATTAATCAGATAAAAGCTTTAATAAGCTGTGTAAATTATATTCCAGGTTTTATGGGAAACGTTGGAATATAATAGTGGTGGAAAATATTACTTTGGAAAAATAATGAGTTTTGATAAATGTTATTATTTTTGATAATTTATTAGTGTAAAAGTAACTTGAGTCACAATGAGAGCGAAATTGTGAAAATGTTTAAGTACTACTAATTTTTATGTAAGAAAGTTTGCAATATTATACAAAGTTATTTTATAAAATTAATTGTTGAAAAGAAGTTAATGATGATTTTAGAAAGTTGTTTCAGTGGAAAAAGTTAAGTTTTGGCTTAAGAAGCTTTAAAGTGATAATTGATGAATGATTTGGAAAAGTGTGATGACAGATTTGGAAAAAACGTAGAAGGCAAGTATTTTGAAACAGTAGTACATATTTTAAGGAAGTTAAAACCTCAAGTGACTCACCTTTGTGAAAGTTTGATTATTTAAAGATTTTATTAATGAATTTCCAATTTTGAAAAAAGAATTTATGAAAGCAAAACTGATTTAGTGTTAAAAGTGGTGTGGAACTTAGTAACCGAGACGTCGGGGTACTAATGTTCTGTGTTGTGATGAACTCAGTCATTTGGACTTTGAGGGCCTATATTGTATACATGAGGTATACCATGTTGAAACATTGAAGATGTTTCTAGTGCCACGAACCTAAGACTGGTGCACCGGTCGAGAGGTGTCGTGATTGAGCACTCGGACAGTAAGGTCCTATGTTTTGATAAAAGTTTTATGGACAGTAAAGTCCTATGTTTAGATAAAAGTTTTATGGACAGTGAGGTCCTGTGTTGTGATGAAAGTTTTAAAAGTGTTTTAAAACTATGTGAGCCGTAAGCCATTTTGAGCTTCGGCAAAGAAAGATTGAACACAAAGAAAAGAATGAAACAAAAGTGTTTTGCATGCATTGGCAGACGTGCCTGGTGTTCTGTTCTGGCTGCGTGCCTGGGTTTTCTGTTCTGGCTGCGTGCCTGGTATTCTGTTCTGGCTGCGTGCCTGGTTTTTCTGCTTGCAGTTGCGTGCCTGGGTTTTCTGTTCTGGCTGCATGCCTGGTATTCTGTTCTGGCTGCGTGCCTGGGTTTTCTGTTCTGGCTGCGTGCCTGGGTTTTCTGTTCTGGCTGCGTGCCTGGTGTTCTGTTCTGGCTGCGTGCCTGGTGTTCTGTTCTGGCTGCGTGCCTGGGTGTTCTGTTTTGACTGCGTGTCTGTGACTGCGTGTCTGTGGCTGCGTGCCTGTAACTATCGAGTCTGATCAACTCATTACGATGTTGGAGATATCTCATGAGATTAGGTATGAATGTTAGATGATGTTTTGAAGTGTTCATGCATAGTTTTTCAACGTTGATGGTTGGGGTGTGAAACCTATTGATAAATTGTATGCTATAGTAGGGATGCTTATGTTGTTATAACATGAAATTGTACTTGTGCCTTCTTTTGTGCGAGCATTTAGTTATTTTGTAAAATCCCTATATTGGTGTCTCACCCTTACAACACATCTCAGAGACGTACGAGGGGTATGATCCCTACGAGAAGATGAAGGCTGTCTAGTTGGAAGCATGTTGTGCTGCTCCTATTGGCTGTAGTGTCTGTTAGTTACGACCAGCTTAGGTCCTATTATATTATATTATGTTTTGAAGATAAAACTGATGTTGATTTAGGTATGAAAATATATGAGGCAGTATAGTTGTAAGATTTATATACTTTGTGTATCTGAATGAAATTTGATTACGTTGTTGTTGTTGTGGTTGTGAAGTTAAAAGAAAAAAAAAATTATCACCATATTTTGAAAATATGAACGTTGAGAAAACATTATTTTCCGAAAGTAACCAGCAAATTAAGTTTTATTTCTACAAATGGGTAACCATGTGATGACCCGAGTTTAGGGTGTCACAATAGTGGTATCAGAGCTGGTCGAGTCTTTCGGGAATGTTGGGAAATAGGTCTGTTATGTGGATGTTGTGTGTTCTCTGATTAAGATTTGTTTGGAATTACTTCTTAGAAGTAATGTGTGGTAATGACTATATTTACATTTCAGTTTCTGGTTTTTGGTTTAACTGATTGTGGTTTATAGGTCAGTTATGGAACCAGTTGTTGAACCAGAAGCTGGAAGTGGACGCGACCGTGGAAGAGGCCGTAGAGGCGGTCGTGTTGGCGGTCATGGTAACATGAATGAAGATTATGAAGGAGGAGTGGATTATGCAGCTCAGGCAATGGAAAATGTAGCAGCTGCGATTGCTAATCAGACTGCATCTATGAATGCCCATAACCAACAGGCACAGAATCGAGCTGAACAGGCTGTTGAAGGCAAGAATTTAGCTGCCTTTAGGCGTCAAGATCCATCACAGTTTCATGGAGATGTGGACCCTGTGAAAGCTGACTTATGGATTCAGGAGTTAGAGAAAATTTTTAGACTAATTCATAGTCCTGAGGGAGTGAAGGTATCTTATGCCACTTTTCTATTGGTGGGCGATGCTGAGTATTGGTGGAAGGGCACCGAACAGCTCTTTGAAGCCGAGAATCGGGAGATTACTTGGGAGGTATTTCAACCAACCAGCTTCGTAAACAAGTATTTTCCTCAAAGTGCACGAGCTGAGAAGGAGCAAGAATTTTTGCAACTTCAACAGGGGGATTTAAGTGTTGGAGAGTACGCGGCAAGGTTTGAATCACTTGCTAAGTATTTTCGCTTTTTCCAAAACAACCCAAGCGAAGATTTGAAATGTGAGCGTTTTGAAAAAGGATTGCGTTTCGAGATTAAGGAATCAGTACTACCATTGGAAATCCGGAATTTCCAAGCCTTAGTCGAGAAGTGTAGGAAGGTGGAGTTGATGAGGAAAGAAAAAGACAATGAAGGAACTGTTGGAGGACCCTCTCGTTCCAAGAACCAGAATCAGAATCGGAAAGAGGAACGAAATCAGCAGAAGCCTTATTTCCGACCACCAGGGAATGACAAGAATATACAACAACATCATTCGAATTTTGTTGCGACGGGGAGTAGTGGCCAAAATAATCAAAATCAAAGTCAAGTTAGAAG
This sequence comes from Sophora flavescens, assembly GCA_030762895.1. NCBI lineage: Eukaryota > Viridiplantae > Streptophyta > Magnoliopsida > Fabales > Fabaceae > Sophora > Sophora flavescens. The sequence goes on from CM061066.1 coordinate 122,716,101, forward strand.
GTGTTTCAGCTGTGGAGATACAAGACATATGATGGATACTTGCCCTGTGAGAGGAGCTAAGTGTTTCAACTGTGGTCAAGTGGGACATTTGGCAAAGAATTGCAATGCACCAAAGGGAGCTAAGTGTTTCAACTGTGGTCAAATGGGACATTGGGCGAAGGAATGTAATGCGCCAAGGCGTGGACCGATCATCAATAACACCAATCTTTGTCAAGTCAAAGACTACGGGTAGAGTGTATAATGTGTAAGGAGCTGAGACTTCAAACCAAGACGGTAACCTCTTAACTATACTATTTTAATTCGGGTACAATTCATACTTGTTTCGATGGATTGTGTGAGGATATGTTGAAAATTTTCTATTTCTTTTAAATTTCATGATGAAATTCTATATGTTTAGACTATCCTATTGCTGTTCAGGATAGATACTTTCTTGATAAAAGGAGTTTCTTGATGAGACTTAGTCTAGTCACTTTTACGTTTGGTAGAAAGTGATTCTGTCCGAATTCTTGACGGACCATAGTTCTTTTAAATTGTTGGCAAGGATATTCTTGTGAGGTAAGAAACTTTCTTAGATTCAAGTTTGTAAATATGTACCGATCATACATTTTTACTTCCCTGAATTTGTTAAAGAATCTCTATACACAGAATATTCTTATATTCTTATCAGATTGATGAAATTCTTTTACATACTTTCTTGTGAAAGTAAGGCTTTGGGATCTTTCATTCTAGTCTAGCTTCGTGTCATGAAATTTCGAGGACGAAATTTTTTAAGTGGGGTAGTAATGTAACACCCCGATTTTCGCTGCTTCGTAATATCGGTAATAAATATATAAATATATATTTTATCCGAGACTTAGAAAATGATTTTGGATAAACCAAGGTCATTTCCTTGTTATACTTATTTTTATAAGGCTACGGGGAAGTTTTTGGTTGAAAACTCAGACGGAAGCCGGTCTGCTGTTTTCTGCGTCTTCACTGACAGTAAAAGTTTACTGCTCAGAAGACCTAATTTTGAGTCGTGAACGAGATGAAAAATGTTTTTATCATATTTACTACGATACTGGAAGTTTTGAAAATTTTGGTAAAAAAATTAAAATATTATATTTGTTGCGAGCCTATACGTCAAGATGTCTCTAGGCAGAGCCTGAGTCAGATGAATCGGGAAGTCGGCAACGTAGCAGAGACATTGGATTGACCGACTTGACGAGCATTTATGACGAGTTTATCCTATCATAAATGGCCATAATGGCACATTTATGGCAACATTAAATTTTCCTATGAAATGACCAAAATGCCCTTGTCTTTATATGACAATTTCAAGCAAATACCATTGGAAAAGTTGACTAAAACTTACCCAAAACCCACGGCTCCCAATTCTTCTTCACCAAGCATTGATTTCTTCTCCACCAAGCATTGATTTCTTCTTCACCAAGTCCACCAAGCATTGATTTCTTCTTCACCAACCATTGATTTCTTCTTCATGAAGCATTGAGTTTATGCCTTTGATCAACATGTTCTTCATATGTTTAAAGTTTTTGAAGCTAGATTCAAAAATTCATAACTAATTCTAGAAAAATCCTTTTGACATGAAACCAATAGCTATAATCTTATAATCATCTCTATTTTCATCATCTAGAAGCACAAGATCATGAGAAATTTCTTTCCCTAATTTCTGGACTGGGCCGAATCTAGGTCAATATGGTGTTCTTAGGTTTTGTTTCAATTTCATGTCTTGATTCATGATTATATCTTGATAGTTCTTGTATTCAAGTATATAGAGGATCAAAAATCAAACTTGAGCCTATTTGTTTCTTCAAAAACCGAAACCCTAGGTACGATCACTTAATGATTTTGTGATTCAAAAGTTGTTGTAATCTTTGAATCCAACTCTAAGCTTTGTATGTTGATTAAATCCAAGAGTTGATGAAATTTTAAAACTTCTAGCCTATTGATCTTGAGAAAACCGAACCCTAGTTCTTAGAACTAGATGGGTTTAGTTTATGATTCTTAGTTCATAATCATGGTTAAAGTGATTAATCATGCTTAAGTAACTTATGGATCATTAATCCCTAAGTTAATCAAATTTTAAGTTTCCTAACCTAGAAAATTGGGTAAAGCCGAACCCTAACCCCCATTGATTTAAGTGTGTTGTTGTTTGATTTGATTTATTTTGGTTGCAATTCGTTTGAAGGAAACAACTGAGTTAACCGATTTACGCTGACGGAGAGGAAAAATCGGATCGGGATCAGGAGATTAACAGGAACAGTTAGTTCAATCTTCAAGAGGTAAGGGGGGGCTTGCCATGATGGATTTTTCTCAATAACTCTTTGCTTGTAGTGTGGTTTATATGATTTATATGTGGTTTTGATTATTTGTTTATGTGGCTTACGTTGTGTTGTTTATCTGAGTATCGGTGATTTATCTGCTTTTAATTGATTTAATTATCTGCAGTAGTATATTATGTTGCTATGATGCATGATCTGCCTGGGGATATAATCTTGATAATTGTTGTTGAATCTTATTTGTGAGTGTTGTTTGAGAAGCCTGACTGTGGTCAGTGCACAATCTATTAATCAGATAAAAGCTTTAATAAGCTGTGTAAATTATATTCCAGGTTTTATGGGAAACGTTGGAATATAATAGTGGTGGAAAATATTATTTTGGAAAAATAATGAGTTTTGATAAATGTTATTATTTTTGATGATTTATTAGTGTAAAAGTAACTTGAGTCACAATGAGAGCGAAATTGTGAAAATGTTTAAGTACTGCTAATTTTTATGTAAGAAAGTTTGCAATATTATACAAAGTTATTTTATAAAATTAATTGTTGAAAAGAAGTTAATGATGATTTTAGAAAGTTGTTTCAGTGGAAAAAGTTAAGTTTTGGCTTAAGAAGCTTTAAAGTGATAATTGATGAATGATTTGGAAAAGTGTGATGACAGATTTGGAAAAACGTAGAAGGCAAGTATTTTGAAACAACAGTACATATTTTAAGGAAGTTAAAACCTCAAGTGACTCACCTTTGTGAAAGTTTGATTATTTAAAGATTTTATTAATGAATTTCAAATTTTGAAAAAAAGAATTTATGAAAGCAAAACTGATTTAGTGTTAAAAGTGGTGTGGAACTTAGTAACCGAGACGTCGGGGTACTAATGTTCTGTGTTGTGATGAACTCAGTCATTTGGACTTTGAGGGCCTATATTGTATACATGAGGTATACCATGTTGAAACATTGAAGATGTTTCTAGTGCCACGAACCTAAGACTGGTGCACCGGTCGAGAGGTGTCGTGATTGAGCACTCGGACAGTAAGGTCCTATGTTTTGATAAAAGTTTTATGGACAGTAAAGTCCAATGTTTTGATAAAAGTTTTATGGACAGTGAGGTCCCGTGTTGTGATGAAAGTTTTAAAAGTGTTTTAAAACTATGTGAGCCGTAAGCCATTTTGAGCTTCGGCAAAGAAAGATTGAACACAAAGAAAAGAATGAAACAAAAGTGTTTTGCATGCATTGGCAGATGTGCCTGGTGTTCTGTTCTGGCTGCGTGCCTGGGTTTTCTGTTCTGGCTGCGTGCCTGGTATTCTGTTCTGGCTGCGTGCCTGGTTTTCCTGTTCTGGCTGCGTGCCTGGGTTTTCTGTTCTGGCTGCGTGCCTGGGTTTTCTGTTCTGGCTGCGTGCCTGGTGTTCTGTTCTGGCTGCGTGCCTGGTGTTCTGTTCTGGCTGCGTGTCTGTGACTGCGTGTCTGTGGCTGCGTGCCTGTAACTATCGAGTCTGATCAACTCATTACGATGTTGGAGATATCTCATGAGATTAGGTATGAATGTTAGATGATGTTTTGAAGTGTTCATGCATAGTTTTTCAACGTTGATGGTTGGGGTGTGAAACCTATTGATAAATTGTATGTTATAGTAGGGATGCTTATGTTGTTATAACATGAAATTGTACTTGTGCCTTCTTTTGTGCGAGCATTTAGTTATTTTGTAAAATCCCTATATTGGTGTCTCACCCTTACAACACATCTCAGAGACGTACGAGGGGTATGATCCCTACGAGAAGATGAAGGCTGTCTAGTTGGAAGCATGTTGTGCTGCTCCTATTGGCTGTAGTGTCTGTTAGTTACGACCAGCTTAGGTCCTATTATATTATATTATGTTTTGAAGATAAAACTGATGTTGATTTAGGTATGAAAATATATGAGGCAGTATAGTTGTAAGATTTATATACTTTGTGTATCTGAATGTAATTTGATTACGTTGTTGTTGTTGTGGTTGTGAAGTTAAAAGAAAAAAAAATTATCACCATATTTTGAAAATATGAACGTTGAGAAAACATTATTTTCCGAAAGTAACCAGTAAATTAAGTTTTATTTCTGCAAAAGGGTAACCATGTGATGACCCGAGTTTAGGGTGTCACAGGCGTTAAGAATGAATTAAATTTTAAATGATGTGGCAGCACCTCATTGGTGTGACAAAGAATGGGACAGGGTTCCGGGACAGAAGATCTGCATCCAACAGAGTTTGTGTGACGGGGGCTTCGGGCTTTCTGGCTTCTTGGCTTATTAAGCAGCTTCTTTTGTCTGGTTATCATTTCATTGGCACATTTAAAGATTTAGGTTACTCTCTTTTTCTCTAGGGTAAAGGCCCGTTTTGGTCTTGGACAAAAAGTGCGTGGGCCATTTTAGTCCCCGACAAAAAAAAACTACTATGTTAGTCCCTGACAATTACTAACGTGGGACAAGTTATTCCCTGACAATTACTATGGGACATTATAGTCCCTAACAATATTTAAAGTGGGACTAATTAGTCATTGACAATTAGTATCGTGGGACAATTTAGTAACGGATGCTGACTAATGGAGTCAACGTAGGGACTAACTTGTGCCAGTTAGTAATTGTCAGGGACTAACGTAGTAGTTTTTCTTTTGTCAAGGACTAAAATGACCCACGCACTTTTTGTCAGGGACCAAAATGGGCCTTTACCCTTTTCTCGATCTTGTATTAATTTGTAGGTATTGTTTAAGGTGCACCACCCACCAAAGTGCTGCTCCAAAAATATGGCGTTATCATCGATGGAGGCCGAAGAGTGCTGCTCCTAGCTAGAAGCAGCACCCTATTGTGAGGCACGTGCATAAGCCTCCGCTAAGGAATGATCATATCTTTCCTACAAAATAAAGTTGAATATCATATTATTAACAATTAATAAGCTATGAATTAATTAAAACAATTCATATTGTAAGTAAGGTTTCCATTTTACACTCACAAAAATATCAAGGGCCTTACCATTCACCCATTCTCCCGACTTCATCTTTTTGGTTTTTTCTAGGACCTCGAAAGCAGTCGGGGGTCGATTAATCTCCTAAGCCTGTAAATATTAATTAAAATAATCATTAAGTAATAAGAAGTAATTAGCACAAGTTGATTCAAATTAAAATAATTAAATAGAAAATAAATTACAATAAACTACATTACCATCCTATCATAATGTTGTCTAGCCGAGACCGACCCTCTGGTGTAGATTGATGCTCAACCGTCTGCTGCTCGATTCTGTCGGGTAATGGCACTCCTCTTCAGGAAATCGTCACTAGCCAAATGTCGTCGTAGTCCCTATGGGACATTAGGTTCCATCCGCTTCTATAACATCCTAAAAATTCAAATATAATTATTTTAATAAAAAAGGTAGTATAAGAGTTTATTATAATTGTTTTCTTTATAATAAAAATCCAGTGGGTTCTACAATAATGTAAAATTGATTTAAAAAAATAAAATAAAAATAAGGATAAGAACCTACCCTGGACTAAATTATTGCGGCAATAATGATAGGAAACATAAGCATATCAAGGCCCATGCTGTGTTACCCATTATAAATAGATAGTTTGAGTGTTTTAAGCCCAATTTCGCATAATATGACTAGATACCTAAGTTCAGATGGATATTTCGTAATCAAAGAGAACTTGTTTGAATTCAAGATTTGCATAAGAAATATAGCCCTGTCTCTTAGCTTTCCATAGACACCAAATCCATCCAAATTGGATTCTTGTAGCTCAAGTTATGACCAAATTCGTACATACTATTCACGTTCCAGCGCCAGAACCCTTTTTTTTTAAAAATTTTATCCATGTTTTGACTATCTAAACGTCGGTTTCAGATTTTGTGGTCTTCATAACAGTTGTATACAATTCTTTTATCTTTCCAACGGTATAAAATTTATAATTTTTGAATGTCTATAACTCAAGATATGTGCGAAATACAGTACCATATGCAGAGTAAGTGGGCTTAGCACGTTTTTACACGTTTTGGGCTATTAGAGGCTCTATAAATAGAATCTTAACACTCTTAGGGTGCGTTTTTGAACCCTAATTACACCTAAAAACTCAAATGGCTAAGAAGAGAAGAAATTCAAGGATTAAGAAGAGATAGTTGTGGAAGAGGGAGTCTAGGAAGAGGAAGATGATGATAACTCTTGGCAAACGTTAGGATTCGCAGTAGGAAACGCTTAGAGCTGTTTGGAGGTCTTCAAGAGGTGAGTAACAATAATTTTCATGAACCCTTTCCATGGGATATATGATTGCTTTTGTTGATAAGGGATTACCATGTGGTTTTGGGAGTCTTTAATTGACTTGATGCATATTGTTAGTAACCTAAATTCTAAAATTGGGGTTTTGTTTAAAAGGGGAATTAATTGATTAATTGATGTTGTAACGTGTTTATTCATGTATGATATATTGTGATATTCATGATTGTTTGTTATTGGTGGAAGTTTATATGTTTAAAATTGAGGGAAATAGTTTGTTACATGCATGAGACATGACATATTTGAGTTATAATATGTTGTATGATGTTTGCCGCAATACCACCTATGATAGGGGTATCAAAAAGTAATACCACCGTAATGGGGTATCGAAAGTAACATCGCCATATAATTGGGATGTCGAAAAAGAGCAATACCCCCTAAAAAGGGGTATCGAAAGTAACACCGCCACATGTTGGGGTGTCGAAAAGGGAGAAATTCCGCCATGTGCACATGGGAGGTATCGAAATAGAAATGTCCCCAACAGGAGGGTGGCATCGAAACATTCCTCATGAGTAGGGGTGGGCAATGGGACGCCATTGTCATGTGATGTGTGAGATTAATGGCATGTCGGCAAGAGACCGGTTTAGTTATGAGGCCTTCGAGCCACTTGGATTAATTTAGAATTTACTTGGTACGTGGAATGTGATGCATTGAGACGGGTTGACCTTATGCTATATGCATTTGACTTGATGAAATTTTTGTTGTTATTAAAAGTATTTTTTTATATATTATTTTGGGAAATTAGCGGATACCATGGACAGTTTTTCGGTTCTGCAATTTGAGAACAACACTATTTTTGAAATATTTTATAAATGTATTGTTGTGCACTGGGATTTTATATCTCATTATAAGTGTTTTTTTCGTGAGCCCGAGGACATCTTGTTGAGGATCCAGAGATCTGAAGAGTTATCTTTGATTAGCTAGTTGGTTAGTAATGTAGTATGGTTTAGAGTATTATGCGGACGACGTTCTTTGGTTTACACACTATTTTTCTCAGATTGTAATTAGACGCCTGGTTTTGAGGCTTTTAGTTTTTATTCAAATGATTGGATTTAATGATATTTTTCAATACTTTGTAAATACTGTTATTTTATTTAATACGAGGTATTTTAATACTTAGTTATTTGAGAAAAATTTTATGACTTGTGTTTTTTTTAATTAAATGTTTTGAAGGATTTTTATTGAAATTAATTTGGGTTACTAATGTAACGAAGGGCGTTACATTTTTGGTATCAGAGCGGCTCGATTCTAAATCGGACTGTGGTAATGAGGCTTTTTCTAAAACAAAACTTGGGCGCAAAGGATGCTTGTTAGAGTTATAAATATTGCATGTTATTCTTTGGGATATTGGACATGATCAACCCAATATTTCATAGGTAGTTAGCATATTTATAGGACTAATAGGCGAGGGACGAACATTGCACTTGCAGCAACTTTGGTTTGTATGATCAGAGCTACGCAAGGGCAGACGGAGACTCTCCGTCAACTGTAGGGGAATGGAGGCCAATCACTGATGGAGTGGTGGCTACCTAGGACCCTTAGCACGTGGGACTTTTCAAATTCAAGAAGAATGATCCGCTATTATTCCGAGGCAGCTTAGAATCCGAAGGAGACTTGATTTATTTAACACGTATAGGGGAAGAAGTTACTATATTGTTTGATTCAGGAGCATCACTTTCTTTGATATATCCTTCAAGTGTGAAATTTGGGTTACCTATCTTTCGTTTGTCCTTTGAGTCATGTGTTTCTACTTCTATGGGGATAATCTTATTGATTCTAGTGCTTGTTTAAATCGTCTTCCTATGCATCGGGATGTTCCTTATGCCATCGATCTTATTTTTTATCTATACCTGGAGTCTGAGAGTAAAATTAAAATTTGCTTACCCTTCCTTGGTACGTTTAATTTTGGATTTTTACATGTAGATTAGTCTACTATAAAAAATAAATAAATAAAAAATAATAATAAAAAATTGTAATTTAGGGTACTTGATTCTTTGTATGAGATTTTTGAATGTTGATGATGAATTGATTTTAATAAATTTATTTTCCTTGAATCTATAAGGAATTATTACTAATGCTAGTTTTGTATGTGCGTTCATGCTGGTCCTTTCTTGTTTACACTATTATCATCATATATACTTCTGCCAACACTATCAAGACCCTTTCCCATATCTAATTGAAATGTCCTATTGATTTTTTTTTAATTTGTTCTGTGCGTAAAGTTCACCTCCATCGCATCGAGGACAATTTATTGAATTGTAATTATATTTCTAACTTCCTCTGACTAATGGATTTAATTGTGGCATGAATTCTATTTTTTGTTAGTTTGAATCAAATTATATATTTAATATTTAAATTAAATTATGGTTCACTTTATAAATTTTAAAAATATGTTTGATTTTTTATTACGTTTTGAGTGATTTTAGTGGGAAAAGATGATGGGAGTATGAGGTTATATGTGGGCAATATGCAATTGAACAAAGTAACTATTATGGATAGGTATCTTTTACCTAGGATAGATGAGCTTAGATCAATGGAGTAGAGTAGTGGTTGATTCTAGTAAAGTAGATGCAGGGATAGGGTGAGAGAAGCCTAAGACAATGGCAAGTGTGAGAAGTTTCCTATAATTGGAGAAGTATTATAGGAAGTTATAAACGAGTTCTCTAGACTAGCCTTACCTCTCACCAAGCTGATTAGGAAGGGAAAATCTCTTGTATAGGATACAACTTGAAGTTTTTAATGATTAACAGAGCCTTAAACAGTTGTTAAGAGATAGAGACAGAGACATAGATGAAGAGTTAAATATAAGGCAAAGAAAGTGGATGAATTTTCTTAGGAACTATAATTTTGAGTATAGTCCGGGAAAGGCTAGTGCAGTGGTCGATACTCGGAGTAGGAAATTTCCGCACAAGTCTAACTTGAAGTTGCAAGAGATGAACCTAATATAAGAGTCTAGAGACATGAATTTGGATATCTTTTTAAGGCTTAAAACTTGGAATTGAATAGGTTGAAAATTTGTTGTGACGTTAGAAAATAGATTAAGCGAGTGTAGTTTTTAAACTAGGATTTGAAATCTCTTTTGGATCAAGAGAATTATGTGTTATATCATAATGATGTAGTGTTGTTTAAGAATAGGATCGTTGTCCCTAAGGAGGGGAGCCTTAGAGGAAAAAAAAATGTTAGAAGAGACACATAAAAGAACGTTAACCATGTGTTTAGGAATAACCAAGAAGCATCAAGATTTAAAGAAGTATTAGTGGACGGGAATAAAAATGGAAGTGAGATTAAAGAATTTTATATGTATGTTCAAATTTTATTATAATGTTATAATTTTGTTATATAATTTTTAGAGGATCACTTTCCTTGAAATTTCAAATTGCTTCTCAAGTGACAAAGTATTAATCGTGATTGATATTCCCCTATGATTTGTTTTCCATATAGATTAATGGCATGTCCAATCCTAACAAACTTATATTTCTTAACAAAAAGTGAAAAAATGTTATTTCTTATTTGTATGTGCCTACTCAAGGATCGAGATTGAATTGGTTTCTTATACTATTGTGGTGTTAATTTTTACAGTTGTTTTTGCATAATGTCTACACAGTTTAATTGTAATTTTGTTAAACATTATTCTCCATTTTGTTATCGCATATTTTTTTTAGTAAGATCTTCTTATCAACATAAAGTGAAACTATTTCTTCCTCTTTTGAAATTATCATTTTGGGATAGCTAAAAATTAGTATGTGAACGTGCTACTGCTTCACATTTCTTTATTTATAAAATTTATAAAATTCCTCAGTTCTGTGTAGAATATAAGAAATTTGGTATAGAGTTCGTAAGAGATATTATGTCTACGTGTGGATGATATAAAATATTACATCAATTCTTTTATGGATTGTTTGTTAAATTTAATTTGTGAGAATGCTTATAAAGATGAAATGCAAGTTAAGGTGTTCTAATTATAGGCGGATGGATAGAAACAAATGCTTTAGTGCATGATTTTATTATATAAATGTTATTATTGACTTCATTTTAAAATTAATTTTTTTTCTTTAAAAAAAATAATTTTTTTTTGTTAAGGGGCCATGAATTGTACATTTATTATCTGGTGGAATATTTAATGACTATACCTATATATATATATATATATATATATATATTAATGATGTGATTAGGAATATAGATCCCCTTTTATGATAGTGCGAAGTAGGTGAGAAGATATTGTTAAGATCAGATTTAATCAAAGAGATCGTAATTAGGATTAATAATTGAGGGAAAGATGCGCATTGCCCAAAATAGATAAAAAGTGTTATGTCGACAATAAAAGAAAGCATTTAGAATTTTAGGAAGAGGAGCATGTAATCTTGAGAGGCACAAGTTTTGGATGGGGAGGTCAATGTCATTCAGAAAATTGACTCTTTGTTTCATGGTACCTTTCCTAATTCTCAAAAGAGTCGTTCCCGTTGCTTACCAATTGGCTTTTCTGCCACAATTGGAAAATCTTCATGATGTTTTCCATGTGTCGCAACTTAGAAAATATGTACCTGATGAGTCTCATGTGATAGCTCCTAAGTCTTTACAATTGAAGGATAATTTGATCTATAAGCCTAGGCCTAGTCAAATCTTGGACAAGGGCACAAAGACTCTAAGGAACAAGACAATTCCGTTGGTGAAAGTGTTATGGGAAAGGATTAACTCCAAAGGAAACTACTTGAAAGATGGAAGAGGACATCGTATGTCAATACCCAGATCTTGTTGTTTAAGGTAAGGTAACCTTTATGTTTGGTTTTCAGCATATGTTACAATATGTGTGTGAGTATGTGATGAATTTCGGGGACGAAATTCTCTTAGGAGGGGAGAAATGTAACATCCTAAAAATTCAAATATAATTATTTTAATAAAAAAAAGGTAGTATAAGAGTTTATTATAATTGTTTTCTTTATAATAAAAATCCAGTGGGTTCCACAATAATGTAAAATTGATTTTAAAAAATAAAATAAAAATAAGGATAAGAACATACCGTGGACTAAATTATTGCGGCAATAATGATAGGAAACATAAGCATATCAAGGCCCATGCTGTGTTACCCATTATAAATAGATAGTTTGAGTGTTTTAAGCCCAATTTCGCATAATATGACTAGATACCTAAGTTCAGATGGATATTTCGTAATCAAAAAGAACTTGTTTGAATTCGAGATCTGCATAATAAATATAGCCCTGTCTCTTAGCTTTCCATAGACACAAAATCCATCCAAATTGGATTCTTGTAGCTCAAGTTATGACCAAATTCGTACATACTATTCATGTTCCAGCGCCAGAACCGTTTTTTTAAAATTCTATCCACGTTTTGACTATCTAAACGTCGGTTTCAGATTTTGTGGTCTTCATAACAGTTGTATACAATTCTTTTATCTTTCCAACGATATAAAATTTATAAATTTTGAATTTTAATAAATCAATATATGTGCGAAATACAACACCATATGCAGAGTAAGCGGGCTTAGCACGTTTTTACACATTTTGGGCTATTGGGGGCTCTATAAATAGAATCTTAACACTCTTAGGATGAGTTTTTGAACCCTAATTACACCTAAAAACTCAAATGGCTAAGAGAAGAAATTCAAGGATTAAGAAGAGATAGTTGTGGAAGAGTGAGTCTAGGATGAGGAAGATGATGATAACTCTTGGCAAACGTTAGGATTCGCAGTAGGGAATGCTTAGAGCTATTTGGAGGTCTTCAAGAGGTGAGTAACAATAATTTTCATGAACCCTTTCCATGGGATATATGATTGCTTTTGTTGATAAAGGATTACCATGTGGTTTTGGGAGTCTTTAATTGACTTGATGCATATTGTTAGTAACCTAAATTCTAAAATTGGTGTTTTGTTTAAAAGGGGAATTAATTGATTAATTGATGTTGTAACGTGCTTATTCATGTATGATATGTTGTGATATTCATGATTGTTTGTTATTGGTGGAAGTTTATATGTTTAAAATTGAGGGAAATAGGATGTTACATGCATGAGACATGAGATATTTGAGTTATAATATGTTGTATGATGTTTGCCACAACACCACCTATGATAGGGGTATCGAAAAGTAATACCACCTTAATGGGGTGTCGAAAGTAACATCGCCATATAATTGGGATGTCAAAAAAGAGCAATACCGCCTAAAAATGGGTATCGAAAGTAATACCGCCACACGTTGGGGTGTTGAAAAGGGAGAAATACCACCATGTGCACATGGGAGGTATCGAAATAGAAATGTCCCCGACAGGAGGGTGACATCGAAACATTCCTCATGAGTAGGGGTGGGCAATGGGACGCCATTGTCACGTGATGTGTGAGATTTATGACATGCCGACAAGAGACCAGTTTAGTTATGAGGCCTTCGAGCCACTTGGATTAATTTAGAATTTACTTGGTATGTGGAGTGTGATGCATTGAGACGAGTTGACCTTATGCTATATGCATTTGACTTGATGAAACTTTTGTTGTTATTAAAAGTATTTTTTTTTATATATTATTTTGGGAAATTAGCGGATACCATGGACAGTTTTCCGGTTACCGCACCGGCTGAGAACAACACTATTTTCGAAATATTTTATAAATGTATTGTTGTGCACTGGGATTTTATATCTCATTATAAGTGTTTCTTTTCACAGTCTGAGGACATCGCTGTTGAGGATCCAGAGATCTGAAGAGTTATCTTTGATTAGCTAGTAGGTTAGTAATGTAGTATGGTTTAGAGTATTATGCGGACGACGTTCTTTGGTTTACCCACTATTTTTCTCAAATTGTAATTAGACACCTGGTTTTGAGGCTTTTAGTTTTTATTCAAATGATTGGATTTAATGATATTTTTCAATACTTTGTAACTATTATTTTATTTAATACGAGGTATTTTAATACGGTGGTATTACTTTTCGATACCCCTATCATAGGTGGTATTACAGCAAACATCATACAACATGTTATAACTCAAATATGTCATGTCTCATGCATGTAACAAACTATTTCCCTCAATTTTAAACATATAAACTTCCACCAATAACAAACAATCATGAATATCACAACATATCATACATGAATAAGCACTTTACAACATCAATTAATCAATTAATTTCCCTTTTAAACAAAATCCCAATTTTAGAATTTAGGTTACTAACAATATGCATCAAGTCAATTAAAGACTCCCAGAACCACATGGTAATCCCTTATCAACAAAAACAATCATATATACCATGGAAAGGGTTCATAAAAAGTATTGTTACTCACCTCTTGAAGATCTCCAAAAAGCTCTAAAAATTATTTACGACAAAAACCGGTGCTTCTCCAAAAATACATCTCATCTTTACTAGCATTCTTGGAACTGTGTATTGTTACAATTGCACGGCCGGACAAAAGCAAGCCTATCTCCCTCACTGTGTGCGGCGTGCTGCCTCCAAATTGCACATTATGCAGCGCCTACTTTTTTAGTGTAACACCTAGGTTTTTTTTTCTTTTTCTAATTTTTTTTAAACCCAAATATGACTTGCTTTTAGAAAAAGCCAATAAACCTGTACTTGGGCTTAACGCAAAGAGCCCCTACACTAGTTATTTTAATTTTATTTATTTATTTATTTATTTATTCAGTTTTATATTTTTTTTTATATTAAATAATTTAAATAAATTCTTATATTAACAAGTCTTTTACACTAAAACCCATACAAGCTTATTCTTTTTATTAAAAATACAGTTTTGAAATTTTTAGGATGTTACATTTCTCCCCTCCTTAGAGAATTTCGTCCCCGAAATTCATCACATATTGTAACATATGTTGAAAACCTAACATAAAGGTTACCTTACCTTAAACAACAAGATCTGGGTATTGACATACAATGTCCTCTTCCATCTTTCAAGTAGTTTCCTTCGGAGTTAATCCTTTCCCATAACACTTTCACCAATGGAATTGTCTTGTTCCTTAGAGTCTTTGTGCCCTTGTCCAAGATTTGACTAGGCCTAGGCTTATATATCAAATTATACTTCGATTGTAAAGACTCAGGAGCTATCACATGAGACTCATCAGGTACATATTTTCTAAGTTGCGACACATGGAAAACATCATGAAGATTTGCCAATTGTGGCAGAAGAGCCAATTGGTAAGGAACGGGCACGACTCTTTTGAGAATTAGGAAAGGTCCCATGAAACAAAGAGTCAGTTTTATGAATGACATTGACCTCCCCATTCAAAACTTAAGAGTGCCTCTCAAGATTACATGTTCCTCTTCCTAAAATTCTAAATGCTTTCTTTTCTTGTCGACATAACACTTTTTATCTATTCTGCGCAATGCGCATCTTTCCCTCAATTATTAATCCTAATTGCGATCTCTTTGATTAAATCTGATCTTAACAATATCTTCTCACCTACTTCGAACTATCATAAAAGGGGATCTACATTCCTAATCACATCATTAATATATATATATATATATATATATATATATATATATATATGTATATATATATATGTATGTATGCATAGTCATTAAATATTCCACCAGATAATAAATGTATAATTCATGGCCCCTTAACTTAAAAAAAATTATTTTTTAAAGAAAAAAAATAATTTTAAAATGAAGTCAATAATAACATTTATATAATAAAATAATCACTTAAGCATTTGTTTCTATCCATCCGCCTATAATTAGAACACCTTCACTTGAATTTCATCTTTATAAGCATTCTCATAAATTAAATTTAACAAACAATCCATAAAAGAAATTGATGTAATATTTTATATCATCCATACGTAGATATAATATCTCTTACAAACTTTATACCAAATTTCTTATATTCTACATAGAACTGAGGAATTTTATAAATTTTATAAATAAAGAAATGTGAAGCAGTAGCACGTTTACATACTAATTTTTAGCTATCCCAAAATGATAATTTCAAAAGAGGAAGAAATAGTTTCACTTTATGTTGATAAGAAGATCTTACTAAAAAAAATATGTGATAACAAAATGGAGAATAATGTTTAACAAAATTACAATTAAACTGTGCAGACATTATGCAAAAACAACTGTAAAAATTAACACCACAATAGTATAAGAAACCAATTCAATCTCGATCTTTGAGTAGGCACATACAAATAAGAAATAACATTTTTTTCACTTTTTGTTAAGAAATATAAGTTTGTTAGGATTAGACATGCCATTAATCTATATGGAAAACAAATCATAGGGGAATATCAATCGCGATTAATACTTTGTCACTTGAGAAGCAATTTGAAATTTCAAGGAAAGTGATCCTCTACAAAATTATATAACAAAATTACAACATTATAATAAAATTAGAACATATATATAAAATTCTTTAATCTCACTTCCATTTTTATTCCCGTCCACTAATACTTCTTTAAATCTTGATGCTTCTTGGTTATTCCTAGATACATGGTTAACGTTTTTTTATGTGTCTCTTCTAACATTTTTTTTCCTCTAAGGTTCCCCTCCTTAGGGACAATGATCATATTCTTAAACAACACTACACCATTATTATATAACACATAAGTCTCTTGATCCAAAAGAGATTTCAAATCCTAGTTTAAAAACTACACTCGCTTAATCTATTTTCTAAGGTCACTATAAATTTTCAACCTATTCAATTTCAAGTTTTAAGCCTTAAAAAGATATCCAAATTCATGTCTCTAGACTCTTCTATTAGCACTAGTGCAATAAGTGCTTTTTACGTCAGTTAAAATTGATTTTTTACGTCAGAATACTGACTGACGTAAATACAGCTGACGTTAAAAGTTAAACTTTTAACGTCAGTTGAGAACTGACGTTAAATATAACACTATTAACGTCGGTTCTTTAACACAACTGACGTTAATTTTGTCAAAATTAACGTCCGTTCTTTAACATAACCGACGTTAATTTTGTTAAAACTAACGTCAATTGTTATAAAGAACTGACGTTAAAGGTCTTAATTTTAACGTCAGTTGTAATAAACAACTGACGTTAATAGTGTACTGTATATTTTTATAAAAAACTTTTAACGTCAGTTGTATGATACAACTGACGTTAATAGTATTTTTTTTTTTAAAATTCAGTTTTAAAATATCACTCCCCTAAGCCATCCCTGCATTCAAGAAATATCCCAAGAATACGTAATATCACACACATTACAGAATTGCAAAGGAAAAATGGAACAATGATCCATATGTATGCCTGTTCAAAACAATATATATTTATTAACATAGGTTATAAATGTATACTAAGTTTAAACTACCTATATCAATATCCCTTCGTGATGATCATCACGAGTGGCACGTACATCGTCCACCTGTGTCTCCTCGATTATAGTAGGCATGTTTGTTGAAAAAGAAGGAGTCTCAAGAATATCAAGATTTGAATCTTCATTTTCATCACTACCATTATACATGATTTTTCCTTGGAGAACCACGGACAACCTTTTGTTAGAAGGATCAGTGATGTAGAACACTTGTTTTGCTTGGGAAGCCATTATGAAAGGCTCATTTATATGACCTAACTTGTTGAGGTCTACCAATGTGAACCCCAATTCGTCGGTTTGTACACCACCGTTACTATCAACCCACTTACATTTAAATACCGGCACCATAAGCTTAGTGTAATCGAGCACCCAAATATCTTCAATATATCCAAAGTAAGGTCTCGGTCAGAATCGGGTTTTGTGTCCTTTGCACTAGAGAAGTGCATTGCTTCGGCCACGATCATAACCCCACTATTTTGCATGGTACTCTTGTTATCTTGTTCCTTTGTATAAAAGGAAAAGTTATTTATGTCGTATCCGCCTCCAACATATGACGTTGAAGTTAGGCCCACGTGCTAGCCATTTTACGTCATCGAAGCGAGATTACCATCCTTAAGCATTTCTTCCTTGAACCATGGTAAGAAAGTCTTGTTATGCTTGTTCAACAACCACCTTTCGCTCATTCGAGGGTTTTCTTGATTGACTTTTCTTTTATGTTCAAATAAGAAAGGCTGAACACATTCGATGTTGTTCAATACATACAAATGTGCTTGAAGCACTTCCTCCCGATCCTTCCTATTAATTCTTAAGCCATGTGTACCCTTACCTTGACATCTGATCTCATCATGCCGAGGCTTAGGAACCCCTATAGGATCCGTGTTATGAAGGTAGTCCGAACAAAACTCAATAGCTTCTTCGCAACATACCTTTGAACAATAGATGCTTCCGGACGATGAGGATTCTTCACGTACCCTTTCAAGATCTTCATGTAGCGCTCAACTGGGTACATCCATCTCGGAAAAACCGCCCACATAATCTAATCTCCTCACCAAATGAACTATTAAGTGAACCATTATGTCGAAATAGGAATGAGGAAAATACATCTCCAATTGGCACAAGATTGTAGCAGCCTCAACTTCCAAGTCATCCAACATACGGGGTCAACGACTTTGCTACATATAGAATTGAAGAATGAGCACAACCGAGTAATGGCATCTCTCACATTTTTTGTAGCAATACCACGAATAGCAACGGGCAGAAGTTGTTGCATCAAGATGTGACAATCTTGAGACTTCAAGACAACCAATTTAAGATCACTAGAGACAAGCCTCTTCATATTTGAAGAGTAACCATGTGGAACTTTGATGCCCTCAAGACACCCGCAAAACTTTGTCTCTCTTTTTTTGACAAAGTATGACATGTCAAGGCAAATAAGTCCGCTTACCATCCTCAACAACATCAGCTAACTGCTCTCGTATACCAATAGCAACGAGGTCGAGACGAGCATTCACACCATCCTTTGTCTTGCCCTGAATGTTGAGAAGCGTCCCGATCACACTATCACACACATTTTTCTCCACATGCATCACATCAATGCAGTGTCTGACATCAAGCTTGCGCCAGTATGGAAGATCAAAGAATATCGACCTCTTCTTCCATATGTTTTTCTCAACAGCTTTACCTTTCTTTTTGGACTTGCCGAATATAACATCGATGTCCTTTACCCTCTGATAAACCTGCTCTCCAATTAAGGCCGCCGGCGCTTCTTCTGTCTCTTGGCATCCATTAAAAGCTTTTTCATCTTACGATATGGGTGATCACGTCTAAGAAATCTCCGATGCCCAAGGTAAACCGTCTTCTTTCCATGATGCAACTGAGTGTAGCATGTGCCTTCTTCACATAAAGGGCATGCTTTATGCCCCTTGACACTGTACCCGGACAAGTTACCGTATGCCGGAAAGTCGTTGATGGTGCAAAATAACATGGCACTAAGCTTGAAAGTCTCATGAGAATACCCATCAACTACATCAACACCTTCCACCCACAACGTTTTCAAGTCTTCAATCAAAGGACCTAGATAAACATCTAAGTCATTTCCCGGTTGCTTTGGGCCCGAAATCATCATAGACAACATCATGTATTTGCGCTTCATGCACAACCAAGGGGGCATGTTGTAAATCACCAACAGAACAAGCCATGAACTATGAATACTACTCATGTTACCATAAGGATTCATTCCATCCGTAGCAAGTCCAAGCCTTAGGTTTCTTGGCTCATCGGTGAAATCCGGAAACATAGTATCGATATTCTTCCATTGAATAGAATCAGCAGGATGACGAACCTTTCCATCACGTTTCCTCTCATCATTATGCCATCTAAGATTCTTCGCATCTTTCGCATTGGCAAACAATCGCTTGAACCTTGGAATTATTGGAAGATACCACAACACCTTCGCAGGAGGACTCTTTTTTCTCACATCATCAACATCATCATCATCATCACCACCCTTCACTTTGTATCGTGATAACCCACATTTGGGGCAATCGTGTTTGTCTTCATGAACACCGGTGTACAATATGCAATCATTGGGGCATGCGTGTATCTTCTTATACTCCATACCCATAGGACACAATACCTTCTTGGCCTCATAGTTATGGTCAGGCAATGTGTTGTCCTCCGGAAGCAAGTCTTTCAACACTTCAAGCAATTCCGTGAAGCTTTTATCGCTCCAACCATTTCTCGCCTTCACACAAACCAATTTTAGCACCGCCGACAACCGTGTATGAGTAGTACACCCTGGATATAAAGGCTTATCCGCATCACCGCACAACCTATCATACACATGCGCTCGATGAAAAGATTCTTGTCCAATATCACGGATCATGTCCTCTACTCGATCATCCTCCATATCTACGCCAACGTCCTCACTTTGGGAGACACTCGCCGTATTACTACTCAACAACATATCACCATGCCATATCCATCTTGTATAACTCAAGCAAATCCCTTCACAAATCAAATGAGTACGTATATCCTTCACCGTACATTTCCTCGTATTCAAACACTTGACACAAGGACAACAGAACATTCCATTACTATTAGGAACATTCCTTTGAGTAAATTCTATAAATTCTCCCACCCCCTTCAAATACTCAGCACTAGTACGCTTACAAACCATCCAACTATGATCCATAACTAGATAGGTCCTGTAAATATACAAAACATATATATATCCAATATAAGGACAATACGGGAGATTGAAAACTATAGTTTTTAAAGATTAATTGCCAAGCACTGGTCACGGCCTGACAGTGATGTCCATCACGGCCGTAACGTGCCAATCGAATGAACCATGGCATCACAGGCAGAACTGATCACGGCCTAGCCGTGATTAGCATCACGGCCGTGACAGATCAACCAGCAGAGCAACATGCACTCAAAACCAAAAACAGAGACGTACATTCCAAACAACTCAAACTCACGGTTTCAAGTTTCAACTATTGAGACTACAGTTTCAATATACACTCAAAACCAAAAATACAAAAATGTGCCCTAAATACTCACCAGAAATAGGTGCTCGCGTGGTGGTGGGGAGGGGAGCTCGAGTGGTGGCCAACGTTCGATGTGGTTACCGAGAGAGCAGAGGGGACAAGGAGAGTTAGTGCACGGAAGGGGAACGAGAGATGTACGTCAAGTTATTGCAAAGAATGAATGGAAAGACAGAGTTAGGGTTAATAGTGTATCTCACGGTGGTGTCGAAGAAGCCCTCGTGGTGGTTGCGGTGGAGATGAGCTCGTGATTAGGGTTCCTGGGTCTTTGGGTGAGAGTGAGAGTGAGGGTTGAGAGTGATTTAGGGTTGAGCGTGATGAAAAGAGAAAAGAGACGTACGTCTGAGAGCGAAGTGCGAGAAGGCGCGCACGGTGTAAACGTTATATAAAACAACATTTAACGCCGCTTGTATTAAACAATCGACGTTACAATAATTTTTTTAACGCCGCTTTATTAACAAACCGACGTTAAATATTAATATTTTTAAAAAAACACTTTTAACGTCCGTTGTTGAATACAACTCGACGTTAAAAGTGTTGTGTCTCTCGTATAAAGTAACATTCTTCTCGTATCGATCGTACACGCCTCTTCTTTTCCTCTATATTTCTATTCCTTCACAAAATGGCTCTGAGACCTGTGTTAATTGAGTGACAACAGGGCATTTCGATAGCTAGGGATATAGGATTATTTACGCAGCTATTTATTTAATCAAGTAAAAATCACACTTTTAACGTCAATTGTATAAACAATGCGCGTTAAAAATAAATATTTTTTATTTTAAAAACACTTTTAACTTCAGTTTTATTCAACAACGGACGTTAACAGACCTGTGTTAAGAGTGACAACAGGGCATTTCAGATAGGGATATAGGATTATTTACGTCAGCTGTTTATTTAATCAAGTAAAAATCACACTTTTAACGTTAGTTGTATAAACAACGACGTTAAAAATAAATATTTTTTTTTAAAAACACTTTTAACGCCGTTTTATTCAACAACCGACGTTAAAAGTGTATAAGTTTCTTCAAAAGCTAGCATTCATTCCTTTGACTACTCTGCTACTAAATTACCCATTACTGTTGTGCTACTTACCCATGCACATTGTAACCTATAATCCTCTTTATGAGCACTAAGTTTATACCTAGACTTAAAGGTCTATTTCTTCCTAATCCTTCGGGCATTTTCTTTTCTGCACGTTTATAATATATGACTGCCAACTCCCAATGCGCCTTGGAACCTAATGCTCTTAATGATCAATTTAATTTTTTAGCAACTTACGACGCCTAGTAACTTCATCCCCTACTCCTATAAATAGCTTCCTTCCTTCCTTAAATTTTTCTGCTTCACAATATGGCTCTGCCATGAAGATTAACTTCATCACTCTTTCTTCCTATACCTAGACTTAAAGGTCTCTGTCTTAATGGTCAAACAACTTGAGGTTGTGTAAATCGCATTACATGGGTGATAAGGGTGTGTAAATCGCATTATGTGAATTGCACACACCATCATCCTTCGCGAGAATCGCGACTACAGCTCCAAAACCTCGACTTTGGAACCAAGTGGCTGTTCCAAGAATATTATCAAACAGATCGAGTGCACCCTTCACTCGCCACGGCTCCAAAGTGATCATGGATTCAGATGGAGCATCAAGGACTTCAAATGAGGGAGGGGATGCATTCAATGTTGGAGTTTCTGATCATGAGGACAGGACTGAGAAGAAAATGATGTTGAAGCAGAAACTTTTTTATATTTTAGTGCTATCTTGCGGAAATTTTTTATCTTTTAAACATGTAATTGTAACTTATGAATCGCTTCAATGAGATACGATTTGATTATACATATATAACTTGTTTTATGTTAAGTGTTTATTTATTTTAATTTGCACAATAATTTGTTAATTTACTAATTCAAGCTAATTAATTAAGATTAAAAATAAACTTTTTTAAAAAAAAAGATTAGAAATAAACTGCACTATATGGAGTGATGATCTGCGTTAAGAGTGACAACAGGGAGATGACAACAAAAGAAAGATAGGAATGAGTTGATTATTTACGTCAGTTATTTATTTTACTGAAGTAAAAATCACACTTCTAACATCAGTTTTATAAACAACTGACGTTAAAAGTGTTAATAATTTGTTGCAAAACACTTTTAACGTCAGTTCATTAAACAACTGACGCAAATAGTGATTTCATATTTACAAAACTGCCACCGCCTCACTTTTAACGTCAGTCCTTAAAACAACTGACGTTAACAGTGAATTAATGAAGTCTGATATTTACAAAACTGCCACCGCCCCCTTTTTAACGTCTAGTTTTTGGTTAACTGACGTAAACCTTTACCGTCTAATGTATATTTTCCACTAGTGTAGGTTCATCTCTTGCAACTTCAAGTTAGACTTGTGAGGAAATTTCCTACTCTGAGTATCGACCACTGCATTAGCCTTTCCCGGACTATACTTCAACTCAAAATTATAGTTCCTAAGAAAATTCATCCACTTTCTTTGCCTTATATTTAACTCTTCGTCTATGTCTATGTCTCTATCTCTTAACAATTGTTTAAGGCTTTACTGATCATTAAAAACTTCAAGTTGTATCCTATACAAGAGACTTTCCTTTCCTAATCAGCCTGGTGAGAGGTAAGGCTAGTCTAGAGAATTCGTTTATAACTTCCTATAATACTTCTCCAATTCTAGGAAACTTCTCACACTTGTCATTGTCTTAGGCCTCTCTCACCCTATCCCTGCATCTACTTTACTAGAATCAACCACTACTCTACTCCATTGATCTAAGCTCATCTATCCTAGGTAAAAGATACCTATCCATAGTAGTTACTTTATTCAATTGCATATTCCCCACATATAACCTCATACTCCCATCATCTTTTCCCACTAAAAGCACTCAAAACTTGACACAAAATCAAACATATTTTTAAAATTTATAAAGTGAACCATAATTTAATTTAAATATTAAATATATAATTTGATTCAAACTAACAAAAAAATAGAATTCATGCCACAATTAAATCCATGAGTAAGAGGAAGTTAGAAATATAATTACAATTCAATAAATTGGCCTCGATGCGATGGAGGTGAACTTCACGCACAGAAGGAATTAAAAAAAATTAATAGGACATTTCAATTAGATATGGGAATGGGTTTTGACAGTGTTGGCAGAAGTATAGATGATGAGAATAGTGTAAACAAGAAAAGACCAGCATGAACGCACATACAAAACTACCATTAGTAATAATTCCTTATAGATTCAAGGAAAATAAATTTATTAAAATCAATTCATCATCAACATTCAAAAATTTCATATAAAGAATCAAGTACCCTAAATTTCAATTTTTTAATTTTATTTTTTATAGTAGACTAATCTACATGTAAAAATCCAAAATTAAACGTACCAAGGAAGGGTAAGCAAATTTTATTTTTACTCTCAGACTCCAAGTATTACTGCCACATCACTATAAATCTCTACCTTACCAAAAACAAGAGTATGTATCGATCATTGAGCTCTCTCAACTAAGCATTTATTACAAGAAACAACAAATGCAATATGGGTCGAAACCAAAGGATCAATCGATGTTGGTTGTGAAGAATCAAAAAAAAAAAAAGTTCTATCAGTGTATTATCCTTTTTCAATGTTATTTTAGTCTTTTCATTATAATTCTACCACGGGTGTGTTTGAATCCTTTTATATTTCTTAAATGTGAAATTGTGTGGTTGATTTATTTAATGAGGTTAATTAATTGTGAATTGAAATGGAATGGAAATATTATTTTTTATTTTATTCTCAAACACAAAACCACTTATTTTAAACCAACTTATCTATCTCTATCCTCAAATCTACTTAAGTGACCAATACTCTTCAAGGATATCTAACCTCCATTGGTCAAGTTTTATTTTTTTTCTTTCCCCTTTCACCAATTAGTTTCGGCAGAACCAAAGTGGGGAGGAGTGGGGTGTTTCATTTTCTTTCCTCCCTTAACCAGAACATCTCTCTCCCTTCCCTTTCTCCTCACAAATTTCAGTTTTACCCACACACCATTTCCATTCTCATTTCCTTCTTTATTCTTCCTAAAACTCTCATAAACCTATACCAAATTTCCTTCTAACCTTCTACCTCACAATTTCAACTCATCAAATACCTAAATCAAGCAAAATGGACAACATGCAAGACCTCTAGAATTTTGAAAATATATAGGAGCACAAATCAGATTAGGGAAGAAGCACAAGGAGATCAACACTCACCACTTTCAATCTACCACTTGGTTATGTGAGTTTTGTTGTTTGTAATATTGGGTAACCATAAATCCCAATTTCTTGTTAAATGTTTAAATTGGTTTCTGTTGAATGTTTTTTTTATCTGATATAGGCTTGTTGACAACTGGGTTTTCGAATTGCATATTGATTAGAGGTAGTTTTTGATAAAAATTGACAAGGGGCTCTAAATCCTTCAACCCGTAATGTACCCTTGGTAGTGTTTTATCCATAATTTCTTCCATATGGTTTGTTTCGAAGTGATATTTATACCATCAGAAAATAGACTTGATTTCCTTAAAGATAGGTTTTGGAACGATTCAATTTCATTGAGTATCAAGGGATAAAAATAACATGCAATCTGCTGTTTGTCCTAGAGACTCTGTGCTGACACTGTCTTAGTATTTAAGTTGTATTAAATTGTAAAAATATTGGATTGACTTTATTCATGCTTTAATAGAAAATATACATAATTTTTAACAATATAGGCCTTGGATAGATTCAATTTCAATATGTATTGAATGACAAAAATGATGTTAAGTTGCTGTTGGTACTGCGAATTCTGAACTGAAACTGTCTTAGTGTTTAAATTGTATTAAATTGTACACATATTGTTTTGAGTTGAATTTTGTGCTAATAGAAAGTAGACATAATTTTTAACAACCTAGGCCTTGGAATTTTTCGAATTGAGTTGGTTTCGCTTGAGGAATCTCCATTGCAAGTCACTGAAAATACTGCTGCCAGTTTCCAGATTTGATAATACTTTGAAATTTTTGGATTTTTCTTGTTAGTGTAAACTTGAGTTTTTTTTACAATGTATTGTCTATATGTTCAGTTTTGATTAGTGTTATATGAGCTCCAAATTGTTTGAGATTGAATGTTAGACTTGGAATAAATGGTGGGGGTAGAAACTTTAGTCATTATCCTCCAAATTTGTGGTAATGTTGTTTGATGGTTTCGGTTTTACTGAAATTTCACTCTTGTGGTCCTAACTATGTTTGGAGTATTTTTCTTAATCATGATAAAGTGAAGTATAGCAGGGCATTAAAAATCTAAAATGGTCTATATTTTGGTGAGACAATTGTTTCAAAACCAAATTAGCCATCAAGGCCACATAAGTATTTGCGGGTGAGATATGTTTTTGTAAGTCCTTCAATTCCCCGAAGGTTAGGATATGGTACTAGCAATTAAGGGACGCCTGATTGTTGTTATAGAGCTCTCACTGCCATATCAAAATCTATTAAACTAGAATATTACAAGTCCCTCACACTTGAAGTTATCTAGTAAATGTTTTAAGTTAAAGTGCCCATGCTCATACTCATTTTGGGTTGTTTATTTGAATTTAATTGTTTATATATGTATATCCTTGCTTGAAGCAAAGCTCACTGAGAATTATTTTTCTCACTAGGCTCTCTGTTGTTTCAGATAAGCAGGTTTAGGTCCTTCGAAGGATTAAGGAGATAAAGAAGGAATTTCTTTAACTCAATATGTTTCATGGGAGCCTTGATATGTAACTGTCGACTTCATAAACTGATTAAATGAAGTCCGAGAGTAGTTGCTTGTGTAATGATTTACTTTTTGAGTTTGTAAGGTCATGTGTGACCATTATGTTAAGACTATCTATACGACTATCATTTGTAATGTGGATGTCTTGTGTTTCTTTTGAGACACTCACTTAAGGCATTACAATCAGAGTGCTTTATGACAACAAGTCTAGACGACAATCAGTCCTTACCAATAATAGCATCCAACCCAGACATAGATAACAAATAAGATCGATGGCATAAGGAACATCCCGATGCATAGGAAGACGATTTAAACAAGCACTAGAAGCAATAAGATTATCCCCATAGAAGTAGAAACACATGACTCAAAGGAAAAACGAAAGATAGGCAGCTCAAATTTCACACTTGAAGGATATATCAAAGAAAGTACTGCTCCTGAATCAAACAATATAGTAACTTCTTCCTCTATACGAGTTAAAGAAATCAAGTCTCCTTCGGATTCTAAGCTGCCTCGGAATAATAGCGGATCATTCTTCTTGACTTCGAAAAGTCCCACGGGCTAAGGGTCCTAGGTAGCCACCACTCCATCAGTGATTGGCCTCTATTCCCCTACAGTTGACGGAGAGTCTCCGTCTTCCCTTGCGTAGCTCTGATCATACAAATCAAAGCTGCGGCAAGTGCAATGTTCGTCCCTCGTCTATTAGTCCTATAAATCTGCTCACTACCTATGAAATATTGGGTTGATCATGTCCAATATCCCAAAGAATAACATGCAGTATTTATAACTCTAACAAGCATCATATGCGCCCAAGTTTTGTTTTAGAAAAAGCCCCACTACCACAGTCCGATTTAGAATCGAACTGCTCTGATACCAAAGATGTAACGCCCTTCGTTACATTAGTAACCCAAATTAATTTCAATAAAAACCCTTCAAAACATTCAATTAAAAAAAACACAAGTCATAAAATTTTTCTCAAATAACTAAGTATGAAAATACCTCGTATTAAATAAAATAATAGTATTTACAAGGTATTGAAAATATTATTAAATCCAATCATTTGAATAAAAACTAAAAGCCTCAAAATCGGGCGTCTAATTACAATCTGAGAAAAATAGTATGTAAACCAAAGAATGTCGTCCACATAATACTCTAAACCATACTACATTACTAACCAACTAGCTAATCAAAGATAACTCTTCAGATCTCTGGATCCTCAGCAGCGATGTCCTCGAGCTCTGAAAACAACACTTATAATGAGATATAAAATCCCAGTGCACAACAATACATTTATAAAATGTTTTGAAAAATAGTGTTGTTCTCAACCGGTGCGGTAACCAGAAAAAATGTCCATGGTATCCGCTAATTTCCCAAAATAATATATAAAAAATACTTTTAATAACAAAAAAATTTTCATCAAGTCAAATGCATATAGCATAAGATCAACTCGTCTGAAGACATCACATTCCACATACCAAGTAAATTCTTAATTAATCCAAGTGGCTCGAAGACCTCATAACTAAACTGGTCTCTTGCCGGCATGCCATAAATCTCACACATCACATGACAATGGCGTCCCATTGCCCACCCCTACTCATGAGGAATGTTTCGATGTCACCCTCATGTTGGGGATATTTATATTTCGATACCTCCCATGTGCACATGGCAGTATTTCTCCTTTTTCGACACCCCAACGTGTAACGGTGTTACTTTCGATACCCCTTTTTAGGCGGTATTGCTCTTTTTCTACATCCCAATTATATGGGGGTGTTACTTTCGATACCCCATTATGGTGGTATTACTTTTCGATACCCCTATCATAGGTGGTATTACGACAAACATCATACAACTTGTTATAACTCAAATATGTCATGTCTCATGCATGTAACAAACTATTTCCCTCAATTTTAAACATATAAACTTCCACCAATAACAAACAATCATGAATATCACAACATACCATACATGAATAAGCACGTTACAAAATCAATTAATCAATTAATTTCCCTTCTAAACAAAATCCCAATTTTAGAATTTAGGTTACTAACAATATGCATCAAGTCAATTAAAGACTCCCAAAACCACATGGTAATCCCTTATCAACAAAAACAATCATATATACCATGGAAATGGTTCATAAAAAGTATTGTTACTCACCTCTTGAAGATCTCCAAAAAGCTCTAAAAATTATTTACGACAAAAACCGGTGCTTCTCCAAAAATTCATCTCCTCTTTACTAGCATTCTTGGAACTGTGTATTGTTCCAATTGCACTACCGGACAAAAGAAAGCCTATCTCCCTCACTGTGTGTGGCGTGCTGCCTCCAAATTGCACATTATGTAGCGCCTACTTTTTTAGTGTAATTCCTAGTTTTTTTTTATTTTCTTTTTCTAATTTTTTTTAAACCCAAATATGACTTGCTTTTGGAAAAAGCCAATAAACCTATACTTGGGCTTAACGCAAAGAGCCCCTACACTAGTTATTTTATTTTATTCTATTTATTTATTCAGTTTTATATTTTTTTATATTAAATAATTTAAATAAATTCTTATATTAACATGTCTTTTACACTAAAACCCATACAAGCTTATTCTTTTTATTAAAAATACCGTTTTGAAATTTTTAGGATGTTATAATAATGCCTTCAGAAAGAGAGTTCGCCAAGCTCAATTGGAATCATTGCATCGGTTCCATAGGTTAGCTTGAATGACGTTTCACCAGTCGAAGACTGTAGTGAGCAATGGTAGGCCCATAGGATGCTTGGAACTCTTCAACCCATGCCCCTTTTGATTGGCCTAACCTTCTTTTGAGCTCGTTCAAAATGACTTTGTTGGCTTATTCTGCTTGTCCATTTGTTTGTGAATGCTCAACCGAGGTCACTTTATGTTTAATTCCAAGGTTGGAGTAGAACTCTCTAAGCTCTTTATCGGTGAATTACTTTCCATTATCTGTGACAACTGCATAAGGGAGGCCGTGCCTGCATATGATGTTTTTCCATACAAAACTCTGAACCTTTTTAGCTGTTATGGTAGCTAATGGTTCTGCTTCAATCCACTTAGTGAAGTAGTCTACTCCTACCAGCAAGAACTTGACTTGACCTTTAGCAACTGGGAAAGGACCAACTATATCCGTCCCCCACATAGTAAAGGGCCACGACGAGAACATGGAATAGAGCTCTTCTCCTGGAGCTCGTGATACATTGGCGAACTTCTGATAAGGCTCACACCTATTAGTCCAGGTAGCACAATCCGATCTCATGGTGGGCCAGTATAACCCCGCTCGCAGGACCCGAGCTGCCAGAGATCGGCCACGTGAATGCATTCCACATATTCCTCGATGCATCTCGTCCATTATGTACTCGGACTGCTCCTTTGCTATGCACTTCAGTAATGGCATGGAGCATCCTCTTCTGTAAGCTCTCTGTCTCGGATGGTGTAATGGCAAGATTTTAGACGAATTCTCCTCACCTCCTTAGGGTCAATGGGCAATTTGTCAGAGGCTAAATATTCCCAAATTGGTGTCATCCAGTCACGATCATAGTGCTCGATCATTATCAGTTCGGCACTTTTTATGCTTGGTTCGAGGAGATTCTCCTGAATGAAAGTTCTCGGTTGGCCAGCTTTCTTGGTGCTAGCCAACTTAGACAACAGATCTGCCTTGGAATTTTCCTCTCGAGGTATATGCTCAATAGTGAAATTATCAAATTCAAAAATTAGACTATTAACTCTGCAGAGATATCTGGTTAGTGGGGGATCCTTTGTTTGATAATCACCCGAGACTTGTCCTATTACAAGTTGTGAGTCACTTAGGCATTTTAATTCTTTGACTCCAACCTCTTTAGCTAGCATCAGTCCTGCAATAAGGGCTTCTTATTCTGCTTGGTTGTTTGAAGCAGTAAACCCAAACTTTAAAGATTGTTCCAGGATTAGATCATCAGGACCTTCGATAATTATTCCAGCTCCGCTCCCCTTTGAGTTAGATGAACCATCAACGTATAGAAGGCAGGTGAAGGATCCCAACCTTGACTTAGAAGAGAGCTCGGCAATGAAGTCGGAGAGGCATTGGGCTTTCATTGGTCCCCTTGGCTCATATTGCAAACCGAACTCTGACAATTCTACCGACCAAGCTATCATTCGTCCGGCTAGATCGGGTTTCCTGAGTACCTGCTTTATTGGATTATCTGTTTTGACTATAACTTGGTGTGACTGGAAGTAAGGTCGTAACCTTCGAGCAGCCATGATTAAGGCGAGGGCTATTTTTTCAATTACTTGATACCGTGTTTTTGCATCTTTCAAAATTCTACTAACGTAATACACCGACATTTGTTGTTTTTCTTCTTCCTGGACGATTACTGCACTGATTACGTAATCATTGATAGACAGATACAAATACAGATCCTTGCCGAGCTGTGGCCGAGTAAGGATCGGGGGAGAGACAAGAAAAAGTTTCAAGTCTCCAAAGGCCTTTTCACACTCCTCGGTCCAAGTGAACTCTTTCGGTTTTTTCAAAAGCTGAAAGAAGGGTCTTGCTTTTTCTGCAGATTTTGGGAGAAAGCGGGATAGAGAAGCTAATCGGCCAGCTAACCTCTGGATTTATTTCACATTTTGAGGGCTTCTCATTTCAATGACAACTTTTCACTTATCAGGATTAGCTTCAATTATTCTATGTGTTAGCATATACCCTAACAACTTTCCTCCTTGTACACCAAAAGAGCATTTCTCTGGATTTAACCTCATGTTGTACTTTGAGTTGACTGAAAATTTCTTCGAAGTCGACTGAGTGCTGCTTTTGGTCATCGGACTTTACCACCATATCGTCTACATATACTTCTAGGTTCTTTCCGATCTGGTTGACAAAGACTTTATCCATAAGCCTTTGGTACGCTGCACCAGTATTTTTTAAACCGAAAGGTATTACTCGGTAACAGTAGTTTGCCCCATTGGTCGTAAATGCCATTTTTTCTTCATCAGGTGGATACATCCTTATCTGGTTATAACCCGAGTATGCGTCCAAGAAGGACAAAACTTTGTACCCCGAAGCTCCGTCTACCAATCTGTCAATGTTGGGAAGAGGATAAGAATCCTTTGGACACGCTTTGTTGAGATCGGTATAGTCGGTGCACATTCTCCACTTACCATTGGCCTTTCTAACTAACACCACATTGGCTAGCCAAGTAGTGTATTTCACCTCTACGATGAAATTTGCTTTGACCAGTTTGGCAGTCTCCTCGGCTACTGCTTGACGCCTTTCTTCGCCAAGTTTTCTTTTTCTCTGAGCTACAGGCTTGGCTTCGGGACATATAGATAGCTTATGGCACATAAAATTGGGGTCTATGCCAGGCATATCCGATGTCTTCCGAGCAAACAAATCGGCATTCTTTCTTAAGACCGCTTGAATCTGTTGTTTGAGTGAGGGGTCGAGCTGACTGCTGACTTTGGTGCACTGTTCAGCTTGGGCTCCCAACTGAAACCTTTCTAAAGACTCTGCTGGTTTGGCTCTGGAGTCGTACATCTCCATCCTTGGGTCTAGTTCAAACATGCTGACCGAGCTCGCTGAAGTTACCAAACTGACCGAGCTTACCACTTCTACTTTATCATCCTCGGCATTCTTTGTGATATTCTGGTTTCTGGTAACCTTTAGGCTATCCACATAGCATTGCCTGGCCATCCTTAGGTCAGCTCAGACAGCGACTATATCTCCAGACTCGGTTGGGAATTTCATTGTCTGGTGTGGGGTAGAGACAATCGCTCCGAGTTCATTCAATGTCGGTCTTCCAATAAGGATGTTGTACGACGTGATTGCATCCACAATAACATACCTGACTGATACGGACTTGGAGAGTTTTCCCTCTCCAAACGTTGTTAAGAGGCCTATATAACCTCGGGTTTTTACTTGCTCCCCGGCGAACCCTGCTAGCTTGTCTTCCTGCTCTTTTATCAGTTTTTCTGGAATCCCAAGTTTCTTGAAGGTCGCCAGGTATAAAATATCATCCAAGCTTCCCTGATCAATAAGTGTTCGTTTGACCGAGAAGTTGGCTAACTCGACCGTTATCACCATTGGGTCATCTTGATTTGGATCCAGCCCTTGGAAATCATCAACCGAGAAAGTTATTGGAGGTCTCGTCCTTGTAGGTTTTCCAGACACCGTGTTTACAGATCGGATGACTTTTACATGACGCCGCCGAGCTGAGCTCGTTCCTCCACCTACAAATCCCCCTGAGATCGTATTGATGACCCCTCTGACTCCTACTTCTAATTCTTCATTAAGAGCCCTGTGATTATTCGACCGATCTATGTTCTGATTATTTCCTTGCAGGTTTGAATCTCGGTTACGATTGTCATAACCGCGCCTCCTTTGTTGTCAACCAGCTCGTCCACCTCAATTATCATCTCGCCGAATGAACTGGTCAAGTCGACATGCCTGTATCAAGTCCTCAATTTTTTCCTGGGCTGTTTTATAGTCTTCAGTGGAGTGACCATAGTTTTGATGCCATTTGCACTCTTTACTTCTGTCTGCATTGGCCGGAGTTTTAGACGGTCGATGTAAGGTGAGTAACTCGGTGTTGCACACCTCCTGGAGAATGGTTGCTCGAGATCGGTTTAGTGGCGTATAAGACTGGTACCTGGGTTGCCTCTCCGAGAACCCCCTTTCATTGGTCTTTTGGGCCCTTTGTGGATTAGCCCTCCTATCTCTTTCTTTGCTCGGGACCGAGCTCTTGTCTTCAAAATCTCTTTCTCTCCTTTTGGATTCTACCATCTCTTCCGAGTTCATGAAACCTGTAGCTTTTTCCTGCAACTCTTCAAAATCTCTCGGTGGTTTTCGAGATAAATACTCAAAGAATGGCCCCGGCTTCAAACCGCCCATGACGGTATGAAGACAGAGTTCCGAGCTCATATTGGGAATTAAAATTTGTTCGGCACTAAAATGAGTCATATAATCTCTAAGTGATTCATTCTTTTCTTGTTTAAAATTCACCAGCGAGACCGAGTGCCTTTTATGCTTTCGGCTGGCTGCGAATTGTGTAGTGAACTTAGTTACAAGCACATCAAAGGAATTAATTGACCAAGGTGGTAGATTCGTAAACCAGGTTAAGGCAAGGCCTTGCAAAATGGTTGGAAAAATTTTGCACTTGACGGCTTCCGAATCGGTCACCAGGTAAACAAAAGAAATAAAGGATTCTACGTGTTCGGTTAGGTCAGTGGTGCCATTGAATTTATCAATGTTAAGAGGCTTAAAATGTCTAGGCATGATTACTCATCGATGTCATCCGTGAATGGCAACCTCGATTGTCGGTATGTTACCCTTTCTTTTTGGATAGTCCTTTCTGCACGAGATTTAACTTCTGAAGCCTTTGGGTGAGGTTTGGTCTTGGACGGTCGGTTCATATCATGAGGATAAGGTACGTAGGATGTATCCTTTTGGATACCCTCAGGTGAGGATTGCTCTTCCTCGGAAGGCGTCACTGATCTTTCTCTTTTCCGAGTTCTTAAAAGCCTTTGATTCTGAGCACATATCTCCTCGTTCTCCTTACGTAGCTGCCTTAACTGTGCCATAACCTCTCCCAGCTGAGGGTTATCTTCATCGATGGGAGGGGGAGGGTGATTGTCATGGTTCTGGCTCGTGTTCGAAGCCTCATGATCTTCATGGTTCGTGCTGTTCGCCCCTCCCCTCGGTCCATTCAGTGTAGTCACCATCAAGCTTTCTTATGGAACCGAGGAAAGTTTTTCCTCGGCCCCATGGTGGGAGGCAAAATGTTCCTGCCGAGATCCGAATTGCCGGAATCTCGCCGTAGAACGTCAAACCAAGAGTGAACAATGGGGTTGTTTTAGATTATGGCTTGACAGAATATTGTATTCTGGTCCTACGTATCCTAATGGGAATCAAAGCCAGACGTAGTTCTAGGTTCAACCATTGGTCATATAGTGATCTCAATCCCCTAATCTTGTATCTGATGAATACCAGCGAGCAAGGACTCTTCAATAGTCTCTTGGTCGAGCTAGTTCCTCTAATATGCTTAAGGGAGAGTCACTTGGTTTAGTGAAAAGTGAGTCTCTCTCTTGGGTTCTCCTCATTTTATAATAGGATCCCCATATCTTTAAGAGTTCTGGATTTATTTCCTTTTATATATTAAATCATCTTTGAGATATGATTTCCTTAATTTGAGGGATTTATCTCTTCTAAGCGGATAAGGTTATTTGAGATAAAATCAGGATCCTTAAAGATAGATATGATTCCTTAATTTGAGGGATTTATCTCTTCTAACCGGATAAGGTTATTTGAGATAATATAAGGATTATACAGATAATATCGATATCTTATGGTACATACATATATCGCAACATGATAGGTAGAACTATATTATTATTACATCCTAGACCTCTCAAATTATTCAAACTTTTCACTCAAATATCTTGAAGATCACCTGTTCTATTTTGGTGTATCACATCATGTCCCAACCAATAATATATATAAGTTAAAATTTTGTGTATATTAAAATTGTAGAATATGTGGCAAGATATTATTGGCGGAGGCGGGATATGCTACACTAAAATGGGGTAGGTGATTTTTGTTCCTATCTCACCATGATAATGATAAATGAATGCTAATACTTGCTAGTATGTACTAATATTAATAAATATACATCTAGAGTAAAATAAGTTGTGATTTTGATGTATATATCAATTTTATTCCAAAACAGTTAGAAATCTTGGAACCGGGTGTCCCAAGGTACTCTGAATGTGCTGCGTTCCTGTAGGAGGAACCCGGCCCTTGGTCGAGTGGTTTTAACTTCATCTTCTTCAACTGTTAGAGTAAGATATGATTTTGATTCAAACATACCACTTGATGAGTCATCCTTGGAATTGTGCGAGAAACTCCAGGTACACACCTCACTTATTATTTTACAAGCCAAATTTGTTATGTCCATCCTAGCTAATTA
This sequence comes from Sophora flavescens, assembly GCA_030762895.1. NCBI lineage: Eukaryota > Viridiplantae > Streptophyta > Magnoliopsida > Fabales > Fabaceae > Sophora > Sophora flavescens. Next base: position 122,751,202 of record CM061066.1, read on the forward strand.
ACTAGGATATATTAATTTCGGTCACACCTTTCATAAGAAAACATGGTTTTTCTAACTTGTAATGTAACGTCATTCGTTACATCAGTAACCCAAATTAAAATTTCAATAAAAACCTTTAAAACATTAAATTTAAATAATCGGGTCTTAAAATTTTTCACAATAAATTTAAGTCTGAAAGTATCTCGTATATTAAAAAAAAAACTCATAAAAATTAATTAATAAAATCCACATGATTCTTTTACAATCGTTTTTGTCTCAAAACACGGGCGTCTAATAAACCCAAACGAAATAAATAAATTAAAATAAACTTGAGCTAATATCTTCAAGACTTTCTCAAGACGCTGCATCATCTATCTCAACACCTGTATACTCTGAAAGACAACACCACTAATGAGATTTATAATCCCTGTAAGTAAACACCATTTTCTTAAACTTCCATGGTATATAATTTTAAAGGGTGTTTGATTATGAAATTAAGAGTAATTATTTGGGGTTTTGTCTTCAAAATAAAATTGATTAAATTGACTATTTGATATGAAACACATTCTTGGTATTTGTATTGGTTGATTGGGATGCTTGTTGATGTATATTATTCCTTGTGTTTATGATTGCTATATTGTACTCGTAAATTTAGGTGATAACATGATATTTATCAATTGTGATTGATGGTTTTATGCTTCGGAATATGGATGAATGAGTATATGCATGATGTGTGAGATTTGTTGATATGCCGCCTAAGAATGGGGCATTGGCTTGTAACATCGCCATTTAATGGGATGTCGAAAAATACGATATGGGGCAAGGAATCCATTTTATGAACGAGGCTCTCGGGTCACCGTTAATGGGAGGCAAGGAACCAATTTAATTACGAGGTTCTCGGGTCACCATAGGGGCAAGGAGTCAATTCCAAAATGGGATTCCCGAGTCACCATGGGGGCAAGGGATCAATTCTAGAACGAGGTTCTCGGGTCACCATAAAGAGGGTGGCAAGGAATCAATTCTAGAACGAGGTTCCCGAGTCACCGCAGACAAGGGGCAAGGAATCAATTCTAGAACGAGGTTCTCGGGTCACCATAAAGAGGGTGGCAAGGAATCAATTCTAGAACGAGGTTCCCGAGTCACCGCAAACAAGGGACAAGGAACCAATTTAATGAGGTTCTCGAGTCACCGAATTGGGCAAGAAACCACACAGAGTGGGGTTTCCGAGCCACTTGAGGATTGTGTTATTGTGTGATGTGTGATTTCTTCATTTAATTAATATATGATATTTGATTATGTTGTCATTATATGATTGTTGTAATTAAATGTATTTTTTTAATGAACATTATTTTGGAAAATTAGCGGGTACCATGGTTGTTTTTCCTATTCTCACACACTGAAAGCAACATCTTTTCGAAAACCTTTTAGAACTGTGTTTACTTACTGGGATTATAAATCTCATTAGTGGTGTTGTCTTTCAGAGTATACAGGTGTTGAGATAGATGATGCAGCGTCTTGAGAAAGTCTTGAAGATATTAGCTCAAGTTTATTTTAATTTATTTATTTCGTTTGGGTTTATTAGACGCCCGTGTTTTGAGACAAAAACGATTGTAAAAGAATCATGTGGATTTTATTAATTAATTTTTATGAGGTTTTTTTAATATACGAGATACTTTCAGACTTAAATTTATTGTGAAAAATTTTAAGACCCGATTATTTAAATTTAATGTTTTAAAGGTTTTTATTGAAAATTTAATTTGGGTTACTGATGTAACGAATGACGTTTCATGTAACACCCGGGTGCCGACGAGGGCGGGGAGTGATCGCCGGTGCAAGAAGGCACGGACAAGGAGCAGCTCCTGGCAGGCTTCTAGGCGGAGGGACACATGAATGAACCGATTACACACCCGAATGAGAGGGATCCTGAGACTGTGTAGGTATGAGACTATACAGTTGAGGAAGGCTTATATGAATTGATTGGTACTATCCATACTAACAAGATGCATCTTCTTTTCGGTAGCCCATCACTTAAGAACTCCACAGTTAAGCGAGCTTGACTTGGAGCAATTCTGGGATGGGTGACCTCCTGGGAAGTTTTCCCGGGAAGCGTGTGAGTGAGGACAAAGCACGCTGAAAAGACCCGTGTTGGTTTGTGGGGACAGTCGTCAATCCATAAAGCAGCCAGGGATGTTACATGTAACGTGTAATGAAGGCATGGTACGTGATGTCAAAGACACTGGCAGAAAAAGCAGCGTGGGAATACTGCAAAGAGAATAGGATACATTTAGTAACTGTTCTACCAACATTCATTATAGGACCCAGCTTGCCACCTCCAGATTTATGTTCTACTGCATCTAATGTACCAGGCTTGCTCAAAGGCTGAGGAGTGTAGGGTTCAAGTTTAAGTCAATTGAAGAAATGTTCGATGATTGCATTGCATCGCTTGTGGAGCAAGGCCATCTCACCCTTCACCTGAGCCATGCTCCAAGCTAATCAACTTACATATGTTATTAGTTGAGATTCTAGAATGTTCTCTTAAGTCCAAGTTATCAATAACATTGTCATATGCTGATGACATTGTTATATGACTTCTGAGAGAAACAGAAAGTCTTAGATACTATAATCATATTATTCTGAGTGACCTTTTTTTTGGGAGAAATTGCATGCGAAATTTTAATATAAGTGATGGACCCTAATTTATAACACTTGTAAATCAAGTAACATAAATCAGCTAAAAATAAGAAGGGTATGGGTTGGAAATGTTAACTACTTACTAGTCGAGTTAGGCCATTCACTAATTAAACTATTTATTGTATGTTAGAGTGCTATTGAATAAGCGGCCAGAGTTTACTCAAGTAATTGATGATAATGGGAATTCACCATTGCACCATGCTTGTCATAAAGGACACAGGGAGTTTTATAATCATTGTATTGTAGATAGCAAAGTTATTAATCATCAAGACAAAGCTGGATATCAATACTCGGAACATTGATGGGGCCACAACACTTGACATCCTTGACCAGGCTAAAGACAATGCAGAAAATAGGCAATTCTCTGAACAAGGTATACAACTAATGAGTTGGAAGTGTCAACTGAAATGGTTTCTTTTGATTGCACAACCCCACCACAAGTTAGCAAATGACCATGTGCCCTATCTTTCCACATTTGAAGCACCGCACTCCTTGTAGTCGGAAATTATCCGTAAAATGAGTCTCACTTCCACACTTGAAACACTTCCGAAACCGGCCTTGGTTTTGGTTTCTTTGGCCTCCACTATTGTACACAGAAGCGACTGGACGATAAGTTTGTTGATTCTGGTTCTAATTCTGATTATTTCCGGGTGGTCGGAAATAAGGCTTTCCCTGAGCTTGTTTTCCTCTCTGGTTATGGTACTAATTCTTGGATCTAGATGGTCCTTCAGAATTCCCTCTGCTATCCCTTCCCCTTTTCACCTGTTCCACCTTCCTGCATTTCTCAACCAAAGCTTGAAAATTTTTGATCTCCAGTGGTAACACTGACTCCTTGATTTCAAACCTTAATCCTCCTTCAAACTTCTCACATTTCCATTCTTCGTCCGGTTGAGCTTGGAAGAAACGGAAATACTTGGAGAGCGATTCAAACTTCGTCGCGTATTCCCCAACAGTCATCTCTCTCTGCTGCAGACACAGAAATTCTTGTTCCTTCTCAGTTCTAGCACTTTGAGGAAAGTACTTATCCAGGAACGCGTTACGAAATGTATTCCAAGTAATCCCCTGATGATCTGCTTCCATCAATTGTCTGACTCCCCTCCACCAGTACTCAGCATCGCCCACGAGTAGGAACGTAACATATTGAACCTTGACTCCTTTTGGGCTGTGAATCAGTTCGAAGATCTTCTCTAATTCTTGTATCCAAAGGTCAGCCTTCTCGGGATCAGCATCCCCATGAAATTGTGACGGACTCTGACGCCGAAAAGCAGTCAACCCTTTTCCCTCTGCAGCTTGTTGAGCTCTGAGTTGTTCTTGTTGCTTTTGGGCAGCCATAGTTGCCGTCTGTTGTGCAATAGCAGCTGCAACATTTTCCATTGCCTGTGCTGCATGGTCCATTCCACCAGCTCCTTCATGATTCTCTCCCAGATTACCACGACCGCCAACACGACCGCCTCTACGGCCTCGTCCATGACCGTGTCCACGTCCACGTCCAGCTTCTGGTTCAACAACTGGTTCCATAACTGACCTACAAGCCACAATCAGTTAAACCAAAACCAGAAACTGAAACGTAAACTTACTCGTTATCGCACATTACTTCTAAGAAGTAATTAAAACAAGTCTAAGTCAGAGGTCACACAACATAGACATAACAAATTTATTTCCCAAGGATTCCCGAAAGACTCGACCAACTCTGATACCACTAATGTAACACCCCCTTGGTGCTACATGTTGAAACTAAAAGACTGAAAATAATTACGCTGGTTGCTTTCGGAAAAAAAATATAATTTTCTCTATTTCTTAACTTCCTTGAAAATTAGTGATAAATTTTTCTTTTTCTTTTCCTCAAACGATACAACCTAAACCATTATAATTAACAAACAACCGAATACATATATATATGCATCAATAAGGTTTTACGTATCGACCTTTATATTACAATCATTTATTTAAGCCATAGCATAAGGAAAACACACATAAACTAAACCTATATAGTAGCGGTACTACTTTCCAAAAGTAAACCCAAATCAGAATCCTACAGCTGGTCACACTTAAGAATACCCATTGGGAAATCCTCCCGAGAACTCCCCGCCCGCAGAAGTATCCAGGTTAGTCCTCCACACACTTCCATCATCAGCCTTGTCAAAGTGCAGGGAACGTATTAACGTGTACGATATCAGACTCATTTGGCTCATTTGTACTCGAATATATATAGTAGCATAGTAGAAACCCAACATGAAAATAAATAAAGCAAGGGTGAGATACCATCATTGAGTTTCATCATGATAACTACATGCACGACACTCAAACAAACACCATGTATATAATTTCCTACCAATGGGATTCATACCCGATCATCCAATCATAATTTTTTCAAAAATGCATGACACTTCAATATACATTCCTATGAGTCTTGACCATTATTCTTCGGAGATTCCTAACTTCCCTTCTTCGAGCAATGATTAGGCTGCGATACACTTAACACAATTGTCTCATGAGATCAGCCTCTAAATTTAGGTCCGGCTCCAATTGTTCAGGGAATATCATGATGGATCACCTAAAATAATATTGGAATAGTTCCCTATTGAGTACATTCGTGCCGGGTAACCGAATTCCACAACCCGGGGGTTGCAAGGCCCCATGTATTCGCTGGATTTTCGAAGCCCGAATGTCCTTAAGACCCTAGAATTTATCTTTGGTTCGTAACTAACCAATTTACCCAATTCACCCTTTGTGAAATTGTAGCTCGATACCCAAGGCATGTCTGCCCAAATATGACATGTTTGCCAGACTATGCATGTAAAATCCTTTGTTATCGTAATTGTTCTTTTTCGTTTGTTTTTCCTCTGTCGAGGCTTAAAGCTCCCGACTACCCTTCCTTAGGTATTCCAATTCCTTTCCCTTCCAAGTGCAATTTCCTTTTAGGAACACTAGCCCGACATCTCGGCAATCTAGGTCCTTATTCTTTACTTGATTTTTCCCCAAAGAATTTTCGTTTAGTGAAATACAAATACCAAAAACAAAAACTCAAAACTTATCCAAGTTTGTCGGAAATTTCCGCCGTCCTTAAATCCTTTTCCAACAAAATCCTTTTCCGATGAAATTCGTTTTAAAACGTAACAAAACTCATTTTTCCCTTAAATCCTTTATTTTTATTTCTAAAAATCCGTTAATTCTTTTAAAAATCATTTCTAACCCATATATTCATTTTTCTCATGTAAAAAGATCGTTTTTCCTCATACTACCGTTAGGTAAGCAAAAACCCTTTTTTCTTGAAAAATTATTTATTATCAATCTTAAAACACTTTTTAAAATACATTTTTTCAAAATTAAGATTTTATTTTCATTTTTTCCGACGTTTTGAAACAAGTGCGAAAGTGAACTTTTTTTCATGGTTACGTACGCACGGTTACTCATTAACTTATTCTTTTATTAAAACTCATTAAAATATTATTATATTTAACTTAAAAATTAAATCCACCAATTTTCAAAAACATGATATTTCCCTTAAATTTTCTTAACGTTTTATCCTTAATTTTCAATGAGCACTGACCGGTGTTAGGCTTCCAGTCAATCATAAAAATCAAAAGAAAATTTCATAAAACACAATTTATCACATGCTTTCACAACCAACAATAAGTTCACACATCGTAATTTGTAGTATGCTTTCACAGATAAATCATACATCACAGAATATTACAAAATAATTTTAAAACAAACACCACAAACTACAACCATTGATTATAGACACACCAAACAATTTATACACATAGTTATCGAAGCTCCTCAGGTAAACTCCCCTTACCTTTGAAGATTCAAGTTCTGATTCAACGAAGTCTTGGTTTTCAAATCCGGTTTCCTCCACGAACTCCGAACAACAACTATTAACACAATCCTTCACAAAACAACACATAACTAATTAAACTTTGAAAAAAAAAATCTATTATTTCCTATGGATATGGTTTCTGCCCAATATAAGAAAATAGGTTCAAGGTTTCAAAATTCCACATACTCTTAGATCTATAACCTTAGAATAGTGTAGAGTTAAGACAAGTTATCATAAGTTCAAAAATGAAACAAAATCTTTCAACTCCTCAAGAAAATAATTTCGGCCATGAATAAAATAATGGCTTAGAGATTTGATTTTGATTCAAAATCATGGACTCAACACGTATATGAATTATAAGATTGAATCAAGCAAGACTAGTTAACAAAATGAACAAAGTCCTCCCCCACTTGAAACTAGGGTTCGGCATTGACAAAATAAAAGGGCACGAAATTTTGTTTGATGTATCCTCTTGGATCTTAAATATAGAGAGGATACTAAGGTCATAGAAATTGGTTTCACTTTAAAAGGAATTTTCTATGATTTTCTATGAATTTTCAAAGTTTCTAGATCTAGGATTTGAAAAATATGATCAAGACTTCAAATCAAAAAAATAAATGAAGAACATGATGATGATTGAGTGAGAGAAGCATGGTATACCTCTTGGATATGAAAAATGGGCAAGGAATCTCCTACTTCCTTCACAAAATCAAGCTATGGTACTTAGAGCTTTAATGGCAAAAATTGCAAAGCTTGATGGAGAAAATGAAGATGGCCTTTTATAGAAGTGAAAATGGGCCTCTTGGATGCCTAGGGTCGTGGCCTTTGAGGGGTAAAAGGGTCCAACACACATAAATTCAAGGACAAAGTAGTAATCTCACAAAATGGCATTTTTGTGGTATTATGACAACATAAGGGCAAAATGGTCATTTCCCAAAAAGCAATCAAGACAACATGTGGTGACAAATGAGTGAGGATGTGGCTGATTTGTGTCCACAAATTGTGGGGCAAACTTGTCATTTCGATCAAAGTTCAAGGGTAAAATCGTCCAAGGGCAGATCGGTCTTTACACTAGTTTAAAGAAATATCTAGATATTTTGTAAAAAGTAATCATGACATGGGTGACTCATCCACATGACTCACCATCCTAGGTGTCAAGAGATCTCAGCATCCGACGTCGGGTTTTATCTCTGCACGTCCGTTCTCGACTCCTTCGATTACGCGATTTAGGGTTTTTCGCCCGAATCGAGTATAATAACTTATTTATTTTGAAAATTTTAAAAATAACCTATATCGTTGGAAATGATATATAAACACTATCCATTTCGTTAATGGTCAAAATTAGGTTTTATGATTAGTAAAATCTTACTGTCAATGAAAACGCAGATCGGGATTCGTCTGAATTTTCAACCAAAAATTACACCATATACTTATAAAAATAAGTATGATATGAATATGACTTTGGTTTTCCCAAAATCATTTTCTAAGTTTCAGATAAAAAAAATATAAACATAAAAAAATATAAGCAAATGTTTGTTTATCGATACAGAAAATAGCAGAAACAGCAGAAATCGGGGTGTTACATTATGTTTCTTGTTTTTAAAAAATTGTAAAAAAAACAATTTTTTTTCTTATTTTCATTGATTCCTATACAGATTTAAAAACAAGAAATAAAATGGAAAAGTGGAATTTTATAATTATTTTTTAAAACAGTAAATGAAAATCTGAAAACCGGTGGATGCGTTAATCCTAACTTTGGTGTTGTATATATACCCGCCTCAAAGTACATGGATATATGAGCAATTCTTGCGAATTCTAGGGGCAAGGTTAATTTGGTGGCACAAAATCCCTAAGGGCGGCTCAAGTGGTGAGTTGAGGGATGTTTAGGAGTTGAAGACTAGGAGGTTGGGGGATCGATCCCTGCTCTCCCCAATAACAAGGAGTAACTACTAATTTACTAACATTGGCTGATCAAAAAAATAAAAAATAATAATTGGTGGAAAAAATTCAATTTTTATGTGTTGCATGGTGTTAAAGGAAGAGGATGATATTGAATAACTGAAATGATTTAGTAATGTTTTGGATATATATATATTTTTTTACAAATAAGACTAAAATAAAATATATTTTGATCAAGCACTTAAGAAAGAAAATTAAGTCATGAAATACCGATATATGTTTTATAAACACCAAATATCATTAGTCAACAAAGGTCATGTCTTCCGTGTAAAAAAAAAGGTCATATGTTTATTTATGAAATATTATAGTAAACTAAAGATTATTGACCTTATCATCTCGAAAATTAATAATTTGATGGGTCATGGTAAATGTAGAACCTAATCCGCTTATACTTTTCCATTGCATTGAATTCCCTGATAAAATCTGAGTTGAATCTGCCTCTTCATTACTTTCGCCCTTCACTTGTACTCGCTTACCATCGACAACAAACACGAATTGTCCTAAGACATATTAAATAAGTAAATATATAAATAACTGGGTATGGAATTTAGAAGAACAAAGTAACTTTAAGTGGGTTTTTGAATGTAAATAAAAAAAAATAAGTTTTTAAATGTTACATTATCATTTTTAAAGTCATAGATCTCTTTTTTTTAATATTTATTATTTATAATATATATATATATATATATATATATATATATATATATATATATATATATATATATACACACACTCAAAATTTATTCTTCTTACCCAATTTTTGAAAAAAAAGGCTTGACTTCATTTTCCATGTCCTAGCCATTGAGTTCTAGCTCCATAGTGACAGACTGAAGCTGTGAAGCAAATGAACAATATTTTAGGACGTAGCACTATGAATTCACGACAAATACACAAATAAAAGTTATTGATCTTTGCTTTGTTTTGAAGAAGTCTTATACTTAACTCTCGATAGGACTAATAAGGTATCATCATATCATTATAGGGGGGAAAACCACTAGATTAACCTCAAAAGGACTAGTAAGGGTTAAGTATCACCATGATGTGTTTGGATGAGAGAATTTTTTAGGGTAATGTTTTTTAGAGGGTAATTAGAATTAATCAATATAAAAATACAATACATTTTACATCAATTGACCCTCTAAAAATACATGATCCTCTAAAAATACATTACCCTCTTAAATTCCATCATCGTTAGTGAATAATGAAATAACAAACCTGGTTTGGCTCCCATGACCTCCCAGGCTTCCCGCTGAAACAGCAAAATATTACACTTGTGAATTTGGTATGATGTTGTTTGTCGAATATATATAGTTTTACATGGCAGAGAGAACGTTAAATATATAACACATATAGGCTTCTCATCTACATTAAAACGGAGGCACATTAAAATGGAGGCACTCGTACGTGATCTTTTTTTGTGCAGTACGTGATCTAAAGATTAAATATCAGCTTCGATATGAGATATTCAAATCGTATCTCATGATTCGTGCTCTCATGATTTATTTGTTCCCTTTATAAATGAGCATCTTTTCACACTTTATAATACATAATCTAAAATTTATTTTACATCAATTTAGCATTTAACACGACCTTATTGTTGCCTAAAAAAACACGACCTCATTCAATTTTCCTTATTTAGAATTTCTAATTTGTTGAAAGTCTTAGCGGTTTTAATTATGTGCGTTAGACATATGTTCAAATATGATATGATTTGATTTTTTTACGAATATTAAAATTGTTATTAAAATACAATAAATAATATTTGATATGTATTCTAAACAAATAAGTCAATTAATTTCTAAATCAAATCAATCAATTCAAAATATAATTAATTTTTGATATGTAATTTATATTAATATTAATTAATTCTAACATGGTGCTATTATTTAAATATATAATTATATATGTAATATTAATTTAAATAAGATATTAATTTAAATCATATTTGAATTCAAAACTAATATAGTGATACATAATAATAAATTAATGATCCTATATAAATCTATATATAAAGATACATAACTTATGTATTTGCTCCTTTATAAATGAGCATGTTTTCTCATATCGGACTTTATAATACATAATCTAAAATTTATTTTACATCAATTTAGCATTTAACACGACCTTAATGTTGAGTAATATACAATTGAACAAGTTAATTACACACACGTAAGCATGTTAGAAATAATGAAATCAAACGTCAAAACTAAATTTCAAATTATTAAATTAAACTTTCATATGAAGACAATTCCTTTTATATAACTACCAAAAAAAAAATCCTTTTATATAGATCATTTTCATTTGTTAGAAATAAAATTTAGGGATGAAATATTGCCATTTTTAATTGTTTTATAATTTTTTCATTAATTGATTATAATTTTTTTTTATAAAATTATAAAGGAGTAAATAGTCAATCTAGTCCCCGAAATTGGGACTTAGTATCAAGTTGGTCCCTAAACTGATTGAAATAGCAATTTAGTCCCTAAAGTTGCAAACCGTGATTCAAAATAGTCCCTCCGTTAACGCCTGTCCCCTAACACCGTCAAGTCAGCTTATGTGGCACGTTAAGTGCCCTGTTGGATGCCTTCTCATCATACATGTTGGCTCCACATCAGATGACTCACTTAAACACAATTTCAGGGACTAAAGTGATATTTCAGGGACTAAATTGAAACTCCCTAGGGTTTTAAATTTCTTCCATCTTCATCCCCCTCCTTCTTGAACGACTCTTTTCTGTTTCTCCCCTACTATATGTTCTGTCTCCTTCTCCGTATCTCTCTCTCTTTATTGCTGCAAGCCAAGGTATAGGGTGGTACTGGATTCTGAACCATAATAGGTCGTGTATAGGGTGGTGTCATAGGTACAGCTGGTGGTGCTGGTGTTGGTGCCCTTACTGGTGTAGTCTTCTCTCTGGATAGTATAATGGTACCTCTTACACCAAACCTCCTTGCCTACAAAGTTGAATTTGAAACGTTAGTATCAAATTGGTCCTTGTAACTTACAACTTAGTATCAAATTAGTCCTTGAAATTTAAAACTTAATATCAAATCAGTCCCTGCATACATACCCTATGTGGTGCATTCACTTGTTGTTGAGCCTGCACTTGCACTTCATGTGTAGGCTGAACTTGCACTAATTCTCGATCTTGTCCTGGTTCATGAATTTGTTGTGGTTTCTAAGCAAACACAGCATCAATGAATTAGAAATTTATTCAAAAATCAAAGTTCAACATTTTAAAAACAACAACAATTCAAAACAACAACAATGATCTTACCCTTATGGTTGCATCTTCCTCATTTGCTTGATCAGCAGCAAGTGCAGATTGGGAAAGTGGTATCTCACTCACTGATTCCTCATGCTACTGAGTTGATTTCTTGGTCTTAGGTCTTTGGGCCACGCTTGTGTTCCTGCATCCTTTGCTATTATGACCCTCAATTCCACATCTTAAACATGTGAAAGCTGGGTATGACATCCTCAGTTTGTGGCTATTAATAGGTTCCTCGGTATTGTCCTTCCTCCTTTATTTTTTAGGCCTTCCTGCACTCCTCCTGACCTTAGGTGGAACTGGCTTATCATACCCAGTACATGTCCATAATTGTTTATATTGAGTGGGTTTCAGACCCATTAACCTTAGAGGCCGACGACCCACTTAGAGGGGAAGACCCATTACCCTATTTCCTCATCTCCTTCGTCTTCGGTTTAGGCTTGTATAGCAATAAAGAGAGAGATGCAGAGAAGGAGGCAGAACAGAGATTGGGGAGAACCAGAAAAGAGCCGCTGAAGAAGGAGGGGGATGAAGATGAAAGAAATTCAAAACCCTAGGGAGTTTCAATTTAGTCCCGGAAATATCACTTTAGTCCCTGAAATTGTGTTTAAGTGAGTTATCTGACATGGAGCCAACGTGTATGAGATGGCATACAACAAGGCACGTTAAGTGCCATATAAGCAGACTTGACGGCTTTAGGGGACAAGCATTAACGGAGGGACTATTTTGAATCACGGTTTGCAATTTCAGGGACTAAATTGCTATTTGGATCAGTTCAGGGACCAACTTAATACTAAGTCTCAATTTCAGGGACTAAATTGGCTATGTACTCAATTATAATGTTTAAATATATTTTTGGTCCTTCAAAATATAATATATAATATATTTTGACTCAAGTTTTTATTAAAAATAGAAATGCTAGCAACACACTCTCTAACATACTTTTTCCAACACACTCTCTTCTATTGGTTGAAATCCATGTGGGTCCCACTAATTTATGTGGGTCCCACTTAAATTTTGTAGGACCCACATGAATTCAAACCAATAGGAGGGGTTGTGTTGGAAAGACTATGGTAGAGAGTGTGTTGCTACCACTCCTTAAGAAGTAAACCTTGTTAGTGCTTGTAAGGCAACTTGTCACTCAAATGTGACATTAGTGAGTTCTTAGAAAAAGCTTAATATTTTGTAAAGAAAAAAGAAAAAGCTTAATAATAATAAGGAATAAAATCGAAATATTTGAAGGGTGCGTTTTGTTATGAATTAGTTTGATTGCTAAAAATAGCATTTTTCAAAAATGCTATTATTAAAAATATAATTATTTTGAAAAAAGAATACATTTAATTAACATTTAAAATTCATGAGAATCTTTTTCTTTAAAAAAAAATACTAGAAATAAACTTAAAGATTTGTTTGTCTGTTTGTTTGTTTTTTTTACAAAAAGAATTTTTTGGTTAATGATATATAATCCTAATAATATATGTCATAATTTTCAAAATACCCGTGATATATAAAATGTTATTCAAATATAAAATTTTAACTTTTTTTTATAATAAAAAAATTTATATATGACTTGAGCACTAGGTGTACCCAAAACCATTTACAAAGATAACATAATTACAAATGAATGCAACCAATTAAAGCTATTAAAACAACCAAAAGCATCTGTAGAGCCATATGGTTAATAAATAGCTCAAGGTAACCCAAATAATCCCCATCCTCTCAATTTTCAAAGAAGAAAATTAACGTAATTAATATGATTTACATTTAAATACCTTTTATAATTAATATGCCATAGTCACGATAATATGCCATACTCCGCACGCAACTATGGAGACTAATCTCTCGAGGTAATGGACGACATTTAGGGGTTGATCTCTCTGAACCAAGTTTTCTCTATACGCAAGAGCCGGAAATCGAACCCCTGACCACTTGCTTAAGGGACCCAAGCTCGTTACCACTTGGACCAACCACATGTTGGTTCACGATAATATACTTTACAACATTGGTATATATTCATTTTAAATTAAAAAAAAATTAAATTAATAGCTTTCCAATGTACGACAAAAAAATCAATAGTTCATGTTAGAATTTTTATGTCTTTAATATACTACTAATTCATGGTTATTAAAAAGAGGCATCAGTAGGAGAAGGCCGCCCATGGCGGCGGAGGGGAAAGGAAGTGGCTCGGAGTCCATTGCAGCTGTAGACGGCCAGGCAAAGCCGTAGTTCACGGTGAAAAGAAGAGTCTGTGAATCTCTCGCGGTGAGGTAGGAGGAGATGGCCACGTTTCACGATGACGAGGTGATCAATCGTTCTTTCTCTCTCACTTTAGTCCCCCTTTTTGATACAAATAAATTTTCACTGCTTCTTCCCCTATAAAGAGATCAAGATTAGAGAAAATGAATCAGACGAGTATTGCATTCATTGAGTGAATTGATCACTTTACATGAGGTTTCTTATATAGAGTGGCATAGTGTATCTGAGTGTTAGTTATTCAGTTATACACATCTTAACAGAGCTAACCGCTCTTAACTAATTCAACTGACTCTATTTCCTTTACACCCCCTGCAAACTCATGGGTGAGGAGTCCTGAACCCTGAGTTTGGTTTTACATAGCTCAAAAATGGAGTGTGTTACAGGCTTTGTAAGGACATCTGTTGTTTGCTCAGCTGAGGGAATGTGAAACACCTGCAGCTCCTTTTGTTGGATTTTTTATGACAAAATACAGATCATGTTCGAAGTGCTTTGTTCTCGAATGTAGTACTGGATTGGAAGCTAGAAGTACAACACTTCGGCTGTCACAATAAACTTTAGGTGGGTTAGGCACAGTCACATGAAGTTCACTAAGTAATGATTTGATCCAAGCTAATTCTGCTGCCACGACTGGAAGGCTTCTATACTCAGTCTCAGTACTAGACCTTGAGACCACATATTGCTTCTTGGAGGACCAGGATATCAAGTTTTGGCCAAGATAAACACAAAATACTGTTGTAGATTTTCGGTCATCAGGGTCTGAACCCTAATTAGCATCACAAAATGCTGTTAAATCAAGTGTTCTGGATGGTGTAAATTTGATACCATGAGTTGATGTGCAACTAAGGTATCGAAGGAGTCTCTTCACTACTTGTCAATGTGACTCCTTGGGGGCATTCATAAATTGGCATGCTTTGTTCACAGAGTATGCTATATCGGGTCTTATAACTGTCACATATTGTAGGCCACCAACTATAGATCTGTGAAGAGTAGGATTGTCAGTGTTTATGTCCCCACAAGTAGAGAGTTTGAGGCCAGTTACCATAGGAGTCTTCATGGACTTTGCGTGATGCGTATTGGCTTTCTCAAGCAGATCATTTATATACTTTGTTTGCGTCAGATACATTGCACCATTTTTGTCTTTGCTTACTTGGAAGCCCAGAAAGTAGTTTAGATGGCCAAGATCTTTTAGTGGGAACTTGGAATTGATTGAGCTTATGAGATCAGCTATAGCTGTGGGGGAATTGCCTGTAATAAGGATATCATCTACATAGACTAAGATGATTGTGGTGCTTGTTGAAGTGACTTTGATGAATAAGGAAGTATCACATTTGGCTGAGGAGAATCCAATTTCTATTAAGTAGAAATACAATCTTGCAATACAATCCAATTTCCATTTGGTGCTAAACATAAGTAGCCTTTGTGACACTGACTATATCCTAAGAAAACACACTAAGCAGACCTGGATTCAATCTTGTATCTGTTATATGGTCTGAGATATAAAGCACAACCAAATATCTTTAGTTCATTATAGGAAGGTTTTTGGTTAAACAAGACTTCAATTGGGCTAAGGTTTTGTAGAAGAGGAGTAGGTAGTCTATTTATGAGATATATGGCTATTTTGAAAACTTCACGCCAGTATTGAAGTGGCATAGCAGCATTGACTAGGAGTGTTAGGCCCATTTCTGTTACATGCCTATGTTTTCTTTTAGCTAAGCCATTTTGCTCATGAGTGTATGGACAACTGAACCTATGGTTGATTCCTTGAGCAGTGAGATATTTAGAGAATACTGTGTATTCTTTGCCATAATCAGTTTGCAGGTTTTTGATTTTAAGATCAAGTTGATTTTCAATCATGGTTTTGAAGTTGATGAAGGTTTGAAGGGCCTCAGAATTGTTTGTAACAAATATATCCATGTGTGTTTAGAATAGGCATCAACAAATTTAATATAGTACCTATTTCCATTTGAAGATAGAATAGGAGAGGGACCCTAAATATCAGGAAAAAAAAGTTGTAGAGGTGCTGTATAAATGGTGACAGAAGTGGGAAATGGCAATTTATGGGATTTGCCTAGACAACATGCTTTGCATACAATTGGAATTTTATTGATATCAATAGGGATATTACAATTCTTCAATGCTTGAGCTACAATTTTGGGGGAGGGGTCCCCTAATCTGGCATGCCAAGACTGATAGGATTTATCTATTATTGAATATGAAACAAAATTACAAGAAAAATGAACTAATTCAGAATACTAATAGCAGGTGCTGACAATGTTGGTTTTGGAATCTTGATGTTGTGAAAGGCATATAGTCCTTTTCTAATCTTGCCTTTCAAGATAGTTTGATTAGTTTCCTGTGATTTGATGTAACAAGAATCAAAATGGAACTCAAAATATACACCATTATCTTTAGCAAATTGAGAAACGCTTAGAAGATTCTTTGAAATATTAGGAACATACAACAAATTATGTAAGAATAAGGGTTTTGTAGAATGAGGAGGGGTAAGAGAATGAGTTACCAAAGTGTTTGATTGAGGTGGATTCACCATTGGCCATCTTTATGCTTAAGTCACCAGTGTATGTTGTTTTTCCCATGATGTTACCAGATTCAGGTGTCAAGTGATTAGTAGCCCCAGAGTCAGGGTACCAGGCAGGATCAAATAATGTTTCAGGTGCTGCAAACATGGCAGACATGGACTGATTCTCAGCTGCTGCATTTTCTGCTATCATATCCCTTCCATGATAATTATTTTGAAATCGATTGTGTCCTCCATTGGAATTCTGGGATTCTTGATACTGTTCATCAAACCTATGCCAGCATTTTAGGGCTATGTGGCCAAGCTTCCCACATACTTGACATTTTGGCCTGCTAGTGGAATTTCTGCCATTACCTCGACAATAGGATCTTCCTCTTCCTTTGTTGTGTGAGTCAGAACCTTGGTAGTTATTACCATGATTGGATCTTCCTCCTCTATTTCCTCTGCCATAGCTGTTTGGTTGAGCTTGTGCCAGGTTAGCTTAAAGGTTTTTCATAGAAAACGCATCAGTTACTTGCTTCTTGTGTCTTTCAAGCCTTTCTTCAAGTGCCATCAACAATGCCACAATTTCAGGAATGGAATAGGAGTCAGTTCTTGATAGAATAAGGAGAAGAAGATGTGATAGTGGCGTCAGCCATTTTTTAGCTCTTTGATACCATAAAGAGATCGAGATTAGAGAAAATGAATCAAATGAGTATTGCATTCATTGAGTGAATTATCACTGTACATGAAGTTTCTTATATAGAGGGACATAGTGTAACTGAGTGTTAGTTATGCAGTTATACACATCTTAACAGAACTAACTGCCCTTAACTAATTGAACTGACTCCATTCCCTTTACCCTACCAAATGTAGGTATCGTGAGCAACAACAAAAGCCATCTAATGACACAAATTACTCATCCTCGGCATATGAAGGAAATTAAATTAACTCAAAGAAGAGGATGGATGAGGAAAAGGAAGCAAAAGAGGGAGAAGACACATCCATGTTAAAGAATCCACGGGTGGTTTGGTGCATTGAGCTCCATCAACAGTTTGTTGCTACTGTGGATGTGTCTTTAATAGTTTATTCAAATTTTTTTGTGCATTTTTTTAAAATCATGTTGTTTAGTTGTGTTTGGTTCAATATGGTCTCATCGATGAATATAATTTTGAAATTTGGTGTTAGAAGCATATTGACCTGCAAGCTTCAAGGGGTGAAAATTATGTGCCATTCAGTAGATTATCATGTATGATATGTATAGCATGATGGAAGTCTGCACTAAATTCTATCAAGCATTCAGATTAGTGTGGCTAATACATATTGTAAGGCAACATTTATAACTCGCTCCTCTTGGATGGCTTTTGTGGATAAATGACCTTATTGTGTTTTGATTAATGACCAAACTTAATTGATTATCACTTTGATTCACTAACTACTTGCCAAGTTTAAGTGTTTTTATAAGATATCAATAGAGCAAGGAAGTGGATGAAAAGGATCATAGAAGAAAACCAAGGATCATGAAGGAAGGCTTGAAGATGAAGAACCCTAAAGATGAATCTCAGAGAATCTCAAGCAAGTATTATTAGGATTATTATGTAAAGGAAAACATTAAGTTTTTCTATTTGATTTAGCTCTCTAAAAACAATCAAAATGGTTTTCACAAATTAAAATGAACTTAAAATGAAAAAGGATTAATTGAAAGTTTTGTGCATCCATATGTACATCGATGTACTTTCAGTTAATTAACTAACTTTTAATGAAAACCTATGTGTAAATCAATGTATAAATGTTATACATCAATGTATACATCGATTGATTCTGGACTTACTTGATTAGTATGCAAATAAGCTTCTGTAAATCGATTGTTACATCGATGTATAAGACCAAACAGAAGCTAAGAATTTTTGAAACATGCATACAGTCGATTGGTACATCGATGCATATGCAGAACAGAAGTAAAGTCTTTTTGAAATGATGAAACAATTGATTGATACATCGATGTATAAGCCTAAACAGAGGCTAGGACTATTGGCAATGATCATAAAATCGATTGATCAATCGATGTAAAGACTTTTGGGCTGAGAATGCACATGATCTTCAAGAACACAATCGATGTATACATCTGTGTATTATTAAAAATCTAGAATTTCCTAGAACACAATCGATTTGGCAATCGATGTACTCAGTTATAAAAATGGAAACTTTGTTTAATACATCGATTACACAATCGATTGACTGATAACTGAATTTTTCAAGAAAGTTTGTTTTGATCTTAACTGACTTGTAAAGCATGCACAACGGATCTATTTTGGAATACAACTATATAAAGGCATAGGCAAACACTTTCTGAATAACAATTCATTCAATACTGAGATTAAACACGAATTTATTTAGGAGAGCTTTTCATTGAGAATACTTGAGTTTTTCCATTAGAACTTCAATTTATAATATCTGATTTCTTAGAATCTGATTCAAATCTTTTCTTACTAAAAAAGAAAGATAAGAGAGAAGATTCTCTAGATGTTTAGATCAAGAGTAGAAAGGACCCTTGGTGGTTTGACAAGAGTATAAGGGACTCTTGGGAATTGCAAGATTGCTTTGTCTGAAAAGCTGTCATTTGGGTAGAAGGAACATGGGAGTTGAAGCTTGTCAAGGATCTTGTAATTGATTTTGATTTAGTGGACGAAACTCATTGTGAAGTGGGGACTGGATGTAGGTTGAGACGCCCCGACATCCCATTAAAGAAAACCCAAAATATTAACACCTAATTTCGTTATTATCGTTAAGCGAGTATATTGAAACCGCAGAAAATTTAAAAACTTAAAATTATAAACACGTATGTAAACATACATACAGCACATAACTAAAAAGATATACATACATGCCAGTACTACTGTCAAGGGATTCCCCTTTGTAGGATCCCGATATATACACAAGCTGGTGACATCAACAAAATACATCAAAAGCCAAAACAAAAAAAATCTCACCGATGCACTCCACCCCGTCCCTTCTCAAAAATACAGAAAAACCTCACTCACACCTACACTGATGGCACTGGCCCGAGCCATCATACACTACCGCCCTCGTCTGCATCCTGAGGTTCGGCAGGTCCGGACACTCCTCCGCTATCACTGGAAGAACTCCTGGCCGGCTGCCCCTGAAACCTCTGCCTGTAGAGTCTACTATCCCGAGGATGTAATCATCTAGAAGATACCCATAAAGACTCAGAGACTATAGCACGAACCTCTGGAGGTGTGGGTACCTCAGGAAGGGGTGCTAGAACCTGAGCGGGGGCAACTAGGTCCTCCTCCGGAATAGGTGCCAACTCGGGGCTCCGGCGCTGGTGCGAGTGCAGGTACAAACCCGGGTACCAAGGCATCAAGATGTACCATGAAGGGTACAAGGACCATCCTGTACATAGGCGGCGTCGGTGGTACGTGTCCAATAGGCTGCCCTATCGAAAACGGGAAGATCGTGTCGAAATGAAACATGCCAGCAATTCCGATGGACGCTCCCTGCCCAAGCCCCGTGCGGGTCTAAGCACTCCACCTCACAGGTCCCCGAGAGGGGGAACCCTGGATCCTGGGTCATCCATGGGTGGTCCCAGTGCGCCATATGCTCTGTCGGAGTCTGAAGTACAAAACATATATATACACAACACACAGCAAAAGAAAAAGGGGATAAGAAGCCATATAACATCAAACGTGGAAGGGGTTTAGCTACACTTAATTAAATAACGGCACACTAAACATACGTCTCCATAGTATGGGTGTATATATATATATATATATATATATATATATATATATATATATATATATATATATATATAGAAAACAATCAAACTCAATCCACATCTAGGATCTTTCCTCTACCCTTCATCATGATGCAATGCAAATGTTTGTATGAATAATCTCATCAGGTATCGGCCATATCCAGATATCACAACAATATAATCGACACGTCCTAGAGTCCCTGGCGTACACCCTCGTCCACGGATGGAGGATGCCCATGCAAAGCAATGGCATTATAGCTTCACAATCCGGTGCACACCTCTGAACCCCGGCTAGGGTGCTCATGCAATGCATGAACTATAGCTGCAACTAAAATGAAATCATCTCTGGGCGGTCCGCGTTAGCCTATCCCAGGAATTCTCCTCCGAGGTATAGACCCCACTTGACCATGTTTCAGGTCCACTCGACCATGTTTCAGGTCCCTCATATCACAGACCATGTTTCAGGTCACCCCTTAGTGCCATAACCGCTCATCATAATCTCATAAATAACCTCAAAATAATCTCATCCTCATGTCACGATAATAATCTCAGTTAGGCACTGCTATCACATATTATATGCAATCCCCAGTACATCCTCATGTCTTAACATAACTTGGAACCTACTCAACCTCTAAGCACAATCATAACACTCATCATACCATCACAATCATCATCATGTTATCCAAAATCATCATCATATATCATTTCCAAATAATAAATACCGAAATATAATAATAATAATAATAATAATAATAATAATAATAATAATAATAATAATAATAATAATAATAAATATAAACACTTTCAAAAGAATAATTATAACATTCATGTTATCATACATCAAGTACCAAGTTCAAGTCAACCAGACAAACAGGCATTCATCACGTAATAAAATAATTATATATATATATATATATATATATATATATATATATATATATATATAGCGTGACGACGATAAACGCACAATTTCTATATCATCATCGGTACCACTGAGTAGTTCCCAATGTGGTATAGACATTGTCCGTTACTCGCTCTCGTGTAGGGTTTGGGTCGCCCTGCGCCCTTATCTAATTAAATGTAACGTGTCGATTCCGACGTTAAACAGTTTCTTTACCCAACTTGGAGAGTCGTACGATGCCCGAAACGAAGCAAAACGAGACTTCCTCCGACTTTCTCAATTCTGCCCTACGCGATTCTCTGGCCTCAGAGCTTCCAAAAATTCACCTAAGCATCACATTGCGAAGCACATGTTACTACGAGTTCATACTGGAAGACAAAATTGAATTCCGACAAACGAAACGGAAGATATTACGAGAAACCTAACGAACGGATTTTTGACATAAAATAGGATGATTTACCTTTGGTTTTTGAAGAAACGAAGAAGAGAAGAAGATAGATATCGTTGATATGAACACAACGATGTACTCCGATTCACAATGGGACGATCGAAACTCTCACAACTCTCACTAGAAGCCCTTCTCTCTCTAAGATTCCTCTCTTTCTCTCTCTCTACAACCTCTCCTCTCGCCTTCTCATTTACTCTCTCCTCTCTCGCTTCTTTCTTTTCTTTTTCTTTGGTGGCTAAGTGACTTATGTCACTTAAGCCACCTTTTATTTTTACAAGTTCACGCCCCTCTCGAGCGTGCCCACGCTGAGCGTGAGAATTGCCACGCTGAGCGTGGAAAGCCACCGCGCCATGCATCCACTCACAGGCTGCCACGTAAGCCCTGATGACACGTGGAAAGTCAAAGCATGGCCCTTGTCTGGTTGACTTGGGCACTTGAGCATGGATACACCCACGCTCGAGCATTGACTTCTGACCAAAAGTCAACTTTTTGCGTTCAAGGTCCGTTCGACGTCCGATTGCGCTCAAATTTGAGATATAGGCTCATTAGGACCTAATAAACAACCTAATCCATCAAAAGGCCTAATCTCAACTCTAACTCCAAAATTCTTATTTCACACTCAGACGTCTCAAGGGTTTCTAAACATGCAAGGGTTTCTAAACCTCAAACAACATCTCAGCTATGTATTTCAAGTCCTAATACTAAGCCTCATACGTAAACCTCACATAAAATCATGGATGTTACATTTCTACCCCCCTTAAAAGAAATTCCGTCCTGGAAATTTACATACTTGAAAACAGATGGGGGTACTGCAGTTGAATGTCCGCCTTACGCTCCCAAGTAGCATCTCCGGTAACACTATCCCATATGACCTTGACCAGAGGAATTCGTTTACCACGGAGTTCTTTAATCCTTATATCTGCAATCTTAGACGGTAAAGCCTCATATTCCAGATTCTCTCGGAGTTGTATTGACTCAGGCTCAATGACATGAGAAGGATTAGGGTGATATTTTATCAAGTGGGATACATGGAAGACATCGTGAAGGTTGGAAAGGTTAGGCGGTAAGGCTATTTGGTAAGCTCTTTGGACCAATTCGTCGAAGAATCTGAAATGGTCCAATGAATCGGGGTGAGCTTTCTAGACTTTATAGCTCTGCCAATTCCGGTCTTCGGAGTGACTCTCAAGAACACGTGATCACCTTCTTGGAACTCCAAGGGCCTCCTCCTTTTTTATCTGTAGCTTCTCTGCCTATGCTACGCTTCCTTCATTCTCTCTTTGATCTTCCTGACTTGCTCCGTAATTTGTTGTACCACATTAGGACCCAACACTTGGATCTCGCCAGTCTCATACCAACATAACGGAGTCCTGCACTTTCTCCTATACAGAGCCTCATACGGTGCCATCCTAATACTGCTATGGAAACTGTTATTATATGTGAACTCAATCAATGGTAAGAATTCATCCCAACTACCAATATGTTCCAACACACAGGCTCTTAAAAGATCCTCCAATGATTGAATTGTTCTCTCAGTCTGTCCATCCGTTTGAGGATGGTAAGCAGAACTCATCCTCAACTTTGTTCCCAAAGCATCGTGTAACTGTCTCCAAAATCTAGAGGTAAATATAGGATCTCGGTCGGAGACAATACTCGATGGCACACCGTGCAACCTCACTACTTCCTTGATATAGATCTGGGTAAACCTTTCAAGACTATAACTCTCACCAATAGGTAAGAAGTGAGTACACTTCGTCAACCTATCAATGATAACCCAAATCGCATCAAACCTTTTCGGAGTTAGTGGTAATCCAACCACAAAGTCCATCGCTATGCTATCCCATTTCCATTCTGGGATATCCAGGGACTGTAACAACCCGGCGGGCTTTTGATGCTCTATCTTAGCTTTGACATACCAAACATGATAGAGCATACTCCGCCACTTCTTTTTTCATCCTTGGCCACCAAAACATCTTCTTCAAGTCTTGGTACATCTTGGTGGCTTCTGGGTGGAAACTCAGCTTACTTTTATGTGCCTCCTCTAAGATCATCGTCCTAATCTCTAAGTCCTATGGCACACATATCCGATCCTTAAACTTTAACCCTCCATCTGGTCCTCTCTTAAACTCTGAAACCTTACCCTCATCTATACCTCGATTCACATCCACTAAATATTCATCCTG
Source organism: Sophora flavescens (assembly GCA_030762895.1). NCBI lineage: Eukaryota > Viridiplantae > Streptophyta > Magnoliopsida > Fabales > Fabaceae > Sophora > Sophora flavescens. Next base: position 122,774,997 of record CM061066.1, read on the forward strand.
ACCCAACTTAATCTTAAGGTCTCTCAAAAACTCACTACTGATGGTGATCATACCTAAGCTTATTCTATCCTCAATCAAATCCATACCTAGGTTCAAATCTCTAAACTGTTCAAGCAACTCCATCTCTTTCACCATCATTGCGGATACGTGCAAGAATTTTCGACTTAATGCATCTGCCACAACATTAGCCTTCCCTGGATGGTATTGAAGATCAAACTCATATATAGTCCTTAATGAACTCCATCCATCTATGTTGCCTCATGTTCAGCTCCTTCTGATCAAACAAATACTTTAAACTCTTGTGATCACTGAACACATTAAACTTAGCTCCATAGAGATAGTGTCGCCATATCTTCAATGCGAACACTATGGCTGCTAACTCCAGATCATGGGTTGGGTAATTCCTTTCATGAACCCTCAATTGTCGGGAAGCATAATCCACAACTCTTCCCTCTTGCATCAATACACAACCCAATCCTTGATATGACATGTCACAGTATACATCAAACTGTCCTAATGGATCTGGTAATGTCAGCACAGGAGATGTAGTCAACTTCTCCTTTAGCTTCTGGAAGCACTCTTCACAGTTTTCTATCCAAATAAACGTTGTACCTTTTCTCCTTAACTACGTCATAGGCAACGCAATCTTCGAAAAACTCTCGATGAACCTCCTGTAATACCCGGCTAATCCTAGGAAGCTCATCACCTCACTCACTGACTTAGGCCTCTCCCACTTAATCACGGCCTCTACCTTAACTGGATCAACATCTATCCCTTTCTTGTTGATTACATGGCCTAGAAACTGTACTTCCTCTAACCAAAATTCACACTTGGATAGCTTAGCATACAACTGCCTATCTCTTAACACCTATAACACCACTCTCAGATGTTCCTCGTGTTCTTCCCGACTACGAGAGTAGATAAGAATATCATCTATAAACACTACAACAAACTTGTCAAGGAACAGTCTAAAGATCTTGTTCATGTAATCCATGAACACCGCTGGAGCATTAGTTACACCAAAAGGCATAACTAGGTACTCGTAGTGTCCATACCTTGCCCTAAAAGCGGTCTTAGGTATATCCTCCTTCTTCACCCTAATCTGATGGTATCCTGATCTTAAATCTATCTTGGAAAACACCGAAGCTCCCTTCAACTGATCCATCAGATCATCTATTCTAGGCAACGGATATTTGTTCTTGATTGTAACTTTATTCAACTGCCTATAATCCGTGCACAACCTAGAACTTCCGTCCTTTTTCTTGACAAACAATACCGGTGCTCCCCAAGGCGAAACACTTGGTCGGATGAATTCCTTCTTCATCATGTCATCCAGCTATTTCTTCAACTCCGCCAACTCCACTGGTGACATCTGATAAGGAGCTACTGATATAGGTCCGGTCCCTGGTATGAGATCTATGGCAAACTCTACCTCCCTCTCTGGTGGCAAACCTGGAACATCAGGAGGGAAAACCTCAGGAAACTCCCTCACAATAGGTAAAGAATCCATACTCGGAGTCTCCTTAGCTTCCAAAGAGAAAAGCATCACATACTACTGAGACTCGTCACTCCTCATAGTTGTTCCTTCATTGGCAGATACTATGCTAGAAGGCTCAAGAAAAGATAAGGTCTTTCGGGCACAGTCTAACACTACATGGTTAGTCAAAATCTAATCCATGTCAAGGATAACGTCTATCTGCTACATAGGCAAACAGATTAGATCCACCAGAAATGTCCTATTTTCAACAACTATAGGACTCTAAGAAAACAGACGTAGTGATCAAAGGATCACATGTAGGGGTAGATACCGTCAAAGTATATGGTAGCTGGGAAACGGGCAAGTGTAAATGATCCACACACTCATGGGACACAAAAGAATGTGTAGCGCCTGAATCAGACAACACAGACAAGAGTCTGCCAGATATTAAACACATACCTTGAATAAGATCTGCAGATTGAGAGGACTCAGATCCTCTCACTGTAAACACCTTCCCCATAGCCCGAGGTCTGGCCGTCTGTCGTCCCGCTGCTAGAACTCCTCTCCCGGCACCTCCTCTAGAACCACTGGCTCCTCTGCCGGCAGCTGGCTATTGCTGTCCTGCTCTCTATCGGTAATCTCTAGCAAAATGACCTGGTTTGCCACAGATGTAGCAACCAAATCTATCTGTATAGTCTCTGAGATAATGCGGACCTCCGCATCTGAAACATACTGGCCCCTTCTGCTGCTGGCCCTCTCTAGCAACCGGTGCTGGTGATACAGATGTCTGAGCGCTCTGTCCTGGTCTAACGTATGGTCTTCTCCTCCACTGAGAACCTCCATCACCTCTCCTCTGATGACCTGCTCTGATAGGACCCCCATTACGTTGCTGTCTCTGCTCTGCAGCCTGCCTCCTGTCCATGCTCTCTATGGCAATGCACCTCTTTACCTGCTCTAGGAAACTCAGGATATCCAAGGGCACTATAGCCCTCCTCAACTCATGCCGTAAACCCTCCTCGAATCTCCGGTACATCCAGTCCTCATCTGGAAACCTCTGGTAGTACTCAAAACAGTATCAAGGCCTCGAATCTAGTTACGTAATCACCAACAGACCTGTCTCCCCGCCGGAGACTCATGAACTCTCTCTCCTTCTCGCGTCTGACTAACCGCGGGAAGTACTTCTCAAAGAAACCCTCTCTAAACAGCTCCCAACTGATGAGTCTGCCCTTAGCCTCTAGTAATCTCCACTTGCCTCTCCACCATGACTCAGCCCCTCCGGTCATCATGAAGGCTGCATAGGTCACCTTCCTATCATCTCTGCATCTCATAGTATCAAAGATCTTCTCGAGCTCCTGAATCAACCACTCTGCTCGCTCTGGATCATACTCTCCACTGAACTGTGGTGGCTTACCCTTGAGAAAGGTGGCCAATCTTGCATCCTCAGCATCGGCGGCTCTCCTCCTATCCTGCCATTCCTGTAACTCTGCCTCTCTTTGTACCCTCTGAGCATTCTGCTGCGCCTGCTGCAACAGAACGAATGTTATTTCACGGATAGTCCGAAGAGTCTCGGCGAACTCTCCTCCACCTCCAATCCCTGCCTCTGGTTGACGAGGCTCATTCTCTACACCCTCTATCGCTCTACCACCACCACGTCTGTCACGTCCTCGATCTCGGTCTCGAGCCATGATCCTGTTAAAAGAAATCATTAGCCCACATCAATATGACATATAATACTACATAAAACTGGAATATAAATACTACATGCCATAGAGATGTCGTGTCGAACTCACTACCCAACTTCTAAGCATAGTTGTTATCCGATGTGGATTCAACTAAATGGCCAGTTCACCCTAATCACAGTGCTCACAGTCCGTTTCAGAACCGAACTGCTCTGATACCACCAAATGAGACGCCCCAACGTCCCATTAAAGAAAACCCAAAATATTAAGACCCAATTTCGTTATTATCCTTAAGCGAATATATTGAAACAGCAGAAAATTTAAAAACTTAAAATTATAAACACGTATGTAAACATACATACAGCACATAACTAAAAAGATATACATACATGCCAGTACTGCTGTCAAGGGATTCCCCTCTGTAGAATCCCGATATATACACAAGCTGGTGACATCAACAAAATACATCAAAAGGCAAAACAAAAAAAAAACCTCACCGATGCACTCCACCCTTTCTCTTCTAAAAAATACAGAAAAACCTCACTCACACCTACACTGATGGCACTGGCCCGAGCCATCATACACTACCGCCCTCGTATGCATCCTGAAGTCCGGCAGGTCGGGACACTCCTCCGCTATCGCTGGAAGAACTCCTGGCCGGCTGCCCCTGAAATGTCTGCCTGTAGAGTCTGCTATCCCGAGGATGTAATCATCTAGAAGATACCCGTGAAGACTCAGAGACCATAGCACGGACCTCTAGAGGTGTGGGTACCTCAGGAAGTGGTGCTAGAACCTGAGCGGGGGCAACTGGGTCCTCCTCCGGAATAGGTGCCAACTCGAGCTCCGGCGCTGGTGCGGGTGCGGGTGCAAACTCGGGTACCAAGGCATCAAGAGGTACCATGAAGGGTACAGGGGCCATCCCGAACATAGGCGGCATCAGTGGTACGTGTCCATCAGGCTGCCCTATCGGAAACGGGAAGGTCGTGCCGAAACGAAACATGCCAGCAATTTCGATGGACGCTCCCCGCCCAAGCCCCATAGTGATGGACACAAGACCCGTATATACCGCGAAATGAGTGACTGGTCCACAAGCCACCCATGCGAGTCTAAGCACTCCACCTCACAGGTCCCCGAGAGGGGGAACCCTGGATCCCGGGTCATCCATGGGTGGTCCCAGTGCGCCATCTGCTCTGTCGGAGTCTGAAGTACAAAACATATATATACACAACACACAACAAAATAAAAAGGGGATAAGAAGCCATATAACATCAAACATGGAAGGGGTTTAGCTACACTTAATTAAATAACGGCACACTAAACATACGTCTCCATAGTATGGGTGTATATATATATATATATATATATATATATATATATATATATATATATATATATATATATATATTTACATCACAATCATCCTCAATCCACATCTAGGATCTTTCCTCTACCCTTCATCACGATGCAATGCAAATGCTGTATGAATAATCTCATCAGGTATCGGCCATATCCGGATATAACAACAATATAATCGACACGTCCCAGAGTCCCTGGCGCACACCCTCGTCCACGGATGAAGGATGCCGATGCAAAGCAATGGCATTATAGCTGCACAATCCGGTGCACACCTCTGAACCCCGGTCAGGGTGCTCATGCAATGCATGAACTATAGCTGCAACTAAAATGAAATCATCTCTGGGCGGTCCGCCGTTAGCATATCCCCGAGAATTCTCCCTCCTAGGTATAGACCCCACTCGACCATGTTTCAGGTTCACTCGACCATGTTTCAGGTCCCTCATATCACAGACCATGTTTCAGGTCACCCCCTAGTGTCATAACCGCTCATCATAATCTCATAGATAACCTCAAAATAATCTCATCCCCATGTCATGATAATAATCTCGGTTAGGCACTGCTATCACATATTATATGCAATCCCCAGTACATCCTCATGTCTCAACATAACTTGGAACCTACTCAACCTCTAAGCACAATCATAACACTCATCATATAATTACAATCATCATCATGTTATCCAAAATCATCATCATATATCATTTCCAAATAATAAATACCAAAATATAATAATAATAATAATAATAATAATAATAATAATAATAATAATAATAATAATAAATATAAACACTTTCAAAAGAATAACTATAACATTCATGTTATCATACATCAAGTACCAAGTTCAAGTCAACCAGTCAAACAGGCATTCATCACGTAATAAAATAATCATATATATATATATGTGTGTGTGTGTGTGTGTGTGTGTGTGTGTGTGTGTGTGTGTGTGTGTGTGTGTGTGTGTGTGTGTATCGTGACGACAATAAACGCACAATTTCTATATCATCATCGGTACCACTGAGTAGTTCCCAATGTGGTATAGACATTGTCCGTTACTCGCTCTCGTGTAGGGTTTGGGTCGCCTTACGCCCTTATCTAATTAAATGTAATGCACCGTTTCCGACATTAAACAGTTTCTTTCCCCCAACTGGAGAGTTGTACGATGCCCGAAACGAAGCAAAACGAGACTTCCTCCCACTTTCTCAATTCTGCCCTACACGATTCTCGGGTCTCGGAGCTTCCAATAATTCACCTAAGCATCACATTGCGAATCACATGTTACTACGAGTTCATACTTGAAGACAAAATTGAATTCCAACAAATGAAACGGAAGATAATACGAGAAACCTATCGAACGGAGTTTCAACATAAAAGAGGATGATTTACCTTTGGTTTTTGAAGAAACGAAGAAGAGAAGAAGATAGAGATCGTTGATACGAACACAACGATGTACTCCGATTCGCAATGGGAAGATCGAAACTCTCACAACTCTCACTAGAAGCCCTTTCTTCTCTCTCTCTCTAGAACCTCTCCTCTCAGCTTCTCATTTGCTCTCTGCTCTCTGCTTCTGTTTCTTTTTCGTTCGGTGGCTAAGTGACTTATGTCACTTAAGCCACCTTTTATTTTTACAAGTTCACGCTGCCACGCTCGAGCGTGCCCACGCTTGAGCGTGAGAATTGCCACGCTTGAGCATGGAAAGCCACCACTCCATGCATCCACTCACAGGCTGCCACGTAAGCCCTGATGACATGTGGAAAGTCAAAGCATGGCCCTTGTCTGGTTGACTTGGGCGCTTGAGCGTGGATACACCCACGCTTGAGCGTTGACTTATGACCAAAAGTCAACCTTTTGCGTTCAGGGTCCGTTCAACATCCGATTGCGCTCAAATTTGAGATATAGGTTCATTAGGACCTAATAAACAACCTAAAACCATCAAAAGGCCTAATCTCAAATCTAACTCCAAAATTCTTATTTCACACTCAGACGTCTCAAAGACGCTCACCGGGAAAACCCTAATTAGTCTCTATGCCTCAAACTTACCCGAAAAAGCCGCATACTTAACATGCAAGGGTTTCTAAACCTCAAACAACATCTCAGCTATGTATTTCAAGTCATAATCCTAAGCCTCATAAGTAAACCTCACATAAAATCATGGATGTTACATAGGTTACCAGAGGAGGTAGCTGAATCAGGATAAAATATCGGTTTGCATTTTGTCTCTATCCCTTAACTCTTTATTTATTGATGAATGTTTGTTTAAGCAAATTGTTAAGGAAATCTGAATGAGATAATCCATGTGTTCATATTTGAAATCAATATCTTTGTTAATCTTTCTTGTTTAGTTTAATCACTGTGTTAATCATTCTTGCAAAAACACTTTTGGTTTGTTGGTTGACAAAAATCTTTTCAACGGTAAAGAAAAGTTTCAGTTTTTGTAAAAAGGGGAAAATCTTTAAAATTACCCATACTCAATTCAACCCCCCTTCTTGAGTATTTAGAAGCCACAACCAACAAGTGGCATCAGAGCTTTCACTCTTGTGTAAAGCTTAACAGCTTATGAGGATGGCTTCAAATGATATCTTGGGAGAATGGGCTTCTCTAGCAAGACCCCCTGCATTCAATGGCACTGCCTATATGAATTGGAAAGAAATGATGTTAATATTCCTTGAGGGTAGTGGTCTTGATGTATTAGATGCTGTTGAGAATGGTCTATACATCCATCACACTCTTGATGCAAATGGCACCAAGACAAATAAGCCTAGAAGTGAATGAGATGACGAGGACAAGAAAATAGTAGGTTATACTGCTAAAGCTAAAAATATTATAACTTCTGGCTTGAGTTATGATGAATTTTTCAGGGTCTCTAGTTGTAAGACAGCCAAAAAAATGTGGTATACGCTGCAAATTACTCATGAAGGAACAAGTAATATGAAGAGAGCAAGAATGAACCCACTCATGCACGAGTATGAACTCTTTCACATGAAGAAAGATGAAGACATCAATGATATGCAAAGGAGATTCACCCACATTGTGAATCAACTGAATGGACTTGGAAAAAACATTTCATATGAACAACAAATCAACAAAGTTATGAGATGTTTGACAAGAGAATGACAACCAAAGATCACTACTATAACTGAATCAAGAGACTTAGAAACCATGAACATTGCTACTGTACCATCCCGGTTTTATGGTTTTGTTTTACATAAGAGGGTTATGTTTAAGGCTTGTATTAGGTATGTAACATATGGTTTAAGGCTTAGGAATATTTGCATGGAAAGTACGCGGTCTTTTGGTGTCTTAAAAGAATATGAATGAAATCTAGGGTTTCGGTAAGTTGTTTTAAAAAGGGCATAAGTGGGTGAATTAAGAGATTTGTATTTAGGGGTGAGATTGGGCATTTTTTTATGGTTTGAGGTTGTTTATTAGGTCTTGATGAGCCTATATCTTAAATTTGAGGTCAATCGGACTTCAAACGAGCTCAGAACGCGAAGAAACGTGCGAGGCCAACGTTGCTGACCAGAGGCCACGCTGAGCATGGGGGAGTTGACGCTGAGCGTGGGATAGTGGTGCCATGCACAAGGACACGTGGTAGATGACGTGTCACACATGCAAGCATGCCACACTGAGCGTGAACGCCAGGAATTTGAAAAAAAATAAAGTTGCCCAAGAGGTAACTTAAGTTACCTTAGATGGAAAAATTACAGAAGACAGAGAGTACGAAGTTAGAGAGAGGGAGGAGAGTTTAAAGAGAGAAGTTGATCCCGAAGACAATCCGTTCGTCCGATCGCGATTCCGACTTCGATTTTGTGATCAGGACAACAAGTACTACGAGTATCGACTAGTGATTCTTCGATACAACTGAGGTAATGCTCAAATCGCTAATGTGTCGACATGTTGACATTGTCGTTTCCTTCTTTCTTGTATCTTGCTTTGATTCTATATCTGTTAGGAAAACTGTTTCAAAGTCAAGAGTCATGACATTGTCGGGACTTTGTCCATGTGTTAGGACAAAATTTTGGAGCACCGAAGAGCCTTTTAAGACGCCTGGCAGCAACCTAGAGGGAGAGAGAGGAGCTTGTTTCACGAGGTTCGAGACTCCGGTACAAGTGTACACGAGATGAGGGGGAAGAAATTCCAATTATTGGTACTATGGGCACAAAATATGAATATTTACATGTGTGGGGATTCTCAACCCCCGTTGATTGTTGATTGATAATATGATATATGATAACATGCTTAGTTGATTACGTGATATATGGTTATTATTTTATTTCTCCATTGATCATATGATGTTTTGTTGATAATATTGTACTATGTGTCATTGACATATTGATGTGTGGTGGATCAATATTGGTGATTCTTTGGAGATGTTTGATATGAAATTAGGTTGATAACTTGATTAGGAAGTTATGATGTCATGTTGTGATATCGAGGTGTTAGACGAAAAGGTGGTGTGAAATTATGTGGTGATGGATGTATGTGCATATCATTGCGTTGGTCAACCTTATGGGTAGCCGCAATAGCTGTTTGAGCGGTTACTAATATGAGGTTGCTGTTGGTGTATTGTGAATGACTGCAATGAAAGTTGGATAGTTTTCACAAGGGGCCGTATGACTAGCTATGATAAGCCATTTGAGTGGCTATCATACGAGGTAGGATAATACTTGTGCATAGCTGCAATAGCTATTTGAGTGGTTATTGTGCAAGAGGTGTATCTGTGTATCTGTACACAGAGGGGCCATGTGAACAGTTGCAATAGTTGTTTGAGAATTTGTCACACGAGGTTGAGGTGGACTATTCAGAGCGACCAAGATGACGGAACTCATGTTAGTGACACAGGAGTTAGTAGCCCAACTACCGACTGAACGTTGTTGTAGAATTAGCCAATCATGCATATAGGACCAGTTGTACATTTAGAATAAGTTATGATCTTAGTTGCTGAGATATCGAGGTTGATTGGTATGATAATGATCTTGGGAGACAGTTGTGCTTGTTTATGTACATGTTGATAAGTAGTATTTTATGCTGTTTCCCCTTTATGATTAGATACCTCCTGTATATCTCTGTTTCTCTATTTATATTTATTTTGGGTTTGGTTCGTGAATCGAAGACGAGGATGAGCCTTTAGTTGGCATAGAGACGAAGAAAGTGACGAGGACTTTTAGAGTTGAAGTTGAGTCTTTAGTATTTATACCACAGCCAGTGGAGTGTCAGTTTTCAGTTTATGCCTTCGCTTCTACAATGGTCTGATGTTGTATATATATGTTTTTTTGTTTAAAATACATGCTGTAAATGTTTTTAAATTTATCTGTTATTTTATTACATGCATTTACATTTATGTGGTGCCCTGAAGGGGGTGTCACATCTACACTGTTTGGAAAGCTCAAAGAACATGAGATGGAGCTTCATAGGTTGAATGATCATGAAGAGGAGAAAAAGAAGAAAGGCTTATCACTTAAAGCACAGATCTCCAAAGAAGTCCATGATAGTGATGAAGATGAAGATGTTGAGGAGGATGAAGATTCTGAAGAAGATATGGGACTGCTGGTCAAAAAATTCAAAAGGTTTCTCAAAAAGAAGAAATCCTTCAACAATAAGCCCTCAAGCTTCTTTCCTAAGAAGAACACTTCAAAAGCTGAAAGTTCAACATCAAATGTGAAGTGCTATTAATGTGGCAAACCTGGACATTACAAGAATGAGTGCCCTAAACTTTAAAAGAAGGACAAGCATGATAACTATGAGTCCAAGGATAAGAAGAATAAAAAGCCAAGAAGAGCATACATAGCATGAGAGGAAAATGACATGGATTCCTCTGAAGATTCTGACGAAGAAGAGGCAAATCTCTGCCTTATAACTCACCATCAAAGTGACAATGAAAATGAAGATGAGGTAAATGATCTTCCCCCTACTTATGATGAACTACAAGATGCTTTTGATGAATTGCATAGTGAATATCTGAAAATTGCTAAGCAATTAATGTCATCTAGGAAATTCATTGCTAAACAATGTAGTGATTATGCATCTCTTCAAATTAAGAATAAATAATTAGAAGCTAAAAATAGTAGGCTAAGTGCATCTAGCTCTACATGCTCTAATTGCAATTTTTTGGAAAAAGAGATAGAAAAAATTGAAAAGTACTCTATCTAAATTTACAATGAGAAGAGATAGCCTAAATGCCATATTAGGACAACAAAAATGAGTATATGATAAAGTCGGAATAGGTTACCAACCAGCAATGCATGAAAAAGCTTTTAAGAAACTCTTTGTTGCACCTAAATCTTTTACTAGTCCTTTTGTTAAATGTTTCTATTGTGCAAGAAAAGGAGACACTACTTCTACATGCTATTTTAGAAATTCTTCAAGGATGAGTATCAAGAAAATATGGGTTCCTAAGGGAACTTATGTCATGTCTAACACCAAAGGACCCAACAAAATTTAGGTACTTAAGACAAATGTTTAAAATCTGTTTTGTAGGTGTGTTTGAAGGCCAAAAGCTCAAGTTGATACTTAGATAGTGGCTGTTCCAATCACATGATTGGAGACATCACAAAATTCACTTCCAAACAAGGTGGAAATGTAACATATGGTGACAACAACAAAGGAATAATTCTTGGTGTTGGCACAATTGGAAAAAGTCCAGCAACTAAGATTGAAGGAGTTCTCTATATTGAAGCGCTAAAGCATAACCTATTAAGCATAAGTCAACTTTGTGACAAAGGGTATAAGGTAGACTTTAACTCAAACATATGTATGATTGAATCTAGAAATGATAGTAACATGAAGTTGATTGGAAACAGAGTTAATAACATATATATGCTAGATTTAGACAATTTTATCTTCTAATGATGCATGTTGCTTAATTTCAAAAGAAGAAGAAAATTGGCTATGGCATAGGAGAATAGCTCACATTCACATGGATCACTTGAATAAATTGATTTCCAAAGAACTTGTAACTGGTTTACCTAAGAAGAAGTTTATAAAAGATGGTTTATGTGATGCTTGTCAAAAGGGTAAACAAGTGAAAACTTCTTTCAAAGCTAAAAACATTGTTTCAACTGGTAGACCTTTACAATTGTTGCATATGGATCTTTTTCGTCCTTCTAGAACAAAATGTTTTGGTGGAAATCTTTATGCTCTTGTAATTGTGGATGATTTCTCTAGATATACTTGGACATATTTTTTAGCACATAGAAATGATGCCTTTTCTGCTTTTAAGAAAATGGCTAAGCTTGTACAAAATGAGAAAGACATGAAAATTGTATCTATTAGGAGTGATCATGGAGGTGACTTCCAAAATGAGGAATTTGACAATTTCCATGATGAACATGGTATACAACCCAATTTTTCAGCACCTAGAACTCCACAACAAAATAGAGTAGTTGAAAGGAAAAACAAATCTCTTGAAGAGATTGCTAGAACCATGTTAAATGACTATAATGTGCCAAAATACTTTTGGACAGATGCTGTTAGTAAAGCTTGTTATGTACTAAATAGAGTCTTAATTAGACCAATATTGAAGAAAATTCCATATGAGTTATATAAGGGTAGGAAACCAAACATTGCTCATTTTCATGTCTTTGGTTGTAAGTGTTTTGTGCTAAATAATGGCAAATACAATGTAGGTAAATTTGATCCTAAAGTTGATGAAGGCATTTTCCTAGGCTATTCATTATCTAATAAAGCTTTTAGAATCTTCAATAGAAGAAATCAAACAATAGAAGAATCTGTACACGTTACATTTGATGAATCTAATTCCAAAAGGTTGGGAAAGGATATTTTTTATGATGTTGCAGAAACTTTGGAAGAGACTCAACTTGAAGAAAAGCAAGACAATACAAAAGTGGAAGGAGTAGTAGAAATTCCAGCAGAGGAACAATACGAAGAACTACCTAAGGAATGGAGAACTGCAAGGAATCACCCTTCTAGACAACATTATTGGTGAAATATCCAAAGGGGTAACTACTAGACATTCCTTGAGAAATGCACGTAACAACATGGCTTTTGTATCTCAAATTGAACCTAAAACTATAGATGATGCAATAGTTGATGAAAACTGGATTATGGCAATGCAAGAAGAACTTAATCAGTTTGAAAGAAATAAATTTTGGGAGCTTCTTCTAAAACCCAAGGATAAACAAATAATTGGTACAAAATGGGTGTTTAGGAATAAGCTTGATGAAAATGGTATCATAGTAAGGAATAAAGCTAGATTAGTAGCCAAAGACTATAATCAAGAAGAAGGAAAAGACTATGATGAGACTTATGCACCCGTGTCTAGATTAGAAGCTATTAGAATGTTGTTAGCATATGCATGTATCATGAATTTCAAATTATATCAAATGGATGTTAAAAGTGCATTCCTAAATGTGTTTATACAAGAAGAAGTATATGTTGGTCAACCACCTGGCTTTGAAATGAATGAATTTCCTAATCATGTTTATAAACTCACAAAAGCCTTGTATGGACTTAAACAAGCTCCAAGAGCTTGGTATGAAAGATTAAGTAACTTTTTACTATAAAAAGGTTTTACAAGAGGCAAGGTTGATACAACTCTTTTCACAAAAAGAAAAAAAATCAAAATATACAACTTGTACAAATATATGTTGATGATATTATATTTGGTGCTACTAATGATTCAATGTGTAAGGAATTTGCAAAATTGATGCAAAATGAGTTTGAGATGTCTATTGTAACACCCCAATTTTTGCTGTTTTCCCATAACGGTAAATATATATATATATATATATGTATGTATGTATGTATGTATGTATGTATGTATGTGTGTATGTATGTTTTATCCGAGACCTAGAAAATGATTTTGGATAAACCAAAATCATATTTATACTCTACTTTATCGTAGAGGGTTACAGTTAAATTTTGGGTTGAAAATTCAGACGAAACCCGGTTTGCGTTTTCGCTGACAGTAAAATTTTACTAATCAGAAAACCTGATTTTGACTCGATAACGAAATGGTTAGATTTTATATCCTGTTTCCAATGATATTGGTTATTTTGAAAATTTTCAAAATAAATAAATTATTATACTTATTCGGACGCATTATCAACAAACGGGAAATTGATGAAGTCGAGAACGGATGTGCAGAGACAAAAAACCCGGCACCAGATGATGGGGCATCTTGCCACCTAGGGTGGTGAGTCATAGGGGTGACTCACCTAGAAATTATGACAAGTAATGATGGTTAAGATATTTGTGTGTGAAAAGGCTAAAATGCCCCTATCCTAACCTATCCTAGTTAAATGATAACCATGGTTAAGGCAAGACAACATCAAATTTGCTTCTTCATCCTTCTTATGGTCACAATTCAGTCACATCTCCTACAACCATGTCCATTCATTTGTAATGATGACTTCCTAAGTGAAAAGACCTTTTTACACTTGATTTTCAATGAAAATTACAAGGTTGCCATAACCATTTGGACCAAAATGTCCCTTGACCACATGACTCCCACCGTATTCCTCGCACACTTAGGCATTTGCTCAAGTTAACTTCATCTTCTTTAAACATTTCTCTCGGAAAATACCAAAATCACCATTTCTTGAAAGCTTGGTTTTCGAATCAAATTTCTTCATCATCCAAGAGGTAAACCCTCACTCCATATGATGATAATTACTTTCATCTTCATTCATTTCATGTCAAAATCATCATGTTTCAATTCTTAGATCTAGATCTTCAAAAATTTCTAGAAAATCATAGAATTTTTTTTTAATGTGATTCCAATTTCTATGAACTCACTATAATCTCTATGTTCATCAATCAAGAGCATGAATCAAAATAAAATTTCCTCCCTATTCTTGTTCATAAGGCCGAAACCCTAGTTTGAGAGGGTGGAGGAATTTTATTTCAATTTTTAGAAAGTGACACTTGATTTCATCTTTATAATACCTATGTTTGTTAAATCCAAGAGATTGAAACAAAATAAATTCCCTACCCTATTTTTCTTGTGAAGGTCGAAACCTAACTCATGGCGAGTTAGATGATTTTGGTTTTAATTCTTGAGTTATGATCATCGATCTTGTATCTCTAATGCTTAAGGATCATTAATCCAAGAGTTTGTGAAAGTTTGACATCCCTAGCCTAATTAATCAATGTAGGCAGAAACCTAAGCACGTGTAATAGGAGGATTTTGTTGTTTTAGTTTGTTAATTATGTTGTGATTTGTGTGAAGGATAGGTTGTGGTTGGATCGTACTGATTTGTGTGGAGGAATCAGAAACATATCGAAAAGAAACTTCTAGAGAGAATCTGAAAACTCCAAAAGGTAAGGGGAGTTTACCTGAGGGGTTTTGATAGCCACGTGCTATCCGTGAGTGGTGTGTATATTTGTTTGAAGTTTTGATGTGGTTGTTAATTTTATTTTACGTAGTGTTTTTATTTTATTTCTCCGTGATGTATGCTTATCTTTTGTGTATGTATTATCTATGTTGTATGTTGAATTGTGAATGCATGTTATAATTGTGATTATTTGTTAAAACTGAGATGCATGAATCTGTTGATGTTTGGTTGTGTTGACTGAGAAGCTTGACATTGGTCAGTGCTTAAATTAAATTAAAGATAAAAGCTTCCAAAAGCTTGAGGAGGAATTTAAATAATTTAAGTTGTGAAGTTTTAATAAATAGTTGGAAAATTTATTATTTTAATGAGTTATCGGTGTAAGAGCGATCTATGAGCAACAGTGAGGACGTAACCGTGAAAAAAATTTAGTTGATCATGAAAATTCAGTGAGGACGTAACCTTGATGGACAATGAAAACCATGTACGTTGATCATTGTGCCTTGTGTTGGACAATGTACCATGGAAAGTTGAACGTTGTGCCTTTATTTGGCAATTGAGCTTGATTTGTTCATTTAAAATGAAGTTGGGATCTCCGGAGATTAGGAATCAAAGTTAGGCATTGTACATTGAAGTGTCATGCATTTTTGTAAATGACGATGACTGTTGGGTATGAAATCCATTGATAAATTATTGTGTTTATTTTGAGAATTTTATATGTTGTGATTATCTATGTATATGATGTTTTGTGTTTCGTGCATGTGGTTACCATGATAAAACTCGTTTATCGGTATCTCACCCTTGCGATGTATTTGTTTTTTTTTATGATTGTACCTTGGTACATGAGAGCAGATGGTACAGAGGAGTTTCCAGTTTCGCTCGAGGAGTTTAGTCCCAATCCTTGAAGAAGTCGGTGATAGTAGGAAGGACCATGGAGGTCTTTCCAGTGGATGTTGTATAGAGTGAACAACTTAGGATTTTCTTTGGGATTGTGTATTTTTGATAAAGTTGGTGTATGGGGCTTGAGAAACTTTATATGATTTTGAGTTGAGTTTCGAATAATGAAACAATTTTAGGAAAACTTATAGGTTGTAGTCGTTTGATTTATGAATAAACTCAGTTTATGTGTGCTGTCAAGTATAATGTGATTTTATTATTGTGATGCGTGCATCACCTTTTCGAAGTATTCCGCAAGAAAATTTTTACACCCATGTTTTTCTGATTGAAAGTAAATTACAAGTGGTATCATAGCTTGTCGAGTCTTTCGGGAACCTTGGGGAATAGGCCTGTTATATTTTTGTTGTGTGATCTCTGATTAAGACTTGATTGAATTACTTCTTAGAAGTAATGTGTGTTAATAAGTAAATACACGTTTCATTTTTCTGGTTGCAGTTAACTGATTTTGTCTTGTAGGTCACTTATGGAACCAGGAATTGAACGTGGACGTGGATGTGGTCGTAGAGGTGATAGTATAAGCAGTCGTAGAGGAGGCCATTGGGACGATCGTGGCGATGATCGAGCTTATGTCAGCAACGAGGATGTGATTGGACATATGAATAAGGCCATTCAGGCTATGACTAGGGTTGCTGCTGCTATGGCACAACGGACAGTTATCATAGCTGCACAAAATTAGCAGGACCAGGTTCGGGCTGAGCAGGCCGCCAAGGCGAAAGGCCTAGCAAGCTTCAGGCGTCAGGAACCTCCGCAATTTCATGGAGATGTTAATCCTGAGAAGGCTGACTTGTGGATACAAGATCTGGAAAGGATTTTCGAGCTTATTAGCAGACGTGAAGGAGCGAAGGTCCCGTATGCTCTTTCTCCGCTTTTAGGCGATGCAGGATACTGATGGAATGATATTAGATAGCTGCTGAAAGCGGGCAACTAGGAAATAACTTGGAATGTTTTCCACACAACTTTTCTGGATAAGTATTTCCCTCAGAACGCCAGAGTTGAGAAAGGACAAGAGTTCTTACGATTACAGCAGAACGAACTGTCTGTTGAAGAATATATGGAGAAGCTTGAATCCCTCGCCAAGTATTTCCGTTTCTTCCAAGCTCAACCTGATGAAGGTTTAGAATGTGAGAGATTTGAAGGAGGCCCGTGATACGAGATCAAGGAGTCTATGCTACCGCTTGAAATTCGCAACTTTCAAGCTTTAGTGGAAAAGTGCCGGAAGGTGGAGCAGAAGGGGAAAGGTAGAGAAAATCGGGGTAATACTGGGGGACCATATCGATTCCAATACCAAAATCATAATCAAAGGGATGAACAAGCTCGGAGTAAGCCATATTTCCGACCTCCAAGAAATAATCATAACCAACCAACATGCCGTTCCGACGCTTCTACGTATGGTAGCGGAAGCTAAAACAATCAAAATCAAGGCCCGGTTCGACGGTGCCGCAAGTGTAGACAGCCGAATCATACTACTGGGGATTGTAAGTTGAAGGGTACACTATGTTTTCAATGTGGGAAGATTGGACACATGGCCAGATAATGCTCTGTAACAAAGTCCGAGTTTGCTGCCAACAATTCAAAAACTGATATATTGACGGTAAAAGGAAGAGTTTACTCCATGGGTGGTGTTGAAGCCTCAACATCCGATGATCTCATACAAGGTAATTGCGATATAGCTGATAATCTTTTAACCATTTTTTTAGTCGGGTGCGAGCTTTTTTTTATGCATTCTTTTTTGATGGAATGTGTGAGATACTTAAGTTTTCCTTCTTCTTTTTTCTGTCGTATGATTTGATTGTTTCAACCCCAACTGCGAAACCAGTTACCGTAAATTCTATATGCTTGAACTGTACTATTGTTATTCAGGATAGACACTTTCTTGATAAGAGAATTTCTCGATAAAAACTTACTTTAGTCACTTTTACTTTTGGTAAATGTGATCCATCTGAATTTTTACAAGACTGTTTCCTTTTAGATCGTCGTTTTTTAAATTCCTAGTACTAATTGAATCCTCTTTAGGTTAGGAATTTTTCATCTTTTGATCTCCTAACCCGCTAGAATTTCTTGGGAAATAAGGAACTTTATTAGAGTCATGTTTGTTAACATGTATTAGCTATGCATTTTTACACTCAAGAACCTATTGAAGAATCTTTTTACATACTAGACACTCGTATTTTTCAAATTGCTCAAATTATTCTTTGTACTTTCTTGTGAAAGTGAAATCAAGAAATTTCTTGTCTAGAATATTTCTTTCCATAATCCTGAAGGCCTAGACCTATTATGGTATGATAAATTTTATTCCTTTCGGATCAATTTGCACCTTATATCTTTTAAAAACGTCATTGATGTGTGACCTACTTCATAAGTCATAAGGATGTTTATAAGATCCTACCTAGTCTCGAGTTACGAAATTTCGAGGGCGAAATTTTTTTTAGTGGGGTAGTAATAACACCCCGATTTTTACTGCTTTCCCATAACGGTATATATATATATCTTTATATTTTATCCGAGACCTAGAAAATAATTTTGTATAAACCAAAATCATATTTATACTCTACTTTATCGTAGAGAGTTACAGTTAAATTTTGGGTTGAAAATTCAGACGAAACCCGGTCTGCTTTTTGGCTGACAGTAAAATTTTACTGATCAGAGAACCTAATTTTAACTCGAGAACGAAATGGTTAGATTTTATATCCTGTTTCAAATGATATTGGTTATTGTAAAAAAATTCAAAATAAATAAGTTTTTATACTTATTCGGACGCATTATCAACAAACGGGAAATCGATGAAGTCGAGAACGGATGTGCAGAGACAAAAAACCCGGCACCGAATGATGGGACATCTTGCCACCTAGGGTGGTGAGTTATAGGGGTGACTCACCTAGCATTTATGACAAGTAATGATGGTTAAGATATTTGTGTGTGAAAAGACTAAAATGCCCATAACCTAACCTATCCTAATTAAATGACAACCATGGTTAAGGCAAGACAACATCAAATTTGCTTCTTCATCCTTCTTATGGTCATAATTCAGCCAAATCTACTTCAACCATGTCCATTCATTTGTAATGATGACTTTCTAAGTGGAAAGACCTTTTTGCTCTTGATTTTCAATGAAAATTACAAGGTTGCCATAACTAATTTGGACCAAAATGTCCCTTGACCACACGGCTCCCACCCTTTTCCTACCACACTTAGGCATTTGCTAATGTTAACTTCATATTCTCTAAACAATTCTCTCCCAAAATACCAAAATCACCATTTCTTGAAAGCTTGGTTTTCGAATCAAATTTCTTCATCATCCAAGAGGTAAACCCTCACTCCATATGATGATAATTGCTTTCATCTTCATTGATTTCATTCATTTCATGTCAAAATAATCATGCTTCAATTCTTAGATCTAGATCTTCAAAATTTTCTAGAAAATCATAGAAAAATCCTTTTAATGTGATTCTAATTTCTAGGAACTCACTATAATCTCTATGTTCATCATTCAAGAGCATGAATCAAAATAAAATTTCCTCCCTATTCTTGTTCATAAGGCCGAAACCCTAGTTTGAGAGGGTGGAGGAATTTTGTTTCAATTTTTAGAAAGCGACACTTGATTTCATCTTTCTAATACCTATGTTTGTTAAATCCAAGAGATTGAAACAAAATAAATTCCTTAGTCTATTTTTCTAGTGACGGTCGAAACCTAACTCATGATGAGTTAGATGATTTTGGTTTTAATTCTTGAGTTATGATCATTGATCTTGTATCTCTAATGCTTAAGGATCATTAATTCAAGAGTTTGTGAAAGTTTGACATCCCTAGCCTAATTAACCCATGTAGGCCGAAACCGAAGCATGTGTAATAGGAGGATTTTGTTGTTTTAGTTTGTTAATTATGTTGTGATTTGTGTGAAGAATAAGTTGTTGTTGGATCGTACTGATTTGTGTGGAGGAACCGGAAACAAATCAAAAAAAAAAACTTCAAGACAGAATCTGAAAACTCCAAGAGGTAAGGGGAGTTTACCTAAGGGGTTTTAATAGCCACGTGCTATCCCTGAGTGGTTTGTATATTTGTTTGAAGTTCCGTTGTGGTTGTTAATTTTATTTTATGTCGTGTTTTTATCTGATTTATTATTCTCTGTGATGTATGCTTATAACTGTGATTATTTGTTAAAATTGAGATGCATGAATCTGTTGATGTTTGGTTGTGTTGACTGAGAAGCCTGATATTGGTTAGTGCAGGAATGAAATTAAAGATAAAAGCTTCCAAAAGCTTGAGGAGGAATTTAGATAATTTAAGTTGTGAAGTTTTAAGAAAAAGTTAAAAAAAATTATTATTTTAATGAGTTATCGGTGTAAGAGTGATCTATGAGTAACAGTGAGGACGTAACCGTGAAAAAATTTTAGTGACGTTAATTTTTACGAAAGAAATTCTAAAATAAAATAAAAAGTTATTATAAAAATTTAATTTTAAAAAATAACTTAATTTTCATGTTGAGAAATTATTTTAAGAGAAAAAGTCAATTTTTGACTTAAAAATTATTTTAAATGATAAACGACAAGTAATTCCGAAAAGAATTGACGTCAAGAGTTTCGAAAACAGTTGTATTTATTTGGACAGAAATTTAGTCTTAAATGACTTCTTTTTCAAGAACTAAGGTTTTGTTTTTCTGGAAAATAATTTTAAGATGAAAATGATTTTCTTTGCGATTTGACGTTTATAAATGGATTTCAAATGGAAAAGTTTTTTCTGTAAAAGAGTTTTACGCAATGAGATTATTTTCAACAACTTGGATAAGTTGGGGAGGATTTTTTTGGATTTGTGTTTCACAGAACGAAAATGATATTAAAGTTGGAAAGTGAACCTAGTAGCTGAGACGTCAGGATTCTAGTGTTCAGTGAGAAGAATATGTAGATCTTTGATCCGTGTTATATGATGTGCACTGTGTGTCCTATAAAAGTTGTGGTGAGTTTTGTGCTCTATAATTTACGAACCTAAGATTGGTGCATCAGTCTAGAGCCTCGTAAATTGCACATTCGGACTTCGTGTCCTATTGTCGAAAATGAAAGACAAATTTAATGTTTAAAGTTGAGATGGTCGTGAGCCTTTGAGCTTCGACAAGGAAAGAATGAACAAAATGAAAATGAAGAGAATAAATGTTCTTAATTGCATTTTTGGCAGACGTGTCATGAGAATAACGTGGTGCCTTGACGGTCAAGAAACCATGTGCTGTTGATCATTGTGCCTTGATGGACAATAAAAACCATGTACGTTGATCATTGTGACTTGTGTTGGACAATGTGCCATGGAAAGTTGACGTTGTGCCTTTATTTGGCAATTCAGCTTGATCTGCTCATTTAAAACGAAGTTGGGATCTCCGGAGATTAGGAATCAAAGTTAGACGTTGTATATTGAAGTGTCATGCATTTTTATAAATGACGACGACTGTTGGGTATGAATGTGAGACCCTCTACCCCGTATACATATAAAGTATTAAAAGATAAGATAATTAAAATAACACATCATTTATTGAAATCAACCCAAGGTAAAAGGTAACACATTTTATCAACCGCGGAAATAAATACATAACATAACATAAAAGAAAACCCCAACCCCGATGTCACATTACAGAGCTGGTATAACCAATCCGGAATACATCCTCGGATACAAACTGAAAACAACTAACTAAACAACTACAAAAAACTAGAAATAATAACTAAAGAGTTGCAGCTCCTCGGAGTCACTCCTCAACTGGCTGCTCGCCGTCCTCTGTATAAAAGATACATGCCACAACAAGAAACTTAGAGATAGGGAGTAAGAAACATGAATATGAATATAATGGCAAGGAAGCAGTTAGCAAGATGAGCATACATCAAACAGTCATGTTATAGGAAACAACAGTATAACACATCAACATCAAAATATAACGTGTGCTATGCAATGCAATTGTGCTCCACTACTCCGTTATGCACTTGGATCCATCTATCTCAGGAAGTCAACTTCGGGGTTACATTTCCACATTGGCCAATAAGCACCAACACCTGTGCAATCCAACTTACCTTGGTTGGACCCCTAGGATAGCCGACGCACTTTACTCATGGATGCGCCACCGCGAGGGTACCAGGTCCTACGGACGACCAAATCGTCTTACTCACGGACAACCTCCCCTATGTTGAACAACCTCCACTAACATCTCCGATGCATGAGTGCATATTCAACAAAATACACAAGAACAACCACCACCTCCGCTTGGGTCCATAGGCTACCCAAGTTTTAACACCATCAACATCTCGGCTATCGAGGATTAACATTATCTTTCATATTTGTTAATTAAACACTCTAGTATTTATGCACTAGAGATTACCTCCTTGACCATCAAGTATCAAGTCCCCCTTGGCCACTAGGCTACCAAGGTACCACATCATCATTAACACTCTAGCCATTAAGCACTAGAGATTACCACCTTGACCATCATGCATCAAGGCCCCCTTGGCCACTAGGCTACCAAGGTATAACAATCTTATCACTTGTATTTTATCTTCATGTTTCGTTGGTATTTTATTAAGTCTTTTAGAGCATATGGGGTGAAACCCCTGCTTCTGCACTATTCTGGTTTCTGTTTTGCATAGGTGAGCACGGTCGTGCTCTCCTCTCAGCATGGTCGTGCTGAACTCACATTCAAGTACGATCGAGCTGACTGTTGAGTACGGGCATGCTTGGGTACGTGTTACGCTACCCCCAAGCCTACATACTCATACTATTCCTTCTCCCCATACCTGGTATGCGGTTTGCGTTTCAAAATAAGAAAGAGGGTCCTCTAGGGTCTCGTCTCACGAGCACTTATCTACGACCTCAAGAACAACAAGGAAACACCTTAATTAGACTCTTAGGCCAAGAAATCAAAAGGGAAAGAATGAGAGGGATGAGGTGTACGAATCTTACCTTGTTTGAAGGTTTAAACAGCGAATACGATGATCACGTCTTCGCAACGATGTTCTCCTATCAAAGAATGGTGAAGAATGGTGTAAGAACGGATTACCTTGAGAGAGTATTCTAGAGACGGTTGATGGAAATTGAGAGAAAAAGAGAAGGGAGGCAGCTCTGAGTGTTGGGACGTGATAGACTAGGGTTTAGATCGTGTTTTAGGGGTTAAAAACGGGTTGGAATACGATTTGGGCTTAAAAAGAACCTAAAATGCATTTTCTGGTTCTACACGTATTCTCTAGGCGAACTCCCCTTCGCAGGGTGAGCTAGAGAACCAATTTCTGTCAGCTGGATTCGCGGGACGAACCCGAAAGCACAAAGCTGAATTTTAGATTTTCGCAAGGTGAGCAAATGCTCGCGGGGCGAGGATGAAACAGTTGAATTTGGCCAAAACACATGCAAGAATACTTGTAGATAATTCTCTTAGATTTCCAACGCCATAATGATCACCTCGATCAGACATCCAGAACTTAAGATATGACCAAAACGGTGAAACAGGTTATTAGGACTCTAAAACAATTGAATCTTCCTAAGGCTAAACCTTCCCAACATGAACTTAGACATCAAAAACAAGCATAACAAGCATAAATAAGCTAAGTCTAACACATTTACATTTATTAACGTAGGGTGGAATTCAAGGTGCTACAATTCCACCCCCCTTACAAAAAAATTTCGTCCTCGAAATTTCTACTTACCTCGATTGAAAAGGTGCGAGTATGCTTCCATCATCTTGCTCTCAAGCTCCCATGTAGCACTTTCCTCAGTTGCCCCACTCCAAATGACTTTAACCAAGGGAATCTCCTTGCCTCTCAGCTGCTTCACCCTCCGATCCTCATCGCGAAGGGGTTGTACCTCAAAAGTCAAATCCTATTTTAACTGAATTGTGCCGGGGACTATCACATGGTTTGGGTCATGAATGTACTTACGAAGTTGTCACACATGAAAGACATTGTGAAGTTTAGACAAGAAAGGTGGCAATGCAATTTGGTACACAACTTCACTGACTCTTTTAAGAATTCGGTAAGGGCCAATAAATTTGGGAGTAAGTTTCTTTGTTTTCATCACTCTTTCGACCCCAGTTGTTGGAGTAACTCTCAAGAATACGTGATCACCTTCCTGGAATTCGAGTGCATTCCTCCTTTTGTCATGGTAGCTTTTCTGCCTACTCTGTGCCGTCCTCATCTTTTCCTGAATCATCCTTACCTTTTCTGTGGTTTCTTGCACTATCTCAGGTCCTAACACAACACTATCACCAGGTTCACTCCAACACAAAGGCGTCCTACATCTCCTCCCATACAGAGCTTCATGAGGTCTCATCCCAATACTGGAATGGTAGCTATTGTTGTAGGTGAACTCTATTAGGGCAAAAACTTGTCCCAACTACCAGATTGTTCTAGCACACAAGCTCTAAGCAAGTCTTCTAAGGACTGGATGATTCTCTCAGACTGGCCATCTGTCTTCCGGTGGTAAGCTGAACTTAACCTAAGCTTTGTATCTAAGGCCTCATGTAAACTAGTCCAAAACCTAGAGGTAAACCTAGGGTCTCTATCTGACACTATGCTAGAAGGTACCTTGATATACAACCGGGTTAAGTTTTCCAAAGGGTATTCCATGTTCATAGGGATGAGATGGGTAGACTTAGTCAATCTATCCACAACAAACCATATAGCCTCAAAACCAGCTAGAGTCATCGGGAGTCCAGACACAAAATCCATGGCAATACTGTCCCATTTTGGGATACTTAAAGGTTGCAACTTTCCCGATGGCTTCTGGTGTTTTATCTTAGCCTTTTGGCACACTAAATAAGCATACACAAACTCAGCCACATCTTTCTTCATCCTAGGCCACCAAAACATCCTCTTAAGATCCTGATACATCTTAGTGGCACCTGGGTGCACACTCAGTCCACTCCCATGTCCTTCTTTAAGGATCAACTTCCTAAGCTCTGGGACATCCGGTATACAAACTCTATCTTTGAACCTCAAAACCCCATCACTTTCGTCCTTAAAACTAAGGTCTCTACCTTGAGCAAGTAACTCCCTCTGGTCTAAGAGAAACTTATCTAACTTTTGGCCTTCTCTAATCTCATCCATCAAACTATTGGTAACCTTCAAGGTTCCAAGCCTAATGCTCTTAGGGGTAACTTCCCAAGCGAGACTTAGGTCTCTAAACTCCTCGATCAGATCCATCTCCCTAACCATCAAAGCAAAGACGTGCAGGGTTTTTCTACTCAAAGCATCGGCCACTACATTGGCCTTTCCTTGGTGGTAGGTTAGATCAAATTCATAATCCTTTAAGAACTCTATCCACCTACGTTGCCTCATGTTCTACTCCTTCCGATCAAATAGATACTTCAAACTCTTATGATCACTAAAAACCTTGAACTTAGCTCCAAACAGGTAATGCCTCTAGATCTTTAAGGCAAACACCACAACTCTTAACTCTAGATCATGGGTAGGGTAGTTCTTCTCGTGGGTTTTCAACTTACTAGAGGCGTAAGCTATTACCTTACCATCTTGCATCAACACTCAACCTAAACCTTGCTTCGATGCATCACAATACACTATGAAAGGTTTACTAGGATCGGGCAAAACTAAAACTGGAGCTGAGATTAACCTGTCCTTCAGGGTTTGGAAACTCTCCTCACACTTAGAGTCCCACACAAACAACTGTCCCTTCTTGGTGAGACGGGTTAAGGGTAAAGCTATCTTAGAAAATCCTTCTATAAACCTCCTATAGTACCCTGCTAAACCCAAGAAACTTCTAACCTCGATCACTGACTTTGGTGCTTCCCACTGGAGCACTGTCTCTACTTTAGCCGGATCCACGACTATCCCACCTTTAGAGATCACGTGACCTAAGAAACTCACCTCCTCTAACCAAAACTCGCACTTAGACAACTTAGCATACAACTGCTTCTCCTTAAGGGTCTGCAAGACAACCATCAAGTGCCCCTCATGTTCCTCCTTAGTCTTGGAGTACAATAAGATGTCATCTATGAAAACCACAACAAACTTATCCAAGTAAGGGTGAAAGGTCTTGTTCATATAATCCATGAACACAGCAGGAGCATTAGTCACACCAAAGGGCATAACTAAATACTCATAGTGACCATATCGCGTCCTAAACGCTGTCTTCAGGATGTCCTCAGACTTAACCCGAATCTGATGGTATCCTGACCTCAAATCTTTCTTCAAGTAAACACAAGCCCCGATCAACTGATTCATAAGATCATCAATCCTAGGGAGGGGATATCTATTTTTAACGGTCACTTTGTTGAGCTGTCGATAGTCGACACACAACCTCATACTGCCATCTCTCTTCTTCACCAACAACACTGGCGCTCACTATGGGGATACGCTAGGCCTGATGAACTGTTTCTGCATCAGATTCTCTAACTGTTCCTTTAACTTAGCTAGCTCTAGAGGAGACATTCTATAGGGTGCTATGGATATAGGCCCAGTGCCAGGCACTGAATTTATCGCAAACTCCACATCTCTCTCTGGGGGTAGTTCGTAAACATCTCTCGGGAACACTTCAGGAAATTTTCGAACAATGGGCACGATGTCGACATCAGGAGGGCTCTCGACTTCCAGGGAAGATAACATCATGTACACTTGGGCTTCTTCATTCATTGAAGCCTTAACTTGGTTGACAAAGAGAAAGCTAGGATCCCTAGACTCCACTAGAGTTCCAAAAACTATGGTTATATCAAAACAATTCAGAAGGACGTGGTTGGAAGATAACCAGTCCATGCCAAGAATAACATCAAGGTCTTTTAGAGGCAAGCTTACAAGATCAACAATAAAGTCTCTACCATCTATGGTAATAAGAATATTCTTGCATGCATAAGAAGTAAGAACATGCTTATTCGTGGTTGTGGCAACAATAAAATCACACTCAAGGAGTGTCACAGGCAACTTAAGACTCTTAGCACATTCATATGACACAAATGAGTGGGTCGCACCCGAATCAAACAATACAGTTAAACAAACTTAATTAGTGAGGCAGATACCTTGGATCAATTCTTCGGATTCGAAGGCCCAACCAAGCAGGAAGAACTAAGGGTTCTTAACACTAAAGCATCATTATCTATAATAAATATAGATAATTCAAACAAAACGCACAGAAGACTCGCAACAGACTCATACCACGTCCGGATAGGGCCAAACTACTATGATACCACTAAATGTGACACCCTCTACCCCGCATACATTATAAGCATTAAAAGATAAGATAATTAAAATAACACATCGTTTATTGAAATCAACACAAGGTAAAAGGTAGCACATTGTATCAACCACGTAAATAAAAAACATAACATAACATAACATAAAAGAAAACCCCAACCTCGATGTCACATTACAGAGCTGGTATAACCAATCTGGAAAACATCCTCAGATACAAACTGAAAACAACTAACTAAACAACTACTAAAAACTAAAAATCCTAACTAAAGAGCCGGGCCCTTGGAGTCACACCTCAACTAGCCGCTCGTCGTCCTCTGCATAAAAGATACATGCCACAACAAGAAACATAGAGATAGGGAGTAAGAAACATGAATATGAATATAATGGCAAGGAAGTAGTTAGCAAGACGAGCATACATCAAACAATCATGTTATAGCAAACAATAGTATAACACATCAACATCATAATATAACGTGTATGCTATGCAATGCAACTGTGCTCCACTACTCCGTTATGCACTTGGATCCATCTATCTCATGAAGTCAACTTCGGGGTTACATTTCCATATTGGCCAATAAGCACCAACGCCGGGGCAATCCAACTTACCTTGGTTGGACCTCTAGGATAGCCGATGCACCTTACTCACGGATGCGCCACCGCAAGGGTACCAGGTCCCACGGACGGCCAAATCGTCTTACTCACAGACAACCTCCCCTATGTTGAACAACCTCCACTAACATCTCCGATACGTGAATGCATGTTCAACAAAACACACAAGCACAACCACCACCTCCGCTTGGGCCCATATGCTACCCAAGTTTTAACACCATCAACACCTCGGCTATCGAGGATTAACGTTATCTTTCATATTTGTTAATTAAACACTCTAGTCGTTCTGCACTAGAGATTACCACCTTGACCATCAAGCATCAAGGCCCCCTTGGCCACTAGGCTACCAAGGTACCACATCATCATTAACACTCTAACCATTAAGCACTAGAGATTACCACCCGGACCATCATGCATCAAGGCTCCCTTGGCCACTAGGCTTCCAAGGCACAACATTCTTATCACTTGTATTTGATCTTCATGTTTCGTTGGTATTTTATTAAGTCTTTTAGAGCATATGGGGTGAAACCCCTGCATCTGCACTATTCGGGTTTATGTTATGCATAGGTGAGCACGGTCGTACTGAACTCACAGTCAAGCACGATCGTGCTGACTGTTGAGCATTGGCGTGCTTAGGCAGTGCACCCAGTCCCCGGTTTGAATGGGAACACGGGCGTGCTCCCTGTTGAGCACGGGTGTGCTCAAGTGTGCGCCCTGCTGTTCTGGGCAGAAGGGTCACGCACCCTATTGCCACTTGTTTGGGACATTCTCAGATTCAATCCTAAGGTTCTTCTAATCCATAACTCATCAGTCTCGTTAATATTCAATTAATGTTCATGTCTTACAAATTAAAGGGGAATTAATCCTTTAGTCTCAACCACTTAATTATCCCTAATCACTCATAGATCAATCCCTAGTGTTCTTGACTAAACCATTGGCATAATCCTCACTCATCACTATCGTTCAGTCTCATGAACAAGGGGGACAACCTCCCTTAACATTGTTAATAGATTAAACGTTTTAACCTTAACGCATGACAACATCAATCAACAGCCAATACATCATAATAACATTATCATGTTAAAAGGATTCAATCATGGCATCATCACTTCAATATGAACATAACACACAATATTCATTAACAATAACAACATGCCAATATCATCATTGCAAACAGTTAAACATCAAATAATCAATTAAGCACATAGGAGGACAACATGTTATCAAACATAAAGGGTTACTGAAACCCTTCGTCTTACGCTACCCCCAAGCCTACATACTCATACTAGGGTCCTCTAGGGTCTCGTCTCACGATCACTTATCTACGACCTCAAGAACAACAAGGAAACACCTTAATTAGACTCTTAGGCCAATAAATCAAAAGGTAAAGAACGAGAGGGACGAGGTGTATGAATCTTACCTTGTTTGAAAGTTTAAACAACGAATACGATGATCACGTCTTCGCAGCGATGTTCTCCTATCAAAGAATGGTGAAGAACGGTGTAAGAACGGATTACCTTGAGAGAGTTTTCTAGAGACGGTTGATGGAAATTGAGAGAAAAGAGAAGGGAGGCAGCTCTGAGTGTTGGGACGTGATAGACTAGGGTTTAGATTGTGTTTTAGGGGTTAAAATGGGTTGGATTAGGATTTGGGCTTAAAAAGAACCTAAAATTCATTTTCTGGTTCTACACGTATTCGCGGGGTGAGCCAGAGAACCAATTTCTGTCAGCTGGATTCACGGGGCGAACCCGGAAACCCAAAGCTGAATTTTAGATTTTCGCAGGGAGAGCAAATGCTAGCGGGGAGAGGCCTAAGAAGTCGTATTTGGCCAAAACACATGAGGTAATACTTGTATATAATTCTCTTAGCCTTCCAACGCCAAAAAGATCACCTCGAACGGACATCTAGAACTTAAGATATTGCTAAAACGGTGAAATATGTTACTAGGAATCTAAAATAATTGATCCTTCCTAAGGCTAAACCTTCCCACCATCAACTTAGACATCAAAACCAAGCATAACAAGCATTTATAAGCTAAGCCTAACACATTAACATTTATTAACGTAGGTGTAGAATTTAGGGTGTTACAATGAAACCCATTGATAAATTATTGTGTTTATGTTGAGAATTTTATATGTTGTGAATATCTATCTGTATGATGTTTTGTGTTTTGTGCATGTGGTTATCATGATAAAACTCGTTTGTCGATATCTCACCCTTGCAATGTATCTGTTTTTCTGGTTTTGCAGTTGTACCTTGGTATATGAGAGCAAATGGTGTAGAGGAGTTTCCAGTTTCGAGCGAGGAGTTTAGTCCCGATCCTTGAAGAGGTCGGTGATAGTGGGAAGGACCATGGAGGTCTTTCCAGTGGATGTTGTATAGAGTGACCGGCTTAGGATTTTCTTTGGAATTGTGTATTTTTGAGAAAGTTGGTGTGTGGGGCTTGAGAAACTTTATATGATTTTGAGTTGAGTTTCGAATAATGAAACAATTTTAGGAAAATTTATAGGTTGTAGTGGTTTGATTTATGAATAAACTCAGTTCATGTGTGTTGTCAAGTATAATGTGATTTTACTATTATGATGTGTGCATCACCTTTTCGAAGTATTCCGCAAGAAAATTTTTACACCCAAGTTTTTCTGACTGAAAGTAAATAGATTTCCGAAAGCAACCAGCAAAATCCTTTTTAATTTATTTTCTGCTAGTGTTCACGAGGTAATGCCCAAAGGGGGGAGGGGGTGTTCATGTGGCATCAGAGATGGTCGAGTCTTTCGGGAACCTTCGGGAATAGGTCTGTTATGTTTTTGTTGTGTGATCTCTGATTAAGACTTGTTTGAATTACTTATTATAAGTAATGTGTGTTAATAAGTAAATACACGTTTCATATTTCTGGTTGCAGTTAACTAATTTTGTCTTGTAGGTCAGTTATGGAATCAGGAATTAAACGTGGACGTGGTTGTAGAGGTGACAGTAAAAGTAGTCGCAGAGGAGGCCGTTGAGGCGGTCGTGGCGGTGATCGAGCTTATGTCAGCAACAAGGATGTGATTGGACAGATGAATCATGCCGTTTAGGCTATGACTAGGGTTGCTGCTGCTATGGCACAACGGACAATTATCACAGCTGTACAAAATCAGCAGGACTAGGTTCGGGCTGATCAGGCCGCCAAGGCGAAAGGCCTAGCAAGCTTCAGGCGTCAGGAACCTCCATAATTTCATGGAGATATCAATCCTGAGAAGGCTAACTTGTGGATACAAGATGTGGAAAGGATTTTTGAGCTTATCAACAGCCGTGAAGGAGTGAAGGTCCCGTATGCTCTTTCTTTGCTTTTAGGCGTAGGATACTGGTGGAATGATATTAGACAGCTGCTGAAAGTGGGCAACCAGGAAATAACTTGGAATGTTTTCTGCGCTGCTTTTCTGGATAAGTATTTCCCTCAGAGCGCTAGAGTTGAGAAAGGACAAGAGTTCTTACGATTACAACATAACGATCTGTTTGTTGAAGAATATATGGCGAAGTTTGAATCCCTCGCCAAGTATTTCCGTTTGTTCCAAGCTCAGCCTGATGAAGGTTGGGAATGTGAGATATTCAAAGGAGGCCTGCGATAAGAGATCAAAGAGCCTGTGCTACCGCTTGAAATTTGTAACTTTCAAGCTTTAGTGGAAAAGTGCCGGAAGGTGGAGCGAAAGGGGAAAGGTAGAGAAATCGGGGTAATACCGGGGGACCATCTCGATTCCAATACCAAAATCAGAATCAAAGGGAGGAACAAGCTCGGAAGAAGCCATATTTCCGACCTCCAAGAAATAATCATAACCAACCATCATGTCGTTCCGACACTTCTACGTATGGTAGTGGAAGCCAAAACAATCAAAATCAAGGCTCGGTTTGACAATGCCGCAAGTGTAGACAGCCAAATCATACTACTGAGGATTGTAAGCTGAAGGGTACACTATGTTTTCAATGTGGGAAGATTAGACACATGGCCAAAGAATGCTCTGTAAGAAAGTCTGAGTTTGCTGCCAACAATTCAAAAACTGATATATCGACGGCAAAAGGAAGAGTTTACACCATGAGTGGTGCTGAAGCCTCAACATCCGACGATCTCATACGAGGTAATTGCGATACAGCTAATAATCTTTTAACCAATTTTTCCCTGAGTAGGGTACGATGCGTTTTTTCTTTATGCCTTCTTTTTCGATGGATTGTGTGAGATACTTGAGTTTTCCTTCTTCTTTTTTCTGTCGTATGATTTCATTGTTTTGCCCAACTACGAAACCAGTTGTCGTAAATTCTATATGCTTGAAGTGTCCTATTGTTATTCAGGATAGACACTTTCTTGATAAGAGAATTTCTCGATAAAAATTTACTTTAGTCAGTTTTACTTTTGGTAAATGTGATCCAGATTGAATTTTTACCAGACTGTTTCCTTTTAGATCGTCGTTTTGTAAATTCCTAGTACTAATTGAATCCTCTTGAGGTTAGGAATTTTTCATCTTTTGATTTCCTAACCTGCTAGAAGTTCTTGTGAAATAAGGAACTTTATTAGAGTCATGTTTGTAAACATGTATTAGCTATGCATTTTTACACTTACGAACCTATTGAAGAATCTTTTTACACACTAGACACTCGTATTTTTCAAATTGATCAAATTATTCTTTGTGCTTTCTTGTGATAGTGAAATCAAGAAATTTCTTGTCTTGAAGATTTCTTTCCATAATCCTTAATGCCTAGACCTGTTGTGGTACGATAAGTTTTATTCCTTTCGGATCAATTTGCACCTTATATCTTTTAAAAACGTCATTGACGTGTGACCTACTTTATAAGTCATAAGGATATTTATAAGATCCTACCTAGTCTCGAGTTACGAAATTTTGAGGACGAATTTTTTTTTTAGTGGAGTAATAATGTAACACCCCCATTTTTACCGCTTTCCAATAACGGTAAATATTATATATATATATATATATATATATATATTATCCGAGACCTAGAAAATTATTTTGTATAAACCAAAATCATATTTATACTCTACTTTATCGTAGAGAGTTAGAGTTAAATTTTGGGTTGAAAATTCAAACGAAACCCGATCTGCGTTTTCGCTGACAGTAAAATCTTACTGATCAGAAAACCTAATTTTGACTAGAGAACGAAATGGTTAGATTATATATCATATTTCAAACGATATTGGTTATTTTGAAAATTTTCATAATAAATAAGTTATTATACTTATTAGGACGCATTATCAACAAACGGGAAATCGGTGAAGTCGAGAACGGATGTGCAGAGACAAAAACCCGACACCGAATGATGGGACATCTTGCCACCTAGGGTGGTGAGTCATAGGGGTGACTCACCTAGCATTTAAGACAAGTAATGATGGTTAAGATATTTGTGTGTGAAAAGACTAAAATGCCCCTAACCTAACCTATCATAATTAAATGACAACCATGGTTAAGGCAAGACAACATCAAATTTGCTTCTTCATCCTTCTTATGGTCACAATTCAGTCACATATCCTTCAACCATGTCCATTCATTTGTAATGATGACTTCCTAAGTGGAAAGACCTTTTTGCCCTTGATTTTCAATGAAAATTACAAGGTTGCCATAACTAATTTGGACCAAAATGTCCCTTGACCACACAGCTCCCACCATTTTCCTACCACACTTAGGCATTTGCTCATGTTAACTTCATCTTCTCTAAACATTTGTCTCCCAAAGTACCAAAATCATCATTTCTTGAAAGCTTGGTTTTTGAATCAAATTTCTTCATTTCTTCATCATCCAAGAGGTAAACCCTCACTCCATATGATGATAATTGCTTTCATCTTCATTCATCTTCATTGATTTCATTCATTTCATGTCAAAATCATCATGTTTCAATTCTTAGATCTAGATCTTCAAAAATTTCTAGAAAATCATAGAAAAATCCTTTTAATGTGATTCCAATTTATATGAACTCACTATAATCTCTATGTTCATCATTCAAGAGCATGAATCAAATAATATTTCCTCCCCATTCTTATTCATAAGGCCGAAACCCTAGTTTGAGAGGGTGGAGGAATTTTGTTTCAATTTTTAGAAAGTGACACTTGATTTCATCTTTCTAATACCTATATTTGTTAAATCCAAGAGATTGAAACAAAATAAATTCCCTAGCCTATTTTTCTAGTGAAGACCGAAACCTAACTCATGATGAGTTAGATGATTTTGGTTTTAATTTTTGAGTTATGATCATTGATCTTGTATCTCTAATGCTTAAGGATCATTAATCCAAGAGTTTGTGAAATTTTGACATCCCTAGCCTAATTAACCCATGTAGGCTGAAACCTAAGCATGTGTCATAGGAGGATTTTGTTGTTTTAGTTTTTTAATTATGTTGTGATTTGTGTGAAGGACAAGTTGTTGTTGGATCGTACTAATTTGTGTGGAGGAACCGGAAGCAAATCGAAAAGAAACTTCAAGACAGAATCTGAAAACTCCAAGTGGTAAGCGGAGTTTGCCTGAGGGGTTTTGATTGCCACGTGCTATCCGTGAGTGGTGTGTATATTTGTTTGAAGTTTAGTTGTGGTAAATGTGACACCCTCTACCCCGCATGCATATAAAGCATATAAAAGATAAAGATAACATTTATAAAAGGTATACTTCATTTAATCAAAGAAATAAAACAATGGGAAGAGGTTGCCGCATTGCAACATATTCAAAACGCGGAAATAAAAACATAATAAGGTTCAACAGAAACATAACATAAAAGCAAACCCAAAACCGATGTCACATACAAAGCTGGTATAACCAAAATCCGGAATAACGAATCCTCAGATACAACCGAAACAACTAACTAAACAACTACAGAACAACTGGAAATCCTAAACGAAAGTAGCGGCTCCTCGAAGTCATTCCTCAACGGGTTGTTCGTCATCTTCTGCACATAGAGATATACATGCAACACAAAACATAACAAAGGGGAGTAAGAAACATTAACATGAATATAATGGCAAGGAAACAGTTAGCAAGACGAGCATACATCAGGCAAGCATGTTATATCAAACAACAACATCATAACGATCATCATCATATACTGAGTATGCTATGCAATGTAATCCTACTCCACTCCTCTACTCTGCCCTAGAATCCAATCTATCTCAGAATGTCCACTTTGGAGTTAAATCTCCACATTGGCCACTAGACACCAACGCCGGGGCAATCCAACTTACCTTGGTTGGACCCCTTGGATAACCGACGCACCTTACTCTCGGATGCGCCACCATGGGGGTACCGGGTCCCACAGACGGTTAGATCGTCTTACTCACGGACAACCTCCCCTATATTGCACATTCCCCGTTACCATCTCCAATACGTGAATGCATGTCAACAACACACCATCACGAATCACCACCTCCGCTTGGGCCCATAGGCTACCCAAGTTTTGTCACCACCATCACCTCGACCACTAGGCTATCGAGGATTATCGTTCAATGTTCATTGCTAAGTCTTTTAATCACTCTGGCCGTTCTGCACCAGAGATTACCACCTCGACCACTTGGCTATCGAGGCCCCCTTGGCCACTAGGCTACCAAGGTACATCATCATTATCACTCTATCCCGTAAGCACTAGAGATTACCACCTTGACCATCATGCATCAAGGCCCCCATGGCCACTAGGCTACCAAGGTACAACATCTTTTCACTTGTATTTTGGTCTTCATGTTCCGTTGGTGTCTTATTAAGTTTTTTAAACATTTGGGGTAAAACCCCCATCTTAAACTTTTTTCTGGTTTCTGTTCTGGGCAGAGGAGCACGGGCGTGCTCCTTATCCAGCACGGTCGTGCTGACCCTTAAGTCAAGCACGATCGTGCTGACTGTTAAGCACGGTCGTGCTTGAAGAGCATGACCTTTTCTAAGTTCTGTGATGGAGCACGGGAGTGCTCCTTATTAAGCACGATCGTGCTCAAGGGAAGACCGCACTGTTTCTGGGTAGCAAGGGTTGTAAGCCCTTGTCAAATCCTTTGGGGTAAAACTTTTGATTAAACCTATTGGCATTACTAAATCCATTAACTCCGATCTTATCGCTTAGGCTTAATCTTTATGGCTTATAACTTATTGGGGAATTAATCTTTTAATTGGCTTCTCTCAAATTCTCACAAAATCATTCCCTAAGGTCCTTCTAAACTTTTAAGCCAAAGCCTCACATTATCGTTAATATTCATATCTTATTTATCAAAGGGGAAAAACATCCCTTTATCATTAACCCTTATTCATGGGTTAAACGTCAATGTTCTCAAAGAACAACCAACAATCAACATCATGATAAGATACAATCATGGCTTCATCATTCAACATATTGTGACAACAATATCATCATTAATCATATAATAAAAGCATGCTGAACAATCATACCATACGCACATATGAATAACTCATGTTATCACATCAATATAAACACATAGACATGTTGTCAAACAAGACATTCAATTTCATACAAGACATGTTATAAAACTTAAAAGGGTCATGGGTTATCCCTTCGTCTTACGCTACCCCCAAGCCTACATACTCATATAGTCCCTTCTCCCCATACCTGGTATGAAGATTCCTCTCTTAAACGGCGTCGATCTAACCGGTTCCCTCGATTGGCTCGATTAATCATCTCAAGCGTTAACTGGCACTGGCGCTTGATCGCCTCTCCCAAGGAGCAAGAACACCAAGAACAGTTGGGTTCTAATAAAAGGGAAGAGAAAGGTTGTCGTCACACTTAGGGTTGCCTAAAGTGCCAATTTGAGGGTTGTAACTCATAATCTTCACAAACTGATGTCTATAAATAGACTCAGGCCCGAGCACGGTCGTGCTTACTGTTGAGCACGGGCGTGCTCAACTTAACGTCAGCGAGACGCGTTTGACTGCTGAGCACGGTCGTGCTCCCTATTGAACACGGTCATGCTCACATCAGCGTCAGCGAGACGCTTGCAGCCTAAGCACGGGCATGTTGGTCAATGAGCACGGGCGTGCTCATGTATCAGAAAGGGATTTTAAGGCTAAAACCCCCCACTTAGCCCTTAACCAACAACTCTAGACTAAGTCCTAAGAACTTAACAACCAAACAAGCATTCAAACAAGCGCTTAACGAAAAACGGGGTGTTATATTGTTAATTTTATTTTACGTAGTGTTTTTATCTGATTTATTATTCTCTGTGATGTATGCTTATCTGTGGTGTATGAATTATCTATGTTGTATGTTAAAATGTGAATGCATGTTATAACTGTGATTATTTGTTAAAACTGAGATGCGTGAATCTGTTGATGTTTGATTATGTTGATTAAGAAGCCTGACATTGGTCAGTGCTGAAATGAAATTAAAGATAAAAGCTTCAAAAATCTTGAGGAGGAATTTAAATAATTTAAGTTGTGAAGTTTTAAGAAAAAGTTGAAAAATTTATTATTTTAATGAGTTATCGGTGTAAAAACGATCTATGAGCAATAGTGAGGACGTAACTGTGAAAAAATTATAGTGACGTTAATTTTTACGAAAGAAATTCTAAAATAAAATAAAAAGTTATTATAAAAAGTTAATTTTCAAAAATAACTTGATTTTCATGTTGAGAAATTATTTTAAGAGAAAAAGTCAATTTTTGACTTAAAAATGATTTTAAATGCTAAACGACGAGTAATTCCGAAAAGAATTTACGTCAAGAGTTTCGAAAACAGTTGTATTTATTTGGACATAAATTTAGTCTTGAATGACTTCTTTTTCAAGAACTAAGGTTTTGTTTTTCTGGAAAAGAATTTTAAGATGAAAATGATTTTCTCTGCGATTTGACGGTTTATTAATGAATTCCAAATGGAAAAGGTTTTTCTGTAAAAGAGTTTTACTTAGCGAAATTATTTCCAAAAACTTGGATAAGTTGGGGAGGTTTTGTTTTGGATTTGTGTTTCACAACAAAAATCATATTAAAGTTGAAAAGTGAACCTAGTAGCCGAGACGTCGGGATTCTAGTGTTCCGTGATAAGAACATGTAGATCTTTGATCCGTGTTATATGTTTTGGACTGTGTGTCCTAAAGTTGAAGTTGTGGATCGTGTGTCCTATAAAAGTTGTGGTGAGTTTTGTGCTCTATAATTTATGAACCTAAGACTGGTGCATCGGTCTAGAGCTTCGTAAATTGCACATTCGGACTTCGTGTCCTATTGTTGAAAATGAAAGACAAACTTAATGTTTAAAGTTGAGATGGTTGTGAGTCTTTGAGCTTCGACAAGGAAAGAATAAACAAAAATAAAATGACGAGAATAAATGTTTTTACATGAATTTTTGGCAGACGTGTCATGAGAATAACGTGGTGCCTTGACGGTCAAGAAACCATGTGCTATTGATCATTGTGCCTTGATGGACAATAAAAACCATGTACGTTGATCATTTTACCTTGTGTTGGATAATGTACCGTGGAAAGTTGAACGTTGTGCCTTTATTTGGCAATTGAGCTTGATCTGCTCATTTAAAACGAAGTTGGGATCTCCAGGGATTAGGAATCAAAGATAGACATTGTATATTGAAGTGTCATGCATTTTTATAAATGACGATGACTGTTGGGTATGAAATCCATTGATAAATTATTGTGTTTATGTTGAGAATTTTATATGTTGTGAATATCTATGTATATGATGTTTTGTGTGTCGTGCATGTGGTTATCATGATAAAACTCGTTTGTCGGTATCCCATCCTTGCGATGTATCTATTTTTCTGGTTTTGTTGTTGTACCTTGGTACATGAGAGCAGATGGTGCAGAGGAGTTTCCAGTTTCGCTCGAGGCGTTTAGCCCCGATCCTTAAAGAGGTCGGTGATAGTAGGAAGGACCATGGAGGTCTTTCCAGTGGATGTTGTATAGAGTGACCGGCTTAGGATTTTCTTTGGGACTGTGTACTTTTGAGAACGTTGGTGTATGGGGCTTGAGAAAATTTATATGATTTTGAGTTGAGTTTCTAATAATGAAACAATTTTACGAAAACTTATAGGTTGTAGTGGTTTGATTTATGAATAAACTAAGTTTATGTTTGTTGTCCAGTATAATGGGATTTTACTATTGTGATGTTTGCATCACCTTTTCGAAGTATTCCGCAAGAAAATTTTTACACCCAAGTTTTTCTAACTGAAAGTAAATAGATTTCGAAAGCAACCACCAAAATCCTTTTTAATTTATTTTCCGCACGTGTTCACGAGGTAATGCCTAAGGGGGGTGTTACATCAATGATTGGAGAACTTACTTTCTTCCTAGGACTTTAAATAAAACAATGTGATGATGGGACTTTCATAAGCCAAACAAAGTACTGCAAAGAACTATTGAAGAAGTTTGGCATGGAGAATGCAAAGGAAATGGCAACTCCAATGAGTCCATCATGTTACTTGGACAAAGATGAAAAACGTAAAATAGTATATATATCCAAGTACAGAGGTATGATTGGTTCCTTAATTTACTTAACTGCAAGTAGACCTGATATAATGTTTAGTGTGTGTATGTGTGCAAGATATCAATCCAACCCTACGGAATCTCACTTAACTGCTGTAAAGAGAATCGTGAAATACTTGCTAGGAACTAAATAAATGGGTTCATGGTATGCTAAGGTATCAACATGTGATTTAATAGGATATTCAGACTCTGACTTTGCTGGATGCAAGTTGGATAGGAAGAGTACTAGTGGAACCTGCCACTTACTAGGAAACTTACTAGTTTCTTGGTTTTGTAAGAAACAAACAAGTGTGGCTTTGTCAACTGCTGAAGCAGACTATGTTGCAGCAGGTAGTTGTTGTGGTCAAATCCTTTGGATGAAACATCAACTCATTGACGATGGTGTTCTCCTAGAGAAAGTGACAACACTAGTGCTATAAATCTAGCTAAGAATTCTATAATGCATTCTAGAACCAAACACATTGAAATAAGACATCATTTCATAAGGGATCACATTCAAAGTGGAGATATGGTTATTGAATATGTTGATAAATCTAAGCAATTAGCTGATATTTTCACTAAACCATTGGCTAAGGAAAGCTTCTATTATATAAGAAGAGAATTGGGAATAATTGATCCTACCTATGCTTGATGTTTTGAATGTTGAATGCATGATAGTTTGATGTTTGTACATCGGTTTGAAAATCGATTAGACTGGGCTAAATCCTATATCACATAGCTAGTACACAGATTGTGCAATCCATTTACAAACCTAGAAATATGATTTTAATGCCCTTACATTGATTATGACATTGATTGATCCAAGCTTTTTAGGCTCAGAAAGACTAGAACATCGATTAGTACATTGATTGTTGAACAAAATCAGAAAGCATGACTATTTGGAAGTCTTTATACATCGATTCCAACATCGATTGACCTGCTATGAAAATCTGAAAATCTCAAACCGATCTGCTATAAATCCATTAGTACATCGATTGAACCACTGATCTCAATAGCACTACTCATAGTAAGTGCTTATGCATCGATTGATACATCGATTTACATTGGATTAAAAATGCTAACCCCGTATATAAATTGATTGTAACATCGATTGAGTGGAGTTTCCAGAACTTGGGACTCACTGAATTGCCCTATACATCGATTGATTGTATACTGCTATTGTTGGACTCTCTGACATAGCTTATACATCGATCGACACATCGATTGAGTTCAAGATTCAAAACTTGGTGCTCTCTGAATCAGGTTATACATCGATTAACACATCGATTGACACACTTAAAATCTCAATCATTATGCTTTGTACATCGATTGACTGATGTGTTAAACAAGCTGAAAACCTTTAATACATCAATTGATACATAGATTGACTGTCATAAGTTTATAAATACCCAGTTTTTCCCTCCAAATCTCACACATTCCAAATCAAATTCTCAAATACCCAAACCCTAGCAGAGCTCGAAAATCACTCCAATGGCTATTGTAAAGCAAAATGGTTCATCTACACCTGTTCCCTCTAACTCCACATCATCATCCTCAACCCAATCCTCCACACCTCAACAAGTTTCCCCCATTACCACACCTTCATGCCCTAAGAGGAAAGAAATGTAGAAAACCCAAATCTCTCAGAGGCAAGAAAAGCTTCGTATCAAGGAACTTGTTAAGAAAAAGTAAGCTAAAGGAAAGGAAAAGGTGGTTGAGTCATCAAAACTAGCACCCAAGAAACAAGAAAAGAAGAAGAAAGTGGTGAAAGAAGCACCAAAGAAGAAGGCTGAACAGAAAAAGAGGAAGAGGACAGAGGAAGAAGAATAAGATGATGATCTCATTACTGAGATTCAGTTGCTCAAGAGGTATTTCTCTGATGAAGAGTATATTAGGTTATACAAAAATGATTTTAAGCATAGAGATACCCATGAAGCAAGAACTGTGGATTTCAACTACTTTAAGGCAAATGGTTTTACATTTCACAAGATTTTACAAGATTATAAACTGAGTGACTTCCTACAAACCAAGAGTGACATTTATCCAACCTTGATTAAGGCTTTCTACCGCACTCTAGAGATGGAATCTGTAGGATTTTCTGCTGAGGTCAAGAATAAGAGGATTAAAATGACCTTTGATGAATTCTCACAATTCACTGGTCTAGAATATTTGCGAAGCAACATGGCTGGAATTGGTCCTGAAAGTGCATGGTTAAAGGCCTATGATAAAGAAGAAGCCAGGAAAGTGCTGCTAGTTGAAAATGAACCAGTTGGGAGGTTGATTAATATCAGCACCATGCATGTCCAGCATAGGCTACTTCAATATGTGCTAAGTAGGATGCTCCTATCAAAGTCAGGTAACCATGCCGTTCTACAAAATGATAACATTCTGATGTTGTGGGCAATGATTGAGAAGAAACAGCTTAGCTGGAGCTACATCATTGTGAGGTATATGGTAGATTGCAAGATAAGTGGTGCTACCTTGCCATACCCTGGTCTAGTTGTGAAGTTTCTTGAAAACTTTGGAGTCTCCATGGAACATGAGGAGAGATTCCAAGCTAGACAAGTCACTCAAAAATTTAGTGAGGGGGCCATTATCAAAATAAAATTTGCTAAGAACTCAGATGGTGAATGGATATGAGTGACTGGAGATGAACCAAGGGCTCCAGTGGAAAACACTGAAATGAATGCTAAAATGGACAAGCTGGTCAAAATGATATAAGCATTTGAAACAAGGCAAAACAAGCAAAATCTGATGTTCAAGAAGACTTTAGACTGCATGAGTCTGGAGATCAACACTCTTGAAGGGCAGATGGCCACCATACATCAACACCTAGGAATTCCCATCACTGCACCTTCACCTCCATAAGTGACTCCAACTTCTGAGGATGTTGTGAAAATAGCAAGGGAGGCTGCTACTGCTACTGCACCTGAACAGAACACTGAAGAGCCAAGGAACAATGAAGATGCTTAGCTCTAGGGTCTCTTATTGTGTCTAGGATGGTTATTTTGGATTTTGTTTGCTTGTTATTTTTTTTTTTGAACTATACCTTGTTGAAATCAATGAATGTATTCTCTGAATGACTATTTTGTTGAATGAATGAGTAAGCTACGAACCTTATTCATATTTCTTTAGTATGTACCTTGTGTTTAATGTTTATATGATTTACATCTCCCATGGATTCTTTTTTATAATGACAAAAGGGGAGAAAGGGTACCATACTATGATATGAACTAATAATGAAATGAACTAATGATCCTAAATCATGATCTTAAAACTGTCAATTAGACAGGAGGAGTAAAATAAAACCACTACTGCATTATAAACTCTGATATATCAATTACTTCATTTGTTACTGAATATTAAAAATGTAAAGTATGGTAAGTTTGTCATCAATCAAAAAGGGGGAGTTTGTGGATAAATGACCTATTATGTTTTGATTAATGACCAAACTTAATTGATTATCACTTTGATTAACTAACTACTTGCCAAGTTTAAGTGTTTTTATAAGATATCAATAGAGCAAGGAAGTGGATGCAAAGTGCGATACCCCTTCTTGGGTCATCACATAGTAACACGTTTCGGAAAAAAATAAACTTTAGTTATGATGGTTACTTTTGGAAAATAATATTTTATAACACTTTTCTTAATACCCAAAAATGGTGATGATTTTTTTTCTTTTTAACTTAACATACAACATCATACGACAACATACTCAACATAACATATATGTATATATATATATATATATATATCATCATATGCATCTACAGTTTGGTACAAACTATATAACTATACAGGGCCTTTATCATACTAGGCTATTCAACATAACAAAGTAAGGAAATAAAAATGTATAACAGACACGTAGCGAATCGTCTATGACCATATAACAAAAACATGGCTCTCAGTAGCCAGAAAAGACTGACAAAATCACTACCCAAAAATGGAATCTAATTACAGTTGGTCAACATCTAGTGATACCGATTGGGAAGACCATGGTGGTCAATATCACTCCCCATAGAAGTACCGGATGAAGACACGACTGCACCCTCGTCTGGTGAATCATCATCGCCACCAAGAGGAATGTACTCGGGCACATCCTCAATGAACTCCTCCGGATCTTCCTCCGGATCTATAATCATCTCCTCTGGGGTGATGCCAGTGCTGGTGCTGCCTCAGCTAACGGTTGTGCCTCAAGCTCCCCATGATCAACCAAGTGCTGCAGTAGAAACTACATCAGAGGTAAAGATACCTCGGTAGTCTCCATCATCCGATGCCCACGCTGTGGCCCCGTCACCATGGTGCCCTCTACAGTACGTATATGTCGGGTATAAGTCATGCTGTGGGATCCCGGGTTAATAACCCACGCGTTGATGTTCTCAGTATCCTCAAAATGGAGGGAACGAACCCCTGTGTGTGCCAGTGGCATCATCGGATCCATCTATACTCAGATAGAATATACACCCATACAGAAAAAGAGACCAACAATAAAATGTGCAAGGGTGAGAACCAATATATGGATTTTAAAATGATGACCATATACACGACACTCAAATACCATTTAACATGTATATTCAAAGATAAACAATTTATTTATCCAAGGGTTTCGTACCCGACAGTCGTCGTCGTTTTAAAAAAAACAATGACACTTCTATATTCATCAACTAACTTTGGAACCTAATCTCTGTAGCTTCAACCACCAAATAAATGAGCTGATCAGGCTCTCGTTACCAAATAAGGCAGAATCATTGCCAATAAGACAGGTTTTAAATTAACCATATCACTGTCCAAAATTAGGCACAGTGATTACTATTTATAGTATATGGTTTCGTGGTCATATGTCCATCAAGGCACAGTGATGCAAACTTCATGAATACTTGCCATCAAGCATTCAAGTCCCATGCAAAGGCACGTCTGCCCAAAAATGTATGTAAAAGATTTTGTTCACGTCATTTTCTTTGTGTTCAATCTTTCCTTGTCAGAGCTAAAAGTCTCACGACCAATCCACCGTTTTAAACTTTTAAGTTTAATCCATCATTCCAAAAATAACTGACTCCAAGTCAAAAATGTGCAAATCACAAAAATCTTGATCGATGCATTAGTCTTAGATACGTAGATTTTAGCGCACAAAAATAAATACACGTTTTATAGGACATCTAGTCCATAACTTCACCGTTGGGACACATTGTCCACATCGTTTAGCACTAGAACCCCGACGTCTCGGCTTCTAGGTCCGTTTTTCACCTTTAAAATTGT
This sequence comes from Sophora flavescens, assembly GCA_030762895.1. Lineage (NCBI taxonomy): Eukaryota > Viridiplantae > Streptophyta > Magnoliopsida > Fabales > Fabaceae > Sophora > Sophora flavescens. The sequence goes on from CM061066.1 coordinate 122,819,206, forward strand.
TTTTGTTCTGTGAAACACAAAACAAAACAAAATTTCCTCAACTTATCCAAGTTGTCGGAAATTACACCGTTGTTTACAAAAAATCTTTTTACGTTGGAAATTCGTTTTATAAAATCGTCAAAATCCCTTAAAAATCATTTTCTTTCAAAAATCAATATTTTGAACTTAAAATCATTGCTTTGAGACAATTTTCTCCATTTTTGATAATACCTCTATAAATATTGTCGGAATTATCCGACGTTTGACGTCCTAAAAATGTTTTTAAGTCAAAACATGACTTTTCTAATAAAATAATTTTTCCAAAACCCTAATAAAATTATTTTTGAAATTTATTTTCTTAAAATAAAATTTTCTAATATTTAGAAATTTCTTACTTACAAATTAGCAGTGCTAAAATATTTTCACGGTTACGTCCTCACTATGAATCTTAAAACACTCTTACGTCGTTAAATCATTAAAATAATATTTATTTTCACTATTATCCATTTTTCACCAATCAAATAATTAAGTAATAATATATTACTACTTTCCACTAATTTAAACTCATTATTTCATAAAAATCTTTTTAATGCTTTTAACCTCGTATTTAATTGAGCACTGATCACTGTCAGGCTTTTCAATCCACAACCAACATCAATAACAATCATGCCAATAATATAGAAAATAGAAATTAATGACATGTCACAAAATATAACAACAATTAAATGCAGATAAATAAATATTTAAAAGCAGGTAATTAAAAAGTAAATAATGCTAACTACGTAAGAATCACATACACCCAATAATTAATACAGACCACAGACAATTGCACACAGCTATCGGAAAAACCCCTCAAGTAATCCCCTTACCTCTATAATATTTTCCTCAGATAAATCTTTCGTCGCAAATCCAATCGTCGGTAACACACGTACCCAATAAACTAGCTTATCGTTCAACAAACACAACAACTAATCAACAATCAAACAACTTAAAAACACCTAATTACCTACATGTTGGTTTCGGCATTAGGGTGTTAAAATAGCTAAAAATTTCTAAAATTCCTAAGCTTTTGGATTAGCGATTCTTAATCACTTAAAACCCTAAATCAACACTAAAGTTACAAGGATTGAAATAAAATACTCCAATCCTCCAACAAACCAAATTCGGCCATGAGCAAAAATATGGTTTAGAGATTTTAATTTTATTCAACAATCATCGATTCAATACATATATGAGCCATAAGATTGAATCAAGCAAGATTAGTTAAAAAGAATGAACAAAATCCTCCCCCCACAAAAGCTAGGGTTCGACCTTAACAAGATCAAAAGGCAAGAAATTTTAGTTTGATGCATACTCTTGGATCTTGAATATAGAGAGGATACTAAGATCATGGAAATTGGTTTCATTCTCATTAGATTTTTATATGATTTGCTATGAATTTTTGAAATTAGAAACCCTAAGATGACATATTATGAACAAGGCTTCAAAACACAAAAATAATTGAAGAACATCATAATAATTATGTGAGAAGAGTATGACATACCTCTTGGAATTGAAAAATGAGCAAGGAATCAAACACTTCCTTCACAAATCAAGGCTATGGAACTTAAGCTTTTTAAGTGAAAAAGATGAACAACCAACGAAGAAGTTGAAGCTTGGCTTTTCAAGCAAGAATATGGGCTCCTTGGAGGGTTTGGGCCATGGGATTTTTTTTTTGGGGGGGGGGGGGGGGTGAATGGGTCAAAGGCATAAAATTCTAGGGACAAAATGGTAATCGTGTACAATGGCAAATTTGTGATTAAAACCAACATTAAGGACATAATAGTAAATTACCTAAAAAGCCACATGACTCTAGTGAGTCATCCTCATGAGTTGTAACACCCCGACTTTTCGCTGTTTTCTAATATCAGAAATTTATATAATTATGTTTATATTTTTATCTGAGACTTAGAAAACCATTTTAAATAAACGGAGTTTACCACTCAATCCTACTTGAATGTAGGAAGCTATGATTAAAATTTAGGTTGGAAAGTCAAAGCAAACCCTACCGAGAATTCCATTGACAGTATAATAATACTGCTCAAAAGACCTAATTTTAATTCATGAACGAAAGATTTAAGTTTAGTATTTTATTTTCTACAATTCTGTATTTTTAGAATTTTTTTTTAGAAAAAAATAAAATAATTGACGTATTATGGGCGGAATGCGTAATCGGGTAGACGACGGAAGGGAAATTAGAGTTTCTAAGAGCCGATAGAGGTTTTAACTTAGGATTTTGAGATGATTCAAGGGGATGAATCATATTTTTAAGTCTAGAAGGTTTTTCAGGGTTAAATAGAAAATTTAGAAATTTTACGGTTAAGTCTCTGAACTTTCTGTAAATTACCCTTTTGTCCCTAAATTAGTTTTTTAAGTTTTTCCAAGTGGAATGGGCTAGAATTCTTGTTTCTAATCTTAAATGGTCGTGGCTTAGAAGCCCAAACTTTTCTAGTTCATAGTTTGAGTTCAAAAAGCCATTAAAGTTTCCTTAAGTTTCCTATCTTAAGCCTAATGCTTAAATTTTCAAGTGGGACCCACAAGAATGAATCCAAGCCCAAAATAACCCAGCCCATGCCCAAGCCCATGAGGATTTGTGGCTGCCTCATTGTTGTTGGATGTATCATGATGATTCTAGAATTTTCTACAAGTTTCTACATTATCCTACATTATCCTTGATTTTTCTACAATGTTCTTGATTCTTCCTAAATACATTGAATTATCTTAACTTGTCTTTCACTCATCAAATCAGCCAACCAAGTCAAGATAAGCTAGCATTTAATGTGGCAAAATCATCATCATGACATTTTATTGACTATTTGCAAACTAGTCCTTCAACTATTGGAATCTTTGCAATTTGGTCCTTAGAACTTAATTGCATTTTGATCCTTGAACATGAAAACTCACCATCATCTAGAGTCTTCCAACATTGACGCCACTCTCACTATAAATACCCTACTCTCACTTTTCATTTAGTTTCTTTTGTCATTTGCTTCCAAAACTCTAAAGTTTACAAGTTCCTTAGTTCTAAGTTGTAAAGCAAGTTCCTGGATTTCCTTTGTCTTTGATTTTCAAGAGGTAAATCCTAATCTTCATTCTTAATCATGCCTATGTTCTTTAGTAAGTTTCTTGATTCAAGGCTTGTATCATAGTTGTTTATCACTTTAAAGTTTCTAACCCTAGAACTTTGAAAAGTCATAATAAATTCTAGAAAAATTTAATAAGGATGAAACCACTTTCTATCTTCTTGATATCATGCATATTATCTAAATCCAAGAGCATGATGTAATCAAAAATTTCTTTCTTGAAAACCTAGCTTTGGCCGAACCTATCACCTTAGGGTTGGTAGAGTTTTGTTCATGTGTTTTCATGTATGATCATGTATTCTATATGGCATGTATGACTACACACTCTAATCCATGTTAGCCTCTTAAAATGAATATTTTACTCAAAAATATTTGTTTTGTCCGAACCCTAAGTGGGTAAGTTTTGTTGAGTTTTGTTCATGGTTTTCATAAATGATCTTAGAAATCAATCTCTTAGTATGTATGCTTTATAAATCCAAGTTGATTTGTTAAACTAAGAACCCTAGCTCTATGAACCTATTAAGGCCGAATCTATGTATAAAAGAGTTAGGAAGTTTTGAGTTTTAAACTTAGTTATTTAGTCACTAATCTATGATTTAGGTTAATCAAGGATCATTAATCCATAACTTAATCATGATTAGAAGTTTTAGTCATTCAAAAACCCTAGAGGCCGTGACTATGTATTAAGGTTTAGAATGTTTTAGTTTCTTGATTTGTAACTATTTGGTTATAATGATTGAAGGTTAGTTGAGTATGACGTTTTCGAGGTAACTGAAATTCCGAAGGAGTCTGTAAGTTTATCAGTGAGTCTTCAACAGGTAAGGGGAGCTTACCTGAGGGATTTTTCTTAATAACTATTTGCTTGTGGTGTGGTTTATATGATTTATATGTGGTTGTGGTTATTGGTTTTGTTAGTGGTGTGGTTTATATGATTTATATGTGGTTGTGGTTATTGGTTTTGTTATTTACGTGGTGTGGTTTATTTGTGTATTGGTGTGGAGTTGTGTTTAATTTATTTAATTATTTGCAATTGTATATTATACTGCTATGATGCATGATCTGCCTGGGAAATATCTGTAATATAACTGTTGGTTGATGTGTGCGAAGCCTGACAGTGGTCAGTGCTCAATTAAAGTTAATCGGATAAAAGATTTAAGAAGCTACACAAATTATATTCAATGTTTTAACGGCAAAATATTGATATATAATATTAAAGGAATTTTATTTTGAGGAAAATAAGGAGTTTTGGAAAATATTATTATTTTAATAATCTATTTCAGGAAAAGGGAATTATGAGTCACAATGAGCGCGAAACCGTGAAAATATTTTAGCACTGCTAAATTTTACGTAAGAAACCCGGAATATTACAAAATATTCTTTTATAAAAGTAATTGGTGAAAATAAGTTAATCATGATTTTAGAAAATTAATTAAGTGGAAAAAGTTAAGTTTTGGCTTAAAAAGCCTTAAAAATAATATTTGACGGCAAATTTGGAAAAGTGTAGACGGCAAGTATTTTTGAAATGGCAGTGCATATTTTGAGGAGAATAAACCTCAAGTGACTCATTGGTTTATGAAAAACTAAGTTTTATGATTTAAGGATTTTATAATGAATTTCTACCTTGGAAAAAGAATTTATGAAAAAAATCAAAAGTTGATTCAACCGTGTTGAAAGTACAGTTGGACTTAGTAACCGAGATGTCGGGGTACTAATGTTCTTATGACGTTATCCTATTTTGGATTTGTTTTTCACAGACAAAGACGAAGTAAACGACGATATGGAACTTAGTAACCGAGACGTCGGGGTACTAGTGTTCTTATGACGTTATAGACTTGGTGTCTAGTAGGTAGACAGTGTGTCTACTTTACGATGTAATAATCGACGGTAAAAGATTTATGATGTTTTCTATCACCACGAACCTAAGACTGATTGAAAGGTCTAAGGGCTTCGTGATTGAGCACTCGGGCTATGAGGTCCTGTGTTGTTAATAAAAGTTGTAAAGATGTTTAAAACGAAGATGGGTCATAAGCTTTTGAGAGCTTTGACAAATAAAGATTGAACACAAAGAAAACGACGAGAACAAAGTGTTTTTCTTGCATGCATTTTGGCAGACGTGCCTACGAGGTTAATCATGATATCTTGAGGATGTTCATGTCTCGACGTATTTGTTAATCATGGTATCTTTATAATATTCCTGAAATCGACGTGTTCATTGTGCCTTTGGGCAATCGACGTTCAATGAAATTCATTGTGCTCAAGGCAATCGACGTACAATGAAATCAGGGTATTTTATGATATCCATGTAATCGACGTATTCATTGTGCCTTTGGGCAATTGACGTACAATGAAATCAGGGTATTTTATGATATCCATGTAATCGACGTATGATATCCATGTAATCGACGTATTCATTGTGCCTTTGGGCAATCGACGTACAATGAAATCAGGGTATTTTATGATATCCATGTAATCGACGTATTCATTGTGCCTTTGGGCAATCGACGTACAATGGAATCATGGTATCTTATGATATTCATGAAATCGACGTGTTCATTGTGCCCTTGGCAATCGACGTACAATGAAGAAAATCCATAAATCGACGTTCTCACTATTCCAGACAGTGGGCTATGATAAAATCGACGTGCCTCTGTTGGTAAAAATCGACGTGCCTCTGTTGGCAAAAATCGACGTGCCTTTGTTGGCAATCGAGCTTGATCAGCTCATTTTAAATGACGTTGGGGATCTCCAAAGATTAGGTATGAATGTTTAGATGATGTTTTGAAGTGTTCATGCATAGTTTTCCAATGTTGATGTTTGGGGTGTGAAACCCACTGATAAACTGTATGCTATAATTGAGATGTTTATGTATATGTGTATGTGTCTTGTTTTGTGCGAGCATTTGGTTATTTTGTTAAATCCATATATTGGCGTCTCACCCTTACAACACATATCAGAGATGCACAAGGGATAAGATTTCTACAAGAAGGAGAAGGCTGTCTAGTTCAAGGCATGTTGTGCTGCTCCAGTTGACGGTAGTGTCAGTTAGTTACGACCAGCTTAGGTCCTATGGAGTTATGTTATGTTTTGAGAGTCACTAAACTGATAATGATATAGGTGCGAAGACATATGAGGCAGTATAGTTGTATAACTTATATACAGTATGTAAGTATGTGTGGTTTGATTTCGTTGTTGTTGTCTTGAGGATTAAAAGGAAAAAAAAAATTATCACCATATTTTGAAAAGATGAACGTTAAGAAAACAATATTTTCCGGAAGCAACCAGCAAATTAAATTTTATTTCCTTAAACGGGTAGTAATGTGATGACCTGAATTAGGGTGTCACATGAGTCACCATGAAAAGACTAACCTTTTATCCGTTAGCGGGTCCCTGAAATCCCGTTTCCAGCTCCGTCGTTTGCCCGATTTCGTATAACGCCCGCATAATATATATTATTTCATTCACGAGTCAAAATTAGGTCATTTGAGCAGTAAAATTCTTACTGTCATTAAAACGCAGACCGAGTTTCGTCTGAATCTTCGACCCAAAATTTAATCATAACTCTCTACGGTAAAGTAAAGTATGGATATGATATTGGTTTATCCAAAATCATTTTCTAAGTTTTAAAATAAAAATATAAACATTTCTGTTTATTTTACTGATATAAAATATTAAACAGTGAAAAACCGGGTGTTACACAAAGGATCGTAGAAGAAAAGCAAGGATCTTGAAGGAAGGGTTGAAGATAAAGAACCATAAAGATGAATCTCAAAGAATCTCAAGCAAGGATTATTAGGATTACTATGTAAAATGTAACACCCTAGTTTTTACACATATGATTAATTATTTTATTTGGATGTTTATGTTTATTTTGTTATGTGGTTTAGTTTGAGTAATTAAATTACTCTATTCAAATTATTTTATTGGGTGCATTAGCACTGACTTATTTCAGTAAATGCACGCTTACTAGACAATAATTCACATTATTGTCACTATTATTATCAGTACAGAAAAATGTTTTAAATAATATGATTAAGAGAAAAGCATTTCCATATTTTTATTCTATTTAATTTTAGATTTGAAAATAAACTGGTTTGACATTAATCGGAGATTAAATATTGGACCGTGGATTTTCTTAGTTGATCAATCCAACTATCAATCTCTACTTTATTTCAAATTTTGAAACTATATATTTGTCACCCTTTATTTTTAGATTCAAGAACTAAAAACATGTTTATTTTTAGGCTTAATATTTATCACTCATTTTGTACCCACTAATAGAAAAAATTAGAATTCTCTCTCCTCTCTCTCTTAGTAACCCGATTACCCCCACACACACACACACTTTTTTTTTCACTTTTCTCTGGTACTATCTTCTACATCTTCCTCCCTCTCCCTTCATCTCCCTCCTCCTCTCTAACCCACCCAACTCTTTCCTTCCTCCTTCAACCAGACCACACTTCACCCTGCACCACGGCCTGGACCGCGACCACCGTTGACCATGCCGCATGAGGAGGAAGAGAAAGTCGCGCCCCAAGTCTTTTTTCACGCGTCCAGTTCGTTCCGCCGCTGCGCTGCCGTCGTGGGTGTACCATTTGGTTGCCGTTCCGTCGCGCCATGGAGGGAGGAGACGAAATCGAGTTCGGATTAGGTTAGTTCCTCATATGGGTCGTCATTTCAGTCACGAAACGGAACTCCGTCGTTGCTGCCGCCATCCTCAACCATTGCTGCCGCGTCGGTTGGCCTTCAACAACCACCATGACATCTTCTTCTTCCTTGGGTAAGTGAAAACCTCATCTATTTTGCTTAGATTCAAAAATACCCAAATTGATTTTGAAACCCTAACTTTTCATCATACTTTAATCATGAAATTGGTTCGGTTTTAGTGCATTTGGGACTTGTAATTAATGGTTTCTAAGGTTAATTTTATGATTCTCTATTTAAATCAAGTTTTCCCCAAATTGCTCTTTGAACCCTAAACCCCAAATTAGGACCTTTAATTTGAGATTTCTAAGTTCAATTTCATGTTGCTCAAACCAAATCAAATGTTCCCCAATTTTAATTATGGATCCTTTTTACCCAAATCGATATTATTGAGAAATCGATTCTATTTGCTGAATTAAATGTATGGTTTCTTTGGATTATATGTTTTGAGGATGAAAATTGAATTGGTGAATTTGTTTGTTGTTATCATGCTTGGTTTGTGTCTCCGTGATGTTGAACACGACTATGCTTACTTGGTGGAGTAGAGTTTGCACTCTTGGAACTAACGTGAGCATTAAGACGAGGATCCTTTACTTGTCTTCAAAGGTAAGGGGAGCTTGCCTAGGGATATTCAATGACTATATGCATGTGTGTATGTGTTTAATTGAGTGTTGTGAATATTATCATGATATTGAGCCAATACTTGAATAACTTGTTTACTTGAACTATTGTGGTTATTACTTGGAGTTGAACATTACTTGTTTTAAGGTGTTATGAATTATATATATGTGATGAACTATCATTAACTGTAATATTATTATTGTTGTGAATATATTACTGTTAATTGAAGTTTGCGAAGCCGGACTTGAGTCTGTGCCCAATGACTATAAGGATTAAAAGCCTTAATAAGCATTGAATAGAACTTTGAAAGTTTTGGGTTCACTTAAAAAAGTTCCTTGTTTAAAGTGCTTACCTCAGAAGAATAAGATCTTGGTTTTTAGAAAAATGTTGAAGTGATTTTGAGTTGAAGGAAACTGCATTTTTATGATCAAAAGTTTTGTACGAGAGAAAACCTTTTCGAACGGTGTGTTTTATGAAGGAAAGACCCTTTGAAAATATTTGACTTTATTCCATCAAGGATTTCAAAAGCAAACGAATTTTCAAATGTTTTATAAAAGACTTTGTAAAGGAAAAGATTTTCTCCTAAATGATTTAGAAACGTTCCGGTTACTTGGATAAGTGACCGAGGTTTTGTTTTGGTTTTTGATTTTCACTGAACGAAAAGTAAGCACATGTGAAAGAGAATGCTAGTTCGCGAGACGTCGCCTCTAGTATTCAGTTGTATGCACGTGATCTGGGATCCGTGTTAAGAATTATGGACCAAGGGTCCCAATCGTGATATTATGGGCCAGGAGTCCTGATTTTGGAATTGAGGACTGTGTGTCCTAATTTTGTTGTTATGGGCTAGGAGTCCTTATCATGTTGAAGTAAAACATGGATAAAATTATAATTGTTTCTATGACCATAACCTTGGACTGCGGCATCGGTCTAAGGTGTTGTGATTGAGCACTCGGACTGCGTGTCCTGTGTTATTGATTTTCAAGTAATGAAAATTATGAATAGTCGTTAGCTTTGGGCTTCGACAATGGAAAAGAGTGAACACAAAGAGAAGTCTCGATAACGAAAAGTCTTTTATTCATATGCATTTCCCCTTAGCAGACGTGCTTGAGTTATCCGAATACCCGCTTAAGATGTGGTATTCGATGAGGTATACATCCGAATGGCCGTTATAAGGGATTCATGATGTTGTTGATTCGGGTGCATGAGGTGATGGAGACGATTTTCCAAACGGGGCGTATGAGCCTGATCAGCTCTTTCTTTCTTAATGATAAAACGGTGTTGGTATCTCATGAGATTAAGTTTAGAGCCTAATTATTGAAGTGTCATGCATTCTCTTTATAAAACTGATTGTTCGAGTATGAAACCCACTCATATAACACTTGTCATTTTATCTCTAAATAATAATTAAATGTTAATGTGCTGAGGTGATGTATGTATCGTGTATATGGTTGTTATGTGATATATCCATTTGTCGGTATCTCACCCTTACGGATATATCAGGTTTCTTCTGGTCTGCTATTGTACCCTGGGTACTTTAGTACAGATGGTGCAGATGAGTCTTCCTAAGTCACTCAGAGACTTAGATCTGGTTGTTTGATGAAGTATTTGATTGTGGAATGATCACGTGAGTTTTCCTCAGGAATAACTTTTAGAACGACCAACTTAGGGTTTGAGACTTAGATTTTTGATAGTATGTATGAGTACGACCTAGAGAGTCTTTATTTTAAAATGGAATGTTATGGCTCGGAGAGCATCTCTTTTGAATGAAAACCTAAGCTTTTCCTTTTGGTCATGTATAACTTATTGATGTAACTATTTTTAGTATATTACTGTCTGGTGGTATTTGGTGTTACTGGAATTCTGGAATGAAGATGTAACTATTTTAGCAGGTGTCATTTTACTTGGGATGTCCGAATTATAGAGGAGACTCTGTCGAAATTTTTGTAAAAATACTAGCTTTTATTCAAGTATATCTCTAAATTAAATAGGCTTGCCAGGCTAGGATTGTAAGCCGGTGTGCCGATCAAGGCTTAGGTTTGGGGTCGTGCCAAATTTTTATACCCAATTTCAAACGCTTATGTACTTATATAAATTATTTTCTGAAAGCAACCAGCAAATTATCTTTTTAATTTAAATTCCGCATGTGTTACGTAGTAATGCCCTAGTGGGGGTGTTACATAAAGGAAAACTTTAAGTTTTTCTCTTTGATTTAGCTCTCTAAAAACAATCAAAATGGTTTTCACAAATTAAAATGAACTTGAAATGAAAAAGGATTAATTGAAAGTTCTGTACATCTATTTGTACATAGATGTACTTTTAGTTAATTAACTAACTTTTAATGAAAACATATGTGTACATCTATGTATAAATGTTATACATCAATGTATATATCGATTGATTCTGGACTTACTTGATCAGTATGCAAATCAGCTTCTGTAAATCGATTGCTACATTGATGTATAAGACCAAACAAAAGCCAAGACTTTTTGAAACATGCATACAATCGATTGGTACATCGATGCATATGCAGAACAGAAGTAAAGTCTTTTTGAAATGATGAAACAATCGATTGATACATTGATGTATAAGCCTAAACAGAGGCTAGTACTTTTGACAATGATCATACAATTGATTGATCAATCGATGTAAAGACTTTTGGGCTGAGAATGCACATGTTCTTCAAGAACACAATCAATGTACATATCTGTGTATTATTCACAATCAAGAATTTTCAATAACACAATCGATTTGGTAATCAATGTCTCGGTTATAAAAATGGAAACTTTGTTTAATACATCGATTACACAATCGATTGACTGATAACTGAATTTTTCAAGAAAGTTTGTTTTGATCTTAACTGACTTTTAAAGTATGCCGAACAGATATATTTTGGAATACAACGATATAAAGGCATAGGCAAACACTTTCTGAATAACAATTCATTCAATACTGAGATTAAACACGAATTTCTTTAAGAGATCTTATCATTGAGAATACTTGAGTTTTTTTATTAGAACTTCAATTTGTAATATCTGATTTCTTAGAATCTGATTCAAATCTTTTCTTACTACAAAAGAAAGATAAGAGAGAAGGTTCTCTCACTGTTTAGATCAAGAGTAGAAGGGACTCTTGGTGGTTTGACAAAAGTAGAAAGGACTCTTGGGAATTGCAATATTTCTTTGTGTGAAAAGCTATCAATTGGGTAGAAAGAACCTAGGAGTTGAAGCTTGTAAAGGATCTTGTAATGGGATTACAAGAAAACCTTACGAGGGGCATATATGCTTATTGTATGTAGGCAGATGGTTTTTATTTTGTTCCTTACTTTAAGAGCTTATTTAATACTATGTAAGTGTCATGGTGTCAATTATTTAGTACCCAATTTATACAAACTTGGGTTACATATGCTGGAGTTTTTATTGAATATTAAATTATTAATAGATCACAGGCACATTTAAAAGCTTACCATGGCATGTTAAGAAGAGAAGCTTATTGTGTTTTTAGTTTAATGAGTACTCTTTTTTATTTTTGTTGCTCTGTAGATATAAACAAAATTAAGAAAGACATATTAGCCTTGACTTTTGACCATCCTCCATTTTTCTATTATTCATAACAGATCTTATAGGTTGCTAGATGGAATCAAAAAGCAAGACCAATGGTTATTGGAGCAAAATGACAAGTTGAGTGTTTCTTAAGAAGTGAATTTGGCTATTGTGGCAATATGGGATGGATTAACTGACCGTGTAACTCAACTGGCTACTCATGCTTCCGATGCTTACTATGATGGATTGATCAACGAGAGGCAAAAGAATGAGTTAGAGAAGGCTCGGTTGGAAGTAGTTAGATTTACAAAGATGTGGGATTGGAGTGAAGAAATAGATGCAAGAAACAGGCTCTTACAAATGTTGAAAAACATGTCTGGCCTCGCTACTTTGTATGATTATACAAGGAAAGCTCCATATGAAGATCATTTGGTTGCTAAGTTCTTGAACTTTTCTGAGGTCAATAAAGTCCCGAGGGTGAATCAATGATTTGTGTATGAGGTTTGTACTGATGTTGTGGAGGTTGCGTTACATGCTGATGTGATGAAGACTATGAAGCATAATTAAGGTAGAAGAGTTGGTAAGAAAGGGAAGGTGTTGTTGTACCAAGGTCAGCATTATTTGAGGGATGGTGTGGTTCAAGTTGAAGATTGGGTGAGGACGTTGAAATGGGAAGGGATTGAAGACAAAATGAGGAAAAGAGTATCATCCTCATCTTACTATAAGAATCCCACAATTTAATAGTTAGTAGGAAAGGTTGAACCATTATTTTAGTCTTTGAAATTGTGAGCAACAGTCATAATAGTCACAATTTCACATTAGTGTATTCATTCTATTATTATTGTTGTCTTATATCCATTCCTTCTATTAATTGTATGAATTTTGTAACACCCCCTTGGACATTACTTTGTGAATAGGTGTGGAAATAAATTAAAAAGAGAATTTTTTAGTTGCTTTAGAAAATTGATTTATTTTAAGTCAGAAAATCTGGGTGTAAAAAAAATTCTTTTTAACACTTCGGAAGATTGTGATACACACAACCAAAACAGTGTGTTTACACTTTACCTCACAACACACATATACAAATTTATATTTATAAACAAACCTTCTACAACGTACAAGTTTTTCTTAAAAGTCTTTTCTTATAAAATATATGAAAACTATTATGACCCACATGCTACACTTTTTAAAACATACATCCTCAAACATAAACCTAAGTTGGTCGCTCTACAAGACACTCACTGATAAGACCCCGTGATCATCCCTATGATCACAAATCTTTTTCCTCAATTTGGACTTAAGTCTCCAAGTGACTTAAGGAACTCTTCTGTAACATCTGCACTCGTGTATCAAGGTAAAACAGCAAAGTCAGAAGAACAAGTATATGCAAGGGTGAGAACCAAAATATGGATTTTAAAACGATAACTACATGTGCGACTCACAAAACAACACATAACATATATAGTTATAATAACATCAATGTTAAAAAAAACTAAACAAATAGTTTATCAAAGGTTTTCATACCCAACAATCATCGTCATTTTAAAAACAATGACACTTCTATACTCATCATCTAACTTTAGTACCTAATCTCCGGAGCTTCAACCACCAAATAAATGAGCTGATCAAGCTCTCGTAGCCAAATAAGGCAGGTTTTAATCATTGCCAAATAAGGCAGGTTTTAAATTAACCATAGCACTGTCCAAAACAAGGCACAATGGTTACTATTTATAGTATATGGTTTCATTATCCATCAAGGCACAATGATGCAACGTCATGAATACTTGCCATAAAGAATTCAAGTCCAAATGGGTAGGCACGTCTGTCCCAAAAATGCATGTAAAACTTTTTGTTCACATCATTTTCTTTGTGTTCATTCTTTCCTTGTCGGAGCTCAAAGACTCACGACCAATCCAACGTTTAAACATTCAAGTTTAATCCATCATTCCAATAAAATAGACTCCAAGACAAAATGTACAATTCACGAAATCTAGACCGATGCACCAGTCATAGATACGTAGATTTTAGTGCACAAAATAAATTCAATGTTTTACAAGACATGTAGCCCATAACTTCACCGTTGGGACACACCGTCCACACCGTTTAACACTAGAACCCCGACGTCTCGGCCTCTAGGTCCGTTTTCATCTTTAAAATCATTTTCGTTCTGTGAAACACAAATCAAAAATAACATTTCATCAACTTATCCAAGTGGTTGGAAATAACACCGTTGTATAAAAATACTTTACATAAAATCTTTTTACGTTGGAAATTCATTTTATAAAATCGTCAAAATCACTTAAAACTCATTTTCTTGCAAAAATCTATATTTTGAACCTTAGTCCAATAAAATATCGTTTTGAGACTAATTCTCTATTTTAACTAATATTACTGTTTTTAAGAATACTTCTGTAAATATTGTCCGAATTGTCCATCGTTTGACGTTTTAAAAACGTTTTAAGTCAAAATATAACTTTTCTAGTAAAATAATTTTCCCAACACTATAATAAAATTATTTCTGAAACTTATTTTTTTAAAACAACATTTTCTAATATTTAGAAAATTCCTACATATAAATTAGCTGTACAAAAATATTTTCACGGTTACGTCATCACAATGGCTCATAAAACATTCTCACATCGTTAAATCATTAAAATGATCACATTTTAATTTATTCCTCATTTCTAACAAATTAAATACTTAAGTAATATTATATCACTATTTCCTATCACTTGAACTTATTATTCCATAAAAAGCTTTTTAATGCTTTTAACCTCATATTAAATTGAGCACTGACCACTGTCAGGCTTTTCTATCCACAATCAACATCAATAAAAATTTCGTCAATAATATAGAAAATAGCACAATTAATGACATGCAATAAAATATAATCACAATTAATGCAGATAAATAAATAAAAGCAGATAATTTAAAAGCAAATAATACTAACTACGTAAAATAATAAATACAGCCAATAAATAATACAGACCACAAACAAATTACATACAGCTTTCAGAAAAACCCCTCAGGTCCCCTTACCTCTTGCAGATTTTTCTTGCCGAATTAAAGTTTCTTCAAATGTCCTGTCTCCGCAAAACACGTACACGATTCACACAACAATTTATCCTTCAACAAACCACAAAAAAATTAACAGCAGAAAACAAATAAAGTCACCTAATTCCTACGGCTTGGTTCGGCCATGATGGATTATTTAGTCTAGATATCTCAAAATTATACATACTCTTAGATCCATGACCTTAGAGTAGTATAGAGTTATGAACAGTGATCATAAGTTGAAAAATAAAACAAAATCATCCAAGTTCTCAAGAACATGGATTTAGCCATGAGGGTTTCATGTGGCTAAAATTTTCAAAAATTCCAAAGTTCTTGGATTAGTGATCCTTAATCAAGATTAAGACATAAACAAAGCTTACTTAACAAAAATTGAATCAAAACCATCTTAACCACAAAGTTAAGATTTTAGGCCATATATAGAATTTTGGTTTAGAGTATGGTTTGATCTTCTAATCACTTGAATTAAAAAAAACTGGATTAGAGATCATGGATCAACACTTATTTAACAAAGTTAAAACAAAATCTTTCCTCACCCACTTGTGTGTGGGTTCGGCCATACTAGAATAAAAGGGAAGGAAATTTTTTTTGATCACATGCGTTTAGATAACAAACATATACATGATTACAAGATCATAGAAATTGGTTTCATGATCATAGAATTTTTCTACAATTTTCTAGAGATTTTCAAACTTTCTAGATCCAGGAATTGAAAAAGATGATCATGACCTTGAAACATGAAAATAATTGAAGAACATATAGCTTATTGATGATTAGGAACAAAGATTACCTCTTAGAAGTTGAAAAATGGCAAAGAATCAAGTGGTTTCTTCACAAAATTTGGATATGGTTTACTTAGAACTTTGAGAGAAAAATGGAAGAAAGTTTAAGCTAGAAGATGATCACTTGACAAAATGAGAGTGAGAGGGCCTCATGTGGTGTTTGGGCCGTGGAAAATGAGGGATAAAGGGTCCAAGAGTTTTTCATTTTAGGGACAATGTAGTCATTTGTTCTTATGGCAATTTTTTGGATTAATTAGAACTTAAGGACAATTTAGTAATTTACCCTAAGGTAATCATGAAAAACTTGTGGTGGTAATTTGTAGGAGGTGTGGCTAATTTTCCGCCACAAAAACAAGATGAAGATGCCGTAACCATGGTTATAAATTAACTAGGATAGGTTAGGTTAGGGGTATTTTGGTCTTTTCACACTTAAACTCATAATTACATGAATTAAATGCTAGGTGAGTCACCCCTATGACTCACCACCCTAGGTGGCAATATATCTCAGCATCCAATGTCGGATTTTGTCTTTGCACGTCCGTTCTCGACTCCGTCGATTACCCGATTTAGGTTTTTACGCTTGAATCAAGTATAATAACCTATTTATTTTTAAAATTTTAAAAATAGCATATATCATTGGAAACGAGATATAAAATCTATTCATTTCGTTCTCAGGTCAAAATTAAGTTTTCTGATCAGTAAAATTGTACTGACAGTGAAAAAGCATATCGGGTTCCGTCTGAATTTTCAACCAAAAAATTAACCACATACTTATAAAATAAGTATAATATGAATATGACTTTGGTTTTCCCAAAATCATTTTTTAAGTTTCAATTAAAAATATAAACATTTATTTATATTTATACCGATCTTAGAAAACAGAAAAACCGGGGTGTTACAAATTTTATCCATCATTTCTTGGCAACATTTGACAGACCTGAGAAGGCAAAATTTTACAGTTTGATGTGGTGAAAATTTAATAGGTTGTTATTTCACATTTCTAAGCTAAGTTGCTTTGTCGGGTGTTATAGATGGGAATTTCTTTTCTAACATTTTCTTTTTTCATCTTTCTGAGCTTTTTGGGGTGTTACTACTATTTTCTTTCTTTATTTATTTTTAATCATTTATGGATCTAAAATTTATTGGTTGCACCAAATATTTGTATGTCCTATGTAATTTGGTTTGAGATTATAGTTGCTTTAAATATATATTGAGTTGCTAACTTGGTGAGGTTGTTTACAAAGAAATTTTTCAGAATTTATAATAGGTAAATACCCATGTATACTATCATTTTAATTTATTAAATCATACACTGAATAAACATTTATTTTCTGCTTCAAAAAAACATTTATTTTCTTTCCTAATTTTTTTACTGTAATTCATGGGCGTTATTATTTTTGTAATTGTTATGGTGTTAGCCGCCAACGTTAATATTGTTTCCATTCATTGGTTTCGATACCACCTATAATATTTTTACCATTCATTGGTTTTGATACCACCTATAATATACATCCGAATGGCTGTTATAAGGGATTCGTGATGATGTTGATCCGGGCGCATATGGTGACGGAGACAACTTGCCAAACAGGGCGTATCGCCTAATCAACTTTTCTTTCTTAATGATAAAACGGTGATGGAATCTCATGATATTAAGATTAGAGCCTGATGATAGAAGTGTCATGCATTATCTTTATAAGATTGATTGATTCGGGTATGAGACCCACTAAAATAATACTTGTTGTTTACCGATGAGTAATGATTAAAATGTTAATTTGCCAAGGTGTTGTATGTATCATGTGTATGGTTGTTGTATGATATATCCATTTGCCGGTATCTCACTATTACAGTTATATCAGGTCTCTTCGGGTTTTGCTGTAGTACCTTGGTGCTCTAGAACCAATGTTGCAGAGGAGTCTTTCTAAGTCACTTGAAGACCTAGTGTTAGAGGTTGGGAAAGTATTCTGATTGGGGGTCACTCCAATGAATATTTGATAGAATGACCAGCTTAGGAGTCTGAGTGGGGTTGTATATCTAAAGAGGTTGGTAAATGTAGTGTTATATACATCCATCTGTAGTTTGAACTTTTTCTTTCAAAAGTGGAAACTTAAAGAAATGTTGTATGTCATGGTGACTTTGTTACGAACGTGACTTTACTTTTTAAGTGTATGTATGATGGATTTCAGAGTTATCCTTAAATAAAAATTTTATACCCCAGTTTTCTGACTTAAAAGAAAACAATTTTCTGAAAGCAACCAACAAATTATCTTTTAATTTACTTCCGCATATGTGACATAGTAATGCCCAAGGGGGGCATTACAGGTGGTATCAGAGCTGGTTGAATCTTTCGGGATCTTTGGGAAATAGGTCTGTTGTGTTGACGTTGTGTTTTCTCTAAATTAAGTTTTATTTGGATTACTTCTTAGAAGTAATGTGTGTTGATACGCCTTTACACGTTTCATTTTCTGGTTGTGGCTTGACTGATTTGTTCGGCAGGTCAGTTATGGAACCAGCACCAGAAGGTGGACGTGGACGAGGACGTGGACGCGGTCATGGACGTGGTCGCAGAGGTGGTCTTAATGTCGATCGTGCCAACATGAATGTGAATTATGACGGCGGGATGGACTTCGCTGCCCAAGCTTTGGCTGACGTTATTGCTGCCATAACTCTCCAGACTGGCAACGCGGCTGCCCAGAATCAGCAGGAGCAGCAAAGAGCTGAACAGGCTACAGAAGGGAAGAATCTGAATGCCTTCCGACGCCAGAATCCATCGCAGTTGGACGAGGACATAGACCCGACTAAGGCCGATCTTTGGATCCAAGAGCTGGACAATATCTTTGAGCTGGTGCACACCCCAAAAGGAGCAAAGGTGTCTTATGCAACATTCCAACTGATTGGAGATGCTGAATACTGGTGGAAGGGCACCAGACAACTGCTGGTAGCTAAGCATCAGGCAATCACCTGGGGAGTATTTCGCAACAAATTTCTGGACGAATATTTTCCCCAGAGTGCTCGAACAGTTAAAGAGCAGGAATTCTTGAGGCTGAGTCAGCAGGACTTGGAAGTGGGGGAATATGTGGCAAGGTTTGAGTCCCTTGCCAAATATTTCCGCTTTTTCCAGAACAACCCCGATGAGGAGTGGAAGTGCAAAAAGTTCGAAGCCGGTCTGCGCTTCGAGATTAAGGAATCTGTGATGACATTGGAAATCAGGAATTTCCAACCCTTAGTAGAGAAGTGTAGAAAAGTGGAACTAATGAGAAAGGAAAGAGGCAACGGAGAAACTATTGGAGGACCCACTCGTTCCAAAGACCAATATCAAAATCAGAATCAAAAAAGGAAGCAGCATCGGAGGGAACCTTACTTCCGACCACAAGGGAATGACCAGAATCAACAACAGCATCATTCTGATAATTCTGAATCGGGAAGTAGAGGCCAACAGAACCAAAACCGAGGTCAATTTAGAAGATGTTACAATTGTGGAAACCCAGATCACATGGTTGATGTTTGCTCACGCAAGGGAACAAAATGTTACAACTGTGGACAAATAGGACACTTGTCGAGGGATTCTAATGCACCAAGGTTTGAAAGGGCTGTCAACACCTTAGGGACTGATAGACCCACGGCAAAGGGAAGAGTTTACACCATGACTGGTGCTGGAGCTTCACAATCTGATGATCTTTTAACATAAGTAGTGTGCAATTTGAAGGTCTTATGGTAGTGGTCTATAATTCTAAGTTGTAATAGGATTCTAAGTATAATCGTGTTTTGACGCCCTTAAGTATTTGACTCTCTAGGGTCTCCTATGTTACTAGTCTTTCCAGTGAATGTATGTTTCTTATGACTTTTGGGAATAAAAGTCTCTTTAAGAAATTTATTCCAGTTCCCTTCTCTTTTTGATTGTTGTGGTCGGTTTAGACTTTGGATCCAATCTTTCTTTTCCTAGAGTTGTGTACTGCCTTGTTGTTGCACGGGATGGGTATATTTATAAAAGAAGATTCTTGATGAGACTTAATCTAATCACTTTTACTTTTGGTGAAAGTGATTCAGTTTGAATTCTATCAAACTGTTGCTCTTTTAAATTGTTGACCAGGAGATTCTAGTGGAAGGAGAAACTTTTTAGATTCATGATTTTAAACGTGTATCGATCATACATTTTTACCTCCCTGAACCTACTAAAGGATCTTCATACACTGGATGTTTCTGTATTCTTTTGGATTGATAAAATTCTTTTGATTTTGGGATGTAGAGATCCTGTTTAGTTTCGAGTCATGTAATTTTGAGGACGAAATTCTTTTTAGAGGGGTAGTATTGTAACACCCTGTTTTTCCTATGCTTTATGTAGTAGTAAATACATATTTAAATGTGTTTATTTTAGATTAAATTCAGAGAATGATTTTAATTAAACTAAAATCATTTTCTTGTGTTGTTATATCATATGAAGTTACGGCAAAAATTTCGATTGAAAATTCAGACGGAAGTCGGTCTGCGTTTTCACTGCCGGTATAAGTTTACTGAGCAGAAAACCTAATTTTGACCCGTGAACGAGATAGTTAGTGTTTTTATTATGTTTCCTTCCACTTTGGTTGTTTTGAAAATTTTTGTTCAAAAATAAAATATAATATTTTATTCGGGCGAAAACGTCGGAAGAATTACGATCGGAAATGCAACCAGGGACGAAATGGAGCAGAATAGGAGACATAAAAGGCTTGAGGTGAGATGAGGGAGTGAGGTGACTCACTAGAGGTATGGCCTAAGCTACCTCCTAAAAAGTGGTCATGATGACACTTTTTGAAATATAACATATTATATTCTAAAAACCCATTTGTCTCTCTCTTCTCAAACCAAACAAGGCACAAGGTCAAAACTTGCTCTCCAAGCTCATTCCTCTCTCCCCAATTTCGCGTCACTCTCTCCCCTCTCTATTTATACCCCTTTCATTTTCACTTCATCATCTTCCTCCTTCAAACTCCATTAAAATTCATCTTCTTTCTTCTAAAAGTTCAAGCTCTTAAAGCTTTAGTTTTTATCCATCTTTTCTACTTAAGTTCTTCATTAAAGTTCTTCCTTATACCAAGGGTAATGCTCTCATATGAATCTTTTTGCAAGTTTCATCTTTTATTTCTTAGTTTACTTTATGTGTTCTTTATATGCTTTAAACTTCTAAAATCTCTCTAAAATGGTAGAAAACTCCTTTTGAGTTGAAACCACTTTCTATAGTCTTGTATTAACTTATATTTTCACATACTAAGAGGTTGTGTAAAACAAAAATCTCTATCCATCTCTTCCAATGAAGGCCGAATGCTTGCATTTGTGACCTAGGAAGTTTTTGTTTCAACTTTTGGAATATGATCATGTGTTTGAGTTTCTAACTATCCCTTGATCTTGAATCTATAAATCTTGTAAGTTTTGATAGCTTGTTCCTATAATGGCCGAAAAATATGAATAAGTAGGACTAGGATACTATGCTTCAACTTTCCAAGTATTGATCATGGATTTAGAACTCTTAATACCTTGTGATTCTAAACCTAAGAGTTATTGTTAAACAAAGAATATTTTCCTCATCATCCTATGATGGCCGAAACTTAGAGTTTAGGTGCTAGGATGTTTGAGTTTTTTTATTTTTTCAAAATGATCATGGACTTGAGCTCCATAAGATATTTGGATGCTAAGTCTAAGAGATTGGAAAGTTTAAGCATTTCTAACTTGTTTATTCTATGTTATTAAAGCTAGTATGTATTACTTTCATTTTTACAAGATGATCATGGACTTGAGCTCCATAAGATATTTGGATGCTAAGTCTAAGAGATTGGAATGTTTAAGTTTCCATTGTTTTCCAAGATGATCATGGACTTGAGCTTCATAAGATATTTGGATGCTAAGTCTAAGAGATTGGAATGTTTAAGTTTCCATTGTTTTCCAAGATGATCATGGACTTGAGCCCCATGATATATTTGGATGCTAAGTCTAAGAGATTGGAAAGTTTAAAGATTTCTAGACTATAAATCCTATGAAGGCCGAACCTAGAAGGTTATGGACCTAGGATACTTTGTTCTTATTTTCCCAAAATGATCATGGTTTTGATCTCCTTAATACATATGGATGCTAAACCTAAGAGATTGGAAAGTTTAGTGAATGCTAGCCTATTTTACTAGCCTTGGCCGAATACTCTAAGTTTATAACTTAGTGGGATTTTAATTCAACTTTGTTAAATGATCATTGTTTATGAACTCCTAACACTTAAGGATCATAAATCCATAAGTTGTATAATTTTCGGGAATCTCTAACCCTAAGAACTAGTCTTTGCCGAACCTATACCTTGTGGCTTAGTGTTCTTGTTTGATTTTAACTTGTGATTTTGTGTTCATAACCTTAGACTTTCATCGAGGAGGAAACAAGGGCATTCGTGGTTTACCTCTCCAAGCATCTAATCTCCTTACCTTCACGGAAGGTAAGAGAGGATTGCCTAGGGATATTCAATGACCATATGCATGTGTGTTTGTGTTTACTTGAGTGATTTGAATATTATTGTGATATTGAGCCAATACTTGAATAACTTGTTTACTTGAACTATTGTGGTTATTACTTGAAGTTGAACATTACTTGCTTAAAAGTGTTATGAATTATATATATGTGATGAACTATCGTTAACTGTGATATTATTGTTGAGAATATATTACTGTTGATTAAAGTTTGAGAATGCGGACTTGAGTCTGTGCACAATGATTATAAAGGTTTAAAAGCCTTAATAAGCCTTGAATAGTACTTTGAAAGTATTGGTTTCATTTATAAAAGTTCCTTGTTTAAAACCCTTACTTCAAGAGAATGAGATTCAAGTTTTGAAAAGAAATGTTGAAGTGTTTTTAAGTCAATAGAAACTACCTTTTTATGATCCAAAGTTTGTACGAGAGAAAACCTTTTTCGAACTATGTGTTTCATGAAAGAAAAACCCCTTTGAAGATATTTGACTTTATTCCATCAAGGATTTCAAAAGCAAACAAATTTCCAAATGTTTTATAAAAGACTTTGTAAAGGAAAATATTTTCTCCTAAATGATTTAGAAACGTTCCGTTTACTTGGATAAGTGACCGAGGTTTTGTTTTGGTTTTTTATTTTCACTAAACGAAAAGTAAGACATGTGAAAGAGAATGCTAGTTCGTGAGACGTCGCCTCTAGCATTCAGTTTATGCACGTGATGTAGGATCCGTGTCAAGAATTATGGACCAAGGGTCCTGATCGTGATATTATGGGCTAGGAGTCCTAATTTTGGAACTGAGGACCGTGTGTCCTAATTTCGTTGTTATGGGCTAGGAGTCCTTATCATGTTGAAATAAAACATGGATAAAATTATAATTGTTGCTACGACCACAACCTCGGACTGCGGCATTAGTCTAAGGTGTTGTGATTGAGCACTCGGACTGCGTGTCCTGTGTTATTGATTTTCAAGTAATGAAAATTGTGAATAGTCGTTAGCTTTGGGCTTCGCCAACGGAAAAGAGTCAACACAAAGAAAAGCCTCGATAATGAAAAGTCTTTTATTCATATACATTTCCCCTTAGCAGACGTGCTTAAGTTATCCGAATACCCGCTTAAGATGTGGTATTCGATGAGGTATACATCAGAATGGCCGTTATAAGGGATTCGTGATAATGTTGATCCGAGCGCATGAGGTGACGAGACAACTTGCCAAACGGGGCGTATGAGCCGGATCAACTTTTCTTTCTTAATGATAAAACAGTGATGGAATCTCATGAGATTAAGATTAGAGCCTGATGATAGAAGTGTCATGCATTATCTTTATAAGATTGATTGATTCGGGTATGAGACCTACTGAAATAATACTTGTTGTTTACCGATGAGTAATGTTTAAAATGTTAATATGCCAAGGTGTTGTATGTATCATGTGTATGGTTGTTGTATGATATATCCATTTGCCGGTATCTCACTCTTACAGTTATGTCAGGTCTCTTCGGGTTTTGTTGTAGTACCTTGGTGCTCTAGTACCGATGTTGCAGAGGAGTCTTTCTAAGTCACTTGATGACCTAGTGTTAGAGGTTGGGAAAGTATTCTGATTGGGGGTCACTCCAATGAATATTTGATAGAATGACCAGCTTAGGAGTCTGAGTGGGGTTGTATATCTAAAGTGGTCGGTAAATGTAGTGTTATATACATCCATCTGTAGTTTGAACTTTTTCTTTCAAAAGTAGAAACTTAGAGAAATGTTGTATGTCATGGTGACTTTGTTACGAACGTGACTTTACATTTTAAATGTATGTATGATGGATTTCAGAGTTATCCTTAAAGAAAAGTTTTATACCCCAGTTTTCTGACTTAAAAGAAAACAATTTTCCGAAAGCAACCAGCAAATTATCTTTTAATTTACTTCTGCATGTGTTACGTAGTAATGCCCAAGGGGGGGTGTTACACTGGTTGCTTTCGAAAATTTATTTACTTTATATCATAAAACTTGGGTATAAAATTTGTTAAATGCGGTTACGGTAAAATTTAAACCTATTTTAAAATAGTAACACCACATTTTCATCTATCATTGTATAGATTATGGTCATATATACCATTTGTCATATGACCCAAAACCTAAGCCGTGACTGGCGTACAGACTTACAAACCTAGCCTAGCAACCTATTTATTTTAGAAATATACTTGAATAAAAAGGTAGAATATTTTTACAAAAATTTCGACAACCTCCTCTGTAATTCCCAATGTCCCAGAATAAAAACACCTACTGAAATATTTCTATTTTCATCCCAGAAGTTCCAGTCATACAAAAAAAACATAAAGGCGGTATTTTTCTGAAAATATTTACATAAACAAATACCTGACCAAAATGAAAGATTTTAAATTTTTCATCCAAAAGAAGCGCTCTTCGAGCCATTTACATTCCATCCAAAAATAAAGGCTCGACCATAAACATACATACTAACATTAATCAACATCGTCTCAAAACCTAAGCTGGTCATTCTAAAAGATATTCATGGGGAAGACCCCTATGGTTCTCACCATTATACCTGACATTATACTTCTTCCAGGAATGGGAATAATATCCCCGAGTGAAACTGGAAACCTCTTCTGCATCTTATGTAGGCGTGTACCAAGGTACAACAGCAAAACCAGAAAAACATATACATGCAAGGGTGAGATACCAATATATGGATTTAAACACGATAACCACATGCACGACTCTCAAATACCATTTAACATGAATATTCAAAGATAAACAATATATTTATCAAAGGGTTTCATACCCGACAGTCGTAACCGTTTTAAAAACCATGACACTTCAATATTCATTAACTAACTTTGATACCTAATCTCCAGAGTTCCAACCAACAAATAAATGAGCTGATCAGGCTCTCGTTGCCAAATAAGGCAGAATTAATGTCAGATATGGAAAAGTTCAAATAACCATTCCACAGTCCTAAACAAGATAAAGTGGTGACTACATCACATGGTTTTCGTGGTCATATATCCATCAAGGCACAGTGATGCAAACGTCATGAATACTTACCATCAATAATTCAAGTCCTATGCAAAGGCACGTCTACCCTGTAATGTATGTAAAACGTTTTGTTCTCGTTGTTTTCTTTGTGTTCAATCTTTATGTGTCGAAGCTAAAAGTCTCACGACCAAATCACCATTTTAAACTTTCAAGTTTAATACCTCTTTCAAATATATTTGAATCCAAGTCAAAAGTGTGCAAATCATGAAATCTAGACCGATGCACCAGTCTTAGATGTGTAGATTTTAGTGCACAAAACCAAATATACGGTTTATAGGACATCTAGTCCATAACTTCACCTTTCGGACTCTGGGCCCATATCATTCGGACCTCGGTTGCTAGGTTCGTTTAAACCATTTTCGTTCTGTGAAATACAAAACAAAACCAAAGTTTCCTCAACTTATCCAAGTTGATGGAAATAACTCGTTGTTTACCGAAAATCCTTTAATGTTGGAAATTCTTTTTGTAAACGTGTCAAAATCCCTTAAAACTCATTTTGTTCAAAACTCAGTAATTTGAACTTGGAAACCTCATTTGAGACAAATTCTCAGTATTACTCAATATTATCCTTTTTAAGAAATGCTTTCGTAAATATTGATGGAATTGTCCGTCGTTTACCGTTTTAAAACGTTTTTAGGTCAAACATGACTTTCATAATAACATAATTTCTCCAACACTGTAATAAAATTATTTTTGAATTTGTTTGAAAAAGACAACGTAACTGAAATATTTTCAAGATGTCGTCCTCACTATTTACTCATAATTCACTCTTTTCTCCAAAACATCATCAAATGTAAATGCTTTCAATATTTTTCTTCCATTAATCAAATCCTTTAAATTTCTACTCAAGCTTTTTCAACGCTTTTATCTTTAATTTAGTTGAGCACTGACCACTGTCAGGCTTTCAATCAGTCAATCAAACAAAACAGATAATCCATATATCATTCACATAATCAGGCTTTCACAGAAAACATTTAAAACCACATAACAGTCATTTAACAAGTTAATTTAAGACCACACATCACAACAGATAAACTCAAATGCAACACATAAATAACATGCACTTACCGAAAATCCCTCAGGCAATCTCCCCTTACCTTTGAAGTCAAGAAAAGGATCACTCATTCCGGGTTCCTCTAACACTTCGCAACGCTGATAACAACTTCGAGATAGCCCCAACCACTTTCCCTCTTCTCCGTCAACTATGACTGTCACATCCACATAGATGGAGATTGGCCATTAACATAGCCAATACCAAGCACAGCAAAAAAAAAATCAGAGACTTACCATTACAAGGCATAAGTTTGTACAACTTAATTAATTAATTCAACTAAGGAAACGATATTGGTTTTTCACTTAAAAACTGATTGGGGTTTTAGAGTTCACTAGAAATTTGGGAAAAACCAATTTTGATCAATCAATATGAAATTAGGCTAGGGAATCATAAATTAACAACTTTAATTACATTAAAACATAATCAAAATTGAGAAGTCAACTTAATTTGACTAATGTTTCAAATTGGGAAATTTGGGGTTTTAGTAAGATTGGGGAAAAATCAATTTAGTCCAAGAACAATGAAATAAAGGTAGGGAAACACTAATTCACTACCTTAATTGCATAAAACTCAGTTCAATTTCAGAATTGGAAGATGAATTAAAAAGGCTAGGGTTAGGGTTTTGCATATGATTTGGGGTTTTCATAATCACAAAGGAATAGGGGTAAGAAACTCACCCTAAGTGAAGAAGGAGAGAAGACATGGTGGCTAGAATGCCAACCGGCACGGCGGCAGGCGGCGGAAGACGGCGGCGACGCTACTGTGATGCGGAGTCTGGAACATTCATGAACAAAATGAAAGTGAAACTCATGGAAGAAGAGAAGGGAGGTCCAAACAAGAACAAGGAGGGCGGAAACCACCATGGAAGGTGACGGCCGAAACTTACCACAGTCGGAGGCGCGATTTTCCTGCGAGACAGGGTGGCGTTCCACACGGGATGACACCAGAAGTGATCAGGCGGTGGCGCGTGGCTCCTCTGTCGTGTCGACAAGCGGCGTCCGGTGTAACACCCCGATTTCTGTTGTTTCTGCTGTTTTCTGTATCGATAAACAAACATCTGTTTATATTTTTTTATCTCAAACTTAGAAAATGATTTTGGGAAAACCAAAGTCATATTCATATCATACTTATTTTTATAAGTATACGGTGAAAATTTTGGATGAAAATTCAGACGGAACCCGGTCTGCGTTTTCACTGACAGTATGATTTTACTGATCAGAAAACCAAATTTTGACCTAGGAACGAAATGGATAGCACTTATATATCATTTCCAATGACATAGGTTATTTTTAAAATTTCCAAAATAAATGTTACCATACTCAATTCGGGCGTAAAACCCTAAATCGCGTAATCGACGGAGTCGAGAACGGACGTGCAGATAAAAAACCCAACGTCGGATGCTGAGACCACTTGCCACCTAGGATGGTGAGTCATATGGATGAGTCACCCATGTCATGATCACTTTTTACAAAATATCTAGATATTTCTTTAAGCTATTGTAAAGACCGTTTTGCCCTTGGACGATTTTACCCTTGAACTTTCATCGAAATGACAAGTTTGCCCCATAATTTGTGGAGACAAATCAGCCACATCCTCCCTCATTTATCACCACATGTTGGTCATGATTGCTTTTTGGTAAATGACCATTTTGTCGTTATGTTGTCATAATACCACAAAAATGCCATTTTGTGAGATTACTACTTTGTCCTTGAATTTTTGTGTGTTGGACCCTTTTACCCCTCAAAGGCCATGACCCTAGGCAGCCATGAGTCCCATTTTAACTTCTATAAAAGGCCATCTTCATCTTCTCCATCAAGCTTTGCCATTTTTGCCATTAAAGCTCGAAGTACCATAGCTTGATTTTGTGAAGGAAGTAGGTGATTCCTTGCCCATTTTTCATTTCCAAGAGGTATACCATGCTTATCTCACTCAATCATCATCATGTTCTTCATTGATTTTTTTGATTTGAAGTCTTGATCATATTTTTCAATTCCAAGATCTAGAAACTTTGAAAATTCATAGAAAATCAGAAAAATCCTTTTAAAGTGAAACCAATTTCTATGATCTTGGTATCCTCTCTATTTTTAAGATCCAAGAGGATACATCAAACAAAAATTTCGTGCCCCTTTAGTTTGTCAAGGCCGAACCCTAGTTTCTAGTGGGGGAGGACTTTTTTCATTTTGTTAACTAGTCTTGCTTGATTCAATCTTATAATTGATTTTTGAATCAAAATCAAATCTCTAAGCCATTATTTTATTCATGGCAGAAATTATTTTCTTGAGGAGTTGAAAGATTTTGTTTCATTTTTCAACTTATGATAACTTGTCTTAACTCTACACTACTCTAAGGTTATAGATCTAAGAGTTTGAAACCGTGAACCTAATTTCTTAGCTTGGGAAGAAACCATATCCATAGGAAATAATATATTTTTTTCAAAGTTTAATTAGTTATGTGTTGTTTTGTAAAGGATTGTGTTAGTAGTTGTTGTTCGGAGTTTGTGGAGGAAACCAGACTTGAAAACCGAGACTTCGTTAAATCAGAACTTGAATCTTCAAAGGTAAGGGGAGTTTACCTGAGGAGCTTCGATAACTATGTGTATAAATTGTTTGGTGTGTCTGTAATTAATGGTTATAGTTTGTAGTGTCTGTTTTAAAATTATTGCGTAATATTCTGTGATGCATGATTTATTTGTGAAAGCATGCTATAAATTGCGATGTGTGGATTTATTGTTGGTTGTGAAAGCATGTGATAAATTGTGTTGTATGAAATTTTTTGTTGATTTTTATGATTTGCTAGAAGCCTGACACCGGTCAGTGCTTATTGAAAATGCAGGATAAAACGTTAAGAAAATTTAAGGGAAATATTATGTTTTTGAAAATTGGTGGATTTAATTTTTAAATCAAAAATAATAATATTTTAATGAGTTTTAATAAAAGAATAAGTTAATGAGCAACCACGCGTACGTAACCGTGAAAAAATTTCACTTTCGCACTTGTTTCGAAAACATCGGGAAAAAATGGAAATAAAATCTTAATTTTAAGAAAATGTATTTTAAAAAGTGTTTTAAGATTTATAATAAATAATTTTTCAAGAAATAAGGGTTTTTGCTTACCTAACGGCAGTATGAGGAAAAACGATCTTTTTACATGAGAAAAATAAATATATGGGTTAGAAATGATTTTAAAAAGATTTAACAGATTCTCAGAAATAAAAATAAAGGATTTAAGGGGAAAATGATTTTCGTTACGTTTTAAAACGAATTTCAAAGGAAAAGGATTTTGTTGGAAAAGAATTTAATAACAGCGGAAATTTCCGACAAACTTGGATAAGTTTTCGGAGTTTTTGTTTTGGGTATTTGTGTTTCACTGAACGAAAATTCTTTGGGAAAAAATCAAGGAAAGGATAAGGACCTAGATTGCCGAGATGTCGGGCTAGTGTTCCTAAAAGGAAATTGCACTTGGAAAGGAAAGGAATTGGAATACCTAAGGAAGGGTAGTTGGGAGCTTTAAGCCTCGACAGAGGAAAAACTAACGACAAAGAACAATTACGATAACAAAGGATTTTACATGCATAGTCTGGAAAACATGCCATATTTGGGCAGACATGCCTTGGGTATCGAGCTACAATTTCACAAAGGGTGAATTGGGTAAATTGTTTAGTTACGGACCAAAGATAAATTCTAGGGTCTTTGGGTCTTAGGGACATTCGGGCTTCGAAAATCCAGCGAATACTTGGGGCCTTGCAACCTCGGGTCGTGGAATTCGGTTACCCGGCACAAATGTACTCAACAGGGAACTATTCCAATATTATTTTAGGTTCTCCATCGTGATATTCCCTGGGCAATTGGAGCCGGACCTAAATTTAGAGGTCAATCTCATGAGACAATTGTGTTAAGGGTATCACAGCCTAATCATTGCTTGAAGAAGGGAAGTTAGGAATCTCCGGAGAATAAAGGTCAAGAATCATAGGAATGGATATTGAAGTGTCATGCGTTTTTTTAAATTACGATTGGATGATAGGGTATGAATCCCATTGGTAGGAAATATTTATAATATGTATGCATGATGTTTGTTTCAGTGTCGTGCATGTAGTTATCATGATGAAAACTCAATGATGGTATCTCACCCTTGCTTTATTTATTTTCATGTTGGGTTTCTACTATGCCTCTATATATAATCGAGTACAGATGAGCTAAATGAGTATGATATTGTACACGGGGATACGTTCCCTGCACTTTGACGAGGCTGATGACGGAAGCGTGTGGAGGACTAACCTGGGTACTTCTGCGGGCGGGGAGTCTCGCGAGGATTTCCCAATGGGTATTCTTAAGTGTGACCAGCTGTAGGATTATGATTTGGGATTAATTTTGGAAAGTAGTACCACTACCATATAGGTTTAGTTTATGTGTGTTTTCCTTATGCTATGGCTTAAATAAATGATTGTAATATAAAGGGCCATATGTAAAACCTTATTGATGCATATATATGTATTCGGTTGTTAGTTAATTATAACGGTTTGGGTTGTATCGTTAGAGGAAATGAAAAAGAAAAAATTTATCACTAATTTTCAAGGAAGTTAAGAAATAAAGAAAATTATATTTTTCCGAAAGCAATCTGCATAATTATTTTCAGTCTTTTAGTTTCAACATGTAGCACCATGGGGGTGTTACATCCGGTGTGGTGCAAGGGCGGCGCCGATCTGAGCAAAGGAGGGAGGATGGAGTTTGGATGGTGCGAGGGAGGAAGAAGGTAGCAGAGAAAGAAAAGAGAAGAGTGAGAGAGAGGGGTATTGCGTACGGTGTAACACCCCGATTTTTGTTGTTTTTGTTGTTTTCTGTATCGATAAACAAACATCTCTTTATATTTTTTTATCTGAAACTTAGAAAATGATTTTGGGAAAACCAAAGTCATATTCATATCATACTTATTTTTATAAGTATACGGTGAAATTTTTGGTTGAAAATTCAGACGGAACCCGGTCTGCATTGTCACTGACAGTAAGATTTTACTGATCAGAAAACCTAATTTTGACCCGGGAACGAAATGGATAGCGTTTATATATCATTTCCAACGATATAGCTTATTTTTAAAATTTCCAAAATAAATATGTTATTATACTCGATACAAGCATAAAACCCTAAATCGCGTAATCGACGGAGTCGAGAACGGACGTGCAGAGACAAAACCCGACGTCGGATGTTGAGACCTCTTGCCACCTAGGATGGTGAGTCATGTGGATGAGTCGCTCATGTCATGATTACTTTTTACAAAATATCTAGAAATTTCTTTAAACTAGTGTAAAGACCGTTTTGCCCTTGGACGATTTTACCCTTGAACTTTCATCGAAATGACGAGTTTGCCCCACAATTTGTGGACACAAATCAGCCACATCCTCACTCATTTCTCACCACATGTTGGTCATGATTGCTTTTTGGGAAATGACCATTTTGTCCTTATGTTGTCATAATACCACAAAAATGCCATTTTGTGAGATTACTACTTTGTCCTTGAATTTTTGTGTGTTGGACCCTTTTACCCCTCAAAGGCCACGACCCTAGGCAGCCAAGAGGCCCATTTTCACTTCTGTAAAAGGTCATCTTCATCTTCTCCATCAAGCTTTGCCATTTTTGCCATTAAAGCTCTAAGTACCATAGCATGATTTTGTGAAGGAAGTAGGTGATTCCTTGCCCATTTTTCATTTCCAAGAGGTATACCATGCTTCTCTCACTCCATCATCATCATGTTCTTCATTGATTTTTGTGATTTGCAGTCTTGATCATATTTTTCAATTCCCAGATCTAGAAACTTTGAAAATTCATAGAAAATCATAGAAAAATCCTTTTTAAGTGAAACCAATTTCTATGATCTTAGTATCCTCTCTATATTTAATATCCAAGAGGATACATCAAAAAAAAAAATCGTGCCCTTTTAGTTTGTCAAGGCTGAACCCTAGTTTCTAGTGGGGGGGACTTTGTTCATTTTATTAACTAGTCTTGCTTGATTCAATCTTATAATTCATATATATTTTGAGTCCATGATTTTTGAATCAAAATCAAATCTCTAAGCCATTATTTTATTCATGGCCGAAATTATTTTCTTGAGGAGTTGAAAGATTTTGTTTCATTTTTCAACTTATGATAACTTGTCTTAACTCTACACTACTCTAAGGTTATAGATCTAAGAGTATGTAGAATTTTGAAACCTTGAACCTATTTTCTTAGCTTGGGCAGAAACCATATCCATAGGAAATAATAGATTTTTTTTCAAAGTTTAATTAGTTATATGTTGTTTTGTTTGTGTTAGTAGTTGTTGTTCGGAGTTCGTGGAGGAAACCGGACTTGAAAACCGAGACTTCGTTGAATCAGAACTTGAATCTTCAAAGGTAAGGGGAGTTTGCCTGAGGAGCTTCGATAACTATGTGTATAAATTGTTTGGTGTGTCTGTAATTAATGGTTAAAGTTTGTGGTGTTTTTTTAAAATTATTGCATAATATTCTGTGATGCATGATTTATCTGTGAAAGCATGCTATAAATTGTGATGTGTTAATTTATTATTGGTTGTGAAAGCATGTGATAAATTGTGTTGTGTGAAATTTTTTGTTGATTTTTATTATTGGCTGGAAGTCTGACACCGGTCAGTGCTTATTGAAAATTAAGGATAAAATGTTAAGAGAATTTAAGGCAAATATTATGTTTTTGAAAATTGGTGGATTTAACTTTTAAGTTAAAAATAATAATATTTTAATGAATTTTAATAAAAGAATAAGTTAATGAGCAACCGTACATACGTAACCGTGAAAACATTTCACTTTCGCACTTGTTTAGAAAACGTCGGGAAAAATGGAAATAAAATCTTAATTTTAATAAAATGTATTTTAAAAAGTGTTTTATGATTGATAATAAATAATTTTTCAAGAAATAAGGGTTTTTGCTTACCTAACGGCAGTATGAGGAAAAATGATCTTTTTACATGAGAAAAATAAATATATGGGTTAGAAATGATTTTAAAAAGAATTAACAGATTCTCAGAAATAAAAATAAAGGATCTAAGGGAAAATTGATTTTCGTTACGTTTTAAAACGAATTTCATCGGAAAAGGATTTTGTTGGAAAAGAATTTAAGAACAGTAGAAATTTCCGACAAACTTGGATAAGTTTTCAGAGTTTTTGTATTTGTGTTTCACTGAACGAAAATTCTTTGGGGAAAAATCAAGGAAAGGATAAGGACCTAGATTGCCGAGATGTCGGGCTAGTGTTCCTAAAAGGAAATTGCACTTGGAAAGCAAAGGAATTGGAATACCTAAGGAAGGGTAGTTGGGAGATTTAAGCCTCGACAGAGGAAAAACAAACGACAAAGAACAATTACGATAACAAAGGATTTTACATGCATAGTCTGGAAAACATGCCATATTTGGGCAGACATGCCTTGGGTATCGAGGTTCAATTTTACAAAGGGTGAATTGGGTAAATTGGTTAGTTACGGACCAAAGATAAATTCTAGGGGCTTTGGGTCTTAGGGACATTCGGGCTTCGAAAATCCAGCGAATACATGGGGCCTTGCAACCTCGGGTCATGGAATTCGGTTACCCGGCACGAATGTACTCAATAGGGAACTATTACAATATTATTTTAGGTGCTCCATCGTGATATTCCCTGAACAATTGGAGCCGAACCTAAATTTAGAGGCCGATCTCATGAGACAATTGTGTTAAGGGTATCACAGCCTAATCATTGCTCGAAGAAGGGAAGTTAGGAATCTCCGGAGAATAAAGGTCAAGAATTATAGGAATGGATATTGAATTGTCATGTATTTTTGAAAAATTACGATTGGATGATCGGATATAAATCCCATTGGTAAGAAATATTTATAATATGTATACATGATGTTTGTTTGAGTGTCGTGCATGTAGTTATCATATGAAAACTCAATGATGGTGTCTCACCTTTGCTTTATTTATTTTCATGTTGGGTTTCTACTATGCTTCTATATATATATTCGAGTACAGATGAGCCAAATGAGTCTGATATCGTACATGGGGATACGTTCCCTGCACTTTGACGAGGCTGATGATGGAAGCGTCTGGAGGACTAACCTGGGTACTTCTGTGGGCGAGGAGTCTCGGGAGGATTTCCCAATGGGTATTCTTAAGTGTGACCAGCTGTAAGATTCTGATTTGGGTTTAATTTTGGAAAGTAGTACCGCTACCATCTAGGTTTAGTTTATGTGTGTTTTCCTTATGCTATGGCTTAAATAAATGATTGTAATATAAAGGGTCATATGTAAAACCTTATTGATTCATATATATGTATTCGGTTGTTTTTTAATTATAACGGTTTGGGTTGTATCATTTGAGGAAAAGAAAAAGAAAAAAAAAATTATCACTAATTTTCAAGGAGGTTAAGAAATAGAGAAAATTATATTTTTCCGAAAACAACCAGCGTAATTATTTTCAGTCTTTTAGTTTCAACATGTAGCGCCAAGGGGGTGTTACATTAGTGGTATCAGAGCTAGTGGAGTCTTTCGGGAATCCATGGGAAATAGGTCTGTTATGCCTAGGTTGTGTGGTCTCTGACTTAGACTTGTTTTAATTACTTCTTAGAAGTAATGTGTGATAACGAGTAAGTTTAAGTTTCAATTTCTGGTTTTGGTTTGACTGATTGTGGCTTGTAGGTCAGTTATGGAACCAGTTGTTGAACCAGAAGCTGGACGTGGACATGGACGTGGATGCGGTCGTGGACGAGGCCGTAGAGGCGGTCGTGTTGGCGGTCGTGGTAATCTGGGAGAGAAACATGAAGGAGCTAGTGGAATGGACTTTGCAGCACAGGCGATGGAAAATGTTGCAGCTGCTATTGCGCAACAGACAGCAACTATGGCTGCCCAAAATCAACAAGAACGACTCAGAGCTTAACAAGATGCATAGGGAAAAGGATTGACTGCTTTTCGGCGTCAAAATCCATCACAATTTCATGGGGATGCTGATCCCAAGAAGGCCAACCTTTGGATACAAGAATTAGAGAAGATCTTCGAACTGATTCACAGCCCAGAATGAGTCAAAGTTCAAAATGCTATGTTCCTACTCGTGGGTGATGCTGAGTACTGGTGGAGGGGAGTTAGACAATTGATGGAAGCAGATCATCACAGGATTACTTGGAATGCATTTCGTAACACGTTCCTGGACAAGTACTTTCCTCAAAGTGCTAGAACTAAGAAGGAACAAGAATTTTTGCGTCTGCAGCAGAGAGAAATGACTGTTGGGGAATACACAGCGAAGTTTGAATCGCTTGCCAAGGATTTTTGTTTCTTCCAAGCTCAACCGGACGAAGAATGGAAATGTGATAAGTTTGAAGGAGGATTAAGGTTTGAAATCAAGGAGTCAATGTTGCCACTAGAGATCAAAAATTTTCAAGCTTTGGTCGAGAAATGCAGGAAGGTGGAACAGATGAAAAGGGGAAGGGATAGCAGAGGGAATGTTGGAGGACCATCTAGATCCAAGAATCAGTACCAGAACCAGAGAGGAAAACAAGCTCAGGGAAAGCCTTATTTCCGACCACCTGGAAATAATCAGAATCAGAACCAGAATCAACAAACTTACCGTCCAGTCGCTTCTGCGTACAATAGTGGAGGCCAAAGAAACCAAAACCAAGACCAGTTTCGGAAGTGTTTCAAGTGTGGAGGAGAGACTCATTTTATGGATAATTGCCGACTACAAGGAGTGCAGTGCTTCAAATGAGGAAAGATAGGGCACATGGCCAAAGACTGTCAAACTCAGTAACCTGCATCAACCACCAACAATTCTAGGACCAATAAACAGACAGCTAAGGGAAGGGTTTACACCATGAGTGGTGTTGAGGCTTCAAATTCCGAAGATCTCATACAAGGTAGTTGCGACATAGCTGGTAATCTCTTAACGGTACTTTTTGATTCGGGTGCAACGCACTCTTTTATTGCGATGGATTGTGTGAGACATCTAGAATGGCCTGTTTCTTCCATGTCATATGATCTGATTGTTTCAACACCAACTGTTGAACCTGTTATTGTGACTTCTATATGTCTGAACTGTCCTATCATCATTCAGGATAGACATTTTCTTGTTAATCTCATATGTTTGCCTTTAATTCAATTAGATGTAATTCTAGGCATGGATTGGTTATCTTCCAACCATATCCTTTTAGATTTTTTCCATAAGACCTTAGTTTTTCCTGATCCTGAGATTTCTGGATTTTTATCGACCCACCAAATGAGAACTTTTTCGAAAGAAGGAGCTCAGGAATACTTACTTCTATCTAACTTGGAAGTCGAGAGGGAAATCGACTTGAGTATGATACTTGTAGTAAGAGAATTTCTGGATGTGTTTCCTAATTATGTTCCGGGTTTGCCGCCTGTCAGAGATATCGAATTCTCCATAGACCTGATTCCAGGAACCGGTCCAATTTCAATCACTCCGTATCGGATGGCACCAATAGAACTTGCTGAGTTGAAAGCTCAATTGGAAGATCTTTTGTCAAAACAGTTCATTCGACCAAGTGTTTCCCTGTGGGGAGCACCAGTTCTGTTAGTAAGAAAGAAGGATGGAGGGTCGAGACTCTGCGTGATTTTCGACAACTCAATAAAGTGATGATCAAGAACAAATATCCTTTAACATGTATAGATGATCTAATGGATCAACTAAGAGGATTCGTTGTGTTCTCAAAGATCGATTTGAGAACGGGATATCATCAGATAAGGGTGAAGACAGAAGACATTACCAAAAACTGCATTCAGAACTCGTTACGTACATTACGAATATCTTGTAATGCCTTTTGGAGTAACAAATGCACCTGCTATCTTCATGGACTACATGAATAGGATTTTTCGTCCGTTTCTAGATAAGTTCGTTGTCGTATTCATCGATGACATTCTCATTTATTCTAAGAATGGTGAGGAACATGAAGAGCATTTACGACAAGTCCTGCAAATCCTACGTGAGAAGGTATTATGCGCAAAACTATCTAAGTGTGAATTCTGGCTCGGAGAGGTGAAATTCTTGGGGCACGTGATTACTGAGGAAGGAATTGATGTCGATCCTGCAAAAGTAGAAACAATGCTTTCTTGGGAAAACCCAAAAATGGTAACAAAGATTCGCAGCTTTGTGGGTCTGGCCGGTTACTATAGGAGGTTTATCGAGGTTTTTCCAAGATAGTGGGACCGTTGACTCAACTGACAAGGAAAGATCAACCTTTTGTATGGACTGACAAGTGCGAGGAAAGTTTTCAAAAGATTAAGGAACGTCTGACAACATTGCCAGTGTTGATACTTCCTGAACCAAATGAACCTTACGAAGTATATTGTGATGCTTCATATCAAGGTTTAGGTTGTGTGTTAATGCAACATCGGAAAGTCGTAGCTTACGCGTCACGACAGTTAAAGACTCCTGAGAAGAATTATCCGACGCATGATCTAGAATTGGCTGTTGTGGTTTTTACACTAAAGATATGGAGACACCACCTGTATGGAGCCAAGTTTGATGTCTTTAGTGACCACAAGAGTCTGAAATATCTATTTGATCAGAAGGAGCTCAACATGAGGCAGAGACGATGGATGGAGTTTCTGAAAGATTATGACTTCACGTTACAATATCATCCTAGAAAGGCGAACGTCGTAGCAGATGCACTAAGCAGGAAGGCTATTCATATCTCAGCTATGATGATGAAGGAATTAGAATTGATTGAAAAGTTTCGTGATCTCAACTTAATCATGGACATAAGTCAAAAGAAAATTTGTGTAGGAATGATCAAGATCTCTAGTGGATTAATGGAAGAGATCAGAGAACAACAAGTCGCTGATACCTGTCTTCAAGAGAAGAAGAAGTTAATGGAACAAGGAAAAGCTACTGAGTTTAGCTTGGGACCAGATAACATCTTAAGGTGCAATGGACGAGACTGTGTACCTGATAATCCTGAGATGAAAAAGATGATTCTAGAGGAATCACACAAGAGTAAGTTGAGTATTCATCCGGGATCAACTAAGATGTATCAGGATTTGAAACAAAAGTTTTGGTGGCCAGGCATGAAAAAGCAAGCCGCGGAGTATGTTGCAGCATGTCTGATTTGTCAGAAAACGAAGGTAGAACATCAATGACCAGACGGAATGCTTACCTCGTTGGATGTACCGGAATGGAAGTGGGATAGCATATCGATGGATTTTGTGGTAAGTTTACCACGAACTTCCAGAGGTTTTGATTCAATTTGGGTGATCGTTGACAGGATAATGAAGTCAGCACACTTCTTGCCTGTTAAGATCAACTACACTGTGGAAAAGTTGACCGAAGTTTACATCATAGAAGTGATTAGACTTCATGGAGTACCTTCGAGTATTGTTTCAGATAGAGACCTGAAGTTCACTTCACGTTTTTGGGGAAGTTTACATCAAGCGTTGGGAACTAAGTTACGCTTAAGTTCAGCTTATCATCCTCAAACTGATGGACAAATAGAGAGGACGATCCAATCGTTAGAAGACTTGCTGAGAGCATGTGTCTTAGAGAATCGAGGAAGTTGGGATGATCTTTTGCCACTTATCGAATTCACATACAACAACAGTTTTCACTCAAGTATATGGATGGCACCCTATGAGGCCTTATATGGAAGAAAATGTCAAACACCTGTGTGTTGGTATCAAGATGGGGAAAGCACGATTTTAGGACTAGAAATTGTACAGCAAACAACAGAAAAGGTTAAACAAATCCGTTAAAAGATGAGAACGGCACAAAGCAGGCAAAAGAGTTACTCTGATCAGAAGAGAAGACCCCTTGAATTCCAAGAAGGAGAACATGTATTTTTGAGAGTCACACCCACGACTGGGGTAGGTAGAGTTTTAAAATCCCGAAAACTCACTCCAAAATTTATCGGACCTTACCAAATTCTTCACCGTATTGGTCCAATAGCCTATCAAATTGCTTTACCACCTTTTCTTTCAAATATTCATAGTGTTTTTCATGTCTCACAATTGAGGACGTATATTCCTGATCCCTCTCACATAATTGAACCCGATGAAGTACAATTAAAAGAAAACTTGTCTTACGAAACTTCACCTGTACGAATCGAGGATAAGAGGATTAAGCAGTTCAGGGGTAAACAAATTTCCTTAGTCAAGGTTATTTGGAATGAGACAACGGGAGAGGCAACATGGGAATCTAAGGACAAGATGAAGTTACAGTATCCTGATCTTTTTCCGGGTACGTAATTTCGAGGACGAAATTTTTTTTAGTGGGGTAGTAATGTAACACCCCGATTTTTGCTGTTTCTGCTGTTTTCTGTATCGATAAACAAACATCTGTTTATATTTTTTATCTGAAACTTAGAAAATGATTTTGGGAAAAACCAAATTCATATTCATATCATACTTATTTTTATAAGTATACGGTGAAATTTTTGGTTGAAAATTCAGACGGAATCCGGTCTGCATTGTCACTGACAGTAAGATTTTACTAATCAGAAAACCTAATTTTGACCCGGGAACGAAATGGATAGCGTTTATATATCATTTCCAATGATATAGATTATTTTTAAAATTTCCAAAATAAATGTTATTATACTCAATTCGGGCATAAAACCCTAAATCGCGTAATCGACGGAGTCGAGAACGGACGTGCAGAGACAAAACCCGACGTCGGATGTTGAGACCTCTTGCCACCTAGGATGGTGAGTCATGTGGATGAGTCGCCCATGTCATGATTACACTAGTGCAATAAGTGCTTTTTACGTCAGTTAAAATTGATTTTTTACGTTAGAATACTGACTGACGTAAATACAGCTGACGTTAATAGTTAATATTTTAACGTCAGTTTAGAACTGACGTTAAATATAACACTATTAACGTCAGTTCCTTAATAAAACCGACGTTAATTTTGTAAGAATTAACGTCGGTTTTTTAAACAACTGACGTTAAACTAAAACTATTAACGTCAGTTCTTTAATACAACGGACGTTGATTTTGTTAAACTAACGTCAGTTGTTATAAAGAACTGACGTTAAAGTTTTAATTTTAACGTCAGTTGTAATAAAAAACTGACGTTAATAGTGTACTGTATATTTTATAAAATACTATTAACGTCAGTTGTTTGATACAACTGACGTTAATAGGTTTTTTTTTTTTAAATTCAGTTTTAAAATATCACTCCCCTCAGCTATCCCTGCATTCAGTCCCAGTAACACAGAATATCACACATTATAGAATTGCAAAGGAAAATTGAACAATTGGGGGACTTAAAACCAAAACCCATGTATATATATAAATAAATTTTAGTTCCAATGTCTAAAAAACAAAACTATTTAAGGATATATATATATATATATACATGTTATTAATTAGTTTCTAAAGTCTAACAAAAAAACTATTTATCTAAGTAGTGCGGAGGTATGTTGGCAATTCCTTTTTCAGCCGCATACTTGAAGAAGAATTCAGCGAAGCGCATCCTCAAGTCTCTTAACTCATCTTCTTGAATAGGCGATTGGTCGATAAACGCCTAGACACGTTCAAATAATAACAATAACATCAATGCAAGTCATCTTCAAAACTATAATACATAATTTAACAAGTTGTTTAAATATTACCTTCTTCCATCCATCCGTAATAGATGCGGAGACTATGTTCAGCATATGAAGCATCACATAATAGCCGCACGACCAACTGTCAGGTTGAAATCGAGACTACCAACAAAATTAATTTCAACGTCAGTTGAATATACACATAAATTAGTAATTATAATAATAATAATTTGATAAATAAACTACCAAACCTTGAGGATGTTCCATACAGGATTTGCTTTAGCCTTAGAAGTCCTACTTCTCCCGTTGGCGCAACTTATGCTACTCGCCTTCAGTGCGCTATCATAAACAAATAATCATGTCGATCAATTAACAAACTCATTTATCATGTGTGTAATAAACTAAAAACAACTGATATTAAAACTTAAATTAAATTTAAGATTAGTTACTTACATATTTACAGCTTCCACCACCTTCGGTGGCGGATCATGGTGGAGAGAGCAGAAGAATATGACAGTATGCCTAGACGGGTGAAGTACCAACAACTGCCAATGGTCATCCATACAGTAGGGAGCCAGATACAATTCTTTCGGATTGTCTCCCAACAACTTCCCTGTGTATTTACTCAATGCATCGCCAGCAAAGAACTCGGGCAGAAGGATTGACGGATCTAAGAAACAGTAAACTGATGCAACGCCCTTATCAAGCTGAAGACGATGGAGATACCTAAGATATGAAAAGGGTGTGGATGTTAATTACATAATATATATATTGAAATTAAAATAAATTATTAAATGGAAAAATACCAAAAATAAATAAGTTATAAAATTAAAATTAACTTACGTGCACCAGAGACTGATGACATTGCTGTTCATCCAGACGTTATTTCTGCAGGCGTTCCCGAGATCGTCACCAACTAAGGAAAATATCCTCTGTTGATCTGGGCGTGCCACCCATCCATCGTGATCCAATGGACATTCAAAATTCTCATACGCATAATCCTCACCAAGTGAGAACAAACGAGTGATAGGTGACAGCGACACCGACGTCGACTTGGCCTTCAGTTTAGGAAAAGTAAAATATATAAGTTTTTGATAATTAAAAAAAACACAAGTAATTATTTGACTAATTTGGACATTAATAATGAATAAATACCTTTGCTAACATTTCGAGCTCACGTCGTTTGGAGTCCAACTCAAGCTCACGCCTTTTCATTTCCAACTCATGCTCATGGCGCTGGACTTCCAACTCCCTCACCCTAGCTGCCAACTCATCGTCCTCCACATGTGCCATACTAAAACTCTCTTTTGTGCTCACATGTGAAGCGTTGGCAAGCCTTGCGCTGTCCTGGGATGTACCGACGGAGGAAAGCTCTCTGGCAAGCGCCTGCTTGAATTCTGGGTTGGCTATTAAGCCTTGCATCAGATGTGTTGTAATATCTGGGTTGGTCATGAGGTGCTGAGTAATGTCAGCCAAAATTGATGCTTCATTGAACACCCGCTTTCGTGAAGCAGACTTGCCATAATATTGTTTGATGGTCACGTTCCCAGGAACACCGAGAACCCAACCAGGATGGTCTTTCTTGCCTAGAGCAGTCATCAAGACATCCTACCGTCCAGAAGGGACGAATGCGCCCAGGGAGGATTTTGCTTTAAGATCCATCTACAATGAAAAAAAATGAAAAAACGTGCAAGTGAAAAGTGTTGCAAATATCTATACAAATATCAATTGAAATCAAGTTAATTATTTACTTATAATCTTATCTGCCACTTCGCGAGTGGCATCAGCTTTAAAAGATCCCGCCTTTGTCATGTGGCCGGCTAACCAGACATCCTCGCGGTCGATGTCCGACGGAGGACTTGATGGTGTGCCCTCAGGCACCTCTCCTCTTTCAATCCTAGCAGAGTGCTCTTCCTTCTTCGCCCTCAGCCTATCCGCCATCATCTGCTGGATCCGAGTATGGTACCCACCCTGAGACATGGTGTGGCGGTGGACGTTCTTCGCCTGATTCTGCGCGACCCTTATTTGCCTTAGCCTATTCAAACAAAAACACATAATTAAATATAGTTAAATGATCTATAATAAGCATACAAAATTAACTTAATCAACCAACCTGAAATTCTTCATCCTGTCGACTCCTGGCAAACATATCCCAAGTATCCTGATCAATCCAGGGATAATCCAAGAACATTTTATCAAGCCGCTTCTT
The DNA here is from genome assembly GCA_030762895.1 of Sophora flavescens. NCBI lineage: Eukaryota > Viridiplantae > Streptophyta > Magnoliopsida > Fabales > Fabaceae > Sophora > Sophora flavescens. The sequence goes on from CM061066.1 coordinate 122,862,316, forward strand.
CCCGGATAGATAGTACCTGGTAAGATCATGCTTGAACCCATTCCAACGCTTTGATGCCATTTTCATACATTTATGACGATGATCCTCGTCATTTGGCACGATCCAAGCTACCTACACATTAGATACATATATAACAACTGGATGGATTATAACTCGGATAATTATCTAATAATGTAAATCAAACGAATGTAAAGGTAAAATACCGTGATAGCCTCCCAAATCTGATCCTTAACGTTACGTGGAACGTCATTCCGATGGTTGTAGTTGATGCTTACGTCTTTGCTTCGCTTGTAGAAACACCCGCTTATTAAATTCTTTAGCACGGGGTCCCTGGGCATTTAGATTAGCATCGAAGGACACCTCAAGCTTCTCGTCCGCTCCGCCGTCCTTCTCTAGTTTCTTCAACGAGGTGGCTCCTCTACCCCGTTTCCTATGAGCCTGTGATGTCTGTATGGACAAAAAAAATGATAAAATAGAGGGTTGTAACATTATAAACTTACATTAACAAGAAGGACTAAATATAGTATATAACATGCATGTAAACTTACACTAGAATCAGCAGGAGGCGTAGGCGTGATCGGGTCCTGCGAAACCCCCACAGTGTCCTCCCGTGCATGTGGGCTATCTGACTGATCCATATGTATGCCTGTTCAAAAACAATATATATGTATTAACATAGGTTATAACTCAAAATAAATACAGAAGTATAAATAAAAATAACTAGATAGGTCCTTAGATATACAAAACATCTATATATCCAATATAAGGACAATACGGGAGATTGAAAACTATAGTTTTTGAAGATTGCCAAGCACTGGTCACGGCCTGGCCGTGATGTCCATCATCACGGTAACGCGTGCCAATTGAACCAGACCCTCATAGGCAGAACTGATCACGGCCTAGCCGTGATGAGAATCACGGCCGTGACAGATCAACCAGCAGAGCAACATGCACTCAAAACCAAAAATAGAGACATTCCAAACAACTCAAACTCACGGTTTAAAGTTACAACTACTGAGACTACAGTTTCAACATACACTCAAAACCAAAAATAGAGACATTCCAAACAACTCAAACTCACAGTTTCAAGTTTCAACTACTGAGACTACGGTTTCAACCAGCGAGGCAACATGCATGCACTCAAAACCGTGAATAAAAAAATGTGCCCTAATTAGAGACTCACCAGAAATAGGCGCTCGCGTGGTGGTGGGGGGGAAGCTCGAGTGGTGGCCAACGTTCGATGTGGTTACTGAGAGCAGAGGGACAAGGAGAGTTAGTGCGCGGGAAGGCCAGGGGAAAGAGAGATGTCAAGTTATTGCAAAGAAGGAGCGGGAAAGACAGAGTTAGGGGTTAAGAGTGTACCTCACGGTGGTGGCGAAGAAGCCCTCGCGGTGGTTGCGGTGGAGATGAGCTCGCGATTAGGGCAAAGTGAGAGCGAGAGTGAGGGTTGAGCATGATGAAAAGAGAAAAGACGTAGAGAAGTGGAGGAGGCGCGCGGGGGTAAACGTTATAATTAAAATAAAACATTTTACGTCAGTTTTTGGTAAAACCTGACGTTGAAGATCATATATTTAACGTCAGTTGTCTTAATAAACTGACGTTAAACACTCTCACACTTATTACGTCAGTTGTTAGTAATAATCGGCGTTAAAGGTCATATATTTAACGTAAGTTGTATTAAGAAACCGGCGTTAAAAACACTCACAACTTCTTACGTCGGTTGTATTACACAACGGACGTTAAAGGTTTATTAGTTTCTGCAAAAACATTCATTCCCTTGACTCTTTGTGCTACTTACCCATTCACCTTTGTACCTAATCCTCTTAATGAGCATTAAGTTTATAGATAAGTTTTCAAGAAAATCAGAATAACTCAGTAACTTCATCCACTGCTCCTATAAATAGCTTCCTAGCTTCCATCTCCTTTTAATTAATTTTCTGCTTCACAATATGGCTCTGCCGTGGAGATTAACTTCATCACTCTTTCTTCCTATTCCTAGACTCAAAGGTCTTTGTCTTAATGGTCAAACAACTTCTGAGTTTGAGTAAATTACATTGCATGGATATTAAGGTTGGGTGAATCACGTAATGTGATTCTCTCACTTTATTTCATCCCCGTCATCCCTTTCACTTTGCTTTGGAAGCAAGTGATTGTGAATTCAAGATGATGCATCAAGGAACTCCACTGAAGAAGAAAGATGTAAAGATCCATTTCACTTTGCTTTTGCTGCTAGTGACTGAGGATTTACTTTGCATCTTGGAATTCAAGTGAGGGAGGTGATGCATCCATTGAAGTTTCTGATGACAGGACTGAGAAGAAAATGATGTTGATGCAGAAACTTTTTTATATTTTAGGGCTATGTTGCAGAACTTTTTTATCTTTTAATCATGTAATTTTAACTTATGAATCGCTTCAATGTCATACGATTTAATTATACATATAACTTGTTTTATGTTAAGTGTTTATTTATTTTAATTTGCACAATAATTTGTTTACTAATTCAAGCTAATTAATAAAAATTAAAAATAAACTTGTATAAAAAAAAAAGGTTTAGAAATAAACTGCAGTACTATATGGAGTGATCTGCATTAAGAGGGACAACAGGGACATGACAACCAATGAAATGAGTTTCATAATTATTTACGTCAGTTATTTATAGAACTGACGCAAATAGTTTACCCACCACCTCATTTTTAACGTCAACTTAATTAATGACTGCAAAGTTCCCGTATATTAATTACATTATTTCCAATATTCATTCTGCACGTTTATAATATATAGGATTATTTACGTCAGCTATTTATTTAACTGAAGTAAAAATCAAACTTTTAACGTCAGTTGTATAAAAAACCGATGTTAACAATTAATATTTTTTATTTAAAAACACTTTTTAACGCCGCTTTTTTAAAAACGACGCGTTAAAAGTGAATAGATATCTGCAAAAACATTCATTCCTTTGACTGTACTGTGCTACTTACCCATGCACCTTGTAACTCAATCCTCTTAATGAGCATTAAGTTTATAGGTAAGTTTTCAAGAAAATCGGAATAGCTTAGTAACTTCATCCCCTGCTCCTATAAATAGCCTCCTTCCATCCTTTTAATTTTCTGCTTCACAATATGGCTCTGCCGTGGAGATTAACTTCATCACTCTTTCTTCCTATTCCTAGACTCAAAGGTCTTTGTCTTAATGGTCAAACAACTTCTGAGTTTGAGTAAATTACATTGCATGGGTGATAAGTCTGAGTAAATTACATTGTGTGAGTTGCTCACCTTATCACCTTCCGGAGAATCAGCTGCTGGAGGGCTAATCAGGTGCTCGCAGGTCACAGTTCCAAAACCTCAGCTTTGGCAGCAAGTGACCGTCTTGGAAGTCTCTGGAACCACTGCCTTTGCTTGAAACGGATCCGGTGCACCTGTTTTTGCCTCTCTCTTGAGCTCTCTCATGCCCCCCAGTTTATTGAGGTCTTCGGAGTATATATAGTTTTCCCTTTGGCATATTTCATAAAACTCTCTGATGGGACGTAGCTTTAATGTTTAGGATTTTAAACCCTTTCAATGTAACTTTTTATAGGATTTTAAACCCTTTCAATGTAACTTTTTATAGGATTTTAAACCCTTTCAATCTTCCTAGATCGATCGATCTATATTACACTTCATGAATGAGATCCGGTTTGGGTTATTGATTCAACTTATACTTCGCACATATATTTTAGTTTTCAAAACAGAAACACAAAACATCAAAGCAATTCATGTGAAACTGAAACTTTGAGGAAGGCAATGCGGAAGGAATCGTATTCTAGATAAAAAAAATTTATTAAAATAACGTTTAACGTCCGTTGATGTAGGGACTGACGTTAAAAGTGAAGATACTTACTTATAATGTCAGTTCTTTATCGAACTGACGTTAAAATGTTCACTTTTAACGTCAGTTCTTTATTGAACTGACGTTAAAAGTGAGTCACTTCACTTTTAACGTCAGTCATTAAAACAACTGACGTAAAAATTGAATTAAAGAAGCCTGGTATTTACAAAACTACCACCGCCTCCTTTTTAACGTCTAGCTTTTGGTTAACTGACGTAAACCTTTACCGTCTAATGTATATTTTCCACTAGTGTTACTTTTTACAAAATATCTAGATATTTCTTTAAACTAGTGTAAAGACCATTTTGCCCTTGGACGATTTTACCCTTGAACTTTCCTCGAAATGACAAGTTTGCCCCACAATTTGTGGACACAAATCAGCCACATCCTCACTCATTTCTCACCACATGTTGGTCATGATTGCTTTTTGGTAAATGACCATTTTGTTCTTATGTTGTCATAATACCACAAAAATGCCATTTTGTGAGATTACTACTTTGTCCTTGAATTTTTGTGTGTTGGACCCTTTTACCCCTCAAAGGCCACGACCCTAGGCAGCCGAGAGGCCCATATTCACTTCTGTAAAAGGTCATCTTCATCTTCTCCATCAAGCTTTGTCATTTTTGCCATTAAAGCTCTAAGTACCATAGCATGATTTTGTGAAGGAAGTAGGTGATTCCTTGCCCATTTTTCATTTCCAAGAGGTATACCATGCTTCTCTCACTCAATCATCATCATGTTCTTCATTGATTTTTGTGATTTGAAGTCTTGATCATATTTTTCAATTCCTAGATCTAGAAACTTTGAAAATTCATAGAAAATCATAGAAAAATCCTGTTTAAGTGAAACCAATTTCTATGATCTCAGTATCCTCTCTATATTTAATATCCAAGACGATACATAAAAAAAAATCGTGCCCTTTTAGTTTGTCAAGGCCGAACCCTAGTTTCTAGTAGGGGAGGACTTTGTTCATTTTATTAACTAGTCTTGCTTGATTCAATCTTATAATTCATATATATTTTGAGTCCATGATTTTTGAATCAAAATCAAATCTCTAAGCCATTATTTTATTCATGGCCGAAATTATTTTCTTGAGGAGTTGAAAGATTTTGTTTCATTTTTCAACTTATGATAACTTGTCTTAACTCTACACTACTCTAAGGTTATAGATCTAAGAGTATGTAGAATTTTGAAACCTTGAACCTATTTTCTTAGCTTGGGCAGAAACCATATCCATAGGAAATAATAGATTTTTTTTCAAAGTTTAATTAGTTATGTGTTGTTTTGTTTGTGTTAGTAGTTGTTGTTCGGAGTTCGTGGAGGAAACCGGACTTGAAAACCGAGACTTCGTTGAATCAGAACTTGAATCTTCAAAGGTAAGGGGAGTTTACCTGAGGAGCTTCGATAACTATGTGTATAAATTGTTTGGTGTGTCTGTAATTAATGGATAAAGTTTGTGGTGTTTGTTTTAAAATTATTGCATAATATTCTGTGATGCATGATTTATCTGTGAAAGCATGCTATAAATTGCGATGTCTTAATTTATTATTGGTTGTGAAAGCATGTGATAAATTGTGTTGTGTGAAATTTTTTGTTGATTTTTATGATTGGCTGGAAGCCTGACACCGGTCAGTGCTTATTGAAAATTAAGGATAAAACGTTAAGAGAATTTAAGGGAAATATTATGTTTTTGAAAATTGGTGGATTTAACTTTTAAGTTAAAAATAATAATATTTTAATGAATTTTAATAAAAGAATAAGTTAATGAGCAACCGTACATACGTAACCGTGAAAAAATTTCACTTTCGCACTTGTTTCGAAAACGTCGGGAAAAATGGAAATAAAATCTTAATTTTAATAAAATGTATTTTAAAAAGTGTTTTATGATTGATAACAAATAATTTTTCAAGAAATAAGGGTTTTTGCTTACCTAACGGCAGTATGAGGAAAAATGATCTTTTTACATGAGAAAAATAAATATATGGGTTAGAAATGATTTTAAAAAGAATTAACAGATTCTCAGAAATAAAAATAAAGGATCTAAAGGGAAAATTGATTTTCATTACGTTTTAAAACGAATTTCATCGGAAAAGGATTTTGTTGGAAAAGAATTTAAGAACAACAAAAATTTCCGACAAACTTGGATAAGTTTTCAGAGTTTTTGTATTTGTGTTTCACTGAACGAAAATTCTTTGGGGAAAAATCAAGGAAAGGATAAGGACCTAGATTGCCGAGATGTCGGGCTAGTGTTCCTAAAAGGAAATTGCACTTGGAAAGCAAAGGAATTGGAATACCTAAGGAAGGGTAGTTGGGAGATTTAAGCCTCGACAGAGGAAAAAAAAAACGACAAAGAACAATTACGATAATAAAGGATTTTACATGCATAGTCTGGCAAACATGCCATATTTGGGCAGACATGCCTTGGGTATCGAGCTACATTTTTACAAAGGGTGAATTGGGTAAATTGGTTAGTTACGGACCAAAGATAAATTCTAGGGGCTTTGGGTCTTAGGGACATTCGGGCTTCGAAAATTCAGCGAATACATGGGGCCTTGCAACCTCGGGTCATGGAATTCGGTTACCCGGCACGAATGTACTCAATAGGGAACTATTACAATATTATTTTAGGTGCTCCATCGTGATATTCCCTGAACAATTGGAGCCGAACCTAAATTTAGAGGCCGATCTCATGAGACAATTGTATTAAGGGTATCACAGCCTAATCATTGCTCGAAGAAGGGAAGTTAGGAATCTTCGGAGAATAAAGGTCAAGAATCATAGGAATGGATATTGAATTGTCATGTATTTTTGAAAAATTACGATTGGATGATCGGATATAAATCCCATTGGTAAGAAATATTTATAATATGGATACATGATGTTTGTTTGAGTGTCGTGCATGTAGTTATCATATGAAAACTCAATGATGGTGTCTCACCCTTGCTTTATTTATTTTCATGTTGGGTTTCTACTATGCTTCTATTTATATATATATATATATATATATTCGAGTACATATGAGCCAAATGAGTCTGATATCGTACCGGAAGCGTGTGGAGGACTAACCTGGGTACTTCTACGGGCGGGGAGTCTCGGGAGGATTTCCCAATGGGTATTCTTAAGTGTGACAAGCTGTAGGATTCTGATTTGGGTTTAATTTTGGAAAGTAGTACCGCTACCATCTAGGTTTAGTTTATGTGTGTTTTCCTTATGCTATGGCTTAAATAAATGATTGTAATATAAAGGGCCATATGTAAAACCTTATTGATGCATATATATGTATTTGGTTGTTTGTTAATTATAATGGTTTGGGTTGTATCGTTTGAGGAAAAGAAAAAGAAAAAAAATTATCACTAATTTTCAAGGAGGTTAAGAAATAGAGAAAATTATATTTTTCCGAAAGTAATAATTATTTTCAGTCTTTTAGTTTCAACATGTAGCATCAAGGGGGTGTTACATACGAGAATGGAAGATATAAGGAGGGAAAAAATGGTGATTAGTAATAGTAGGTATAAAATGAGTAGTAAATATTGAACCTAAAAATAAATATGTTTTTGGCTTTTTAATTTAAAAATAATGGTTGACAATTATATACTTTCAAAATTTAAATTAGTGTCAAGATTGATAGTTGAACTGATCAATTAAGAAAACTAACGATCCAAAATTTAATCTAATATTAATTTTAAACCAACATATTATCAAATCTAAAATCAAATAAAAAAATAATTTTCTTTCAATCATATCATTTAAAATATTTTTTTTCTAAACAAATACTACAAGTGACAATAACATAATATTATCGTCTAGTAATCATGCCTATAGACAATATTAACACACTCAAAAATAACTTTTAAACGAGTAATTAAAATTACTCAAATCAAATCACATAAAAATAAACAAAAAAATAAATAAACATACACACATATACACCCGTACATCGCACGTGTAAATAATGATATAAAAGGATAAGGTTGAAACTGATAAATAAACCATTGTAACAAACAAACCATGAAAGATCAAATATGTAAATGTAACAGTTCCGAAAATAAGTGCAAGACCGAGTCAAAAATAAATACGCCCACTTCCACCGAAGATAAAAGCCACATTTAAACTTTTGAAATATATCAAAATATCCAACAAATCAAACATCTTATCTTATTTTTATAAAAATCAGGTTTTACTTCCTAACATGAAACAAGGCAGGCACTGAACCGAATCTCTCCATAAATTTTTCATACACAAAGAATAAGACTTCGTCGCTTTCGCCCTTCACTTTTACTTTCTGACCGTCGACAACAAACTCGAATCTTCCTGAGACATGATAAATAAGTAAATATATAAATAAGTAGGTATGGAATTTGGAAGAAAGTTTAAACTTTAACTGGGTTTTTGAACTATAATTTGCAAAATTAACCTTAGGTGCCATAAAAAATAAAAAATACTCAACATCTCAAAGTAATTTAAAAATAACTTTTTAATTATATATTTACACAACTTATATATATGGGTAATTATAAATTGCGTATATTAATTTAAATTGTGCATGCAAATATTATCATAAAAATATATAAAATACTATTCTGTGATGTAATAATCAAATTGTGAATACCGTTTCTCAATTATACGTTATCATAAGAATAAAAGCGTGCTCAAATTAATTTCTTTGAAACACGTGCTAAAATTATTTTATTTAATTTGCACTAAAATGAACCTTTTAGTCGAATGTTCTTTTTAAACTATCTTGAATATACTCTTTTTCTTTTAAAAAAAAATTACTTAGTTTAAATTATATTACTAAATTTTACATAAATAAAAAGTTTATATCAAATATAGTAAAAAAAATATCAGTTCACTGTTAACGTAACGATGTTTCACTTCCATTCAAACTATAAACTTCAAAGCCAAAATCCCCTTAAACGAACATGCCAAAATTGAAATTTCACCCTATATATAGATTTAAAGATAAAATTTAATTTCCAATAAAAAAAAAGATAAAATTAATTTCGAATAGGGATGGCATGCGTAGGGTATTAGGGTAAAAAAATTCAAAAATAACATACGTCAAACATCAAACCATAACTACAATTAAAAGTTATTTAAATGTTACATAATCATTTTTAAAGTCATAGAACTCTATTTTTTAATATCTATTATTTATACAAGATATATATACTCAAAATTTATTCTTCTCACCTCCCAATTCATTTTCAAGAAAAGGAATGACTTCATTTTCCATGTCCCGGCCATTGAGATCTAGCTCCATAGTGACAAACTAAAGCAAATGAAAAATATTTTAGGATGTAGCACTTTGAATTCACGACACAAATAAAAGTTTTTGACGTGGAAGATTTCCTCGTTACTCAAGAGTACATATATAAATCTATGCAAATAAGGAATGTATGAAATATATATATGCAATTATATATCTTCTGATAAATTCAAATACTAGGTGAAGTAAAGCGGTGGGGTGGGATGGGGCAGGGCGGGGTGTTTGGTTGTATCTAGAAAAGAAAAGAAAAAATCCTTTAATATATAAATCGAGTAATGATATTGGACATAAAAATGGTGTCCAACAACTTCTCTTTTCATCATGTATTTCATCACTCACAATCCCAAGACACTCATAAGCTCTACAGTATCTATACAAGCTATTCAAATTGTCTTACCAAATATATATCTTTACTCTTACTATAAAAGCACAGGAAAAAAAATCAATTTGAAGTTAAATAAATTTTGTCTCTATTGATCTTTGCTTTGTTTTAAGCTACGAACCTAACGCTCTAAAGGACATATAAGAGTTAAGTATCATCATATCATTATAGGAAAAAAAACACAATTGTATCCTTAGCGAATAATAATGAAATAATAACAAACCCTTGGCTTCCCGAAACAGCAAAATATCCTGCGAAACATCTTCAGTTCCTTCTTTTCTTCACGAGATGACTTTGGTGTAGTATGTTGTATCACTGCTTGTGAATTTGGTGTGATGTCCGTTTGTCGAATATATATAGTTTTACACAGTAGAGAGAACGTTATATAACACATAGGCTTCTCATCCAAATTGAAAAAGAAGGCACCCGTACATGATATGATATAAAGATTAAATATCAGCTTCGATATCATATATTCAAACCATATCTCATGATTGGTGCTCTCACAATTTATTTATTTATTTTTATTTTTTTTGAAGAGATCACTATTTATTTGTTTCCTTTATAAATGAGCATGCTTTCTCATATCAGAATTATAATACATAATCTAAAATTTATTTTACATCAATTTAGCATTTAACACGACCTTATTTTTGCCTAAAAAAGATATGGCCGTATTTTGACTCATGTGATGCACAATTATGAATAAGGATTGTGTTGGTTGAAATTTCTATTTAAATTATATTTAAAAAAATAAAACGTATTTTTTATTTTTAAAATTATTTAATGAAATGATTGTTTTTTATTAAAAAAAATCATTCATTATGAAAATTGAAATATGAAAGTTAATTGAAATAGTTATCAAAATACATGTCAAATAATCAGGAAGGCTGGAAACCAATTGATTACACAAAACACTTAAATTGGTCATATAATAATAAAAGTATTTGATAAATGAAATTATCAACTTCCGAGAACAATTTAATCATGTCCAAACAATTCCTCGTAGGTATTGAAAGTCAATCATTTTTAAAGTAACAACCACAGAAAAATACAGTATATAGCAGAGCAATTAAACAAAAAAATGTTTATTATTTAGTACAATTAAACGATTTAATTTTCTGTTGAGGAATACAAATACTTTTTTTTTTTGGTGGAAAGGAATAAAAATACTTTGAATGATCATTTGATTTTCAAAAATTCAAAGTGAGAATAAAATCAAGATGCTCAAATTTTCGGTCAACATATGTGATATTCAATAATTTAAAAGCCTCGTTAAATTTTCTTTATTTAGAATTTCTAATTCGTTGAAAATCTTAACGGTTTTAATTATGTGCATTAGATATATGTTCAAATATGATTTGATTTGATTTGGTTTTTTCATGAATATTAAAATTATTTTAAAAATACAATAAATAATATTGATATGTATTCTAAACATGATGCTATTATTTTAAAATATAATTAGATTTGTAATATTAATTTAAATCATATTTGAATTCAAAACTAATAGTGATCCATAGTAATAAATTAATAATCCTATATAAATCAATATATAAAGATCCATAACTTAATTGTAAAGAAAGTCAATGTGCATTAGAAATATGTGCAAATATTTTGTCAAAAAAAAATGTTCAAATCTGATTTATTTTTTTCGGATTTAATTTTATTTTTTTATGAATATTAAAATTATTTAAAAAATATTATTAATAATGTTTGATATGTATTCTAAACATATAAATCAATTAATTTCTAAATCAAACCAATCAATTCAAATGAGAATTTTTTTTATTTAACTGTCATTTAATCATGATTGATGGTCCAGATTAAGGGGACGGAGACAGTTAGCGGAGAGAATCCGGGTCTGTTAAAAAGAGTAGTGCTGGGTTGTAGTTGTAGATGCTCTAAGGCTAAAGTTTCATTATCAAAGCAAAATAAAATGAAAAGAAAAATACCCATTTTTTTTATAAAAAAAAAAAAGGTTGTATATGATATAATATTGTAATAAGAGTAATAAAATGAAGCGTTACTCACTGGTCACTGCAACAAGTAGATGGGGGGTTACTCACTGGTTTTAAAGTGTGAGCTTCTAATTCACTCATTTCATTCATGAACTACAATGCAAGCGCAACTTCTTGTGGGGCCCATTTCCGTCCCTCCCTCTTACGCCGCCGTTTTACCCTCCCTCCTCGACTCCAATCCCTTCCTCTCCGCCGCTCCTCCTTTCTCGACCCACCACCGTAGCCGCCGATCCCGCTGCCGCCGACTCGTCCTCGCCTCCGCCGCCGCGATCAACGGCGGACAGAACCACTACGCCGTCCTCGGCGTCGCTCTCACCGCCACCTCCGCCGAAATCAAAAGGGCCTATCGCCTTCTCGCACGAAAGGTATTCCTTTTATTTCGGATTTTGAATGATTTTGAATATTTGATGAAACACAAGTGAAATATAAATATGTGCCTTTTGATTGTTTTCTTTGGCCTAATAGAGTTAAGTTCCCGAATTATAAACACTCATCATGTTAATCTCTGATTTTAAAAAATTATCACTTTAGCCCTTAAAAGTGTAAGAATCGGTAATATTAGTCCCTAAAACATATTCTAAGGATCTATTTGATTCATGGATTAGTGGATTACAATTCCAGGGACTAATATGGTTGATGTTTCTAATTTCAGGGGCTAAATGATAATTCTTTAAAATGATATATTAATGTAATTTGTGTTTATAAATTCAGGGAGTAAAATGATGGTTTCCTCTTTTCTTTATTTTGTGTTGTTAATACTTGACAATGTCTGGTTTGAAAATTTATAGCTTTTCTCTATTTTTCTTCCTAGTGGGTTTAAGAATAGGAAGAAACGGACTCAAATGCTAGCAACGAGGATTTTTTTTCATGGCATACATGTTTTTTTTGTCCCTTAGCAAACACATCTTCCTGAAACCTTGGGTTGAGTTTTCGTTACATTTTCAGAAATCTGATTATAGTATATTTTAGCCACTTATACTTTTTGGCGGATTTATTTTGCACATGTGCCTAAAAGAGAGATTATATTTGGGTTGTTGTTTTAAGAAAGACATCTCTGTATTCTATAATTTTGATCTCATTACTTGTACTTGCTTTGCTCTTTATTTATTAAAATTAAAATTTAAAATGTATACTACCCCTTCAACTCTCACTCTTCGATTACAGCTCTGATAATCCACCCCAACCTAAATTTTCATAGCAGAGCTTCTTTAAAGTGAGCTTGTCCCTAAAGTGAGAAAATAGCCGTATATCTACTCTTAATTTGATAAAATGCATCATAATCTAACCCATAAAGGTTTAAGGTATTGGAGGTCCAAGGTTCAATCCTTTTCAAATGAGAAAAAATTAACAACTAACATATTAACATTTGCCTATAAAAAAAAAATCTAACCCAAAAGGTTAGGTATAACATTACTTTCTCACTTTAGTGATAAACTAAGATTTTTCCAAACTTTTAGTATGGGCAAAATTAACTCTTGTGCTATTTTTCGGAGTATCAAAGTCGAAGGGAGTAATACATTGCTATACATACTGACCAATTTGTTATTATTAGTTATTACTATCAGTGAGACATGCTTATGTTTATGTTGACTAACTTTGTACAGAAATACAAAGAACTCCTCTTTGTTCTCACCTTTTCCCTAATTAGCTGGGTTGAGCTAAGATCTCGAATGTGTTTCTGATTTTAACTTCAAATTCATTGTGCTTACTTTCTCCTTTGCTACATCATATCTAAGATTGCTTACAACGTGAACATCTGGTTTTTCATATTTAATTTTAAAACTTTCCCTTTTTTTTATGAGAAAACCTTTCAAAAAGAAGTATCTTTGAAATTAGTTATCTCCGCCCCTTATACCAAGTCTCTAATTTAGCCCTGAGCAAACAACTCACCTCATCTATTGTTTTGCCGTGAGTGCAGTATCATCCTGATGTCAGCAAGGATTCACAAGCTGCTGAATTGTTCAAGAGCATCCGTCATGCATATGAAGTGAGCAACCATTATTCAAATGTTCTTTCTATATAGAAATAATTGCCTCTTACCAGGGACTAAATCTTAATTTTTTGGGGTAAGAGAAAAGTTTTACTTTTTTTTTTAACAGGGATCTTACTGTTTTTTTTTTATTTTTGGTAAGCGATCTTACAACAATATTCCAGTTATACTGGTTTCACAAGAATGTTGCTTGGTAGAGACTGGAAAGAAAAAATAATGCAACTATCATTGACATCTAGTAGATGGTATTTGATATGGTTCTTATAGAATACAAAGAATGTATTTACATTTTACAGAAAACAAACTAATATTATCATGCTCTTTGCTTCAGTTTTCAAATTATAAATAAAGCTACTACAAAGAACAAACAACTTTTTCCTCCAACAAGTCTATTACGATTATGAACTACTTTTGAAGCATTTTATAAAGTTCACAGGATTTCTTCTGCAATATAAGGTTTTCTTTTTCCTTGTGCTTTGTAGCACATGTGCTTTTGGAGATCCATTAATGATATCTACTTTTCATATCCTTAAACAGGTACTATCCAATGAAGCAACTAGAACTCAGTATGATAAGGAACTTGAATTTGGTCGCAAGCCTTACAGGGAAAAATGGAGTTACGGCACTGAATTTGAAGATCAGGTAAGAATGTACAGGTGGGCCAATCTCAGGAAGAAAATGCATAGTGAAAGGTACTGGGAGCATTACAATGACAATGAGGGCTACTACAGCGATGAAACAGATGAGGAGGAAGATGAAGGGAATTTGGATGAAGAGAGGGGTTCTTTTATTGAAGTGCTTAGATCAGCATTCATGTCACTATTTTTGCTCCAGACATTTGGATCGCGATTGTCCCTTACATTTAGCAGTCTGGCGGCATTGTTTGATAAGAAGTTAGACTCTGGCTATAAAATTGGTTATGTAATAGCATGGATTTTGGGCGGGAAAGGTGGTATATTGCTTACATTATGCTTGTCATTTGCAAGTTGGGTTTGTGGGAAAACCAGTAGTAGTGCAGTTGCACTAGTGATGGTAGCCATGTGGGTTGGTACCTACCTTTCAAGGTTTGCACCACTTCCTCAAGGTGCTGTGTTAACACTTCTTTACATGTCCATTAAGCTACAATCTGACCAATTATAAACATCATTTCTTCTGAATTTGTATATCTGATTATGTTCTTTACTAAGGTGGTTGTACATATTTTCCACTAAATGTAAATAAATGCTGTAAGCTGTTTGCTGATGACAAATTAAGTGCAAAATGGTTGATGAATGATGAGAGTTGGAATGTTATTTTCAATCTTGTCCTAGATTTTTCTCAGTTTAGACAGACTGTGTGCAGTTGTTGACATTGAAGGGATAAAAAAGTGGAAATACTAGAATTTACAAGTTTCTCTAGCCTGCCATTGGGGAGGAAAATTAAGATTGAAAGAATTATAAATTTCTGCAACAAAGAAAACATAGAAGACAAGGGTTTAGGGAGTCTCAAGTCCTAACTCCTAAGAGCTCTTTACTTGGACATCATCATTCTTGGACCTCAAATTCCTCCAGAGATACCTCCCGCTGGCCATGTCAATGAATAGCCAGAATCCGTTCTGAATCATCTGAAACCAAAGCAACAATTCTAGTCAGATCAACAAGAGGGAAACGGAAAAAGGAAATCAAGAATCATGGTGAATTGTATGAAGAAAATGGAATTCAGGGCACCTTTTTGAAACTGAAATGATCCTTGTTCTTATGATCTTGGCCTGTGAAGTCAATCTCCGGGGAGGATCGCATGGTGGTCCAGGTAAAATAAGCAGCCAATGCGGCGGAGAAGAAGACCAAGATGAACCTTAGAGGACACATATCTGGCAAGGAAACAAAGAACTGGTTCTGCAGTGTTAGAAAGTGAGAAAGAAACCCAAGTAGCAAGTCAAGAATTGTATGATGTGTATGAAATTTTGTTGAGGTTGAGTTGTATTTATATGATGACAAGTGCTGCAATTGTATTGTATTGTATTAAGGAATAAGTAAAATAAGGAAAGGCGCGTTGCTTGTATTTATTAAGGAATACAAGTAAAATAAGGAAAGGCTCGTTGCTTGTATTGTATGCGTCTTTGTTGACTTTTCTTTGGGATGATTTTCTTTGGAATCATTATTATGACACCCTAAGAACCAGAGATGTTTACAATGTCAAAATGTAATACTTTTCTTTTGCATATTAGACCTTGTCCATTGTCGTTGGTAAGAAAAATATACAATAATGATGTATTACATTGTATGATGAGCTGGCCCCGACCAATTCTGGATAATCTTCTAGAGCCTCCAGATTGACCAATTCTCATAGTCCTCCACTCCACTCTGCTTCTCACTCTTCCGGAATATTGCAAGATTATTATTCTTAATTGGAAAAAATGTATACACCCCTTTAAATTTTAGCTCTATTTGTAAACATTAACTATTTTTTTTTCAATTAGTCCTTAAACTAAATGTATTAATAAAATCAATCATTTTATTAACTTCCCGTTAAATCACTAACGTGAATAAATTCAACCATTTATTTCGTTTAATTCAAATTGTTAATTGCATTTTTTTTAAAATAAATAAAAACAAAGCCTCGAGGTTTGTATGCTTCTATTATTTTCTTCTCCTTTTTCATTTCGCTTCTAGTCTACCAAATGCATCCAACACCACCAAATCACATCCAAAAGATTCACGCCCAATCTTCTTGTTCCAACCTGCACCATCTCGTTGTCATCCTTCTAGAATTGACCACCACTTGCAGATCGTAAACTGCACCATCAAGGGCACCATCAGACACGCACACCACCAGTCAAATGCCTCTCGAAAGAGGAGAATAGAAGAATCAATTGAGAGAAGCAATGAGAAAGAACGAAGAGGGAGAAAGGGAGAATAGAATCGGACAAGCCTCAAGACTTTGTTCTTATTTTCTGTTATTAACAATAAAATAAAATAAAATGCAATCAACAATTTGAATTTAAGTGAAATGAAAGATTAAATTTATTCACTGTTTGTGATCTAAGTCAGAGTTAACAGAATGATTGATTTTACTAATTGTAGAAATTTAAGGACTAATTGGGGGGGAAAATAGTTGAAGACTTAATTTTACTAATAGTAGGAGTTTGGGACTAATTAGGAAGGAAAAAAATAATTGAAGGGACCTATTTGCAAATGAGCTAAAGTTTAGGAGGGTCTGTATACACTTTTTCCTTCTTAATATTATTTGGTAGGATTTAAAGATTGCTAATAAATTTTCGATCATGCTTCGGTCATTAATGATTATTAGCTAAAATACCGTTTTGGTCATTTATCTTTTGAGTAAAGTTCATTTTTGTCCTTTATCTTTTAAAAGATTCAAATTAGTCATTTATGCTTCGAAAGTGAATCAAAGTGGTCCTTTCCGTCAACTCCAATCCATCTGCATACGGAAAACACTGATGTGGCATAAAACACTGTTTACTGATCCTACGTGGCTGGGTTATCAAAACGACGTCGTCTGCATCAATGGGTCCTTTAACTTATTTTATTTAGAATCAAAACCAAAACTTGAGGGAGACGTTGCTTGTTGGTGGGAAACTTGAAAGGTCACGTTGCCATAGGGAGGGAAAACTGAAGTTGCCATTGCAGAGTTGAAGAAGAAGACAAAGCGTGAGTGGTCCCCTCTCGTTTGGTCATCAGTGAAGGTACGTACTCTTCCCATTTGTTCCTTATTTTTGTTGTTTCTGTTTGGATGCATGTTTCATTTGGTTACGGTGGTGGGGTTTTGTATGGGTAATGGTGGGGTTTGTTTTGTGTTAACTTTGTCGATTTTATTTAGTTGGGGAAAAGGGGTTTTTGTCTTTGCTATTGTGGTCCCTTGCATGTGTCAGTTTAGAAATTTGGTTTAGGGTTTGGTGATCCCTTGTCTATAAATCAGTGTGGTTCCTGACATAATATCAGGGTTTAATGTTTGTTTTTTTTCACTTTTGTAGTATTCTTATTCTGTGGTTGCTGGCACATAATGGTTGATTATTTTAAAGTTGAGATTCATCATGGGGGACAATTTTCCACAAAGGGTAAAATGGAGTATGTGGGGGGTTTGGAAAGTGAGTGGGAATGTGACCCTGACAAGTGGTCATATCTTGAGGTTCTGGACATCCTAAAGGAGATGGGTTACCCCTGTTTTGTGTCAATGTGGTATTCACTTGCTGGGAAGTCATTGAATGTGGGTTTGAAAGAACTTATAGATGATAAGGGTGCAATTGAAATAGCCACACTGAGTAAATGTCATGGGAAGGTTGAGTTGTATGTGGTGCACCCTGTATCCTAGCCCGAGATTGTGCAGTCACTTCCAGTCCCAGAGGGTCAACCTGAATCAAGTGAACCTGCTGTTGAGGCAGATGGGTTAGTTTTAGTGGATGAGGTTGTTGATGCAGATGTGTTTGCTGGTCTGGATGATATTCTAGAACCTGTGAAGACAATGTTAACGGTCAGGCTTAAGGTGATCAGATTTAGAGAGAAGTACCAGTTGAAGATGAAGTACCTGTTGTTGCAGCTGAGGTACAACAAGGTGATGCTCATACTGATCAGGCTGAGGTTGAACATGTCCAGACTGCACAACATGATGAGGTTCACACACATGACACTTCACAGTTGATCCAATTATTGCAGGAGAACCTACTCAAGTGGTAGAGGAGACCATAACAAAACAGAGGAAGAAAACTGGTAGACCAAAGGCTGTAAAACATGTTGAATTAGTCCAAGCCAGAGTATCAAGAAGGACTAGAGGATCTGCTCAGGAAACTGGTGCAATGTCTACACAAGAAATTGAGAATGGCAGTGATCAAGACAGTGAAGACCCATCTTATGTAGCTGATGATATTATGAGTGGCGGTGATGATAGTGGAGACTACGAGGATCTTGTCAGTGAAGAAGAGGTAGGTCCATTAGAGGAAGACGATGAGGCATATTATCTTTTTGACTTTGGGGCAAACAATGATGATAGTGCAGCTGATATCAAATTCAATGATGAGAAAGAAGAGACTAATGATGCTGCTGATTTGGATGAGGGTGTTGTAGAAATCAATGACATTAGTCTAGGAAGGAAGAGATCAATGCTTACCAACGATGATAATGGTAGACCAAAAAGAAGAACAGGGAGACCAAAATCCCGTGTCCCTTCTCAAGGTGGTGCAGCACAAACCTGTGAGCAGAATCGTGTAGGCAGTGGTTTTTCAGATGCATAATATAACTCTGAGGAGTTGGATAGTGGAGTTGATTCAGATGATAGTGGAGACACATTACCAAAGTCCAAGTATCCAGTTTTTGTGTTGCCAAAGAAGATGAATGACTATAAGTGGGAAGCGGGTACATATTTTGTAGCCAAGGAAGATTTTAAAAAGGCAATTATGACATATGGTGTACACTCTGGAAGGAACTTAAGGATGGTGAAGAATGACAAAACAAGGTTGAGAGTAGCTTGTAAAGAAGGATGTGGGTGGTTTGCATATTGTGCAAAGCTGCCAGATGAGGATACATGGCAACTTAGGACTTTGAATGATGAACACTCTTGTTCTCGTGAATATAAGGTTAGATTATTGAAATCTACTTGGTACGTTGAGCAAAATGTTGTTCTCTTGTGTAAAAGAAAACCCCAAGATTAAAGTGAATGACATAAGAGAAAGATATCATGAGAAGTGGAATTCTGGCATATCTAAGTCCAAGGCCTTAAGAACAAGGCACTATGCAAAAGATCTGGTTGATGGCTCCTTCAAGGAGCAGTATACACGCATACATGATTACTGCCATGAGCTTTTGAGATCCAACTGTGGATCCACTGTTAAGTTGTCCGTGGAGGCTTTCCGAGGGGATGAAGAGGATCTAGAGCATCCAGGGAGGTGCCTAAGCCCACACTTTCAGAGACTGTATATATGTTTCAGCACATGCAAGCAGGGTTTTGTTAAGTGCAGGCCCATCATTGGTTTGCATGGATGCTTTCTCAAGGGGTACTATGGGGAACAAATCTTAGCAGCAATTGGAAGGGATCCCAATGACCAAATGCTATCCATAGCATTTGCTGTGGTTGAGGGGGAGAATAGAGATTCTTGGCAGTGGTATTTGGAGCTGTTGATAAATGATTTAGGTGGCAGGGGAGTGTGTCAGACATACACCGTTATATCAGACCAACAAAAGGTATGTGGTTCGTTCTAGTCCTTTATCTTTTTAGTAGGTTCATTCTAGTCCTTTATCATTTTTAGTAGGTTCATTTTAGTCCTCTATCTTTTTTAGTAGGTTCATTTTAGTCCTTTATCATTACAAGTATATTCATATTAGTCCTATCTTGTTTAAACATTTAGGGGCTACTGCTAGCAATTGAAGAGTTGCTACCAGGTGTGGGCCAGAGATTCTGCGTTAGGCACTTGTACAACAACTT
Organism: Sophora flavescens; assembly: GCA_030762895.1. Taxonomy (NCBI): domain Eukaryota; kingdom Viridiplantae; phylum Streptophyta; class Magnoliopsida; order Fabales; family Fabaceae; genus Sophora; species Sophora flavescens. The sequence continues at coordinate 122,882,256 of CM061066.1, forward strand.
TAGGAAGAGGCACCCTGTACTAAAACTGAAGCAAATCATATGGAGGGCTACCAAAGCTACCTACCCCCAAGCATGGGAAAGAGAATTGAGAGAGATGGGGAAAGAAATTGAAGAGGCTTATAAGTACATTGTCTGTTAATTTGGTAAATTAAAAGTGTCAATTATAACCTAACTTATGTATTCCATACAGGTACTTAATTCAGATTCCACCAAGGTATTGGAGTAAGTCAAGGTTCACACCAGGCCCTAAATGTGGCATATTACTGAATAATATGTCTGAAGCATTCAACAGTGTGATACTTGAGACAAGGCATAAACCTATAGTGGCAATGGTGGAGTGGATATGGGTATACTTGATGGAGAGATGGTCTAGTAACAGACAAAAGGTTGCAAGCTTTCAGGGTGACATCTTACCAAGGATCAAGAAAAGACTGGAAATGGAATCTGTTAATACTAATTATTGGCTGACAAGGTAAACTATCAAGAATGTACTTCATGCACTGTTTTTCTAGGTTTTCTAACATTGGTGTTTTAACATGTAGGTGGGCTGGAGAACATTGGTATGAAGTAAGACATATATCACAGCATGGTGACAAATTCACAGTCCACCTCCAAGCCAAAGATTGCAGCTGCAGGAAATGGATGCTTACTGGTATTCCATGTGTACATGCCATTTGCTGCATGAACATGAATCTCACCCCAGAAGATTACATTCCAGTCTACTGTAGAAAACAGTTGTATGAAGAATGCTACCAGCCCATAATTTACCCAACAAATGGACAGAATCAGTGGACTGTGACTCAATACACAGATGTACAACCACCTCCAAAGAGAAAGATGCTAGGCAGGCCTAAAAAGTCATGGAGAAATGAGCTTAGAGAGACTTCTAGTAGTGCAAACAAAGTGAGCAGAAAGGGAATGATTGTCAAATGTAGAAGGTGTGGGCAGACGGGTCACAACAAAAAAAAAAGCCTATTAGGCCCTGCTCCAACTCCTGATCCAACTGGTGACCAAACCCAAACACCCCAACCCCAACCATCTACCCAAGTCCAACCCCCAACCATTAGTCCAACCCTAACCAGCAGCCCAAACCCAACCCTGTTTTTGCAACCCAAACCCAACCCTCTATTGTTGCAACCCAACCCCAACCCTAACCCTCTGTTTCTACAACCCAACACCAACCCCAACCATTTGCTGCAATCCAACCCCAACCCTCTGTTGGTGCCCCTGAACCAGCAAACCCACCAAGACCTATGAGGCCAAAATTGAACATCAGGAGGCCATGGAAGTGAAGTTTGGCCACATTTTGGGTATTGGTAATTATGGCCACATTTTGTATTTTATGCCAGACTAGCAGACTTATTTTGCTTTTTGCTATGTCTTGACAATGGTTAAATGGCCACATTTTGGGATTTGATTTTATGGCCACATTTTGTGTTTTATGGCATGTTGTTGTTAAGTTATTTGGACAAGAAAAAATGTAACGTGTTTCATTTCATTTCAATGTTATGTTATGACTTATGAGTACCAACTTAGTTCCATTCAGTTTGTTTTTTCTAGTACACAAAAACAACAAAATAAAGCAACTAATGTACAAAAAGGAATAATCAACAAAACATTAATTGTCATTCATAAACAACCATTAATACATCTTCAATCTTAAAGGGCATAAAATTCACCAGACTACTTCAAATACATATGAAGTGGTTCAGCCTTGTACAGGGAATACATCAGAGCTATAATTATTAGGAACATCAAGATGCAACAAATGATAAACATCTTCGGTCATTTCCTAGTCTTGGTCAATGAGTTCTGCAAAATCACAATCCTTCTCCTCTGTCTCATAATGACCATATCTCTATCATCCACACCCTCTACAGTGTGCCAATGAAAGAAACCACATCCACTACCTTTTACCCCTTTCTGCAATTGAAGAAGTTCAACAATCAAGAATGAGAAGGTATAGCTTTTAAGGGATGAAAGAGAAATAAGCAATAACTTACAATGTATTTTGGGCAACCCCAAAACCTCTTCCATGGGTTCCTAGTCATGCCGCTGGTGTACAACACCGCAATGTCAGGACAGTGGCATATTACAGTCCGGTTGGAAGCGCCACTAACGAAAGAACTATGAGAATCCATGGTGGTTGGTGTTGGGTTCGCCCTATTTCTGCGCGAACTTGAAGCTTCATCCATGGTGTTTGCTGTGAAGTGTGAACCCTAACCCTAATCAAAGGATTTGGGGGGAAAAAGGGTTCTTAAAATTTGGGAGAGAAGGGGATGTTCAACAGTAACATCCACCTAAGATGACCCCACAATTTATTTTTTTACATGTCATGCGCCTGTCAGGGGGATAACGGTCACGTCACTACCTTCTAACGGAGTTTGGATGAGAGATGACGGAAAGGACCACTTTAGTTCACTTTTGAAACATAAAGGACTAAAATAAATCTTTTAAAATAAAAAGGACCAAAATGAATTTTACCCAAAAGATAAAGGACCAAAAAGGTATTTTAGCCATGATTATTCTATAACGCATCGCAAGAACCATTAGACTCAAATCTATATATAATACATTTGCAAACAAACTCAAAGTGGAAACCTCGACATGTCAATTTCTAGAGCCTTCACTCATCACATGTGTCAACACTAGAAGCCTTCCCTCCATTTTTTACTTATGTGTCGCGATGTGATTGATTTGAAAACTAATTATAATAATTATCATTAATGAAAACAATAATAATAAAACAATTTCAAATTAATCTCATAATGATTATTATAACATGTCAAATAAATACATGATCCAATCAATTAATGTGGATTAATTCACATGCAAAATATCATTTCTCAATCAGTTAATATATGTTAATTCTCACAATCATTATTTCAAACAACAAATATATATAGAATATTGAAAAGTGCACATTTACACACACATACATTTACTCACAATCGTTATTCGTACATTTTTTTTTGATAATCGTTATTCATACATACATACATATATATATACATATATATATATATATATATATATATATATATATATATATATATATGTGTGTGTGTGTGTGTGTGTATTTTTATACATTTTTCGTTAATAATAAATAACTTTTAAATATATATATATATATATATATATATATTAATATATTATTATATTTTTTTTGATATTGATTCACATATTGATTAGTTATTTTCAATCATTAAATCAATTAAATTTTTTTATATATTCAAGTGTTCTTTCCATCTACAATCTTTCAAATTTATATTTTCAATATTCAACCAATTAAAATATGATACTCGAACATATTAGGATTTAACCAATGCCAAATTTGAATTTCAAATTTTTTTTTTGAAAAAGGGCAATAACCGACCACAATCAATCAAATTTATTGTCAATTTTCATATCATTCTAATTTTCAAATTTACTGTCAAATTGTTTATCACCACAGAAACATATCATTAGCTATTCAATTCCTATATATATGTACACTACCATATTGCAAAACAAAACATATGGCCATTTGCTTACTCAATCACTTTCCAATTCATAATTTTTTTACTCACAATTTAGCTCCAACCAAATTAACCATATTGCTGAAAATTCATGAACTTGCAGCACTTTCCACCCTTCAATAATACGATTCTTTAGCTCTTATATATTTGCTCTTTTTTTTTTCTTATACTCTCTTCAAATTGACTCTTCACACTATTCTTTCTCCCTCGACTTTTGGCTATTGCAATTGTGGAGCAACAGGTGATAGCAAATGAGCATGAAGATTATGTCAATAGTGATTTGCTCATGTAGTGTTTTTATTCTTCGATCAACACTTCTTCGTTCATAATACTTTGATGATTATTTTTCTTTTATTTTTGGTTTAATTTTCAGTGAGATGGAGTGATTGCGTTTTTATTCATATACTAATTAATGCTTCATTTTGAATCTTTTATTGCAGATTATTTTCTCTTCGAATTTGATAGAAATGTAATATGTTTGAAGTAATTTTTAGATTTTTCATCTTTGCATTTAGATTTTTTTATTTTTATTGCAGATGAAAAGGTAATATTTTTAAACTAATTATGAGTTTTATTATTTGTTTTCCGTCCATGTACTAACACTTGATTTGAATCTTGTGTTTCCTTGAGTTTAGTTGGAGAGGTAATATCTTTCAACCTCCTATGTTTTGGTTTTTCGTTACTATATGAATGTGCCTAATGGTTAGGTTGTGATTTTTTTTTAAATTTCGAATTGGTCCTTGCCCTGACTATAGAGAGAAATTTAATATTTATTAACTGTTCTTTTACTAACATTTTTGTTTTGAATCTTTTGTTGCAGTTCCTTTATTCTTTCGATTTTAGCTAGAAAGGTAATGCCTTTCATGAATTATTTTTGAGTTTAATCCCTAGCTATTATAATGTGACAAATGGTTTAGTTTTTTTTTTTGTGAAAATATATGTCGCACGCATTTCATTTTATTATATTTTCTTTTGTTTCTATTTTTATGTTATAAATTAAGTTAAATTATTGTACTTATATTTTCTATTGACATTCGTAATTTTACAATGGTTTTATGATTATATTCAAAGATCCTTTAAAAAATAGGCCCCCAATAATATAATGGCGTCTACTAAAGAAAAAGTCAGATGACAATCTTATTTTCAAAGATCCTGAAGGGATATTGAAGTTGCCTTGATAAAGGAAGTGGATTTGGGATCTTTACATGTGATTTCATTCTCCACTATTTATTTCTTGCGATTTTATTATTTGAGATTCAAATTCTTTATTTTATAATGATAATCAATATATATGAATCATATAAGAAGATTTTTTTTTTTTGACACAATATATGAAGATGTTAAATCCTATATTAATCATGTGTTAATCTCATTGACATATCTGGACCTCTTATTAATACAAAATTGTATTCAAATTAATTTAAATTATTTTCCTTTAATTCTCTTTGGTCCTTTGATTCAAATTATATACAAATCATTACAAATATTTTTTTTGGAATTCGTAAATTAAAATGTAAATTGATTTGCCTGTAATTTTCTATTATACTTATGTATGGATAGAAATTCAATTAATTTTGATTGATTTTTATTTAATTTCATTAATTAATTAATGATTGGTACCGATAGATTTATTGTTATTATTTCTAATGATGAAATTATCAATATGTAATTAATTCAATACATTCATATGGTGCTTTAATCAAACATTGAATGGACCATTATTATCAAAAGAGAAAGCGTTCAATTTGAATTGCAATCTAAAACTTATGATTGTTGATATTACGTCCAAAAATCTCAATTGTTATGATTGTTCCAAAATTACATTCAATGAATATTGAATTCAAATATCTCTTTCTATAATTATAATAATTCTATAGCTAATAACCATTATCAAAATCATAAATATATTCCCTTAAATGACTTACTGATTTTGAATTATTATATCAATCATCAATCGGTATTTATTATTATTTTACAATACAAATTAAAAAAATTATTTGGCATTCATTATTAAATTATTAATCATATAATCAATACGGACTTATTTGAAAATGAATATAGTCTTATTTATGTAAAATCAATCTAATGGGTTTATTTATAAAAATTATAAATGATATAAATTAAAGATTATATTTATTTGGAAGCAATTGATTTACTAGACTAAACTTAGAATATTACACTAAACATTTAGTCATCTAATATAATACAATAGTAATTATAAAATTAAAAGTTTATTTTGAAAAGAATGTTAGACTATTCAAATAATAATTTCAATTTTTAAATAAATATAATATATTTTAGAGCATATTCTCATGCAATATATATATATATATATATATATATATATATATATATATATATATATATATATATATATATATATATATATCTTAATGTTTCATTTACATTCTACATTCTCCATGATAGATTAATATATTTTTTAAATTTTTTTGCTTGCATGGAAAAGATAGAAAAAATCAAATAGAATTTCATGAGATAAGAAAAAAAATATTATAAATAAATATATTTTCATAAAATGATAACTAGAATGGGAAAAGAGGAGAAACAAATTAAATAGATTTAAAAGAAAGAATAAAAAATAATATGATTGATAAATATAGAATTTAAATATAGTTAACATGCATGAGAAAATATAAGAAATAAATAAAATAGATTTTCAAATCAGAAATAAAAAGAACAACATGGTGGATATGTAACACCCGAATTTTCATTGTTTACTGTTTTTATATTAGTAGAATAAACAGAAACGTTTATAATTTTATTTTTAAACCTAGAAAATGACTTTGGATAAACCAAGGTCATATTCATACTCTACTTTACTATAGAGAGCTACGATTCGATTTTGGGTCGAAAATTCAAACGAAAACATGACTGTGATTTATTGACAGTAAGATTTTACAGCTCAAATGACCTAATTTTGACTCGTGAACGAAACACTTAAGATTTTTATGAAATTTCCAACTTCTTTGGCTATTTTAAAACTTTTCACTTAAAAAGTGAAATAATATATATTATGCGGGCGTTATACGAAATCGGGTAAACGACGGAGCTGAAAACGGGATTTGCGGGACCCGCTAATGGATAAATAGGATGTCAAATCATGATGAGTCAACAAGGGGTGAGTCATGGGATAACTCCTCATTCTCATGATTACTTTTAGGGGAAATGACCATTATGTCCTTATGGTTGATTTTAATTACAAATTAACCTAAAGCAAGATTACACCTTTGTCCTTGGATTTTTGGCATATTGACCCTTTTTCCCTTGAAACCCACGTCCCCAAGGCTGCCAAGAGGCCCAACTTCACACCTATTTAAGGAGCACTTCATCTTCTCCAAGAGTTTGCTCTTTTTCTCCATTAAAACTCTAAGGGTGCGTTTGATTTGCAAAAGGTATCTGGACAGCACAGGGCAGACAGGACAGCACAGGACAAATCTTTGAGTTACAGGACAATTCTTTGTCTTGTACATTGTTTGACGGATAATGGGCAGCACAAACAAAATAATATTAAATTTACCGGAATACCCTTTATAATATATATTATTTAATATATAAATATACAATATATAATTTTGTATAATTATGTAGAGAGAGAGGAGAGAGAGGAGAGAGAAAGAGAGAGATAGGAGAGAGAGAGGAGAGAGAGGAGAGAGAGAAGGAGAGAGAGGGAGGGAGAAAGAGGAAAGAAAGAGAGAGGAGAGAGAGGGAGGGAGATGAGAGAGAGGAAAGAAAGAGGAGAGAGAGATAGAGAGGAGAGAGGGAGAGAGAGAAAGAGGAGAGAGAGAGGAGAGAGATATGTAAGGATAATTTTGTCTTTTATTAGTCTGTCTATGGGACAACTTTTTGTCCCATGGTTTGGTGGGGGACAAAATTTTGGGTTTTTGTCCTGTCCCTCACCACCTTTTTTGTCCTGTTCCCTGACCACTTTTCAAATCAAACAAGGCACAAAAAATTTTTGTCTTGTCCAGATCCCAATTTTTGCAAATCAAACGCACCCTAAGTTACCTAGGCTCATTTTGTGAAGGAAGTGTTAGATTTCTTGCCATTTTCGTGATTCCAAGAGGTATACCATTCTCATCATCCTTATTTAGCATCATGTTCTTCATTGAATTTTTCATTTTGAAGTCTTTTTCAATATGATGCATTTTAGGGTTTCTAGATTCAAAAATTCATAGAAAATCATAGGAAAATCCATTTGACATGAAACCAATTTCTATAATCCTATTATTACCTCTATATTCTATATCTAGAAGCTTGCATCAAACAAAATTTTCAAACCCTTAAAACCTAAAGAGGCCGAACCTATACTCTAGAAAACTAGGGTTTTGTTCCAATTTTTCCTAACTAGTTTGTCATGATTCAGTCTTATTAGTTGAATAGGTATTGAATATATATTGTATGAACCAAATGAAGGTCTATAAGACATTTTATTGATCATGGCCGAAATTCATTTGATGAGGGATTGGAAGATTTAAATTCAATCTTTGTTCAATAACAATTGATTTAGGGTTTTGAGTAATTAGGAGTGATTAATCCAAAAGTTTAGAATTTTTAGAGATTCCTAACCCCTAAGGACAGCCCTAGGCCGAAACCTACATGTAGTAATATAGGTTTGATTAAGTTGTTTGATTGTTGATTAGTTGTTGTGTTTAATGAAGGATAAAGCTAGATTACCGTTTACGCACGTTACCAACACTGCGGGACTTGTCAGAAATTATTCACTGAAGAAACTGTGTTTTTGAGGTAAGGGGAAAGTCTGAGGGATTTTTCCGATAGTTGTATGTAATTTGTTTGTGGTCTGTATATTTTATTTGGTATATGTATTGTTTTACGTAATTAGATTTCTCTGCTTTTAAGTTATCTACTTTTAATTATTTGATTATTTGTATTTAATTGTTATTTGTTTTATTGTATGTCATTAATTGGTCTATTTGCTATATTATTGGCATGATTGTTATTGATGTTGTTTGTGGTTCGTAAAGCCTAACAGTGGTTAGTGCTCAATTAATAATGAGGTTAAAAGCATTAAAAGTTATTTACGGCATAATGAGTTTTAATTAGTGGAAAATGTGGAAGATAGTAATATATTATTATTAATTATTGGTTTGATGAAAATTGGATTATAGTGAAAAGTAATAATATTTTAATAACTTAACAGCGTAAGAGTGTTTTATGAGTCATAGTGAGGACGTAACCGTGAAAATATTTTAGTACTGCTAATTTTGACATAAGAAATTTCTAACTAGTATAAAATGTTATTTTGAGAAAATAAGTTTCAAAAATAATTTTATTATAGTATTGGAAAAATTATTTTACTAGAAAAGTCATTTTTGGACTTATAACGTTTTTTAAAACATCAAACGTCGGACAATTCCGATAATATTTATAGTAGGATTACTAAACACGGAAATATTAGTTAAAACAGAGAATTTGTCTAAAAGCAATATTTTCAGGTTCAAAATACCGATTTTTGAAAGAAAATGAATTTTAAGTGATTTTGATGATTTCGTAAAATGAATTTCCAACATAAAAGGATTTTCTGTAAAGTATTTTTATACAATGGGTCATTTCCGACAATTTTGATAAGTTAAGGAAATTTTGTTTTGGATTTGTGTTTCACAGAGCGAAAATGTTGTTAAATTGACAAACGAACCTAGCCGCCGAGACGTCGGATCTAGTGTTCTTAAAGATATGGCCCGGGGCCCAAAAAGTGGAATAATGGACTAGAAGTCCTAAAATCCGTGTATTGGTTTTGTGCACTAAAATCTACGTGTCTAAGACTGGTGCATCGATTTAGATTACGTGATTTGCACACTTTTGACTTAAGGTCAGTTATGGTTTAATTGAGATATTAAACTTAGTAATTTAGGATAATGAGTTATCGCGAAACTTTTTAGTCCTGACATATAAAGAATGAACACAAAGAAAAACAGTGAGAATAAAATGTTTTACATGCATCCCAAGGCAGATGTGCCTTTGCATTGAACTTGAATGCTTAATGGCAAGTATTCATGCAGTTTGCGTCACTGTACCTTGATGGATATACGACCATGTAGACCATGTGCTATAAGTAGTCACCACTTTGCCTTGAGTTGGACTGTGGAATGGTCAATAGAACTTTGCTATATCGGGCATTGATTCTGCCTTAATTGGCAACTAGAGCCTGATCAGCTCATCCATTGGTTGATTGGAGATCTGGAGATTATGTATCAAAGTTAGTTGAGGAATATTGAAGTGTCATGGTTTTTAAACAACGATTATTGTCGGGTATGAAACCCTTTGATAAATATATTGCTTATCTTTGAATATTCATGTTAAATGGTATTTGAGAGTCGTGCATATGGTTATCATTTTAAAATCCATATATTGGAACTTACCCTTGCATATACGTGTTCTTCTGTCTTTGCTATTGTACCTTGGTACACGAATGCAGATGTTGCAGAAGAGTTCCTTAAGTCACTTGGAGACTTAAGTCCGGATTGCGGGAAAAGATGTGTGGTCATAGGGATGATCACGAAGTCTTATCAGTGAGTGTCTTTTAGAGCGACCAGCTTAGGATTTATTTTGGGTGGTATGTTTTGAGAAAGTCTGTGTAGGTATTTTGAAAACCTTTATATGTTTGGAAATTTTATTGTGAATTAGATGGTTATTATTATTGTGTTATGCACGTTATACTCAAAGTATTCAAAAGAAATTGTTTTACACCCAGATTTTATGACTTCAAGTAAAATAATTTTTCGAAAGCAACCAGCAAAATTCCTTTTAATTTATTTCCACATGTGTTCGTATAGTAATGCCAAAGGGGGTGTTACAAGATAAATATATTTTCTAAACATTGTTAACTTGCACGAAAAAGATTAAAAATAAATAAAATAAATTTTCAAGAGAAAAAAAATGATAGATAAATATATTTTCTAAAAACGGTTAGCTTGCAAGGGAAAATAGAATGAATAAATAAAATAGATATGAAATAGAGAAGAAAAATAATATATATAAATGAAAAACATATGATAGATAAATTTTTTTATAAAAATTGATTAACATGCAGCGGGAATAAAGAACAAATAAATCAATGGGATTTTCAAGAGAGAAGGAGAAAAATAATATTCTAAATAAATATATTTTCTAAAAATTGTTAACTTGCACGGGGATAGAGGATAAATAAATCAAATAGATTTTTAAGAGAGAATAAAATTATATGATAGTTAAACACATTTTCTAAAAATGGTTAACTTGTGGGGGGAAATAGTAAAAAAAATCAAATAAATTTTTAAGAGAGAAGGCTTATAAATCAAATATATTACAAAAAACCTTATAATTTAAATTATATGAAGGCTTATCTTTTATATATTACATAACAACATTTTCAAATATTTTTACATAATTGACCTCATAAATCAATAATTTTTAAAACAAAATTCTCCACAAAAAAAATTTAAATGAAAACGTGAAATTAACAGTTACATTTTTTTTATAAAATACTATAAAATTAGTATATTCCCCATGCATGGCACGGGTACATATACTAGTTTTAGATATCTCAAGATATAAATAAAGTTGGAATATAGAGTATATAATTGCAAAGATTTAGAGGTCAAATAATTGAAAATTGTTAGATAATGGGGTCTGCCCTGCAACAAAGAAGAAGAAAACAAAGGTAATGCACAATCTCCAAGACGTGTGGAATAGTAGGCTTTAGGTTCGATTCGCCCCACCAATCTCTCCTCGTAGATTGAATGCAACAGGGTGTAACCGACGAATCCCCTTCAGGATACAATGGAGTAACCTTGGTTTGGTTTGCACATCCTAAACCAAGTGTATCGTCAATGGCAGTTTACAGAACAATAGTCTTCTTAACTCTCTCTGCGCACAAGGGAGAAAAGAATGTGATTTGGAGTGAAGATGACTTCGGAAATTCTGAGATTTTCGTATCCATTACTGCATGCAGATGGTCCTATTTATAGACCAACTCATGTCACTTGGTGAAGCAAAACAACCCTTCAAAGGATTCAGCAACTGCCAAATTCGTTATTTAAGTAATAATAGTGATTACATACTGACATATAATACTCGTTAGCCTAGCGGCCAACAGGTGTGTCCCTTGCGTGCATAGGTCTCGGGTTCGAATCCGCACAATGGCGCTTTGCCATTTTAATTTTTCCAGTCCGTTGAATAACGGTCATATTACTCAACAAAAACAGGCGTGTCCCTTGCGTACATAGGTCTCGGGTTCGAATCCGCACAATGGCACTTTGCCATTTTAATTTTTCCAGTCCGTTGAATAGCGGTCATATTACTCAACAAAAATGTTGCAGGCAGGAACCGAACTCGAACCAACTCAGCAAATATGTAAGGTCACGATCGCTGGGCCATTTAATCGTATTATGATAGTTGTGCACTATTATATGCTTTTAACCATTTTCCAGATTTTGAAAATCTCTCACAATCCCCCACCATTTTCAAAATAAATCTAAATCCCATTATTTCGGAAATCGCATGCTTTCAGATATCTTGGGGATTTGAACATTTGCTTAGTAAGCCATGGGTTTCCCTCATCCCTGAATAATTTGGTAGACAAGCTTTGAACCAAATATTCATTAGAACAAGCGTGCGTGACTTACACATGAAATCTCGGTACCATTGAACAACGTGATAGTGTGACACATTTGGTACGACCTTGTGTCGTGTATCCTTTTCATGAGAGCTTACAAAGTCAAGCCAAACTCTAAGAAGCAGCCCCACTTCACTCTCATATAGGTGGACTTTACCAAAAGCACCCCCATAAGTTGGGTACCTCAGCACATATATGCTATAGGTCCATTAAGAGAAAAAGCTCACCCTTCTCCTTTTTGTCCTTATGGTTTCCAAATACTTTTAAATCTTGGGATGTATCTATTCGTCAAGTACTTGCAATCACTCCTATAGTGTACTTTGGCCACATTGAACTCAAGACTTGATGCTACTCAGGTGTGAGTTAGGTTTCCATCATTGGTGATCATGTAGATATGGGCTTGATTCCCATCCCTAATGATGTTTTTCCACATCATATCACTTGTCAGTCCTTTCGTCAAAGGATGCAAGATTTATTTCCGTCTTATAAAGACCTTGGATATTACTCCATTTGCAATTAGTTCCTCGACATAACTATGTCTTAGCCCAATGTTCCTGGACTTTCCATTATAAATGAGACGCCCCGACGTCCCATTAAAGAAAACCCAAAATATTAAGACCTAATTTCGTTATTGTCATTAAGCGAGTATAGTAAAACAGCGGAAAATTTAAAACTTAATATACATACATAACATATACAACTCAGGTCCTGATACAGTACAGTAGAGGGAATCCCATCAGTCGGATCCCAAAATGTACAAGCTGATAATCAAACAGAAAATAAAAACAACATCCTAAAGAGACAAGACGCGCTGGCCATAGACTCTATACTCAACTATGAGGATCCACTGCTCGTCCTCCAACGTCAGGCTCATACGAGGTCCCATCAAGTTCCTCTATAGCTGGCTCCCCCGTAGGATATTCTCATCATGACCACAAAAAAGAAACATATGTAACTTATTGTCTAGTAAGCGTGCATTCACTGAAATAAGTCAGTGCTAATGCGACACCCTACTCTAGGGTCATCACATTAATACCCAAACACAAATATATAATTATATAACGCTGGTTACTTTCGGAAAATATAATTTAGAATGACTAACTTTATATGAAAATAGTGCTGAATTTTTTTTTTTAAACATACTACATAAAAACATTATAAACATAAACAACATATATGTACATCTATATATATATACTTCATCGTTTACATACACAACACCTATATTAGGAGATAACAAAAAGGCCTTTATAAGCATAGGCTATTCTCCATCAAACTAAGCAAAGGAGATAAAGATATATACATATCAACAACAACTAGTTCAGAACCATCTCAAAAACTAATGGCTCTAAGAAGCCAAAATAAAACTATCAAGACTCACTACCCCCGGAAACTATACCTAAAGCTGGTCAATCTAGTGAAACCCATTGGGAAGACCATAAGGATCAATCCCACCTACAACTGACGAATCTGATGATGATGCCTCCGCTTCCGCTGTGTCATCTGAAGAATCTTCATCATCAACCGCAGGAGGTTGAAACTCAGGATCGTCCTCCATATACTCCTCTGGATCTTCCTCACCTTCAACTAACTCTTCATCAGCAGGAAGTCCCTCAGGTCCTAATATCTGAAGAGGTTGTGGTTGAGGTAAAGGATCCATCATTCCATGCTCTTCCAGGTATTGAAGGTACAGCCAAACTGGTGGTAGCGATACCTCGACTGTTTCCACTACATGAGTTCTCTGATGGGGTCCTTCTTCTATTGTTCCAATAACTTCCGTACTAGGGCCATGGTAGGTGGCGCTGAGTGCCCCAAGATTTATCTCCCAGGCACCACCAAATTGAGCCCGATCAAAAGTGATCGTACGAATCCTCGACTGCACCAACGGTACGTCCGGATTCATCTGAATATGTTGTAAGAGTGAGAAACCAATACATGGATCTTACTCAATAACCACACTCTAGCCATCAAATAACACATCAACATTTATCACGTACAATTAGCTATAAACGAACAGTTTATCAGTGGGTTCAACACCCCAAACATCATCCATAAAATTATGCATGACACTTCTATTTATCATCTAATTTTCGTCCTAATCTCATGAGATATCCCAACAATAATATGAGTTGATCAGACTCCACAGCCACACTGGCTAACTTGGCACTCTGCCAATAGGTGCGCAACCTCTTCCCATCCACATGGCACACAAGGCCCGGTACACAAGACCATTAAACATTGCTAATGTCCACACTCAGGGCACCAATAGCAAGTAATATGGGGCTTCATGTCCTCCCTAGGCACATGAATTAAATGCATAACGGAATTACCTTTCGCCACTGGTAATTAATGCATTACATCACAAACCGCAGGCACGTCTGCCAAATGCATGTGAAATACTTTTGTTTTATTCTTTTCTTTGTGCTCACTCTTTCTTTGCCGAAGCTCAACATGTCTTACGACTTACATAGTTTTAAAACATTTTTAAAACTTTCATTACAACACAGGACCTCACTGTCCGAGTGCTCAATCACGACACCTCTCGACCGATGCACCGGTCTTAGGTTCGTGCTTACTAGAAAACATCTTCAATGTTTCATCACAGTATACCTCATGTATACAATATAGGCCCTCAAAGTCCAAATGACTGAGTCCATCACAACACAGAACATTAGTACCCCGACGTCTCGGTTACTAAGTCCAACTGTATTTTCAACATTGTTAAATCAACTTTTGATTTTTAGAAATTCCTTTTCCAAGGTAGAAATTCATTATAAAATCCTTTAAATAATAAAACTTAGTTTTTCATAAACCAATGAGCCACTTGAGGTGTAATTCCCTCAAAATAATCACTGTCGTTTCGAAAATATTTACTGTCTACACTTTTCCCAAACTTGCCGTTAAATATTAGTTATAAGGCTTTTGAAGCCAAAACTTAATTTTTTCTACTTAATTAATTTTCTAAAATCATGATTAACCTGTTTTCACCAATTAATTTCATAAAAGAATATTTTGTGATATTCCGATTTTCTTACGTAAAATTTAGCAGTGCTAAAATATTTTCACGGTTTCGCACTCGTTGTGACTCATCATTCCCTTTTCCAAAAATAAATTATTAAAATAATAATATTTTTTTTTCAAAACTCTTTATTTTTCTCAAAATAAATTACCTTTAATATTATATATCAATATTTTGCCGTTAAAACATTGAATATAATTTGCGAAGCTTCTTAAAGCTTTTATCTGACTTTCTTAATTGTGCACTGACCACTGTCAGGATTCTCACACATCAAACAACAGTTATATCACAGATATTTCCCAGGCAGATCATGCATCACAGTACATAGTATAATTGCAAATAAACAATTAACACAATTAAAACCACACAGATACAAATAACACAACAATAAACAACATAAATAAATACTAACAAACAAATAATTACAAACAACCACTGGATAGCATATAGCCATTGAATAGAATCCTCTGGTGTTCCCCCCCTTACCTCTTGAAGACTCCTTGATGAACTTACAGACTCCCTCAGAATTTTAGTTACCTTGTAAACGTCGTACTCAACTAACCTTCATCCATTACAACCAATAGTTACAAATCAAGAAACTAAAATATTCTAAACCCTAATACATAGTCACGGCCTCTAGGGTTTTTGAATGACTAAAACTTCTCATCATGATTAAGTTATGGATTTATGATCCTTAATTAACCTAAATCATAAATTGGTGACTAAATAACTAAGTTTAAAACTCAAGGCTTCGTAACTCTTTTATACATAGATTCGGCCTCAATAGGTTCATAGAGATAGGGTTCTTAGTTTAACAAATCATCTTGGATTTATAAAGCATACATACTAAAAGCTTGATTTCTAAGATCATTTATGAAAACCATGAACAAAACTTAACAAAACTCACCCACTTAGGGTTCGGCCAACATGAATATTTTTGAGTAAAATTTTCATTTTTAAGGGACTAACATGGATTAGAGTGTGTAGTCATACATGCCATATTGAATACATGATCATACATGAAAACACATGAACAAAACTCTACCAACCCTAATGTGATAGATTCGGCCAAAGCTAGGTTTTCAAGAAAAAGATTTTTGATTACTTCATGCTCTTGGATTTAGATAGTAGACATGATATCTAGAAGATAGAAAGTAGTTTCATCATCATTAGATTTTCCTAGAATTTATTATGATTTTTCAAAGTTCTAGGGTTAGAAACTTGAAAATGATGAACAATCATGATATAGGCCTTGAATCAAGAAACTTGCTAAAGAACATAGGCATGATTAAGAATGAAGATTAGGATTTACCTCTTGAAAATCAATGACCAAGTAAATCCAAGAACTTGCTTTACAACTTAGAACTAAAGAACTTGTAAACTTCAGAGTTTTTAGAAGCAAATGGCAAAAGAAACTAAATGAAAAGTGAGAGTAGGGTATTTATAGTGATAGTGGCGAAATCTCAAGAAAATTCTAGATGATGATGAGTTGTCATGTTCAAGGATCAAAATGCAATTAAGTTCTAAGGACCAAATTGCAAAGATTCCAATAGTTGAAGGACTAGTTTGCAAATAGTCAATAAAATGTCATGATGATGATTTTGCCACATTAAATGCTAGCTTATCTTGACTTTGTTGGCTGATTTTTATGAGTCAAAGATAGGTTAAGATAATTCAAGAACATTTGAGAAAAATCTAGAATGTTGAAGAAAATTCAAGAATGATGTAGAAAAGTGTGGAACATTCTAGAAAAATCTTGATTCATCCATCAAATGAGAAAGTAATCTTTCCTAATGGGCTTACGCATGGGCTTGACACATTTGGGCTTGATTTCATTTTCTTGTTTGTTGTGGGGCCCACTTGAAGATTTAAGCATTTAAACTTAAGATAAGAAACTTAAATGGGCTTTATGGACTCAACTATGAACTAGAAAAGTTTGGGCTTCTAAGCCACGACTATTTAAGATTAGAAACAAGGATTCTAGCCCAATTCTCTTGGAAAAACTTAAAAAAACTAATTTAGGGACAAAAGGGTAATTTACAGAAAGTTCAGGGACTTAACCGTAAAATTTCTAAATTTTCTATTTAACCCTGAAAACTCTTTCTAGACTAAAAATATGATTCATCCCCTTGAATCATCTCAAAATCCTAAGTAAACCTCTCTCTCTTCTTAAAAACTCTAATTTCCCTTCCGTCGTCTACCCGATTACGCTTTCCGCCCGTAATACGTAAATTATTTTATTTCTTCCCAAAATAAATCTAAAAATACAAAGTTGTAGAAAATAAAATACCAAACTTAAGTCTTTCGTTCACGGATTAAAATTATGCCTTTTGAGCAATATTATTATACTGTCAATGGAATTCGCGGGCCGG
Organism: Sophora flavescens; assembly: GCA_030762895.1. Lineage (NCBI taxonomy): Eukaryota > Viridiplantae > Streptophyta > Magnoliopsida > Fabales > Fabaceae > Sophora > Sophora flavescens. The sequence continues at coordinate 122,899,797 of CM061066.1, forward strand.
ATTTCGCCTGACTTTCCAACCTAAATTTTAATCGTAGCTTCCTACGGTCAAGTAGGATTGAATACTAACCTCTGTTTATTTAGAACAATTTTATAAAACTCTAATAAATTTATAAACATATTTATATGTATTACTGTTATTTAAAACAGTGAAATACAGGGTGTTACAGCTAACGCACCCAATAAAATAATTTGAAGAGAGTAATTTAATTACTCATACTAAACCACATAACAAAATTAACATAAACATCCTTAATCATATGTGTAATTATATTTTAACCGGTTAAACAACGTAACTAAAAATGGGTTGTTACATTACTACCCCTCTTAGAAAAAAAATTATGTCCTCGGAATTTCATGACTCAAAACTAAACAGGATTTTGTAATCACACCTTAACCCTAAAATCCTTCTTTATATTCTCGTCGCTTCATTCCTTTCATCTATAACTCTATAACAGGATTGATTCTTATGCCATCCTTTAACTACATCTGAGCCTGAGTTGCACATGATAAACTTCGCGCCAAGAACCTAAGAAATTCAATCTTACCAACCCGACATAGTCCGTTCTCTTCTTAATTCCTCTCGAATCTTTTGCCTACTTCGATTTCATATCCTTCATTTGCCTTTCATTTTCAATTTGATTCTCAAGCCCCGTTAGTAACCCTGGTTTAAGAAATTTCCCATGCACATCTACCCTATTCCCCAGGGAAAATACACAACTCCTAACAATTTCTCCATCTAAAGACAGGACTCTATCACTTATACAAGGAAGTGCTGGTATCATAGCTGCCCTTTTCTTATATATTTGCAGCTGAGAAAAGAGATTATATAACAAAGTTTCTCCGAGGCCATTACCCCCAGGAGCTGCACCAAAGCAAAGCCAAGAAAATCCATGTGGACGCTCCCCAATGGCAAATCTTGGATTTAAAATGTCTAGTTTCCACTATGGATCATCAACCACATAATTACTAGAATAAGACCTCAAAAATTATAAACATTTCACCATAGCTTATTACACTCGAAGGGCACAATCAAAACTTAATAACTTCTTGCCTCAAAATTTGTCTGCTAGCAAAACTTCTTCAACAACTTATCTTCACGACGAACATCAAGTTCAACACTAACTTTTCCCCATCATACATCAACCTTCAAATCAAAGTATACAATTGTTGTCTTAGTTTCCTTTGAACATATTCCACCGCTCCAAATTATATCATAGTCCTCCATTTCAATCTTAAAGAATACGATTACATTCCTCCTTCATGCAACTTCAACCAAAAAGGAATCACTCCAGTTTGAATCATCCAACATCATAATTCTTAAACTTTTCTAACAACTTAGTTTCACTCAAGAACTCCTCTTTACTATTTCCGTTTAGCTTAAGGAAAACTACCATACATATTTTTCCGTTAATCCTCGGACTCACTAATTCAACATTAACCATAAACGTCGTTCACTACTCTAAATTCCTTTAATAATATATCCGCCTCGATCAAAATTTGATCCTTCGATCTATAGTAATTTGTCATACTTGCTGATATTACTCTTAATCTTACCATTCATAACTACACCTCAACAAAATTCCTACCACTGCATGTCCCATAGTTTTCAATATCTCTAATTCACCGTAAATCTTAACAAAACCAATATAGAATTATCGCACTCAAGGGAAAATCTGAATTTATCCTACATATTGCCTGATCAAGTCTTTATTCCAATCCTCAAGGCATGATCAACAATGACAAAGTCAACATAAGTCCCTTAGTTTAAGAATCTACCTTTCTGACCAAACACTAACTTAGTGAGCAAAATTTAACATAAAAAATATATATATATATATCTCCTTAATCCACATCTTAACATCAATATCTCAAAATATAAACAACAAAACTATCATTATAATTCAACTATTGATCATCAAACCTTATAACTACAATTCTCTATTCAATTATCACACACTAACACTTTACAAAAAGAAATGTGAAGGCTTACCTCTTATTTGAAATATAAAACATGACTCTAGGCCCTTAACTACATTAACTGCCATATTAAACCAAACAAAATATATTCTATAACAATTAAGATTTTACTAGAAGCTCAAACTCATCATTTTAACAAAATACCATGCCTAGGTAAAACATCCCTTCTCAAATCCGAAATCACCATAATATTACTCATCTAAAGTATCGTCCTTCCGCTCTTAGTCCTACTTTAATAATAACAGGTCCCCACTCACAAATTAAATCCTTAGATATGAACTTGATACGTACTAGCACTTACCTACATATCCTTCCCTTAGAATCACCTTCATCATTATTAACAATCTTCTTCAAATATCATATCCTAGTAATGTACCTAAATACTAGCACACTATTTCCATATCTACCGTGCTTCTTTATATCAAAATCTCAACTTAACATCCTCTCTTAGTTTGAACTACTACTAATTGTCATGTGTCCACACAACATTTCCAAATAACTTCAATTTAACCATATATATCATTTCTATATACTCAAACTTCTTCATTATGTTTCCAAATCATTTCAAATCCCCCTAAATTTACCTTATAACCTTGTGTCTCAAACCAAGTTCGAGTTAATACTATTTTCATAAATCAAATATCACTTTAAAGAATAATCCCATCACAAGCTAAGGTTTACACTTTATCTTAATAAACCCCAATAACATCAAAATGATTCGAAACTAATTCTATTCTCAACAAAAAGACTTAAATACTAATCATGTACAAGCCACACTCAAATCAACACCTCTTATAAACACCATATGCTTAAACCTCTTTTTCTTTAAACAAATCTATCATCATTAGAAAACATCATTAGAAAATAAGTTCATCTTCACATCCAAGTATTAATTTCATAAACTTGAGTCTAATTCCTTTCTCATCGTTAAACACTAGATTCGGGACCAAGTATCCAACTCATAAGCCTAGATTTCCAATCAAATCCACAACTATAACCATCATCTCAACCATAAAAGGCTACAAGGCTTCAACTAATTCAATCCTATCCTAGTTAAGACCCAAACACATTTTGTTGTCTCTTTATCATCTTCAACAACTACCCACATTAACCAAATATATCTAGTACTTAAAATAAATTCCCGTAAATAACAATTTCTTTCTACCACTAATTGCTCATTATACCTTATGAACAAGAATTAAATCTTCCAATAAACTCATGGTCTAACACTTATTTCAAATCTTACTTTCTAACTTTCATGGCACAATCAACCACGATACTCTCTTTTATACAACAACTTACCCAAGTAACTTATCCCAAAAATATTGTGTTTATCATGAGTAAGAATATTAATCATTTCAGTTCCCTACTCTACTTAGGAAACTTAAAAAGATGAAGCTACGAACCTTCTACCCAATTTCTAAGCATAGTCAATATCCGATGTGGATTCAACTAGACACGGCCAGTAACAACACCCTAACTTTTTGCAGTCCGATCAGAATCAAACTGCTCTGATGCCAAAAAATGAGACGCCCCGACGTCCCATTAAAGAAAATCCAAAATATTAAGACCTAATTTCGTTATTGTCATTAAGCGAGTATAGTAAAACAGCGAAAAATTTAAAACTTAATATGTAACACCTTGTATTTCACTGTTTTAAATAACAGTAATACATATAAATATGTTTATAAATTTATTAGAGTTTTAGAAAATTATTTTAAATAAACGGAGTTCACCACTCAATCCTAATTGAATGTAGGAAGCTACGATTAAAATTTAGGTTGGAAAGTCAGGCGAAACCCGGCCTGCGAATTCCATTAACAGTATAATAATACTGCTCAAAAGACCTAATTTTAATTCATGAACTAAAGAATTAAGTTTAGTATTTTATTTTCTACAATTATGTATTTTTAGATTTATTTCAGAAAAAAATAAAATAATTTACGTTTTTCAGGTGAAACACGTAATCGGGTAGACGACGGAAGGGAAATTAGAGTTTCTAAGAGCCGATATAGGGTTTACCTTAGGATTTAGAGATGATTCAAGGGTATGAATCATATTTTTAAGTCTAGAAGGTTTTTCAGGGTTAAAGTGAAAATTTGGGAATTTTACGCTTAAGCCCCTGAACTTTCTGTAAATTACCCTTTTGTCCCTAAATTAGTTTTTAAGTTTTTTCAAGAGGATTGGGCTAGAATCCTTGTTTCCAATCTCAAATGGTCGTGGCTTAGAAGCCCAAAATTTTCTAGTTCATGGTTTGAGTCCATAAAGCCTAATTGAAACTATATAAGTTTCCTATCTTAAGTCTAATGCTTAAATCTTCAAGTGGGCCCCACAAGAATGAACCCAAGCCCAAAATTACCCAGACCATGCGTAAGCCCATGAGGATTTATGGCTGTCTCATTTGTTGTTGAATCAATTTTCTAGAGTGTTCCACAATTTTCTACAAGTTTTCACATTTTTTCTACATTATCCTTGATTTTTCCACAATGTTCTTGATTCTTCTCAAATTCTTGAATTATCTTAACCTATCTTTGACTCATAAATTCATCCAACAAAGTCAAGATAATCTAGCATTTAATGTGGCAAAATCATCATCATGACACTTTCTTGACAATTTGCAAACTAGTCCTTCAACTTATGGAATCTTTGCAACTTGGTCCTTGGAACTTAATTGCATTTGAATCCTTTAGCAAGACAACTCATCATCATCTAGATCCTTCCAAGAGTGGCGCAAGCAAGCTCTATAAATACCATACTCTCACTTTTCACTTAGTTTCTTTTGCCATTTGTTCCAAAACCCTAAAGTTCATAAGTTCCTTAGTGATAGATTTGTGAAGCAAGTTTCTTGGATTTACTTTGTCTTTGATCTTCAAGAGGTAAATCCTAATCTTCTTCCTTAATCATGCCTATGTTCTTTATAAAGTTTCTTGATTTAAAGTTTGTTTCATGGTTGTTCATCATTTTAAAGTTTCTAACCCTAGAACTTTGAAAAGTCATAATAAATTCTAGAAAAATCCAATGATGATGAAACTACTTTCTATATTCTTGATATCATGTATATTATCTAAATCCAAGAGCATGATGTAATCAACCATTTCTTTCCTAAAAACCTAGCCTTGGCCGAATCTAGTAAAGTAGGGTTGGTAGAGTTTTGTTCATGTGTTGTCATGTATGATCATGTATTCTATATGGCATGTATGTCTACACATTCTAATCCATGTTAGTTTCTTAAAATGAAAATCTTTACTCAAAAATCCTTATGTTGGCCGAAACCCTAGGTGGTTAGATTTGTTGAGTTTTTGTTCATAGTTTTCCTTAAAGATCTTAATCAAACTCTTAGTATGTATGCCTTATAAATCCAAGTTGGTTTATTAAACTAAGAACCCTAGCCCTATAAACATGTTGAGGCTGAATCCTTGTATAAAAGAGTTAGGAATTTTTGAGTTTGAAACTTAGTTGTTTAGTCACTAATCTATGATTTAGGTTAATCAAGGATCATTAATCCATGATTTAATCATGATTAGGAATTTTAGTTAGTCAAAAACCCTAGAGTCCGTGACTATGTAGTAGGGTTTTAGGATGTTTTTAGTTTCTTGAATTGTGATTGTTTGATTGTAATGGTTGAAGGTTAAGTATAAAGCGGTGTACGTGAGTTTCCGGCTTCCGACAAATTTAATTCAACTTGTTGTGGATCTTCGAGAGGTAAGAGGGGTTACCTGACGGATTATTCGGATGACCATATGTCCATGTTTGTGGTTGGTATACATTTGTTTATGTGGTTGTGGTGTCTGGTTTGTTTTATTTGGCTATGTGTTTCTAGTTGTTTATCTGTGTTTTGGTTGTTTCTCTGCTTATAATTTGTTTAATTATCTGCAGTAGTATCTTATATTGTTATGATGCATGATCTGCCTGGTGATATAATTTTTGTTGATGTTGGATGTTGTTTGTGAGGCCTGACATTGTTCAGTGCACAACCAATTAATCAGATAAAAGACTTAATAAGCTATGAAGAATTATATTCAATGTTTTATGGGAAATGTTGGAATATAATAGGGGGAGGAAAATATTATTTTGGAAAAATAATGAGTTTTGAGAAATATTATTATTTTAATGATTTGTTAGTGTAAAAGTAATTTAGGAGTCACGGTGAGAGCGTAACCGTGAAATTTTTTTCGTACTGCTGATTTTTACGCAAGAAATTATGTAATATTATAAAAAGTTATTTTGTGAAATTAACATTCGAAAATTATTTATAAAAATAAAAATAAAAATAAAATAATAATAATATTATTATATAATAAAATATTATAAAAGTCAAAGTTTGACTTTAAAAACATTTTCTTGGAAAATGATAAACAACGACAAGTTTTGAAATTATTTACAGTGAAAGTTTAAAAACAGCAGTACTTATTCTAAGAAGAAATTTAAGATGAATTGATTTAAAGAGTTGAAGTTTTAGTAAAAGAGTTTTAAACGATTTGATGTTTTATAAACGAATTACAAGTAGAAAGAAATTAAGGTGAATGAGTTTTACTTAATGACTTAAAAGATGATATAGAACTTAGTAACCGAGACGTCGGGGTACTAAGGTTAGTGATGTTGTAGATTGGGTATTTACTTAAAGAGGTTAAAACATTTTTTTTAGATGTTTTCTACTACCACGAACCTAAGCCTGAGGCATCAGTCTAGGGTTTGTGATTGAGCACTCGGACTTAGAGGTCCTGTGTTTTAATGAAGTTTTAAAAAGGTTTAAATTATGGTTGGTCAAAAGCTTTTGAGAGCTTTGACAAAGAAAGATATAACACAAAGAAAAGTGTCGAGAACAAAATGTTTTCTTGCATGCATATGGCAGACGTGCCATGATTAGAAGAGGGATTACTTTGCGGCGTCAAGGTATATCATACAAAGATGTTCTCATTGTGCCCGGGGTTTGGACAATGAGGCCCCATCTCAGAGTGTTATCACTGTGCCACGTTGTTGGACAGTGTGCGATGGGAGTGCCTGTGGCGGTATGCCTGTGGCAATCGAGTCTGATCAACTCATCAAGAGGTTGGAGATATCTCATGAGATTAAGTATGAATTAGATGATATATTGAAGTGTTCATGCATTCAGATTTTAAACACGACGATGTTCGGGTGTGAGACCCTTTGATTTATTGTGTTGTATGCCAAGTTAAATATGAGAAATTAACTGAGCTAGGTTTGTATGTGTTTTGTTGTGTCGTACATATGGTTCTCGCGTTATGATCAAATTGTCGGTTTCTCACTCTTGCATGTTTTATTTGTGGTTTCTCTTCTGGGTTCTACGTGGTGGAATTCAGATGAACCTCTTAAGGACTATGGCGTCTGGAAGAAGAAGGAGGTGTAGTTCGAGAAATGTTGATGCTGCTTCTTTCGTCGTAGTGTTTTGACCAGCTTAGGTTTAAGTTCATTTATGTTTTGGGAATAATCTTTTTATTACAAATGTTTAAGTGTGAAACTTATGAGGCAGTATAGCTGTATAATATATATATATATGTATATATATATATAGATATATCTAAGTGTGGTTATGTGAACGTTGTTGTGATGATGTTGAAAAGAAAAAATTTTATCACCCATTTTGTTTAAGACAAACGTTCATAAAACATTATTTTCCGAAAGCAACCAGCAAATTAAGTTTTTATTTCTGCAAACGGGTAGCCATGTGATGACCCGGGTTAGGGTGTCACATAATATCCATACATAACATATACAACTCAGGTCCTGATACAGTACAATAGAGGGAATCCCATCAGTCGGATCCCAAAATGTACAAGCTGATAATCAAACAGAAAATAAAAACATCCTAAAGAGACAAGACGCGCTGGCCATAGACTCTATACTCAACTATGAGGATCCACTGCTCGTCCTCCAACGTCAGGCTCATACGAGGTCCCATCAAGTTCCTCTATAGCTGGCTCCCCCGTAGGATCTTCTCATCACGACCACAAAAAAGAAACATATGTAACTTATTGTCTAGTAAGCGTGCATTCACTGAAATAAGTCAGTGCTAACGCACCCAATAAAATAATTTGAAGAGAGTAATTTAATTACTCATACTAAACCACATAACAAAATTAACATAAACATCCTTAATCATATGTGTAATTATATTTTAACCGGTTAAACAGCGTAACTAAAAATGGGTTGTTACAATAAACCTAGCTATATGCTCTTGATAGTGTTTACTGACTATTCCATTGTATGGATACCGGCACCATTAAAATTGGTATCTCATACAACAAATTTCTAAGCCATTTAATCTCTTTGTTAAATGTTGTCAATGCTATGAATTCTGCAGCTATGGTGGAACCGACAATGACGACTTATTTATTGAAACCCCAAGAAATAGAACCCCCACCATTTGTGAAGACTAAACTGCTTGTTAAAGCATGATCTTCTTGTATAAGTCACCCAACCGGCATCCAGGTAACCTTCTATACCGAAGGATACCCATTATAGTTTAAACTATAGTTCATTGTCCCCATCAAGTAGTTCAATACTCTTTGGACAATATGACAATGGTCTTTGCTTGGATTACCTGTATTCCTACTTAGTCTTCCTACAACATATGCAATGTTTGACCGGGTACATGTCATGGCATACAGTAAACATCCAATTACTTTTGAGTATTCAAGTTGTGCTACTAGACTACCTTTGTTTGGTACTAAATTAATGCTATGATCATAGGGAGTAGTGATAGGTTGACAATCAAAGTGATTAAATTTATTTAATACCTTTTCTACATACTGAGATTGGGGTAAACCTACATTCTCACCATCTCTTATTATTCTAATTCTTAGAATCACATCAGCTACCCCTAAGCCTTTCACGTCAAAATTTCTAAATAAGAATCTCTCAGTTTCTTCTAGCTAATCTAGATCAGTACCAAATATTAATATATCATCAACATATATATCATCAACACATAAACAAATCATGACCCCTTTTCCTCCATGGAATTTACTATAAATACACTTGTCAGATTTATTTATTTTATATCCATTAGATAGCATAACTTGATCAAACTTTTGATCCCATCGCTTAGGATCTTATTCTAGTCCATATAATGACTTATTCAATTTACACACTTTCTTTTCTTGACCATTAACCACAAACCCTTCAGGTTGTCTCATATACACCTCTTTATCCATTTCCTCATTTAGGAATACCACATCCATTTGATGGATGACAAACTTATAGATGGATCTAAGTGCCAATAGCACTCTAATTGAGGTAATTCTTTCCACTGGTGCATATGTATATAGTCAATGCCCTCTTTTGTGTAGATCCCTTAGCAACTAATCTTGCCTTAAACATATCAATAGTTCCACCTACCTTCATTTTAGGGGTGTTCATCAACCGATCAAATCCAATATCAACCGCAGTAACCGAACCGAAAAGCCGATAACCGAAATAACCGATAACTGAAATAACCAAAAATCACAAAAAAACCGAAATTTTAATTGGATTGGATCGGTTTTCGGTTCCTGATTATAAAAACCGATCCAATCAAAACCGATCCAAACTTTTCTATGTATATATATACTTATATATGTTATCCCTCTTATATTTACGTTAGTGCCCTTACTATTAAAATATACTTCCTAATTTATCCTTAGTGATAATGCTGATTTGGTCTTGCCAGTATGTGTCCGTCTCGCCTATTATGTTGTATGGACTATGGAAGGCATATTTTTATGGTTTTGGGCCTATTAAGTTGCTGCAGTACTTGTTTTGCGCCTATTGGTATTTATCATATTAGTTTTCTGGTTGTAACAGTTAGGATTTTTTTATATACCACTTAACAAGACATAAATAATCATTTAAAAATTTGTCTGATAAAAACCGAATTATCCATCCAATCTAAACCGCATTTGATTGGATTGGATTGGATCAGATTTTTTTTAAGGAAGTCATCCAATCCAATCCAAACCGCATGGTGTTTTCATCATTGGATCGGATGCCTTTTTAGCTCAAAACCGATCCAATCCAATCCGTGAACACCCCTACTTCATTTTCCTTTTAAAAATCCATTTACAACCTATGGGTTTGGAACCGGGTGGGAGGTCTACTAGTTTCCATCTTTTATTCTCCATTATTGAGTCCATTTCCTCTTGTACAGCTTTCATCCAGGAAGTAGGATCTTGAGACTTATTGCCTCTTTAAATGTGTCTGGATCACTTTCTGTATTCTAACATATTGACCTATAACTGTCTATGGACTCTCTTATTCCTTCAACAAGGAACATGAAAAACCTTGGTCTATAATTTTTCTCTTTTCTAGCCCTCTGACTTCTCTTAAGTTCTAAACCTACCAAAGTATCTTTATTAGATACATTGCTTTCGGATCATGTGCATTACTATGAACATTATCCTTGTGACTTGGAATTGAGTTAAACTTGTCTTCTTGAAAGATTCTTCCCTAAACTCGATTACTGTATATTAACAGGATGAGTCACTAGATTCCATAACCATGAATCTATATGCTTTGCTAATTTTAGTATAGGTCGGGAACACACATTCAATTCCCCATTCACATAATTTATTTCTTTTGGTTCAAGAACTTTTACTATTGCCCTACAACCTCAAACTTTCAAAAATTTGAGAATGTTTTTCTATTTTCATGAGCACATATGGAGTTATCTTATTCCATTATTTGGAACCCTATTAACTATCTAACAAGCTTTCAACATGGCTTCTCCCCAATATCATTTTGCTAGACCATAATAGGATACCATGGCTTTTACCATTTCTTCTTATATCCTAATTTTATTTTCACCTATACCATTTTGTTGTGGGGAATAAGGTGCATTTGCTTTGCCAACTATCCTAGTAGACTCAAAGTAACTAGGGTTATAGAATTCTCTCAATATTATAACTCCTAAACATTTAATAAATGTCTTATAACAAACAACGCATTGGTTGACGACTTTTTAAAACGGTCATTTCTAATTAAAGCAAAGCAAACTATGGGTACCACACATGAACCCAACCGGGTCAATGACCCCACTTTGCAGAAAACTGGGTTTAACATATTTCATTATAGCTATGTCTTGGATTCATGTCTAAACATATTCTAATATAAAAATATATAATTGTTTAGAAACAAATAAAACAATGATTCAAAGTCATTTTTGGTTTTCTATAGCATTCCTCTATGAACATTCATGTCCATTTTAACAACTTAGAACAATCCAAAAACACATCTAAAACATTTCTAATTTCTACAAAATCAACAAACAATTCCTATCTTATTTTCACAAAATCATGCCCTCATAACATAAGATTGTCTATTCTAAAAATAATTGGTTCTTACATGGATCAAATCCATTAATACATGCATTTGATATGATCATTAATATATTAATAACTTCCTATCAACATATATCAATTTGCATACATGTATCATAAACCAAACATATTCATGCTTATCAAAATTCTCATAATTGAATTATTATAAATCATGCATCTAAGGCTCAAATATCACATGTTAATTTTAACATAAACAAAGCATGCCTTTAAAGTTTAACATACATGAATTTAGAATATCAAACATATCATAGCCATAAAAAGTAAATGTGTACCTTTCACCGTGATCACAAATAAATATATTTTTGATGAAGCATAAGAGTACTCATCTATCATTGTTGTAAAAACACCATACATCTCTTTCTCTCAACGAACAGAGTTACCATCCTCGAACCTCTCCACTTTAACAATGTCAAATGTCATCTCCTCCAATGTTGCAACCACAATTATATAACGAAAATCGAACCTACAGATTGTTAGATAATAGGGTTTGGCCTGCAACAAAGAAGAAGAAAACAAAGGTAATGCGCAATCTCCAAGACGTGTAGGAACACTGGGCTTTAGGTTCGATTCGCCCCCACTAATCTCTCCTCGTAGATTGAATGCAACAGGGTGTAACCGGCGAATCCCCTTCAGGATACAATGGAGTAACTTTGGTTTGGTTTGCACATCCTAAACCAAGAGTATCGTCAATGGCAGTTTACAGAACAATAGTCTTCTTAACTCTCTCTGCGCACAAGGGAGAAAAGAAGGTCATTTGGAGTGAAGATGACTTGGGAAATTCTGAGATTTTCGTATCCATTACTGCATGCAGATGGTCCTATTTATAGACCAACTCATGTCACTTGGTGAAGCAAAACAACCCTTCAAAGGATTCAACAACTGTCAAATTCGTTACTTAAGTAACAATAGCGATTACATACTGATGCATAATACTCGTTAGCCTAGCGGCCAACAGGCGTGTCCCTTGCGTGCATAGGTCTCGGGTTCGGTCACGACTGTTGGGCCATTTAATCATATTATGATAATATTCTACATAAATATATTTTCTAAAAATTGTTAACTTGCACGGGGATAGAGGATAAATAAATCAAATAGATTTTGAAGAGAGAATAAAAAAAATATGATAGTTAAACATATTTTCTAAAAATGGTTAACTTGTGGGGAAAATAGTAAAAAAAATCAAATAAATTTTTAAGAGAGAAGGCTTATAAATCAAATATATTACAAAAAACCTTATAATTTAAATTATACGAAGGCTTATCTTTTATATATTACATAACAACATTTTCAAATTTTTTTACATAATTGACCTCATAAATCAATAACTTTTAAAATATAATTCTCCAAAAAAAAATATTAAATGAAAACGTGAAATTAATAGTTACATTTTTTTTTATAAAATACTATAAAATCGCACGGGTACATATACTAGTTTTAGATATCTCTAGATATAAATAAAGTTGGAATATCGAGTATATAATTGCAAAGATTTAGCGGCCAAATAATTGAAAACTGGTACGGTCTCTCAAGTCTCAAAGAACACGATAATGATTTGCTGAATTATATAATTGCTTGTCAAGAGAAAGGGAATCTATCATGTTCCCCTAATTGAGAATGTAGTAGATTCTGAGATGGAATTCCATCCATGCAATGATTCCCCATCAATCTGGATCTTCTTATATGATTCTTTCAGTACTTTGAACAGCAATTTAATTTCTTTTAGCACGATTCTTTCTTATCGAGAATTTCCACTTTGTTTCACTAAATTCCTTTATATATTTGGAGTTTATGTTGTATTTATATATATGGAAAAGAAAAAGAGATTTAAAGAAAAAAAAAAGACCTTCTCATGAAGAAGCCAAGTTCTCAAGTCAGGTCTATTTTCATTATTTTCTTAATGATAATTAACACTTTCGCCTTTCATTTCTTAATGATATTAGAGTGACAACAAAAGTTATTGTGAGTAAAAACATTAAGTTAAAAATTGAAACTATTATCTACAAAATTCAAAATAGTGATAAAACACTGGCCTAGAGAAAAGGCAGGGTTGGTTGTTTATTACGATCATAATCAAGTTGTCTTGTTCCAAAACACGACAACAATCACGCTATTGATTTGAGTGTTAGTGGAATCCTCATGCTCGCTATATATGCTGATGTTGTAGTGAAGTGTGCTACAGCCTAAAAGATACAACGCACTTCAACAATAAGGTTCGTATATATAGCTCATAGGGGGTATTGATCTAGCTAGGATTCTTTAATCGTTTTTTTTTTTTCCTTTCTTAATTATTAATTACATTGTAGGATTGTTTTGGCGTGAGTTCCAAATCAGGATTTAACGGGTACAAAATTAGTCAATAAATTCAAATTGGGGTACGTAGGCTTAGCCGAGATGGTGAGGGTGAAGTAAAAGGGACGTTTTGCCATATGTAGGATGACTTTCTAATTAATATGCTGGAAATGCTTTACGAGGGAATTAAAAAAATGAAACAAGAAAATGTGGTGAATGCTTCAAGTGAAACTATGAAAGTGGGAGGCATTTTCACTAAGATAGTGCTTGATACAAGTTTTATTTTAATATTTTTGAGAATGTAGATATGGAAATAAAAACTTTTCATATTTGATATAGGTTTTAAAAAATTCTTCTCAAACATAAAAAATGTTTAAGAATAAAATTAGATAATAAAAGTGAAAAATCGTATTCCTATATGTGGATGTGAGAAAGAAATATTCCTAAGAATTAGATATCCGAAAATATAGTTTACCTAATAATTAAATATTTTATCAACCAAATGTCATCTAAGTGGGCGTCCCTTGTTGTGATCTCATAGCAAGGGGGAAAACATATGATTGGAGTAAGTGTTTGGACACCATCCCTTATGATGTTCAAGTGTAGCTGTCAAAAAATAAATAAACACTTTCGTTCTTTTTTCTTAAAATGATAGTGTGAAGTGTATAATTGCGATGCATGTACTAACATCATTGTATCTTTCACAATAATGCTGCTACATTGCTACATAATGCTAAAGTGTATAGTGTTCAAACACTCAAGCTGAGGATATAATCTTCTATAACGTAATATGAATTCATCTTTTCAAATATAAGTGAAATCCATCTCAAATTTAAAGCAAAAGTAATATAGTGCTCGGGAGCTTTTCTACGAAGCAAAATCCTTTCACAAAAACAGGGGACCTATTAACTACGGTTATATAAATTAGGAGAAATACTAGCAACATACTCTCTAACATACTTTTGTAACACACTCCCTTCTATTGGTTGAAATTCATGTGGATCGTACAAAATTCAAGTGGGACCAAGGTTTGAACTTTGGACCTCCAACACATTAAACCCTTAGCTCTTATCACTTGAGCTACAAATTATCTCCACATGTTTAATTCTTTTAGAAATATCGATATATATTGTCATTATAAAGCTTTTTACATGGCCAATTAGTGGGAGGTGGGGTAGCCCAACTGGTTTGAGCTAAGGGTTTAAGGTGTTAATTAAAGGAGTTGGAGTTCCAAGGTTCAATCATGACAAATGAGGAAAAAAAACTAACAAATAACATACTAACATACTAACAATTGCCTATAAAAAAAAACTACCTGCGAGTATGGAGCTCCTCCAAGTGTGATGTACAAACTAATTGGGCCGATATAGATCATGAAGAACTGCGAATGGTCGACCCACCACCCATCAAGATTTTTCCCTAATGTCGATAAGCCTACAATCACTAAACCCTAACCAGTGTTCCAAAATCAATTTCATAAGGGTTTAGCCATTGTCGATTACTCGACAACTAGTAGGGTCTGGGGCACCCTACACACACAGAACACAAATTGTATTATGCTTGCCTCCTCGACGAGGTTAAATACTCTTTCCCCACCTTGTATAGTCACGCTCGCTTGCACAACACCTCGAAAATAACACTCCTCTCTCACGTACAGCTGTTGTTCTCTCTGAAGCTCCTCGATGCTCCAAAATTTGCCCTAAGACAAAGACTGCATCCAGATATAGTCATAAACCCTAATCTTGTTCGAAGAGCGTAATCGAAGCAAGAAACGATAGAGAAATTAGGGAAAATGACTAAGAACACTTAATGTTGACAATGTCGATGGGTCAACGTGTTAGGGATTCAAGCATTACCTCAGCGGATTGAAGAATCAATTGAAGATACATGACGTATTCGTTTCCATGATCATACAGACGTAGTCGGAATTGAGATTGAATGGTCGGAAAGCACTCAATCTTAACTTTATCTCTCTAAACTCTATGTTCTCTCTATCTCGTCACAGTTCGTAATAGAGAAGAAGATGTTATGAAAGAAAGAAAGAATCTTAGGAAATTTGGTTTTGTTGTGCATGCTTGAGTGTTCCAACACCCAACGCCAAGAGTTTAGAGAACTTAGGAAACTTACTTCAAGTAAAGCAAATTTCCTCGGCATCGCCACGTCCTTGCCACGCGTCATCTTTGTATCGCTATGTATCCACTACATGTCATGGACCACTGAGCGTCCTAGCGTGCACCTATCCACACTTGAGCGTTGGCATGCTCAAACGTTGGACAGCTCCACGCTCCAACATGGAGTCGGATACCAGTATCCAAGTTTCGCGTGTTTCAATGCATTGTGAGCTCGTTTCAAGTCCGGTTGACCTCATATTTTAAACACAAGCTCATTAACACACAAGCAACATGATTAAGCTTTCAAACATGCTTAATCCTTGTCCCACACACTAATCAAGAAAAATGGGCATTACATTACTACCCCTCTTAAAATAATTTTCATCCTCAAAATTTAAATTAAGTACCTTATGTGAAAAGATGAGGATATTGATGTAGCATGTCCGCCTCTCTTTCCCAAGTTTCATCTCCGGTTACTGCATCCCATATGACATTGACTAACGGAATCTGCATTCCACGAAGTTCCTTTATCCTTCGATCCTCGATCCGTACAGGTAAAGCCTCATACTCAAGATTTTCTCTTATCTAGATTGATTCGGGCTCTAAGATGTACGATAGACCGAGATGATATTTTATGAGTTGGGAGACGTGAAAGATATCATGGATCACAAGGACGACAAAGCTCTCCCTCAAGAGTTTTAACATTGTGACAATCTCAGAGCTCATATTCAAACTCGAGACCGCTGGTTATGCCGGAAGGGACTCGTGCCATATAATTCAAGCCTTCTTGGATGCGCTAATACCCATTGGAAACATCTTCTCGATAAAGTGTAATAAGCCTAATTAAAATAAATAGATCACCATTTCCTTCTCTCAAATGGATCAACCATTAACATGCATGTTTTTATAAAACCCAAAACATCATACCATAATAGAAATTATCCTCACATTATTATCCCTAATAATTGGCTAACATAATTATTTCTCAGTATTTATATAATTAGTATCCACGCAATCCCTCATTAGTGGGTGTTTGGTTCCACGGTAAAAAGCTATAGAATTGATTTTGCTTTCAGTCAAATGTGATTTTAATAAAAATAAAGTATTTGGTTACTGTCAGGCGCTACAGAATGTAGCTTTTGTGTTGGGTTGAAAACTTTATATTAATATTTTTTAAATCAAACTTTCTTTCAAAACCCACATCGGTGATTCATACGCCTTAAAAGGGAGTAGTCTCTAGCTATCGGCTGGAAGATACCCTTAGTTCACAACAAAAAAAAACTTGCTTTCAAAATAAAAACATACAAACACAAATCACTTCACTTCAAACTCAATTGTAATTAAATTAATTTTATTCAGAATCACATATATCAAACTCTTATCCAAACATACACAATTTTTTTTGTTACAAAAGGTTTAGGTGAGTTGGATCTCAAGGACTCACCAGAATTAGGATGAGCCTCGTGACTCAAAAAACACTTTGAGTAGAAGAGTTTGATTCCCGCAAATGCTCTCTATGCTTTTTTTTTTCCTTCTGTCCTCGTCCCTCACACAAATCACCATGAATAATTTTTTATGAAAAATCATTTTACTTTAAAGCACTAAAATAAACTCAATGTTAAATGCTTGCAACTACTAATTTTTTTATCATCAAGTATTTAAAAATATTTCAAATTATGCTTGAAATTATTAAAAAAAAAATTATCTTTAGCATTAAAACTCATGTTAACAAGTGCTCTTAGGGTATTTTTTAAGGAATAAAAAAAGTAAGTTCTTATTGGAAAACTAAGTATTTTACCTTTTCAAATATTAAATACATCAATTCCTTATAAAAACTTTATTTTCTTGATTCCTTAACAAGTATCCTAAAGACGCTCATTGGCATTCTCCTCAAAACTATACCATATATTCTCGCTTCAATTATTGTCTCTTAATTATGGCCTCTCTGTTTCCCCTTTTTTCATCTTCTTTTGTCAGAGGAAATAAGGTAGGGAACGGAATAGAATTTCTAAGGGTGGAGAAAGAGGAAGAGCAATTGGCTATATGACAAATCCAATTCAACAACATATTTCGAGTATTAAATTGTCGTGGTCCTCCTATGGGGTTATCGGTTGGTCATTCAGGAAATACACACAGGCTGTGTCAAATTTTGAGGCGTGGTTTATATTTTATTCGGCAACTTCATTTAACCTCAAATAATTTTAGGATGAAATCTAATATCTAATATCATATTAATTTTTATCTCATGTTGTGACATATCTTCCATTGTGTATTGTTTGTTATAACAAACATATGTGGAAGGGGTGTTGAAGTTCCATATCGTGTATATGTTTGATTTCACGTTTGAAACATTCAGAATTGATTCTGCTCCTAACGTAATTTTAGTGAAAATGAGGTGTTTTGTCGTTACTGACTGGTAGAATTGATTTTGCCTCCAGACGCGATTTTGACTAGAAGCTACAAAAGGTAGCTTTTGCGTTAAATTGAAAATTTTATAATAAATTCTACGTCAAACTTGCTTTTAAAATGAAAGCATCCAAATATCAATCACTTTATTTCAAACTCAATTATAACCAAATCAATTTTACAAAATCAATTCCATTCAAAATCATTTTTATCAAAAGTTTATCCAAATACACATCATCTGCCTCAAATCCTGAAGTGTGTATTATCACTTACCGGACAACTTCATTTAATATCAGTTAGTTATATGGTTGGATCTAAAAATCATTGTTGCACCAATAATGATATTTGGATACAAATTTTGATACCATGTATAGACACCGTATAACTGATGGGGTGTTTTGGGAGTGATGAAATACATGATGAGAGAAAAGAAAATAATAAATAAATACTGAAGAGTATTTTTATATAATGTTGGATACCATTTTTGTATTCAAATATCATTACTCGGGTTCACTGGAGAATTTGACACTCAAATTTTGAAGTGGCTTGGCTAAGCTCATGAGCCAAATCAATTAATAACATCATATGCATACATGGTTACCAAATAAAAATAAAATAAAAGTTAAAATAAATATAATTAAGATTAAATTAATAATATAGTGTTTTATTAATGGTTTATTTTTTGAACTTATTTATGTATACGTGTTAGTCTTTATTAAAATACTTAATATATTAAACATATAAAAAAGTAATTTTTATTTAGAGAAAAGGAGAATATGTGATTGTGTTGAATATACATAGGGCATATCTGATTGCGGAATATAATAAATTGAAGTAATATAAATAATAAATAACATAATTAATTAAATCGTGGAACATGTTAATTTGAAATAATATAAAAAATAAATAAGACAATTAATTAAAAAAAATGTAAAATGAATAATACAATAATTATAATTAAAGCATAAAATATAGGGAAATTATTATTGGTTTGAATTTTATTATCATATTGAGAGAACCCTAGAGTAACAGGGGAGAGACCCTAGGATCGCACCATCATCTTTGATGGCACGAGTGCCCCACTCCGGCACGTCATCCCTGCGCATCTCACTCTCGAGAGCCTCTCAACCCAGCCAGCCTTTTTGCCACCATCTCCACCAGCCGCCACCTCAGTCAGACCCATCGTGTAACATCCTGTTTTTCCTATATTTTCTGTAGTAATAAATATATATTTAAATGTGTTTATTAAACTCAGAGGATGATTTTAATTAAACTAAAATCATTTCCTTGTGTTGTTATATCATATGAAGTCACGGTAAAATTTTCAGTTGAAAATTCAGACGGAAGCCGGTCTGCGTTTTCACTGCCGGTACAAGCTTACTGTGCAGAAAACCTAATTTTGACACGTGAACGAAACAATTAGTGTTTTTATTATGTTTCCTTCAACCTTGGTTATTTTGAAAATTTTCGTGCAAAAATAAAATATAATATTTTATTCGGGCGAAACATCAAAAAAACTACGATCGGAAATGCAACCGAGTACCAAATGGAGCAGATTATGGACCATAAAAGAAGGAGACATGATGGAAAGGGCTATGACACACTCTAAAAGTACCATCATCACACTTTTCAAATTATAATATTATTCTAATTCAAAAGTCTTTTCTCTCTCTCTTCTTTCATCCAATCAAGCATTAAACCACCAAGCTTGCTCAACAAGCTCTCCCTCTCACTCCCTAGCCGTGAACTCCCCTCCCTCTCCCTATATACACCCCTTTCATTTTCACTTCATCATCTTCCTCCTTCAACCTCCATTAAAATTCATCTTCTTCATTTCTTCTTAATTAAAGTTCAAGCTCTTAAAGCTTTTGTTTTTATTCATCTTTTCTACTTAAGTTCTTCATTAAAGTTCTTCCTTATACTAAGGGTAATGCTCTCATATAAATCTGTTTGCAAGTTTCATCTTTTATTTCTTAGTTTACTTTATGTGTTCTTTATATGCTTTAAACTTCTAAAACCTCTCTAAAATGGTAGAAAACTCCTTTTGAGTTGAAACCACTTTCTATAGTCTTGTATTAACTTATATTTTCACATACTAAGAGGTTGTGTAAAACAAAAATCTCTATCCATCTCTTCCAATGAAGGCCGAATGCTTGCATTTGTGACCTAGGAAGTTTTTGTTTCAACTTTTGGAATATGATCATGTGTTTGAGTTTCTAACTATCCCTTGATCTTGAACCTATAAATCTTGGAAGTTTTGATAGCTTGTTCCTATGATGGATGAAAAATATGAATAAGTAGGCCTAGGATACTATGTTTCAACTTTCCAAGTATATTGATCATGGATTTAGAACTCTTTATAACTTATTTATTTCATGTTATTAAAGCTAGTATGTGTTACTTTCATTTTTCCAAGATGATCATGGACTTGAGCTCCATAAGATATTTGGATGCTAAGTCTAAGAGATTGGAAAGTTTAAGGCTTTATAACTTGTTTATTTTATGTTGTTAAAGCTAGTATGTGTTACTTCCATTTTTCCAAGATGATCATGGACTTGAGCTCCGTAAGATATTTGGATGCTAAGTCTAAGAGATTGGAAGGTTTAAGGATTTATAACTTGTTTATTTTATGTTGTTAAAGCTAGTATGTGTTACTTTCATTTTTCCAAGATGATCATGGACTTGAGCTCCATAAGATATTTGGATGTTAAGTCTAAGAGATTGGAAAGTTTAAGGATTTATAACTTGTTTATTTTATGTTATTAAAGCTAGTATGTGTTCTTTTCATTTTTCCAAGATGATCATGGTTCTGAGCTCCTTAACACATATGGATGCTAAACCTAAGAGATTGGAAAGTTTAGTGAATGCTAGCCTATTTTACTAGCCTTTGCCGAATGCCCTATGTTTTTAACTTAGTGGAATTTTAATTCAACTTTGTTAAAAGATCATTGTTTATGAACTCCTAACACTTAAGGATCATAAATCCATGAGTTGTATAATTTTTGGGATTCTCTAACCCTAAGAACTAGTCTTGGCCGAACCTATACCTTGTGATTTAGTGTTCTTGTTTTGATTTTAACTTCTGATTTTATGTTCATAACATTAGACTTCCATCGAGGAGGAAACGAGAACGTTCATGACTTACCTCATCGAGCATCTAACCTTCTTACCTTCAAAGAAAGTAAGAGGGGATTTCCTAGGGATATTCAATGACTATATGCATGTGTGTATGTGTTTACTTGAATGATTTGAATATTATTATGATGTGGAGCAAATACTTGAATGACTTGTTTACTTGAACTATGGTGATTATTACTTGAATTGTTGATTATTACTTGCCTTAAAGTATTGTGAGTTGTATATATGTGATGAACTGTCATTAACTGTGATATTATTGTTGAGGATATTACTGTTGATTGAAGTTTGAGAAGCCGGACTTGAGTCTGTGCACAATGATTATAAGGATTAAAAGCCTTAATAAGCCTTGAATAGAACTTTGAAAGTAATGGTTTCATTTATGAAAGTTCCTTGTTTAAAACGCCTACTTCAAGAAAATGAGATTCTTATTTTGAAAAGAAATGTTGAAGTGTTTTTTTTAAGACAATAGAAACTACCTTTTTATGATCCAAAGATGGTACGAGAGAAAACCTTTTTCGTACTGTGTTTTATGAAGGAAAAACCCCTTTGAAAATATTTGACCTTATTTTATCAAGGATTTCAAAAGCAAACGAATTTCCTAAATGTTTTATAAAAGAATTTGTAAAGGAAAATATTTTCTCCTAAATGATTTAGAAACATTCCGGTTACTTGGATAAGTGACCGAGGTTTTGTTTTGATTTTGATTTTCACTGAGCGAAAAGTAAACATATGTGAAAGAGAATCTAGTTTGCGAGACGTCGCCTCTAGTATTCAGTTATAAGCACGCAATCTGAGATTCATGTCAAGAATTATGGGCCAAGGGTCCAAGTCATGATATTATGGGTTAGGAGTCCAAATCTTGGAATTGAGGACTGTGTGTTCTAATTTCATTGTTATGGGCTAGGAGTCCTTATCATGTTGAAATAAACATGGATAAAATGATAATTGTTTCTACGACCACAACCTTGGACTGCAGCCTCGGTCTAAGGTGTTGTGATTGAGCACTCGGACGGACATGACGTCTGTGGTTATAAATTTTCAAGTGATGAAAATTGTGAATAGTCGTTAGCTTTGGGCTTCGACAACGGAAAAGAAAGAACACAAAGAAAAGTCTCGTTAATGAAAAGTATTTAAATCATATGCATTTCCCCTTGGCAGACGTGCTTGAGTTATCGAATACCCGCTTAAGATGTGGTATTTGATGATGTATACATCCGAATGGCCGTTATAAGGGATTCGTGATGGTGTTGATCCGGGTAAATGAGGTGACGGAGTCAACTTGCCAAACGTGGCGTATAAGCCTGATCAACTATTTCTTTCTTAATGATAAAACGGTGATGGTATCTCATGAGATTAAGACTAGAGCCTGATGATTGAAGTGTCATGTATTATCTTTATAAAATTGATTGATTCGGGCATGAGACCCACTGAAATAATACTTGTTGTTTGCCTATGAGTAATTTTTGAAATGTCAATATGCCAAGGTGTTGTATGTATCATGTATATGGTTGTTGTGCGATATATCCATTATCGGTATCTCACTATTTCATTTCTACTTGTTATTCTCTCTTCCTTTTGGTATCGCCGTATGCACATGAGTCCAGATGGATCCCAATATCCCGCTGGTGCCGACAACATCGAAGACTGAGGTCTTCGACGACGCAGGGGATGCGGGGGCATGGCAGATACACCCAGGGGTGACATCTGCCACATACCACGAAGCCATCACCACGACCGATCTAAATGTTGACGGAGACCCAATCCGTAGAAGCCACGCCGTGGAAAGTAGGAGGGTAGCTCTGCCTCCGATCTGGTATTACCTTCACACACTGCGAGCTCACGGACTGCTACATGAGCCACCACCTCTTGACGTAGAGCCGGCAGCGCCGATTGATGAGGACCCTGAGGAGGATCCTGAGGAGGACCCTGAGGAGGACTTCGATGAGGTCATGGAGGAAGATGAGCCGGAGGATCGCGTTATGGATCATGACGATGACGACGATTCCGTTGATGAAGGCGACGATGTTATAGACCCATTACGTGAGGCCTCGTCTCGTGGGAGCCCTTGTGGAGACCCTGCTTCCAGCCAGTGTCAGTAACCAGTTTGGAGCATTTTGTGGATAATCTTCCGTCATCTGACTTTTAGAGTTATCTTTTGGATGTGGTTCCGGACCCTCTTTCCCTGTGTCTTACTTACTCTATTTTTTAAGTTGTAACTCCTAGATGCCTACATCTGTTGAAATGGCCATTGATAAGGCCCTATCTTATGTACTAAAACTTGGCTTTCATTGGGACATGTTATATATGTATGTTGTCTTCAATTCATGTTCTGAGTGTTCATCACCTTTATCCTCCTTCATCTCAAAAAAAAAAAGTTTAACTACCGTTTTTATTGTACTCATTCATCGAGGAAATGATACTTTCAGAGAGTAACCAGCATTATACATCAGAAATATTTCCGAAATTGGGTAACCATGTGACACCGGGTTTAGGGTGTCACACATCGCCCCCTTCCGGATCTCTTCCACCAGCCGTCTCTCAACCCTAGCCAAGACACATCGCCCCCACCACCCGGCCGAATCCCCTCCCCTCTTGCGTCTCTCCATCGGACCGCCGCCTAGCAGCCCTCTTGCCGACAACCTCCCTTCTCTGGTTGTGGCTTGGCTCTGTTGTGCGTTGGCTTTTTTGTTTTGTTTTGGATTTCGTTTTGTACGTTTGATGGTGATCTCATGGCTTGTCCTTGGACGTTCCTCAATCCGGAATCTCCTTATTCATCACCTTTTCCACAACAAAAATCTTTTGTTCAGACTTTGAATGGTTCGTTTGACATACCAGTTAGTCAGCTTCATCGGCCGTGCGTTAATGGAGACTTTGTCTCTATCAAAATATCCGAGGATGAATATCAAAGGGGGTTGGAAGGTTGCAAAAACAACCTTCATGACCTCTTATTGTTGTTGAAGGGTGATATCCCTGTAAAGATCTCCAACCTACGTGACAATCTTTCAAAACTATGGAAGCCTTTGGGTCATTGGAAGATGATTCCATTAGGAAAGGGATTCTATGAATTCAGTTTTGCTTCTCAGAAGGATTTGTGTAGTGTCTTGGCTGTTGGGGCTTGGAACCTCCAACCAGGGCTATTGCGTATTTTTCAGTGGTCTCCTGATTTTATTCCTACTAAGAAGAAACAATCTCGTGCTCAATGCTGGGTTAGAATTCATGACTTGCCACAGGAATATTGGCGCTCAAAATTTTTATTTGAAATTGCAGGCGATTTAGGTACTTCAATAAGTTTGGATGAAGCTACCCGTACTCGGGCATATGGTCACTATGCTCGAGTGTTAGTGGATGTTAATTTAACAGGGAAGTTACTCAAGGAGATTATGGTAGAACGTGAAGGTTTTGCATTTCCTGTCGGTATCAAATATGAGAAGCTTCCTTCTTTTTGTTCTCGTTGTAAATCAATTGGGCACTTGGCTTCAACTTGTAAATTTGACAAGGAGAAATTGGTGCATAAGGATCCGTCTTTGGTGCAGAAGACTAAGCAAGCTTATGTCCCTAAGGTTCTAGAGAAAAAATCAATTGAAGTTAATGGGCAAATTGATACATCACTGGGCGAAAACTTGAGTGATAGTGAATCGGTTGAGACTGTCTATGAGGAACCTTTATCCCCTGATCATGTCTCAAATTTCATTCCACAGAACTCATCTTCAGTTGCAACAAATGTTGCCAGTGGCTCTACAGAGAAAATCTCAACTTCTGCTACAACTAATGTTGACTCTATAGTCAAGGATACTCCGGTGCCCGAGCATTCCATAGCTACCGGTGATTTAACAATTAGTTCGATGGGTACTCAAACTCCAGTGTCCGTGCATTCCAAGACTACCTGTGATTTATCAGTTAGTGGTAAAAATCTTGAGACTCTTGAGATTAATTCAAGTCCAGTTTATGTTCAAGATCTTAGCACTTTTCCAACTGTTGTTCAGAATGATTTTAATGTTTTATATGCTTGGTTGGAAAAGCAAAAAGATGCAAGTACTTCTAAGGAAGGAGAGCATAACAATGATAATGTTGCTGAAGATGGTTTCACGGTGGTTACATCCAAATCTCAAAAAAAATATAACTTGAGACTGAATAAAAAATCTAATTCTAGATATGCTTGATTCTCGTTTATTTTATATGTGTTTTGGTTTTGGTCCCTCGTGTTCTTGTTTTCTTTTTTATTTTATTAATAAATTTATGGTGACTTGTAACCTTGCTTAAAAAAAAAAGAGCATAAAATATATAAAAATGTATACTTCATATACATGGAGCCAAGTGGTTCACTAAATAGAAAAGTGTCTCGACTCTCACGTTCAAGAGTTATAACTCAAATTTATATAAGAATTGATTTAGAAATTAAATCACAAGTCGATAATAACTTCAAAGATTAGGTTGCAAATTCACTTTACAAATGTGTTACTAAAAATTATTGAGATTAAAAAAATGTATGTTTTTGAATAAGTTAGGTTATCATTGAACAAAAGTTATATATATATATATATATATATATATATATATATTAGTTTTTCTATTGCGTACAATCTTGCATGGATTAAATAACTCAAAAAAATAAATTCATATTAAAACTTGTACTTCTTTTTTTTAACCAATGAAAACTTGTACTTTCAAAAATAAAATACTTAATTTTCTAATAAAATAATTGCTATTTTGAATTTCTTAACCGGATTGTAAGGGATAGAAAATCCCTACACATATTTATCTGAAGTTGCACATGTTCATTTCCTCAGATGGGATAATCAGTGACCGCCTTCATGTTAACTCGTAGCCGAGCTGGGTTCTTAAGATCTCAGCTTGGCATATTTCCAAGACAAGATAACGCAACTTGGAAAGGACCAAATTAAGGAAACCAAATTCAATGGTTTTTTATTCTTCTTTTTTTTTGTGTCAGGTAGAAGAGACAGAGTAGTTGAGGAATTTAAAGTAACAAGACATCTGTAGCAATTCCATTACCATATGCAAATACCCTTTTTGAAAATAAAAAATAAAAATTTGCAAAAAAATAAAAAATAAAAAATATTTTGATGATGGTTGGTTGGTTTGGACTATATGGAAACCGCGTTGGATTCACACAGCTCTTGAAACCATATACTATATTTGTAGCTACTTGGCAGTGTGGCAGTGCAACCCACGTTTGTTTTCTTCCTCTTTGTGATCATACATAATACATAATAGTAATGAAGTGATGCTATCTGTTAGGTGCAGTGCAGTGACTAATGGTAGAGGGTGAGTTTTCAGAATTCAGATATGCTTTCCAGTGCCTAGTGGGTTTTATGCAATGACCTCAAATCACCCTTCTTTTTTGTTCACATACGCATCATATTCTGTTAAAAGTGCAGAATTTTAATTCTGACGAAAGTAGACCAGACACACATGTTGATGTTGCTGCACACTTTGATTTGATTGACTCGTGTTGTTTCTGGCATATTTGGCCATTTGGGGTGTCTGCAACAACAACAAGGACTTTGCTTTTTTCAATTGAATCAGATTCCACTGGGAATTCAATTCTGACTCTCCCTCAGTTTTTGGAATCATAGTTACATCATACTCACCAGCAGGTAAGGGAGTTATTTGATACGTGGTTCGTCACTTTTTATTTTATTATTATAATTCTTTCTTTAAAGTGAAATTGATACACAATATACGATATTCGGTAGGTGGTATGTAAAGTTAACGAGAGAAATCCATAACTATGTTTGGATTGTTTCTTTCTCCTTTCACTATTTATATTTGAGTTGGTGTTGTCCAACCCCAGCTTCATAGTGCTTCTATTTCTGAAAGTCTGGTTCTGCATTCCCCTTTCCATTTCTTGGTATGTCTCAACTATCTTGCATTTGCTATGTTATCAATAGTGATGAAAAAATCTGGTTACTTTTATTCTCTCTCTCTTGTTTTCTGAGGTTGAAAACAAGAATTCAATGCTAATAAGAAGCTCAATGCTTTCAAATAAAGAACAAGTTGCTCTTTAGTATTGTGTTTATTACTTAGAGTCTCAAAGACTTTGGATCATGGTGCTTTGTCTTTTGGGGCAAGTACTAAGCACCCAGTGCTGATAAAGATTATCACTTTATCAGCTTCTAACTAGTATTATTCAATTAGAATGATAATGAGGAATCTCACATGACTTGCATCTTCATCATACCATAACTTGTTTTTGTGTAAATTTTATTGTAAGATGCGAATATATAGGAATGTTCCTAGACGATCTAATCTTGAGTCTTGACTCTTTAAAAGTCGGTTTAGTTAATAGCTTAGCCCTGTGAAAATGTGTTACTTTAACTTCAATGTGTGCTAATTTTTTTATTCATCCTAACCATTTAAGTGGATAGTATAGAATTTAGGCCGTTTATTCTATTTAGATTCATAGGTAAAATGACAGGAACTCAAGTGTGTTTGAGAAGAAAGTGTAATTTAGTTTATAAAGATCTCTATAGTTAATTGTGAGGTATTAGAATCAAATTCCAACTTCACTAATTTGTATGACATGAGTAAAGTTCATCCTTCCTAAGTGAGTAAGTGTAGTGTGTATGCTGCGTACGGAGACTAGATGTTATCTAATGTAAAAAAGAAGTGACGTGTGCTTAAACTGTACTAGATATATGTGCAAAAACTACATAAAAATCATAAGATTAAAGGCGCAGAGTGGTACCTCAAATTTTTCGAGTAGTCTATTTTGGTCGCTGAAAAAAAAGGACAATTTGGTCCCCATATTTTAGGGACCAAAGTGTCCCCGTTATAAAATTTGGGGGACCAAATTGTCTTTTTTTTTTGGGACCAAACTGGACTACTCGAAAAATTTGAGGATGCACTTGGTTCTTTACTCAAATCATAAACTTGGATGTGGGGGCCAAAGATTTTTATGCTGATCCTCCTGCTTTAAATAATCTTATAGACTTTGAATTTATCAACTAACCAGAGTTTTCTAGGAAGCCACTTTAGAAAGAGGACATGATGGTTTCCAATTTCCATTATGTTATTCAATTTATTGCATTTATAAAATTATAAATATAAATAATAGTCTTATGCTGATGTGGGGCTTAGAGGTGTTCACGGTTTAGGGTAGCCACATATGCCATGTGGTATTCCAAATTTTTTTATTTTGGGACATAGTCCAATTTTTTTAATATATATTGATTACCACATCGGTGATGCAGAGCATAAACTACCTTCTGAAAAATGCATGTATCTTCTGTTAATCTAGATGAAAGTCCGTGTTTTAGATTTAGTCACAACCGTGTGCTACTATACCTTCTAATAAGTTTAGTAAATTAGGTTGTTTTTGTTGATTGCATTAGATCTGGTGCCTATTTGAGTAGTTGGAGCAGTGAATGCTATGCTGTCTGGGCATATTCTCTTTCATACTGCCCAAGTGTTGCTCAAACAATTTGTTATTGTTTTCCTTTTTATATGTTTTTTAGATGATTGCTGAGACATAAGTCTCAAAAGTTATCAGATTAGATTCAGAGCATGCCACTTGAGTATAATAGCAGAACAACTTGCCAATTGGGGGAGGTCCACACACACATATATATAATTAAAATAGGAAAGACTCCTAACTTTTATGTGTAGGAGCAGTATTATTTGAACAATTGATTTTGATAAATTTTCACGACACCTTATAGTTTTATATACAAAGACACGTGCTTTGCTCAAAAACTATATCTCTGTCCAGAGAAATTATCAGGACATCGAATAGTTCCGTACACAAATACTTTGCTAAAAAACTATTGAAATTAATTGTTAAAATCACATTTTCAAACACGTGAATATATCTAAGGAGAGCCATAGAAAGAGGGTCGTCAGATATATACAACTTAATGGGGCCTCGTGGAAGGCAAGTACATGGAAAATAATTTAACAAACTTTGGTATCCCCTCATTGGCAGATGAACTTGTAATAAAATATAACATTATGTGAGCTGCGATCATACTAGTACTAATACACCGAATTCTATCAAAACTCTGCAGTCAAGCATGTTTGAACGAGAGTAGTACTTGGATGGGTTATTTTCTAGGAAGTCCTTGTGTTTGTGTTGCACCTCTTCTTTGTAAATTAAAATGTACCCAAAAAAATAATATAATATTATGTTACAAGAAGCCATGATCTGATGATCCGCAACACAAGCCACTAGATATGTATTTGTCTAAATGCATAATTTATGTTCCTGAATATACGTGACCTCTAATTGACAATTTTGAAGCTGTGGAAGCAATGAAAGTAATTTTAGCCCGCAAATGTATGAAACATAATTAAATATCAGACGACTAATCACAGAGAATTTTTTTGCTGAACTTTGTCTCTTTGTTAGAGAATCTACCTTCCTACCTCACCTGGATAATTTTGGAGCCATTGGAAGTGCTTCTTAAATTTTATTTCCATAGATTCCAAAATTGTTGGCCCTTCTTGATGTTGTAGAAAGGTGATTTCCCTAAGATTCTTTTTAGAACCTTTAGCAAACACTTAAATTATATCACATAACGTGTACATAAAAAGGGCACTGGCTATACAATTAGTCCATAAGCTGTTTAAGAAAATTGTATTTAAGGTTTCCAGAATTTGAGGAAAATCAAACTGTATTCTAATCCCAAGGTGCATGCTAGGTCTCTAACAATTTTCCTTCATGGAGATGTGAAAGTAGCTAGGAAATTTATGCCTATAATAAATGCCACCAAAACCATGCCTTATATGTTAATTAATACAACTAATTATATTTAACGTTTATAAGAGAGTAGATATCATTTTTGTTTTCTCCTGTCATCATACTCTTTCATGGCATGGCACAGTGCTGGCACTTATCCATTTTGTTTGTCCCTTATGGTCATCACCTAACTTTTACTAGTTTATATTATTGACACTGACTTGAGGTGGCTCTTGTGTTTCTCTTGCTATAAATATTAGTACAGAAGGATATGTTTTCATGTTCCATATGATCTCTATAGTTCCAATAATAGTAATACTGCAAGATTTGTTTACATCATTTTGCAGGTCTCTGACTAAGAGATTGAATATTGTGCCAGTCCTTCCAGTTGCCAAAGGGAACAATGAATGCACTAGCAGCCACTAACAGGAACTTTAAGTTGGCCACTAAGCTTCTAGGATTGGATTCCAAGCTTGAGAAAAGTTTACTGATTCCATTCAGGGAAATCAAGGCAAGTTAAATTGTATCTCATGTTTCTCATGTCTTTGTTATGGCAAATTAGTTTACTCTAATTTTTCCAGTTCTAAATAATGTTTACTCTAATAATGTTCATATAGTTCATCAACTCTAGTTCTAAATAATGTTCCATGAAAATGCAGGTCGAATGTACCATACCTAAAGATGATGGCACGTTGGCATCTTATATTGGGTTTAGGATCCAACATGATAATGCTAGAGGCCCTATGAAAGGAGGAATCAGATACCATCCCGAGGTTATTTATATTCTAACGCTCAAAAACCTTCATAACTAACTACCTAGGGTGCATATGGCCAAACAACTTAATTAAGTGCTTAGTCGATAAGCTCTTTTTCAAATAAGCTAAAAATAACTTATTTTCATAAACTTATCTTACAAGCTTGTTGCAATGAGTTAAAATGAGCTTATATGAAGATCATAAACTATTTGCATAAGTTTATTTTCATAAGGTCAAATAAGCTGTCCATATGTTCTTCCGAATGCACCCTTAAGGGTTTATGGTTGTCGTACAGATAGGCATTCTTTTGATTGAACAAAAGTCAAGTTCACAACACTGACTTGCTATCAGATTTTTGTTAGGACCCAGTCCGATAAGTAATAAAGACAAATATAAGAGTTTGTTACTAGATTAGGGAGTTAGTTATTCACTATTTTATAGGATCTAGATAATTGATTTGCTGATAGGATTTGTTAGAGAAATCAGTTAGCTTAGTAGAAGTTAGGAATAATTGATTTGCTGATAGGATTTGTTAGAGAAATCAGTTAGCTAATTGTTAGGGGTTTGTTAGGGGGTTTGCCCATAAATAAGGCTACTCATAGGGTAGGAAATGAGTCTTTGTAATCATTGATTTGTGATTGGGTTAATCCTAGTGTGAAAGGAGAGTGCTCCTTTGGGGGTATACTTGTATACCTTGTTCTTTGTGTCTGTTTTCGCTCTTAAATCAATTAAAAAAGTATCTTTGTTCTTTCTTTTTGCTGCTGTGAGCTTCTTTCTTGAGAGTTAGACTTTGTTCTTCATATCGGGAAGAGAGGTTCCTAACAAATTGGTCCGACCTGCCGGATATGTTTCGTAAAGGAGAAGATGGCCAGCGCACAAGAAGTGAAATGGGCGGAGTTGAAGGCTACCGTGGAGGACATTAAACAGCTGTTGCGGGAGATGATCATCGAGAAGACAGCTTCCGTTGAGGGGGACTAAGACGGTTAAAAAGAAGGTGGAGTTGCTGCATTTTACGGGGACAGACCCGGTTGGGTGGGTTGCTAAGGCTGAGAAATTCCTCGAGGTGCAAGAAATACCTTCGTTCCATAAGTTGCAGTGGGGACTCATGAGAATGGAAGGTGCTGCAATGCATTGGTTCTATTCTTGGAGCCAAGAGGATCCAGATCAAAGTTGGGAAGCATTCTCCCTGGCTTTGATTAGAAGGTTTGAAGTACAGAAGGAGAATGTGGTGGTGACTGTTAATGGCGGGGGAGAAGCACACCAGAATGATTTAGTGCCTGTGACAGAAAGAATCATGCATGTGGGGGCGGAAAAGATGGAGATGATAGCAGGGAAAAGTCTCGGAGAAGGGATAGTGGGAGGAAGGAGCAACAAGGGGGCAATGGTGACAGAAGGACGAAGGGAGCAAGCGGTTCTTATGGCGACCCACCCCCTCCGTCGGGTACCGATCTGCTTGTGGCGGTCAAGGTGTTCCAACCAGCTCCAAGCCCTCAAAGACCGATGGCACTTATACCACGGTTGGAGCCACCAGAACCTCGGAACGCAGGCCCACCTGCGACGACCCCTCCATGGCCGGAGCCGCCGGTCACCGCTCCACTTATGACGGTTGATGGGTCATTACTGACGGAAGTACCCTGGACGCTTGCCGTGGACAACTCGAGTCCGCTGGTTTTCAGGTCACTTGCAACGGCCCTGCCCGAGCCGGAGCCTCCAGAACCAGACCCACCTGCGACGGTCCAGAATTCGGCCAAGCCGCCACCACCACCGAAGCCTCCAGATGCGACGTTTTCCGACGAGCCGCCATGGTGTAGGGTTGGAAAGGAATGCCGGGTTGAAACCGTAGTGTCGCTGCGTGTACGCACCGTGAGAAAGAAGGAGTCAGGTGCGGAGGCAAGGTGGGAAGGCAGTCAGCTAAACACACTGGTTAACCTAATGGGCCAGGCCCAACTCATTGAAAGAAGGCAGTGCGTTAAAAAAAGAAGGTTGGGGGTGCATGGGTTGCTGAAAGTTCACTCAATGTTGGGCCCATTTATCAGAGTTTTTTTTTCTATATTGGACCAAAACCCAAAGCCTTAGAAAATGCTGAAGAGACTGAAGTGGTCCAAAAGGATCCGGGGCAGGAAAATTTGGTTCTTTCCATGGGAATTGAAGAAGAACAACAATGGGACCCTGGTGGACAGCTTCGTATGACAGCAGCAGATGGATGTGGATCATCATGCTTCAAGTTATGGGACCCCGGTGGATGTTTCAACCTTGAGGACAAGGTTGTTTCAAGGGTCGGTAGTATTGTTAGGACCCAGTCCGATAAGTAATAAAGATAAATATAAGAGTTTGTTAGTAGATTAGGGAGTTAGTTATTCACTATTTTATAGGATCTAGATAATTGATTTGCTGATAGGATTTGTTAGAGAAATCAGTTAGCTTAGTAGAAGTTAGGAATAATTGATTTGCTGATAGGATTTGTTAGAGAAATCAGTTAGCTAATTGTTAGGGGTTTGTTAGGGGGTTTGCCTATAAATAAGGCTACTAATAGGGTAGGAAATGAGTTTTTGTAATCATTGATTTGTGACTGGGTTAATCCTAGTGTGAAAGGAGAGTGCTCCTTTGGGGGTATACTTGTATACCTTGTTCTTTGTGTCTGTTTTCGTTCTTAAATCAATAAAAAAGTATCTATGTTCTTTCTTTTTGCTGCTGTGAGTTTCTTTCTTGAGAGTTAGGCTCTGTTCTTCATATCGGGAAGAGAGGTTCCTAACAATTTTTGTCAATGATTATATTATGGTGTCTTCCCCTGGAATGTTTTAGTAACATTTTGCTAATTGTCTCTTTAGAAATTGTTTATTTATCAGTTCTAACTCTGAATGAATTATTGAATTAATAGGTTGACCCAGATGAAGTGAATGCTTTAGCACAACTAATGACATGGAAAACAGCTGTAGCAAATATACCATATGGTGGTGCCAAAGGAGGAATAGGGTGTAACCCAGCAGAATTAAGTATGTCTGAGTTAGAAAGACTTACCAGAGTCTTTACCCAGAAAATTCATGATCTAATAGGAACTCACACAGATGTGCCTGCACCTGATATGGGAACAGGACCACAGGTCAGTACAAAGATTTTGCAGTGGAATCTGCTTCTGATTGTTTAAGATTATACTTTTACTCATGACATGGTTATGTTATTGTTATTGTTATTTTATATTGGACTTAAATATGCACTAACATGATTTTGGAACTTAATATTCATCAACTGCGTGGTTATGCATGCAGACTATGGCATGGATACTAGATGAGTACTCCAAATTTCATGGCTACTCACCTGCAGTAGTGACTGGAAAACCTATAGTAAGTAATTGTTTGTGTTCATTTCAATAGCCATTGAAAGTTTGAAACTCACACCAACCTTTGCCTAATAAACCATTTCTTTTTCTTCTTGTTTCTTTCAAATTAGGATCTTGGTGGATCTCTAGGCAGAGATGCTGCTACAGGACGAGGAGTCCTCTTTGCAACAGAGGCTTTGCTTAATGAATATGGGAAGAGTGTTTCTGGCCAACGATTTGTCATACAGGTACTTTTGTGTTGTGCCTTGTATATTGCTCCATTTGATCTCTATGCTTGTGATAGTTGCATACATTCCATGTTAATGTGTCTGGACTGAGGCCCCCAATAAAACAATAGATTGAAAATGATGCTCAAAGTAATGTTTAATGAAAAAGTAACCGTGGTAGAAAATTTGTAATTGGGTTCCTTATACACTTTTTCGTTAGGGTTGTTGCCTAGAGCTTACAGGAAAAGAATGAGGCATTAGCATTATAGATAGTAAAGAGTGAAACTGCACCTAAGAAGTTCATTTTTGATTAATATGAGATAAAATCATGCTATCATATTGTGTAATTCTTCAGGGTTTTGGAAATGTGGGGTCTTGGGCTGCCCAATTAATTAATGAGAATGGTGGAAAAGTTGTTGCTGTGAGTGACATAACTGGAGCCATAAAGAACAGCAAAGGTATTGACATACCAAGCCTACTCAAGCATTCCAGAGAGCACAGGGGAGTAAAAGGATTTCATGGTGGTGATCCAATTGATCCTAAGTCAATATTGGTTGAAGACTGTGATGTTCTAATCCCAGCAGCTCTTGGGGGTGTCATCAATAGGTAATTTTCCTAACTTGACTACAAAAGTCATTGGTTGTAAACTAATGCAAACAAGAGGCACCTCAAAATACTATTGATTATTTTAACAAATTGCATAGTACTATGTCATCATCATAGCTTACCTTGAAAACAAACATCAAGTTGAACCACCCATTGAACTTTGTTAGTTTAGTACCTTTCTGACATATGCTAGCCAATTGCTTTTTTTGCATAAAGAAATGTTCTAAAGTTGAATTATAAAGAAGGGCTGGTCTAAAGCTAATTCCTTTTTATCCTCTATTTTTGGTATGGTTGAAGGGAAAATGCAAATGAAATCAAAGCCAAATTTATTATTGAAGCAGCAAATCACCCAACTGACCCAGAAGCTGATGAAGTTAGTTTATATTTTCTCTTTCCTTCCATTTTCAATTAAAAATAATAATGAAAAAGAAGAAGAAAATATGCACCGTTATTCACTACCATCCTAATTTTCAGATTCTAAAGAAGAAAGGCGTTGTGATCCTCCCAGACATATATGCAAATTCAGGAGGCGTCACGGTTAGCTACTTTGAGTGGGTTCAGGTAACTATTTTATATTATAAAAGATTTAATTGACATGCAATGTAGAGATATTTTACATTATCAATCAATCGTGACAATGTATTAAAATTAAACCATTTTTTAAATCAATTCAAATTTTAACAAATTTAATTTTAAATCAGTTCAAATTTCAAAAGAAAAAAAACATCCGGTTCCAATTTTCTAACGTTGTGTTTGGTTTGGGAGGGGAGGAGGAGGGATTTTACTAGCTATTGTGTTTGGTTGAGAGGAGGGGAGGGATGGAAAATAACACTATTCATGTTCAAAAGAGGAGGGGAGAGATTTTAAAACAAATTTACTTTTACACCTTTATAATTGTTTATTTCAAAATAAACTAGTGATGGTGTTTTTGTCAATATATGCAAAATGTTTTAAAATCCCTCATTTCCCCCCAAATATTGGAGGGGAGCCAAAATCAAGTGAGGAGGGATTTTGCTCCCCTCCACTATAAAAATTGAACCAAACATGCAAAATTTAAAAAAACCCCTCCCCTCCCCTCAATTCCCCTCCAACCAAACATTACCTAAATCAAATCAAATATTTTCCAATTTTAATTCATTCGAAACACTACCATAATGAATGGTACAATTTCATAGAGATGCTCTATGTAGTCCTCATATGTTGATTTTGTGATACACAGAACATCCAAGGGTTTATGTGGGACGAGGAGAAAGTGAACAATGAGCTAAAGACCTTCATGACCAAAGGTTTCAAAGATGTGAAGGACATGTGCAAAACCCATGATTGTGATCTTCGTATGGGTGCCTTTACCTTGGGAGTTAACCGTGTAGCACGTGCTACTGTCCTTAGGGGTTGGGAAGCTTGAGATCATATCGCTGCAGCTATGATTAAGAGTTCCAATCTTCAGCAACACTTCACAATTCTTGCTACCACAAAATATTCTGTTGCTTTATGTGTTGAGTGAATTATGATTTTCATCCAAGTTTCCTTGGAAGCATCTATATATGTGATTTATCAAAGAGGAGGGCTCTTTCTACTACGCTTGGATTGATATTCCTTTTGCTGTTAGTGTATAAATAATGTTAATACACTACCAGCCTAAAAATACCAAAGAATAAAATGATTTTTTTTTGAAGCCAAAAAAAAAAAAAAAGAATTGTTAACAGCTTTTCAAAATGCAATGTCATTCAATTTCACATACTTTATAAACCTCATTTGAAGTTATGTTTCTTTAAATTCATGAACTAAAGTTATCATGTAAATTGACAAGTTTTTCTTTCAAAGTAAAGAAGCATATACGCTTCCAACAAACATGGCACTTCTTTTTAGCTTTATGAATTTAATCTGATATAAATTGATTTATGTTCCAATTGGAAGTGTAGCACTCTATAAAACTTTAGTAAATACTACTACATCATTTCATCGACTTCTGATTCGTGTATCAAATCTAATCCTAAAGAATGCAAACTTTGGAAATAAAAGTAAAATATTAAAAAGTGCAACACATGTTATGTGCAATTGACGCCACCAGTTTTATAGGAAGCGTTTTAATGCAAATGTACGTAAATCGGAATATTTGTGATGTGAATCAATGAATGCACAATGCTCAACTATCAACTAGCTTGTCTTTCGTGTAACTTTAAATATTTCTCCTCTGGAATGTCCATGGCTAAAGAGTTGGCCAATCCAAATGGAAAATGCCTTGAACATATGAATACTCAGTTACCACTTTGTAAGAAAATAATCATAACATGTAAACAATAACTAATTCGTGGTAGCATCTCCATCATGCAGGGTTTTAAAATTCAATATAATCAAAGCACCAATTTAGATGGAAACTATGCAACTCAACCCACCATGCAACCAAGATATGGATATAATAAAGCAGCATGCAATGGAACAACTCAAAATATTTGAAACAATAAAGTCAATGTAGCAGCAAATCCTCAATCGGTCACCCTATGTTATCTTAAAAGCAAAATGATCGAGGCACCCACGAGAAAAAACATTACATAAAATTCCCCTAAAATCTCCCCCTTCCCCTAAAACCACCACCCCGTCCACCACCTCTAGGAGGACCACCTCTCCCACCCCTTGGACCACCCCTTCCACGAAAACCGCCACCTCCACGGCCTCCTCTAAATCCACCACGACCTCCTCCACCTCCACCTCTGCCAGCTTGTGCTTGTCCCCTGCAACAATAATCATCAAATCATGTTAACTCGAATGACTTCCAATAATTTTAATTACCCTTCAAAGCCACCAAAAATCAATAAATTGTTGGCAGAGATGCCTAATCATCTATACATTGTTGTTAATACACCATGAGGCCATGCAATAGAATAATACACCAATGTGAACATCATCAACCTATAGTTTCACCAATTTCAGATTCACTGAAAACATAGGAGGGTGAAAATGAGGCAGTGTTCATAAATTTACAAGAACAGTTGGTCCCCATACTTAAAAAACGTTTTAAATAAGTCCTCCTAAGGGTAAATGTTTTTTAATTAGGCCTTACTGTTAGAAAAAAATTATAACACCGTAGTAAGGTTTTGACTTGCTATCTCAACTACAAAAAGGCATGCTAATTTCTGTCAGCTACATAGGACAAACCTTAAAGGTGTTGTATATTTCATCCAATAGCAAAGACTGATTTCAAACTGTTTACAAGGACTCGTATAAAAAAAAAAATATTTAAGTACAAAGAGACCAATTTAAAAACGGACCTAAACTACAGGAAATAAAACTATATTTTAACCAAAAAGAAATAAGTGATATTAATTGGGCACTGATTAGCCCTTCTCTATCTTCATCTACTTTCCAGTGCACATTCATGTGTGTGTTTCTATGAACAACTGCATATCAAACTAACTGTACAATATTTAGGTGCACAGAAAACGTACTTTGGCTGTGGAAGAAATCTTGCAAGAGGCAACAGTTTCCTCGGGTCAATATAGAACTTGTCACCAGCTGAATACGAGTTAGCAACAATGCCTTCCATCATTTTAATTGAAAAGTACTGCAATTTCACAAATGAAGCAGAAAATCACATCACAACAGAATTTCTAAGACACACACAAAAAACTCAAAACAATAAACATGTTAAATACACTAAGAGAAACTCACAGATTCATTGATGGGGCCAAATATTTCATCAACTTTACCAATCTGAGTCATGTTTTTCAGATATATAGGAGCATTGAAAAAGGGAATTTTCTCATTCGTAAGCTTTGTCACTGCATCTCCCTCACATGCATGCATAAACGATGATACCTCTGCATACATCACATCACAAAATCCCATCAAAAACACACACACCATTCACCTGCTTTCCCTAAAAGGACAAATTAGAAAATAACAAACACAAAATTAAATAAAATAAAAAACCTGTTCTCTTAACTGAGTTTTAGATAAAGTTTAAATCTTTTATCACAAATCCTCAAAACCCAAAAACAAAAAAACACCCCCATCAAAAACACACCATTCACTTGCTTACCGTAAAAGGACTAATTAGAAAATAACAAACCTAAAAAATCTTCTTTTTTTCTTAACTGAGTTTAGATAAAGTTTTAAACTATTATGACAAATCCTCAAAACCCAAAAACGAAACCAACAACAAACATTAACACCACAAAGCACGAAACTTTTTCATCTTCAGACACTATTGTGAAAAACCCAACAAAGAAAGCATAGAACTTTAACTGTTTCCTACAACATACCTACGACTTCAGAAGGCGGCCCTTCATCACGAAAGCCGCCGCCACCGCGGCCTCCACCGAAACGGCCACCGCGGCCTCCGCCGAAACGTCCACCGCCATCCCTGCCACCTCTGAAACCGCCGCCTCGGCCGCCTCCTCTTGGGGGTCTCATTGTTTTAGCAGTCAGAGAGTATGGTTGTAGGCTCGCTAAGCTCCAACAATGGCTGTTGGCGAAGGAAGCGTTTGGGGTTTAGGGTTTTTGATGGGTATAATGATTAATTTAGTGTTTGGGCCAGTGCTTGGGGTTTTAAGGACCAAACAGTTCATACAATTGGACCCACGGCCCAGTTCAAAGATCGACCCCTTCTCAATTTGTAGGTTATATATATATAATGTTTAACTATTGAGTTAGTCCCTCAACTATTTAGGAATTTTTAATTAAGTCCCTAAATTAAAAAAATTTATAATTGGATCTTTGAACTTTTATAAAGTTTTCAATTAGGTCCCTAAACTAAAAAAATTCCAATTTGGTCCCTGAACTTATATAAATTTTTTAATTTGGTCCCTATTTAAAATAATAATAATAATAATAAATAAATAATAATAATAAAATTAAAAATGAAACTTAGTAGAAAAACTATTCTTTAACATAATAATTAAATAAAAATAGATATATTTGAGAGACAAAATTTAGTTCTTGAAATGATAATAACAAAATAATTAAATATGAATTTGTGCTAGAAAATTCATGTTTTATAACAAATTAGTAAGAGATTAAATTGAGTCAATTATTTAATATTTGAAATAACATTAAAATAATAATAATAGACATAGTAAGCAAAAATAGTAATTAAAAAATATTAAAATAATTTAAGATAACCTCAATTAAATTAAAAAATAAAATAAATAACTCAAAATAAAATTGACAATCATAATAAGAAGTGATTTGTATTTTTTATTTTATTAAATATTGAATTCTTTATTCAGTTTCATCTCTTGTTATAATATTAGAATAAAAATTATTTCAAATAATGACATTCTCTATTAAATTTCATAATAAATAAATAAAACATAATATAATCTAACAACAAAGTTATTGTTTGAAATAGTAAATAAAATAAAAATCTAATTAAGTAAATATCACATCTTATTTTGATTGTCAATTTTATTTTGAGTTATTTAATTTATTTAATTAATTTAATTTGAATTGAGGTTTATCTTAAATTATTTTAATATTTTTTAAATAATATTTTTGCTTGCTATGTCTATTATTATTATTTTAATATTATTTAAAATATTAAATAATTGACTCGGTTTAATCTCTTAATAATTTGTTATAAAACATGAATTTTGTATCACAATTTTATATTTCATTATTTTGTTATTATCATTTCAAGAACTAAATTTTGCCTCTCAAACTTATATACTTTTATTTAATTATTATGTTAATCAATAGTTTTTCCCACTAAGTTTTATATACTTTTTTAATATTATTGTTATTATTTTATATAGTATTTTTTGTTCTAAATTTCATCATCTATCATTTTATTATTTTTTATTATATATAGTCATCTTTCTAC
Source organism: Sophora flavescens (assembly GCA_030762895.1). Lineage (NCBI taxonomy): Eukaryota > Viridiplantae > Streptophyta > Magnoliopsida > Fabales > Fabaceae > Sophora > Sophora flavescens. The sequence continues at coordinate 122,940,475 of CM061066.1, forward strand.
TTTAGGGATCAAATTGAAAATTTTCTATAAGTTTAGGGACCCAATTAAAAATTTTTTTATTGAAAATTTTATAAAATTTAGGGAACCCAATTACAAATTTATTTAGCTTAGGGACCTAATTGAAAATTTCCAAATAATTCAGGAACCAACTCAATAATTAAATCTATATATAATAAAACATAAAATAGATGTAGTATAATTATTATTTTTTTAAAAAAACCTTAACGTAAAAACTCAATTCCTTAACGTAAAGTTAAAAAGAATATGACCAACACCTTTTGATCCAAGTGATAAGAGTCTCTTCTCCATTCTCGTCAAATAAGGAGTCTCTTCTCCTTTCTCGTTAAATAAGATCTTGAGTTCAGTCTTTATACATGAAAAAATAGGCATCTAGAAAGCTTTATCTTCTTAATCTCAGCTCTACTCTAATTAATTGAAGCTCAATGCATGAACATTCTATGAGACTAAAAATGTGTAAAGATGCTAATACACAAATACTAATTAATTAAGCTAGTGCGTTATCAAGTTTAAATTCTCAACAATCCCTCTTAAAATTGATCCTTTTTGTGACTCCTATTGATCTTTGGGGGGAAAACACTTTCCCAAAATCTAGTAACTTGATGACAGTAAAGTGACAAAATAAAGTTGTATAATCCACTAAATTCGATTTTTCATATTGGGACAATTTTGTTCCACGAGCAATGGGGGCTTGTCAACAAGTTTACAATTTCTCATTTCGAACTTCTCAAGTATTCTCTTTGCATAAATCTATAGAGAAATAATTTTTCATCTTCATCTTACTTTACTTCAATAACAATGTAATAGGCCACAAGTTCAATGTTGATCATCTTATGCCATTACTTTCTTGAATTCTTCAAAAATCTTTGGATTATTGCCGGTATAGAATAATTCATCAACATGTGTAAGCACACAAGTAGAATACTTGCGTCATTTTCTTTAGCATTTGTTTTGCCTTTGTATAATGTTTTTCACTAATGCCCTTTTACCTAATATGAAGAGTAGAGAAAGGTGTTGTGTTTCATTCTTCCCAATTGATTAATTGAATCATTTCATTTATTGCAACTTTTATAAAACTCATGCTTTAACATGATGAATGCCAAAATAAATTACTTATTTGTGAAGACTTTCTCAGTTCTTATAAAATGGAAGACAATTGATAAAATCATAAAATCAAAGGTTTTTATATGTCATTGCTTACCTCATAAACTTTTTTTTTACAAAAGTCTAGATCATTGCTTATCATTGTTTGGATGTGAACTAGTTCCTATATAGATTCTTTTACTCAAATGCTTGTACGCCTAAATCACTCCCGGATACTTGTAACATTCTTGAGAGAGTATCACGACTTCTATAACTTTATCACAGGTGTTTTGAATCATTATATATATTACATAAATGTACAATCTATAATTGATTGATTAGTGAAGTAATAAACTTTCTTTATGTCATATACCAATTTTAGAAGCGGGATAATTATTATTAAACTGTTCAATTTATTTTGTACAGTGATAATTATTTATGTTTGATAATTATAAAATGATATTTTATAATTTAGTTTCAAATCATATTATTTGGCTAAGAGACATTTTAGTAAGAAAATATAATTATTTTGAGATTAATAAAGGGTAGAATTTATTTTATGAAACTACCTAACTCTAAGATATCACAAATGTTTTATTTATTTCAAAAAGCTGATTTTATTAATTTGCTAGTCACACCCCCTATTTTACTATGAATACCCCTCTCCTCTCTTAAAAAAAATCACGAATACTCTCCCTCACTCTCACTTCCCATTTTCTGAAAACACTCCTTTCTTCTCCTTCATCAGAACCTCCATCTTTTACCTCTTCAAACCCTAAACCTAAACCAAGCCTCCATTCTCTACCTTTGAAGCTCACAAATTCGGCCAAGAGAGGGAGTTTAGGGCAGGACAACACAACCATCATCATTTATACTTCCAGAAACAATACATTCCTTTCCCCTCTTCCTTCAAAATTTCGGCCTCCTCTACCACCTCCTCTCTTCTTCTTCTGTTTTCTTCCAAAATCAACATGAAACAAACATCAATTTTCCTTGTGAAGTGAGTTTGAAGCAGCCACACTTGAGAGCAAGAGGAGCAAAGTCGGACCAGTGAGGGAATTCTAAGGAAATAAACCTCCACCACATTATCTTCACTTTGCTTATGTGAGTTTCCTTAGTTAGTGCTTGGTAACCATAAATCCAAGCTTAGGAATTTTGATTTGCTTGCTTTTATTGTTTGATTTGGTATTTGCATGTTGATTATATGAAGTAAATTGAGTACATGTTGATGATATAAATTATTTCAATTGCATGCATGTAATCTGTTTGTGAAAAGTTCCAAATGAAGTTACTGGTCAGAAACCCGTATAAACATATGTGCAGTATTTTGCTTATAATTATTTCTATAGGGCTTTGTTCGGTATGATTCTTGTTTTTTTTAGAAAATAGACTCGAAATACTACATTTTAGGCACTTATTTTAATCTTTTACACTGAGTATTGATGAAGAAAAACCTGTTATAATTTGGAGTATTGTAACTGCCCTGTTTTTCTGGGTGCAGAAACTTGCTTATTAAAACTGTAAGTTCTAGTAAACTGTATTCCAAAACTAAAATCTTATTTATAAATTAGACTTATTTAGCTTTCCAGGGAGTGGTCTTTTGTCCAAATCCGACTTCGTTTCGTATTTTAATAAAACCATAGAAGTTAACTGAAAACTGTTGAAATTCTGCTTATGTTGTTGATGCATTATCCTTTGTTGAATATTTGATTGAGAGATCATATATTGTTCATGTGAATGGTTTATAAGTTTTGCTTTAGTTCATTAGTTTTTAAGCTATAAATTGATATGTGAGTTAAGTTATTTAATATTATGAAGAAATGAATGTGAAACACCTTTTGGCATCCAAAGGTAGTAACCATGCTAATTCTATTCATGATTCGAATTAGAATGGTTATCAATGGCATTTCAGATGTCAAGTACAGATTGAAAGGCAAGTATAAAAGTCCTTCCGGTTAGGAAAGGCAAGCAGGTAAGTGCAAAGCAAGTGGGACGCCGCTTGTGGTCATAGACGTATGTCCTGCCTTACAGTATAGAGCTAGTTCCTCTTAAGTACCTCGGTGCGCGGGGAACAGCGATGTTTTTTTTACACTAACAAAATTAAAATGGGATGTCCGAATGAGTGGTTCACAAATATTTTAATGACATGATGATGTCAGGATTGAACCCAAAGCTAGTCCCTCTTAAGTACCATGGTGCGTTGGGGGCAGCAATGATGTTCATACTTGATGATATGTATAAGTTTACTAATATATGTATATGTGTGGGAGTCCTCTGTTTGCAGGGAATTCACTGAGATTTCATATATCACCCCCTCACCCTTTTGTTTCAGGTTAGTCCCTCCTATGTTGGAGAACTGTGAAGTATCCCAGGAAATACTTGGCAGTTGTTCCAATGTAAGTTGTTTGTTATTGAAGACGTTGCCGGATCGGAGTCAAGTGTCATATTGTCATTATTTAGTCTCTAAGTATGACTTTTTTTTGAAAATGTATGAGATGTTTAGCTAAAAGCTAATTTCAGTGTATCTTATGTTTTATATCTAGTAGTATCTCAATGTACTTTGGGGTATTATATTATGGTATCAGAGCAGTTCGATCCCATCGGACTGTGAGTATGAGTCTAGAAAGATTCGGCTTAGGGGTTTGTATGTCAGGTTTTGTGGGCTGATATTGTTCCACTTTCTTCATGTGAATTAATAAGGTAGACCACCTCAGGTATCCGCGTGAAGAATGACGAAGAGTATTATCTCACAAGGACAAGTCTTTTGTACAAGTCATCTTTTGAAAATGTTTTAATTGTACATCCTTCAAACCCGTAATGCACCCTTGTTAGTGTTTCATCCATAACTTCCTCCATAGGGTTTGTTTCTAAGTGATCTTTATACCATCAGAAAATAGACTCGATTTCCTTTGAAATAGGCTTTGGAACGATTCAATTTCATTAAGTATTGAGTGATAAAAATGATATTTAAGTTGCTGCTTGTACTGAGAATTATGAACCGGAAAACTGTCTTAGTATTTAAATTGTATTAAATTGTACAAATATTGGTTTGAGTTGATTCCTATGAGAATAGAAAGTAGACAGGATTTGTAACAACCTAGGCTTTGGAATTTTTGAATTTGAGTTGGTATTGGTGTAAGAATCTCCATTTCAATTTACTGAAAATTCTGCTGCCAGTTTTCAAATTTGATAACACTTGAATCTTTGCATGATCTTTCTTGGTTTTGGACACTTGAGACTGGTTTATAATGTATTGTCCACATGCTTAGTTTTGATTAGTGTTATATGAACTCGTAACTATTTGAGATTTGACGTTTAGACAGTGGAATAAATGGTGGGAATGGTAACTTTAGTCATTATTCTCCAAATTGTGATAAATTAAGTTTTATTGAATTGATGGCTTAGGTTTTTTATGTAATTTCACTCTTGGTGTCCTAACTGTGTTTGGATTATTTCTCTTAATCATGATAAAGTGAAGTATAGCAGGGCATTAAAGATCTAAAATGGTCTACATTTTGGTGAGACAATTGTTTCAGAACCAAATTAGCCATTAAGGCCACATAAGTAATTGTGGGTGAGATATGTTTTTGTAAGTTCTTCAATTCCTTGAAGGCTAGGATATGGTACTAGCAATTAAGGGATGCCTGGATGTGATAGAGATGATAATTCAGATTACTTGAGTATGGAAATAAATGCCGGTAGCAATAATATAACCTTTGCATGCTTATGTGTTGTTGTTATATCTTGCTATATATATGTTTTGGGAGTATCTACTATGATCTTTAAGTTTCTCCCTCTAGTCGGACACATTGGAACATTGCAGGCTCAGATGCTTGCAAAGAATAGGTGATTATGTCTATTCCCAAATTCTTTTGTTGCACCCTGGTAACCTGAAGTTGGCAGGGTAAACGCAAGTTAAGTTATCTCTTATTATATGTTGTTGTTTTGAGAATAGAAAGGGAACTGGTTGCCTTGTTCTATGCATTCTTTTGATTGTAACCATGAAGGTCAACTGAACATGATATGTAAATGTGAAAGAAGCATGCACTATCTTTTCAGTATAAAGCTAAGTAATTGTTGCTATCTGAGAAATTTAACCGAATGGATTAGCCTTGTATGTCTTAGACTTTTGAATTGTGTTTTGTTTAAGATGGTAGTAAAAAAATGGATAGACATGCACATTATTTCCCGTTTCTCTCGTTGAATCTAATAAGAGTGATTGTTGTTATAAAGTTTCATCCTTTGTGCAGTTTTACTTGTTAGGTGGAATGCAGTAAAACCATGTACACTAAAAGTGAACAAATCCTTCCCTCTTATTCTGTTTTGTTTCATGTTTTAATTCTTTATTTTGCATGACCCTTTTATCAGCTAAATTGAATGTATAAGATGTTATTAATTTCAATCTATATTTCAAAATGTTAAGTATAATTGATAAACCTCTGAACCCTTTCATATATACTTGCATGTAACTGCTCTGTCCTGCAACAATATTCCTATAGTTAGGTATTAGTTGTTGTTTGTTTTTGGACTCTGATCGAATTCTTCTCGGCCTGTTTGAAGCCGCATGAACAAAGTCTATAATTTAGCTTTTGTTTTTCTTTACATAATCTAACCTATGGTGCATGTGATATACATATTATGGCCTTGTACCCTAGGATTTTTCATATTATATATATGAGCTACCACTAAGATTTAATATCTATCCATGTTTATGTTTTGTCAATGCTTTCCTATTTTTTTTTACATTAAGTCAAACTGACTTCCATACATGAGAATCTTTTAATCTTCCTTAGTGATGTCTTGGGGTGTGATAATTGATGCAAGATTGGGAAGGTTTAATTTGTTTGATTGTACATGTAAATCATTTAAGATGCATTGTTGTATGTTCTTGGTTTCAAGTCAGAGAATCATCAATGGCCCAAATTTATCATGTTCTTTAATAAGTTTAGGGATATGGTTTAGTATATAGGTAAAGTAGAATCAAATTTCAAATAAACCTTGTTGAGGAGGATATTACATGCCATAGTTTGTAAATGGTAACGAGCTTATTAATTACTTGATTTATATTATTAATGGAAAAGAATGAATGCATGCAAATACATGACTTGTACCTGATTAATTCTTTTTAATATTATTTAAGAGGACCGCATGATGCTTGTTTGTTCTTGAACTAGTTGATGAGTTCATAAGACTTTTATTTTGAGAATGTGAACCTCATAAGATGTTTGGGACATCTAATTAAATCAGATCAGCAGTTGTGTAGTATGCTGTAATGTGGTGTCGGTTGACTCACTATTTATTATAACATTCCTTTGAACTGTTTTGTTACCTGTTTTGAAAAGTGAAATTTTTCTAGGCTTCAAGATTTGTAAATGGATCCTTGCATGTTTTAACTACATAGTGGTTATGTTATTGATTGCATGTTCACTAGTAGTATCTTTTATGGTAACCAAGCAGCATTGCACAATTCCTTTTGTTTTAAACTTGACATACTGTGTTAGCATTGATGAGACTAGCAACCATAGTCCAGCATGTTATTGACTGTCTTTGGTTTAGTTGAAAGTAAATAAATAAATAATTAAATAAATAAAATTTGATGTTTAATGCAAATCGAATCATAGTATATGTGATATCAAGTTTGAGACAAGGGCACATAGGTTTGGGTTAGTAGAGTTGATGCCCATATCGGTAGTTACATTTTATAGTTCTAGTTTCGTATTCAAAGAGCGAGGACTTCAGGACTTTAGAAATCAGAGTCCGCAGCAGAAGCTAAATGAGTTTAAGACTCAGCTTAACTTTCAAAACTATGCTGGTTCAAGTGGTTGACCACAAACCCCGAACCCGTTTAGTGGCCACTAAACGAAGGATCTTGTAGAAACCATCCTAGGAACCTAAATGCAAACTGAAGTAGTTTTGTGTTTTCAATTATCACTTGCATGCTTTTAAATGTCATGAGGTGGGAAGGTTGCTAAGGCAACGACTGTTATTGTTTGATAAATCATTGCTAATGCATTTCTCTCAGGTAGGTTTTACTAAATTGTGAGGACAAAATTTCTTGTAGGGGGTTAGAAATGTAACATCCTTTCTCAAGAGTATCTTAACTTCTATAACTTTATCACAGGTGTTTTGAATCCTTATATATATTACATAAATGTACAATCTATAATTGATTGATTAGTGAAGTAATAAATTTTCTTTATGTCATAAACCAATTTTAGAAGCGGGATAATTGAAACACCCTCCCTTAGGCATTACTACGTAACACGTGCGAAAATAAAAATTAAAAGAAAATTTGCTGGTGCTTTCGGAAAATAACTTATATAAGTACATAAGTGTCTGAAATTGGGTGAAAATTTTTTTTGTCACGACTCCAAACCTAAGCCTTAATTGATCGACACACAAACTTACTATCATAGCTTGACAAGCCTATTTAGTTTAAAGAATATACTTAAATACAAGCTAGTAGTTTTTTAAAAAAATTCCGACATAGTCTCCTCTGTAATTCGGACATCCCAGAAAAAATAACACCTGTTAAAATATTTGCAATTTCTCTCCAGAATTCCCGTTACACCAAATTCAATCAGGCATCAATACATAAAAATAATAGTTATAGCCAAAAGCTTTACAAAACCAAAAGAAATAGCTTAGATTTTTCATTCAAAAGATATGCTCTCTGAGGTAGAGACATTCCACTTTAAAATAAAGGCTCTCTGAGCCAAACTCGTACATACTATCAAAATAATCTAAGTCTCAACCCTAAGCTGGTCGTTCTAAAAGTTATTCCGCAAGTAATACCTCATCAAGCAACTAGATCTAAGTCTCTGAATGACTTAGAAAGACTCCTCTGCACCATCTGTGTTAGAGTACCCATGGGTACAATATCGAACTTAGAAGAATCCTGAAATGTTTGTAAGGGTGAGATACCGACAAATGGATATATCACACAACAACCATACACATGATACATACATCACATAATCATATAAGCATTTTAAATCATGCATATACATAACATAACAGTGTTATAACAAAGGGTCTCAAACCCGAACAATCGATTTTATAAAGAGAATACATGGCACTTCAATATTCAACTCTATTTTGATACCTAATCTCCGGAGATCCCACAACTTTCTGTTTCGTTTCAAGCTGATCAGGCTCGCACATGGCGCATTGTAAAACGAACAAAACAATGCCCAAGAAAATAAATGGTGCACATCCCCATTCCCGATAGGATGTTCATGCCAAAGCACCTAACACAATTGTGCACATCCCCATTCCCGTTAGGATGCTCATGCAAAGCAACGACACAATTGTGCACATCCCCATTCCCGTTAGGATGCTCATGCAAAGCAATGACACTATTCCATAATTAGAAAATAGCGGCACATATATACAATCTGGACACAAAGTCCTATCAATTTGGACACAAAGTCCTATAAAAGATACATTGATCCACTCCGGACCTCAATGATCATCACCACCTGACACGTCTGTCATATACATTGATTCCCTCTGGATTCAATGCCATTTACATGACACAATGGCCATTAGATGCATGAGAAAAACTTTTATTCTCGTTTGTTTTCTTTGTCGTAATAATCTTTCCTCGTCAAGCACAAAGCTTAACGACCATGCTTAATTCTTTTAATTAAGACTTTTCACTTAAAACAAATACAGGACACACAGTCCAAATCTTTTAATCCCAACATAGGACATACAGTCCGAATGCTCAATCACGATGCCCTTAAACCGATGCACCGGTTTTAGGCTCGCGGATATGGAACTCACTGTCCACATCAACTTAGGACACACAGTCCAAAAACAAAACTTTACAGGACACTCCGTCCCCTGACACAGATCCTTGATCTACGTGTCCATACAACACTAGAACCCCGACGTCTCGGTTTCTAGGCTAATTTATCGACTTGTAAAACATTTCGCTCAGTGAAAATCAAAACCAAAACAAAACCTCGGTCACCTATCCAAGTAACCGGAACGTTTCCAAAATTATTTGGGAGAAAATCCTTTTCCTTTTCAAAATCTTTGAGTAGATGACACTCCTCGCAATTGATTTACCAAATCAACTACGCAAGTCAGAGAATACTTGTCCATAATTCGTCCTTTTACCTAGCTGTCAGAAATCCACACAGTGACACAACCTCCACACTACAATTGGTGCTTCACAAGAAAAACACTCGGTCTAACAAACGGTTCAAACCACTGATCTTTCAGTCGAATCGAGTCGTCGAACTCGTTTCAACTTTGTAGGCAACATACTACACAAAAGGACAGAGATCTGACCGAATCCAAAAACTAGATCAATCAAGGATCAATGCCCTCTGCTAACCATAAACCTAGAATATTTCCAGGGAACATTCCCGGTAAAACCCTATACACAAACACCTTGTTTCGAATGTCTGACACGATTCGCAAGGATAATCGAATGTCATATTCGAACCCAAGTAACATTCAAGATTTACGGTCTCCCAGGACATAAAACCCTTGGAAAAACTATCAAGAAAACATATACTTGTGCTTCAACACACATTGCTTCAACAAGAAATAATTCAAACAAGAACCAACCAGAGATCACACAACAAAAACTTAACAGACCTATTCCCCAAAGATCCCGAAAGACTCGACCAGCTCTGATACCACTCAAACACCCTCCCTTGGGCATTACTACGTAACACATGCGAAAATAAAAATTAAAAGAAAATTTGTTGGTGCTTTAGGAAAATAACTTATATAAGTACATAAGTGTATCAAAATTGGGTGAAATTTTTTTGTCACGACTCCATACCTAAGCCTTAATTGATCGACACACAAACTTACTATCATAGCTTGACAAGCCTATTTAGTTTAAAGAATATACTTAAATACAAGCTAGTAGTTTTTAAAAAAAATTCGACAGAGTCTCCTCTCGTAATTGGGACATCCCGGACAAAATAACACCTGTTAAAATATTTGCAATTTCTCTCCGAATTCCGTTACACCAAATTCAATCGGGCATCAATACATAAAAATAATAGTTATAGCCAAAAGCTTTACAAAACCAAAAGAAATAGCTTAGATTTTTCATTCAAAAGATATGCTATTCGAGCTATAGACATTCCATTTTAAAATAAAGGCTCTCTGAGCCAAACTCGTACATACTATCAAAATAATCTAAGTCTCAACCCTAAGCTGGTCGTTCTAAAAGTTATTCCGCAAGTAATACCTCATCAAGCAACTAGATCTAAGTCTCTGAATGACTTAGAAAGACTCCTCTGCACCATCTGTGTTAGAGTACCCATGGGTACAATATCGAACTTAGAAGAATCCTGAAATGTTTGTAAGGGTGAGATACCGACAAATGGATATATCACACAACAACCATACACATGATACATACATCACATAATCATATAAGCATTTTAAATCATGCATATACATAACATAACAGTGTTATAACAAAGGGTCTCAAACCCGAACAATCGATTTTATAAAGAGAATGCATGGCACTTCAATATTCAACTCTATTTTGATACCTAATCTCCGGAGATCCCACAACTTTCTGTTTCGTTTCAAGCTGATCAAGGCTCGCATTTGGCGCATTGTAAAAGCGAACAAAACAATGCCCAAGAAAATAAATGGTGCACATCCCCATTCCCGATAGGATGTTCATGCCAAGCACATAACAATATTGTGCACATCCCCATTCCCGTTAGGATGCTCATGCAAAGCAACGACACAATTGTGCACATCCCCATTCCCGTTAGGATGCTCATGCAAAGCAATGACACTATTCCATAATTAGAAAATAGCGGCACATATATACAATCTGGACACAAAGTCCTATCAATTTGGACACAAAGTCCTATAAAAGATACATTGATCCACTCCGGACCTCAATGATCATCACCACCTGACACGTCTGTCATATACATTGATTCCTCCGGATTCAATGCCATTTACATGACACAACGGCCATTAGATGCATGAGAAAAACTTTTATTCTCGTTTGTTTTCTTTGTCGTAATAATCTTTCCTCGTCGAAGCACAAAGCTTAACGACCATGCTTAATTCTTTTAATTAAGACTTTTCACTTAAAACAAATACAGGACACACAGTCCAAATCTTTTAATCCCAACATAGGACATACAGTCAAATGCTCAATCACGATGCCCTTAAACCGATGCACCGGTTTTAGGCTCATGGATATGGAACTCACTTGTCCACATCAACTTAGGACACACGGTCCAAAAACAAAACTTTACAGGACACTCCGTCCCCTGTCACAGATCCTTGATCTACGTGTCCATACAACACTAGAACCCCGACGTCTCGGTTTCTAGGCTAATTTATCGACTTGTAAAACATTTCGCTCAGTGAAAATCAAAACTAAAACAAAACCTCGGTCACCTATCCAAGTAACCTGAAGCGTTTCCAAAATTATTTGGGAGAAAATCCTTTTCCTTTTCAAAATCTTTGAGTAGATGACACTCCTCTGCAATTGATTTACCAAATCAACTACGCAAGTCGAGAGAATACTTGTCCATAATTCGTCCTTTTACCTAGTCATCGAAATCCACACAGGTGACACAACCTCCACACTACAATTGGTGCTTCACAAGAAAAACACTCGGTCTAACAAACGGTTCAAACCATCGATCTTTCGATCGAATCGAGTCGTCGAACTCGTTTCAACTTTGTAGGCAACATACTACACAAAAGGACAGAGAGATCCGACCAAATCCAAAAACTAGATCAATCAAGGATCAATGCCCTCTCACTAACCATAAACCTAGAATATTTCAGGGGAACATTCCCTGGTAAAACCCTATACACAAACACCTTGTTTCGAATGTCTGACACGATTCGCAAGGATAATCGAATGTCATATTCGAACCCAAGTAACATTCAAGATTTACGGTCTCCCAGGACATAAAACCCTTGGAAAAACCATCAAGAAAACATATACTTGTGCTTCAACACACATTGCTTCAACAAGAAATAATTCAAACAAGAACCAACCAGAGATCACACAACAAAAACTTAATGACCTATTCCCCAAAGATCCCGAAAGACTCGACCAGCTCTGATACCACTCTGAAACACCCTCCCTTGGGCATTACTACGTAACACATGCGAAAATAAAAATTAAAAGAAAATTTGTTGGTGCTTTCGGAAAATAACTTATATAAGTACATAAGTGTCTGAAATTGGGTGAAATTTTTTTTTGTCACGACTCCATACCTAAGCCTTAATTGATCGACACACAAACTTACTATCATAGCTTGACAAGCCTATTTAGTTTTAAGAATATACTTAAATACAAGCTAGTAGTTTTTTAAAAAAATTCCGACAGAGTCTCCTCCGTAATTCGGACATCCCGACAAAATAACACTGTTAAAATATTTGCAATTTCTCTCCGAAATTCCAGTTACACCAAATTCAATCGAGGCATCAATACATAAAAATAATAGTTATAGCCAAAAGCTTTACAAAACCAAAAGAAATAGCTTAGATTTTTCATTCAAAAGATATGCTCTTTGAGCTATAGACATTCCATTTTAAAATAAAGGCTCTCTCGAGCCAAACTCGTACATACTATCAAAATAATCTAAGTCCCAACCCTAAGTCGGTCGTTCTAAAAGTTATTCCATAGTAATACCTCATCAAGCAACTAGATCTAAGTCTCCGAATGACTTAGAAAGACTCCTCTGCACCATCTGTGTTAGAGTACCCATGGGTACAATATCGAACTTAGAAGAATCCTGAAATGTTTGTAAGGGTGAGATACCGACAAATGGATATATCACACAACAACCATACACATGATACATACATCACATAATCATATAAGCATTTTAAATCATGCATATACATAACATAACAGTGTTATAACAAAGGGTCTCAAACCCGAACAATCGATTTTATAAAGAGAATGCATGGCACTTCAATATTCAACTCTATTTTGATACCTAATCTCCGGAGATCCCACAACTTTCTGTTTCGTTTCAAGCTGATCAGGCTCGCACATGGCGCATTGTAAAAACGAACAAAACAATGCCCAAGAAAATAAATGGTGCACATCCCCATTCCCGATAGGATGTTCATGCCAGCACCTAACACAATTGTGCACATCCCCATTCCCGTTAGGATGCTCATGCAAAGCAACGACACAATTGTGCACATCCCCATTCCCGTTAGGATGCTCATGCAAAGCAATGACACTATTCCATAATTAGAAAATAGCGGCACATATATACAATCTGGACACAAAGTCCTATCAATTTGGACACAAAGTCCTATAAAAGATACATTGATCCACTCCGGACCTCAATGATCATCACCACCTGACACGTCTGTCATATACATTGATTCCCTCTGGATTCAATGCCATTTACATGACACAACGGCCATTAGATGCATGAGAAAAACTTTTATTCTCGTTTGTTTTCTTTGTCGTAATAATCTTTCCTCGTCGAAGCACAAAGCTTAACGACCATGCTTAATTCTTTTAATTAAGACTTTTCACTTAAAACAAATACAGGACACACAGTCCAAATCTTTTAATCCCAACATAGGACATACAGTCCGAATGCTCAATCACGATGCCCTTAAACCGATGCACCGGTTTTAGGCTCGCGGATATGGAACTCACTGTCCACATCAACTTAGGACACACAGTCCAAAAACAAAACTTTACAGGACACTCCGTCCCCTGACACAGATCCTTGATCTACGTGTCCATACAACACTAGAACCCCGACGTCTCGGTTTCTAGGCTAATTTATCGACTTGTAAAACATTTCGCTCAGTGAAAATCAAAACCAAAACAAAACCTCGGTCACCTATCCAAGTAACCGGAACGTTTCCAAAATTATTTGGGAGAAAATCCTTTTCCTTTTCAAAATCTTTGAGTAGATGACACTCCTCGCAATTGATTTACCAAATCAACTACGCAAGTCAGAGAATACTTGTCCATAATTCGTCCTTTTACCTAGCTGTCAGAAATCCACACAGTGACACAACCTCCACACTACAATTGGTGCTTCACAAGAAAAACACTCGGTCTAACAAACGGTTCAAACCACTGATCTTTCAGTCGAATCGAGTCGTCGAACTCGTTTCAACTTTGTAGGCAACATACTACACAAAAGGACAGAGATCTGACCGAATCCAAAAACTAGATCAATCAAGGATCAATGCCCTCTGCTAACCATAAACCTAGAATATTTCCAGGGAACATTCCCGGTAAAACCCTATACACAAACACCTTGTTTCGAATGTCTGACACGATTCGCAAGGATAATCGAATGTCATATTCGAACCCAAGTAACATTCAAGATTTACGGTCTCCCAGGACATAAAACCCTTGGAAAAACCATCAAGAAAACATATACTTGTGCTTCAACACACATTGCTTCAACAAGAAATAATTCTAACAAGAACCAACCAGAGATCACACAACAAAAACTTAACAGACCTATTCCCCAAAGATCCCGAAAGACTCGACCAGCTCTGATACCACTCTGAAACACCCTCCCTTGGGCATTACTACGTAACACATGCGAAAATAAAAATTAAAAGAAAATTTGTTGGTGCTTTGGAAAATAACTTATATAAGTACATAAGTGTCTCAAATTGGGTGAAATTTTTTTTTGTCACGACTCCATACCTAAGCCTTAATTGATCGACACACAAACTTACTATCATAGCTTGACAAGCCTATTTAGTTTAAAGAATATACTTAAATACAAGCTAGTAGTTTTTTAAAAAAATTCCGACAGAGTCTCCTCCGTAATTTCGGACATCCCGCACAAAATAACACCTGTTAAAATATTTGCAATTTCTCTCCAGAATTCCCGTTACACCAAATTCAATCAGGCATCAATACATAAAAATAATAGTTATAGCCAAAAGCTTTACAAAACCAAAAGAAATAGCTTAGATTTTTCATTCAAAAGATATGCTCTCTGAGCTATAGACATTCCATTTTAAAATAAAGGCTCTCTGAGCCAAACTCGTACATACTATCAAAATAATCTAAGTCTCAACCCTAAGCTGGTCGTTCTAAAAGTTATTCCGCAAGTAATACCTCATCAAGCAACTAGATCTAAGTCTCTGAATGACTTAGAAAGACTCCTCTGCACCATCTGTGTTAGAGTACCCATGGGTACAATATCGAACTTAGAAGAATCCTGAAATGTTTGTAAGGGTGAGATACCGACAAATGGATATATCACACAACAACCATACACATGATACATACATCACATAATCATATAAGCATTTTAAATCATGCATATACATAACATAACAGTGTTATAACAAAGGGTCTCAAACCCGAACAATCGATTTTATAAAGAGAATGCATGGCACTTCAATATTCAACTCTATTTTGATACCTAATCTCCGGAGATCCCACAACTTTCTGTTTCGTTTCAAGCTGATCAGGCTCGCACATGGCGCATTGTAAAAACGAACAAAACAATGCCCAAGAAAATAAATGGTGCACATCCCCATTCCCGATAGGATGTTCATGCCAAGACCTAACACAATTGTGCACATCCCCATTCCGTTAGGATGCTCATGCAAAGCAACGACACAATTGTGCACATCCCCATTCCCGTTAGGATGCTCATGCAAAGCAATGACACTATTCCATAATTAGAAAATAGCGGCACATATATACAATCTGGACACAAAGTCCTATCAATTTGGACACAAAGTCCTATAAAAGATACATTGATCCACTCCGGACCTCAATGATCATCACCACCACGACACGTCTTTCATATACATTGATTCCCTCTGGATTCAATGCCATTTACATGACACAACGGCCATTAGATGCATGAGAAAAACTTTTATTCTCGTTTGTTTTCTTTGTCGTAATAATCTTTCCTCGTCGAAGCACAAAGCTTAACGACCATGCTTAATTCTTTTAATTAAGACTTTTCACTTAAAACAAATACAGGACACACAGTCCAAATCTTTTAATCCCAACATAGGACATACAGTCAATGCTCAATCACGATGCCCTTAAACCGATGCACCGGTTTTAGGCTCGCGGATATGGAACTCACTGTCCACATCAACTTAGGACACACACAGTCCAAAAACAAAACTTTACAGGACACTCCGTCCCCTGACACAGATCCTTGATCTACGTGTCCATACAACACTAGAACCCCGACGTCTCGGTTTCTAGGCTAATTTATCGACTTGTAAAACATTTCGCTCAGTGAAAATCAAAACCAAAACAAAACCTCGGTCACCTATCCAAGTAACCGGAACGTTTCCAAAATTATTTGGGAGAAAATCCTTTTCCTTTTCAAAATCTTTGAGTAGATGACACTCCTCGCAATTGATTTACCAAATCAACTACGCAAGTCAGAGAATACTTGTCCATAATTCGTCCTTTTACCTAGCTGTCAGAAATCCACACAGTGACACAACCTCCACACTACAATTGGTGCTTCACAAGAAAAACACTCGGTCTAACAAACGGTTCAAACCACTGATCTTTCAGTCGAATCGAGTCGTCGAACTCGTTTCAACTTTGTAGGCAACATACTACACAAAAGGACAGAGATCTGACCGAATCCAAAAACTAGATCAATCAAGGATCAATGCCCTCTGCTAACCATAAACCTAGAATATTTCCAGGGAACATTCCCGGTAAAACCCTATACACAAACACCTTGTTTCGAATGTCTGACACGATTCGCAAGGATAATCGAATGTCATATTCGAACCCAAGTAACATTCAAGATTTACGGTCTCCCAGGACATAAAACCCTTGGAAAAACCATCAAGAAAACATATACTTGTGCTTCAACACACATTGCTTCAACAAGAAATAATTCAAACAAGAACCAACCAGAGATCACACAACAAAAACTTAACAGACCTATTCCCCAAAGATCCCGAAAGACTCGACCAGCTCTGATACCACTCTGAAACACCCTCCCTTGGGCATTACTACGTAACACATGCGAAAATAAAAATTAAAAGAAAATTTGTTGGTGCTTTCGGAAAATAACTTATATAAGTACATAAGTGTCTGAAATTGGGTGAAATTTTTTTTTGTCACGACTCCATACCTAAGCCTTAATTGATCGACACACAAACTTACTATCATAGCTTGACAAGCCTATTTAGTTTAAAGAATATACTTAAATACAAGCTAGTAGTTTTTTAAAAAAATTCCGACAGAGTCTCCTCTGTAATTCGGACATCCCAGACAAAATAACACCTGTTAAAATATTTGCAATTTCTCTCCAGAATTCCCGTTACACCAAATTCAATCAGGCATCAATACATAAAAATAATAGTTATAGCCAAAAGCTTTACAAAACCAAAAGAAATAGCTTAGATTTTTCATTCAAAAGATATGCTCTCTGAGCTATAGACATTCCATTTTAAAATAAAGGCTCTCTGAGCCAAACTCGTACATACTATCAAAATAATCTAAGTCTCAACCCTAAGCTGGTCGTTCTAAAAGTTATTCCGCAAGTAATACCTCATCAAGCAACTAGATCTAAGTCTCTGAATGACTTAGAAAGACTCCTCTGCACCATCTGTGTTAGAGTACCCATGGGTACAATATCGAACTTAGAAGAATCCTGAAATGTTTGTAAGGGTGAGATACCGACAAATGGATATATCACACAACAACCATACACATGATACATACATCACATAATCATATAAGCATTTTAAATCATGCATATACATAACATAACAGTGTTATAACAAAGGGTCTCAAACCCGAACAATCGATTTTATAAAGAGAATGCATGGCACTTCAATATTCAACTCTATTTTGATACCTAATCTCCGGAGATCCCACAACTTTCTGTTTCGTTTCAAGCTGATCAGGCTCGCACATGGCGCATTGTAAAAACGAACAAAACAATGCCCAAGAAAATAAATGGTGCACATCCCCATTCCCGATAGGATGTTCATGCCAGCACCTAACACAATCCCATTCCCGTTAGGATGCTCATGCAAAGCAACGACACAATTGTGCACATCCCCATTCCCGTTAGGATGCTCATGCAAAGCAATGACACTATTCCATAATTAGAAAATAGCGGCACATATATACAATCTGGACACAAAGTCCTATCAATTTGGACACAAAGTCCTATAAAAGATACATTGATCCACTCCGGACCTCAATGATCATCACCACCTGACACGTCTGTCATATACATTGATTCCCTCTGGATTCAATGCCATTTACATGACTCAATGGCCATTAGATGCATGAGAAAAACTTTTATTCTCGTTTGTTTTCTTTGTCGTAATAATCTTTCCTCGTCGAAGCACAAAGCTTAACGACCATGCTTAATTCTTTTAATTAAGACTTTTCACTTAAAACAAATACAGGACACACAGTCCAAATCTTTTAATCCCAACATAGGACATACAGTCCGAATGCTCAATCACGATGCCCTTAAACCGATGCACCGGTTTTAGGCTCGCGGATATGGAACTCACTGTCCACATCAACTTAGGACACACAGTCCAAAAACAAAACTTTACAGGACACTCCGTCCCCTGACACAGATCCTTGATCTACGTGTCCATACAACACTAGAACCCCGACGTCTCGGTTTCTAGGCTAATTTATCGACTTGTAAAACATTTCGCTCAGTGAAAATCAAAACCAAAACAAAACCTCGGTCACCTATCCAAGTAACCGGAACGTTTCCAAAATTATTTGGGAGAAAATCCTTTTCCTTTTCAAAATCTTTTCTAAAACATCTAGGAAATTCATTTGTATTTGAAATTTATTGATGGAATAAAGTTAAATATTTTCAAAAGGTCTTTCCTTCATAATAAATATTTTCAAAGGGACTTTCCTTCATAAAGCACACCGTTCGAAAAGGTTTTCTCTCGTACAAAACTTTTTATCATAAAAATATAGTTTCCTTCAACTCAAAATCACTTTAAAATTTTCCTAAAACAAAAGAATCTTATTCTTCTGAAGTAAACACTTTAAAGAAGGAACTTTTATAAGTGAACCCAAAACTTTCAAAGTTCTATTCAGGTCTTATTAAGGCTTTTAATCCTTATCTTTATTGGGCACAGACTCAAGTCTGACTTTTCAAACTTCAATCAACAGTAATAATATCACAGTTAATCATGTATATATAATTCATATATATCACAGTTAATCACATATATATAATTCATAACACTTTAAAGCAACAAATGTTCAACTCCAAGTAATAACCACAATGGTTCAAATAAACAAGTTATTCAAGTATTGGCTAAACATCACAATAATATTCACAACACTCAATTACACATATACACACATGCATATAGTTATTGAATATCCCTAGGTAACTCCCCTTACCTTTGAAAACAAGTAAAGGATCCTCGTCCTAATGCTCACGTTAGCTCATATCTACTCCATCAGGCAAGCATAGCCGTGTCCAAACGTCTCAGAGAGTAAATCCAACAACGCGCAACAACCAGAAATCAAGAAATCAATTTCACATGATCAAACACACATCCTAACTTAATCTAAACACTTAATCTAATTACCAAACAAGGTTATTTTTAAAGAAAATCATGTTTGAAGCTCACGCTTCCCAATATCCTTTAAGAAAACTTTGTTTTGATCAAAAGATCATGAAAAAGAACTTTGGAAATCATCCATTAAGAGTCCTAATTGCACTTAATCATAATTAATTTCACAAAAACATACCCAAATTCAAATAAAATTAAATTGGGGATTTAGGGCTCCTTATTAAAATTTAGGGAAAACTCAGAATAATGAAATTGGTTTAGGGAAACACAAACTCACAGTCCCAATCTCATAAAACAACCTTAAATTTAAAAATTAAAATCTGAAATCAAAGGGTTAGGGTTAGGGTTTCAAATCAGATTTTGGGGGTTTTGAATCTGAGACACAAGAGAGGGTTTTGACTCACCCAAGCTTGGAGACAACTTGAAGGTGGTGTTGTGGTGCTCCTCGGGGCGGCGGACGCGATTCCGGCGAGGTGGCAGTGGCGGTTTCGTTTTCTGAGACATTCAAGAACAAAGGGATAAGTTTTTAGAAAGAAAGGAAAAAGATTTAACAACCCAGGGTGGCAAAACCACCATCAACAGCGGCTGAGAACACTCACCGCGACGGCTCACTGCGGCGGAGATGATTCTTCGCGCGGCTGCAGAGGCGAACGCGTGCAGGTGGTGCGCCTTCCCTTCCCTACGACGACGAACGGCGACCGACGAGCTCCCAAAGGCGGCGCACGATCGGGTCTGTGAAGGGAGAAGGAAGGAGACGAGCTTGGAGTGGGAGGAGAAGAAGAAGATGGAGGAAGAAGAGAAAAAGAAAGAAGAAAAGAGAAAGAAGCAGAGAAAGAAAAGAGAAAAAGAGAGAAAGAGAGTGTCGAGAAAGAGAGAGAGAAAAAAGTGAGAACTTAAGTTTTTATACTAATTATTTAGTAATAGGTACAAAATGAGTGATAAATATTAGGCCTAAAATAAACATGTTTTTACTTTTTGGATTCTAAAAATAAAGATTGATAAAGATATAATTTCGAAATTCAAATTAGAGTAAAGATTAATAATTGAACTGATCAACTAAGAAAATACTCAGTCCAAAATTTAATTTCCGATAAATGTCAAACCAAAATATTTTTAACTCTAAAATTAAATAGAATAAGAATATGAAAATGCTTTTCTCTTATTTACATTATTTAAAATATTTTTCTGGACTGGTATAATAGTGACAATAACGTAAATTATTGTCTAGTAAACGTGCATTCACTGAAATAAGTCAGTGCTAACGCACCTAATAAAATAGTTTGAAGAGAGTAATTTAATTACTCCAACTAAACCACCTAACATAATAAACATAAACATCCAAATAAAATAATTAATCCTAGGTGTAAAAACTAGGGTGTTACAATAATTATTATTAAACTGTTCAATTTATTTTGTACAGTGATAATTATTTGTGTTTGATAATTATAAAATGATATTTTATAATTTAGTTTCAAATCATATTATTTGGTTAAGAGACATTTTAGTAAGAAAATATAATTATTTTGAGATTAATAAAGGGTAGAATTTATTTTATGAAACTACCTAACTCTAAGATATCACAAATGTTTTATTTATTTCAAAAAGCTGATTTTATTAATTTGCTAGTCACACCCCCTATTTTACTATGCATACCCCTCTCCTCTCTTAAAAAAAAATCACGAAGACTCTCCCTCACTCTCACTTCCCATTTTCTGAAAACACTCCCTTCTTCTCCTTCATCAGAACCTCCATGTTTTACCTCTTCAAACCCTAAACCTAAACCAAGCCTCCATTCTCTACCTTTGAAGCTCACAAATTCGGCTAAGAGAGGGAGTTTAGGGCAAGACAACACAACCATCATCATCTATACTTGCAGAAACAATACATTCCTTTTCCCTCTTCCTTCATAATTTCGGCCTCCTCTACCACCTCCTCTCTCATTCTTCTGTTTTCTTCCAAAATCAACATGAAACAAACATCAATTTTCCTTGTGAAGTGAGTTTGAAGCAGCCACACTTGAGAGCAAGGAGGAGCAAAGTCAGATCAGTGAGGGAATTCTAAGGAAATAAACCTCCATCACACTATCTCCATTCTTTGCTTATGTGAGTTTCCTTAGTTAGTCCTTGGTAACCATAAAATCCAAGCTTAGGAATTTTGATTTGCTTGCTTTTATTGTTTGATTTGGTATCTGCATGTTGATTATATGAAGTAAATTGAGTACATGTTGATGATATAAATTATTTCAATTGCATGCATGTAATCTGTTTGTGAAAAGTCCAAATGAAGTTACTGGTCAGAAACCCGTATAAACATATGTGCAGTATTTTGCTTATAATTATTTCTATAGGGCTTTGTTCAATATGATTCTTGTTTTTTTTAGAAAATAGACTCGAAATGCTACATTTTAGGCACTAATTTTACTCTTTTACACTGAGTATTGATGAAGAAAAACCTGTTATAATTTGGAGTATTGTAACTGCCCTGTTTTTCTGGGTGCAGAAACTTGCTTATTAAAACTGTAAGTTCTAGTAAACTGTATTCCAAAACTAAAATATTATTTATAAATTAGACTTATTTATCTTTCCAGGGAGTGGTCTTTTGTCCAAATCCGACTTCGTTTAGTATTTTAATAAAATCATAGAAGTTAACTGAAAACTGCTGAAATTCTGCTTATGTTGTTGATGCATTATCCTTTGTTGAATATTTGATTGAGAGATCATATATTGTTCATGTGAATGGTTTATAAGTTTTGCTTTAGGTCATTAGTTTTTAAGCTATAAATTGATATGTGAGTTAAGTTATTTAATATTATGAAGAAATGAATGTGAAACATCTTTTGGCATCCAAAGGTAGTAACCATGCTAATTCTATTCATGATTCGAATTAGAATGGTTATCAATGACATTTCAGATGTCAAGTACAGAAGTCGTTTCATATTGAAAGGCAAGTATAGAAGTCCTTCCGGTTAGGAAAGGCAAGCAGGTAAGTGCAAAGCAAGTGGGACGCCGCTTGTGGTCATAGATGTATGTCCTGCCTTACAGTATAGAGCTAGTTCCTCTTAAGTACCTCGGTGCGCGGGGAATAGCGATGTTTTTTTTTACACTGACAAAATTAAAATGGGATGTCCGAATGAGTGGTTCACAAATATTTTAATGACATGATGATGTCAGGATTGAACCCAAAGCTAGTCCCTCTTAAGTACCATGGTGCGTGAGGGGCAGTAATGATGTTCATACTTAATGATATGTATAAGTTTACTAATATATGTATATGTGTGGGACTGAGTCCTCTGTTTGCAGGGAATTCACTGAGATTTCATATCTCACCCCCTTACCCTTTTATTTCAGGTTAGTCCCTCCTATGTTGGACAACTGTGAAGTATCCCCGGAAATACTTGGCAGTTGTTCCAATGTAAGCTGTTTGTTATTGAAGACGTTGCTAGATCGGAGTCAAGTGTCATATTGTCATTATTTAGTCTCTAAGTATGACTTTTTTTTGAAAATGTATGAGATGTTTAGCGAAAAGCTAATTTCAATGTATCTTATGTTTTATATCTAGTAGTATCTCAATGTACTTTGGGGTATTACAATACTAACATATTTGATCTCCTAATTATCTGTGAGATAATTTTGTAACCAAATCTTGGAATCAAGCATATTATATAAATCGATAGTTGAAACCCAAAATAATATGTTGTTTTAAAGAAAAATATTAAATAACTAGAGATGAAGTACATTAGACTTCAACTTCAAAAGGGTGGGATGATACGATCCTTACAATCTCTCCAAACTTGAACACTCCTTTGCAAGATTTGAGTTTCATGTTGTTTAAACTCTGATGATCTTGTGATTAGCCTATATTTTGTCATGTTATCATGGCAAGATTTTCCCATGTGCACAAGGTCGTGGCAACAATTTGTACTAATTGTTCCATCGTCATAAAATACCTTGTTGAAGATGTCACTGTCACAATATTCATGTAACTTTATTGAACAATCATTCACATATTTTACACATGATGGCAAATAACCATGAATGGTTCAAAAACATCGGATGAAACTCCTGTTTTGATCAGAAAAGAAACACTTGCCATAAAGATAACCATTAGATATAAGCTGTTGAATGTTGCCATGACTTTTTGTTATGAAATCTAATTGTTGGGTATTGAAAAACTTTATTGATAGTAGGGGTGAATTGTAAGACCATATTTATAGTTAAAAATTGAGTCTTAACGTTTTCATTAAGGAAATTTTGTTTAACTCTAATGAAACAACAAAATTAATTAATTAGTCTTTATACGTTATTAATTGCCAATATTTTTCATTTACACTATATATAACGTGTTCTTACTGTCTCCGTTTTTTTAAGTTTGTATCGAATATTAAAATTATAAATTTGTAGTTACAAACAAAAATAGTTATTATGCCAATTTTTTGGTATGGTGCAAAATGATTGGTGACTTCTAAGGTGACATAGTTGGGATGTCAATTATTATGCTTTTGCATATCAATTTTTGCTTTAAAAAAATGTAGAAATTGTTGCTATGTTATTACCACATTAAAGCTGTAGGATTATCAATATATGACGTTAAGATCTGTGCGTTATGGGAAGGAATGAATATGTTCATTTATTGAGAAGCATAAACAAAATTTATAATGGCTTGCTATTGTTTTTTAACTCGATTTCAAAAAGAAACCTGATAATAATTATATATTTTTTGGATAAACGGATAATAATTATATTTTGATCTTCATAAATTTCTCTTAAAAAATTATATATGGATGTGAAATTAGTAGTTGTTATCACCCGAAATAAATTCTAAGTGAGCAGACCGAGATAACGGCTAGCTGAGGGTGATTAGCCGAGGACAAGAATAGCCGATGGAGAAAGAGGCACATTTGGCTAAGAGATGGGTTGGGCCTTGTTGATGGGTCGGGTTTTGAAAGACATAATTGGGTTAAAGCACAATGGGTCACGAGCTGCTGGAAGGAGTCATAGGAATGTGCAAGGCTAAGGAAAAAGCTGTTACCAACGGATGCCACAAAAACATGCTGAGAAAATAGGAGTTGAGCTGTTGAGGGGTAGCCGTTGTAGCCATAGCGGTTAAGAGGCGTGGGCAGTTGAGTTGAGGGTAGTTGTATGTATTTAGGGAATTTAGCCAAATAGAAAGGGGTTGTTAATGGTTAGATTTAGCCTATAAATACCCAATTGTACTTACTGTTGAGACACATGACAAAATCCAATACAATTTTTAAGCTTTGCTTATTTACACTTGCCTTCACTTTCAGCTCTTTATCAATTCTGCTTTTACTTAGTGCTATTTAGTTTACGCAAGCTTATTTCCTAGTCGATTAAGTCCTTATTCTTTAGTTCTTAGCTTTTTCTTGTTCACCTTGTTACCAGACGTTTTCTTTAGTGAGTTTGAGAACCCTTTGCTAGAAGTTGGATTTTACTTCTAGTTCTTATTAAAATTCGTACCTGATTCTCGGCTGATTTCTAGATCGGCTGATAACTTATTTTTCACGTTAAACAAATTTGCCATGTCTGGTGGGACTCTCAAAGGTGAACTAATTGAGAAGTTTCCATCTCCCGGTTCAGATCATCATTGGCATATGCACCTAAGGTCCAGCAAGAACCTTAGCGGTATGGATACTAGTCAACCGAGCAAGAAGAACGGGACCAAGAAGCCATCAAAGGGGGCTCCGCAGCCTACTATGGGGATGCCAACTACTCCCCAGCCAGTGGGTACCTCGACATCCTCAACCTTAACCGCAACCCCCAGGGTAGAAAGCTCTGATCAGCCTCAGCCGATAATAATGACCACATCATTTATTCGGGACCAGATTGATCAGGGGATGAATGATTGGATGTACCAGATGTCAAGGCAACTTTCAGAGATCGTGAAACCGATGGTGCATAATGAGTTGCATTTTGTTAGAGAAACTGAGAAAAGACAATCCAATGCGGGTGAGGCTTCGGTCCATTCGGCTGTAGCTGGCACTCCTGCTGGTGGACAAACTCAAGCAGGACCACAACCAATGGTCCAGCCGAGTTTGGGCATGCCGCAGGTGGTTCCTATGTACCATCCTCCACACCGTGACAGTAGTGTGCAGCCGAATTTACAATTTGGGCAAGTACAAATGCCCAGGAGGCCTCCCTAGGTAACAGGAACAGTTGGCTTGTCGTGTCTGGCTCCTAACACTTCTGTGGTAGGTTCTAGTCCACAGGTGGCCATGACCGGGGGTGTAACACCCCAAGATTCACCCTTATGTTTATATGTGTTAGTTTTGGCATATATATGTTGTTATATGTTTGATATGTTGGATATTTATGCATATGTGTATGTGTGTATGTTAGAGGTAATTTGGCCTTTGGAAGGGTCTTAATAGTGAATTCTGGTTTACTGAGATCCGCCCGGCCTAAGTTTATGAGCCCGGCCTAAAATGTAGAAAAACTCACATTCTGGTTTTCTGCAGAATTTGCCCGGCCTAAGTTTATGAGCCCGGCCTAAAATGTAGAAAAACTCACATTCTGGTTTTCTGCAGAATTTGCCCGGCAAATGCAGAAAAACTCACATTCTAGTTTTCTGCAGAATCCGCCCAGCCTACGCTTTCTGAGCCCAGCCTAAGCGTCTGCGCCCAGCCTAAATTTTCTGAGCCCAGCCTAACAACGCTGACAACATTTTGGAGCTTTTATTTCGGCCCAATTGCACCCTAATTCGTTTCAAACCTCTAAGTCATGCCCTAAACCCTAGTTTACACGACTCTAACACTCAGAAACTGCCTCCCACCTTTCTCTTTGAGGTCTCATCTCTTTTCTCTAAAAACTATCTCTCTAGGGACCATTCTGTTCATCGTTTTCCACCGTTCTTCAATTGGGGAACACCGTTGCGAACACGTGCTCATTGTGTTTGCTGTTTGGATATCTAAACAAGGCTTGGAAAGCTAGTCAAGCCACTTGAGGGAAACACTTTGGTTCTTCGTTTGGGATACTTGTTTGATCTGTTTTAGTTTAGAGGTTGAGTTTGTGTTGAGCCGCTTTGGGAATCGAGGGCAGTTTACTGTTAGGAGCTTACGTTGGAGCGACCTTCAATCCAGGTATGGGGAGAAGGGTAGTGTACTCATAGGCTTGGGGTTAGAGTAAAGTAAAGGGGTTCCCATAGCCTCGGTTTGTTTGTATGAGTATATGATTTATATGTTGATTTGTTAGTTATTTTGATAACATGATTTTGGTTGTTAAGGACATGATGTATATGCCTATGCCTATGTTCATAATAGTTGATTTATGTTTATGTTGTTATTGTTGTTATGACCATGATGATGAGTATGATTGTTGAATGATGTCGTTGATCCTGTTGGTTAATTGGTTGATGCCATGATTGTGATAATAATGTTGAGTTGGTGATGATGAGTATAATCTGGAATTATGTGGTAAAGTTGACTTAGGATTGATGAACTTAATCCCTTGGATAATTGGCTAAAAACCTGAATTAGAATTCTGCCCAGAACAGTACTGTCGTGCATTGAGCACGGTCGTGCTGAACAGGGAGCACGACCGTGCTCCCAGTTTGAATTCTGGAAAATGGCCGCGCAGTAACCATTGTAGCTGAGCACAACCGTACTCAAGAGGAAGCACGACCGTGCTCCACTTCAGTGGCAGCACACCCGTGCTGGGGTTAAGCATGATCGTGCTCACCCCTCTGGACAGAAACCGAGATTAAGGACTTGAATGGGGGTTTTTAACCCCAATCTTCCCCAACGACAATGATGACTCAGTTAATTAATGATGAAGACTAGATAACTTAATTAAAGATTAATTAAGATGGTTAAGCTGGTTACCATTGGGTTACCACATGTTGTTTGAGCTGTACCTTGGTGCCTTATGGCCAAGGGGGCCTTGACCCCGCGGTTTGGGTCTAAGATGTGGTAGATTTCGCTGATGCTTTCGATTGATTCTGTTGAAGTTATGGAGGTGGCAGTTGTTTGTGGTCATTGTGTTGCATATGCAATGCATCGGAGTTGTTATTGTTGTTGAGGGATGTTCGACATAGGGGAGGTCGTCCTAGAGTACGACGATCTGGCCATCCATGGTTGGAGTAGATTCTCCTTGCGCCCCCATGACGAGGCATTTGTTGGTTTGATGCGTTGGCGATCCAAGGACTACATTCTCCGGCGTTGAGTCGACTCTCAATGTGGATATTTAACTCCGAAGTTGTCCATCCCGAGTTTGGTGGATCCATATGCATTGTTGGTTTAGCGGAGTAGGACTGCATTGCACTGCATAGCATGCTTGATGTTGATGATGTTGATGTATGTTTATACATGTTGTTGATGTATGCTTATGTTGGTGCCATGCTTGTATGTTTTACTTTACTTCCTACCTCCTTGCTATTATGTTTACATGATTCTTACTCCCCATTATTTGTTCGTTTGTTTGTCCTGATTGACACCTTGAAAAGGATGATGAGCAACCCAAAGAGGAGTGACTCTGAGGAGCCATCACTCATAGTTAGGGCTTGTCTTATGTTTAGTTAGTTTATTAGTATTCAGTTGTAATTTCGTGGATTTTATTACGGAATGGTTATACCAGCTTTGTATGTGACATCGGGGTTGGGTTATGTTTATTTCCTTGTTATATTTAATTGTTTTAAACTTGTTTTATTTTCCGCGATTTTGAGAACTAGTTCATGTGGGACCTTTCTACCTATGGACAAACGTTTTATTAAATGTCAATGCATGATTTCAGTTTGATTGTCCATCTCTTTTATGCTTTATAACATGCGGGGTAGCAGGATGTCACGGGGGGCACCATTTACTCGGCTACTGCAGGCCCTACCAGGTACATTGTCGATTATGTGGGAGAGTTGCCCTGGTCCAATATCCCACCTACTCCAGAAGGAACTCCTGAAGGTTTTCCTTATGGGCAGACTATTCCTGTCATAATGGATCAGCCATGGGTTAATGTACCCCAGGTGACCCCAATTCAGTCGATTCCTCTGCCATGGATGAATAATCACCCATACCCAGGTAATAACCAGGGGGCAATCCCCATCCAGGAGCAGCAATATCAAATGCCCTACTAGCAAGGGGTGCACCAGCTAGGCCTATCAGACTTGTTCAACCACCAGCACCAAATCATGCAGGTGACAAGGCTCCTCAGCTGATAGACCCAGAAATGATAGCCGAAACAATGAGGATACACTTTGGGATCCAGCTAAGGTTGCTAAATGGGCCTTTGTACAAAAAGCCCTATCCCGAATGGGTGGATAGGATGATGCCTCTGCCTAGGGGATTCAAGACTCCTGACTTTACTACCTTCTCAGGGGAGGATGGTAAATCGACTATGGAGCACATCAGCAGGTTTACTGCCCAGTGTCGGGAAGCCAATCAAAATGAGTTCTACAAGCTCCAGCTATTCCCTTTGTCCTTGACTAGATCAACATTTACTTGGAATTCTACCCTAGCCCCTAACTCTATTCAAAACTGGATTGGCATGGAGCGATGTTTCCATGATATATTCTATATGCCTCGGTCAGATGTGACTGTGGCTGACATAATGAATCTAGGGCAGCTAGTGGATGAACCAGTGGCTGATTATTTGGAAAGGTTCAGAAAATTAACGAGCAAGTGTGCTGTGCAGCTCCCTGAGGCTGGATATTCTTCTATGGCCATTAGCAACATGCATCCTCAGCTTAAGGAGAAGCTAGTAGGATAGGAATGCACTGATCTAAGTCTGTTAGCTTCTAGGGCCTCCAGAATTGAGCAATACATCCTGGAGAAGGAAAGAAGGAGGTCTAACTGGAATAGAGGGCCACACCTAATCAGTGTGATTGATGTTGAAGATTCGGACTATCTATCAGATGACTTAGCCGAGAAATCGACAGACGTCATGGCTGCTGAAATATTGAGGGGAAAACCATATTCCTGCCCAGCTTTGAAACCCCTCAAAGGGAAGGAGCTACAAACTTCTGAGAGCAGGGTGGAATACTCTTTTGACATTTCCAAGGCAGACCAAATCTTTGATTATCTCCTGAAGGACCAACAGATTAAGTTGAATGAAGGACACCAAATCCCCCCAGCCGAGGAGTTGAATAGAAAGAAATATTGTAAGTGACATAATTCTTACACTCCTGCTATTGTCAACTGTATGGTATTCATAAAGGCTATTCAAAAGGCTATGAAAGAATGAAGGTTTAAACTAGCCGAAAAGGAGATGACTGTCATTACTAATCATTTCCCTCCAGCTGGGGTTAATATGGTTTCCTTCTCGAGGGAGACGGTTTTTGGCTTGCCATCCAAAAGATGGACACAGTCGATACTTCGCCAATGGAGACAAAGGGGAGTGTTTGATGAGCCAAATGGGGCTAGAAGATCCCTAGTTGTGTCTGATCAGTCCAAAACAATAGATCAGAAACCATCGGTGTTCGACAGACTGTAACACCCCGATTTTTCTACGTTTTAAGATTGGTATAAATATAAATAAACGTTTATATTTTTATCTGAAACTTAGAAAATGATTTTTGATAAATCAAAGTCATACTTATACTCTACTTTATGTAGAGAGCTGCGGTTAAATTTTGGGTTGAAAATTCAGACGAAACCCGGTCTGCGTTTTCACTGACTGTAAGATTTTACTGATCAGAAAACCTAATTTTGACTCGTGAACGAAACAATTAGGATTTTTATCGATTTTCCAATGATAGTGGTCATTTTTAAAATTTTCAAAATAAATAAGTGATTATACCTTGATTCGGGTGTAAAACCTAAATCGGGTAATCAATGGAGTCGAGAACGGACGTGCAGAGACAAAAGTCGACATCGGATGAGGAGACATCTTGCCACCAAGGGTGGTGAGTCATAGGGGTGACTCACCTAGCATTTAATTCATGTGATGATAGGTTTATGTGTGAAAAGACCAAAATACCCCTAACCTAACCTATCCTAGTTAAACATTAACCATGGTTAAGGTAAGACAAGTTCAAATTGGCTACTTCCTCCTTGTTTTCTGGTCACAAATTAGCCACCTCTCCTTCATCCTCAACCACTCAATTTTTATGATTACTTTAGGCATGAAATTACCAAAATGTCCTTAAGTCTTAAGTAAATAACAAATTGCCCTAAGTGAAATTACACTTTTGTCCTTAAATGAAAAACAATTTGGACCTTTTAGCCCTCCATTCCCCATTGCCCAAACCCTTTCTATTACGCCATTTCACTCATTTGTCTCTAACTTCATCTTCTTTCCACAAATTTTCTCATTTTTCTAAGTTTCCATAACCAAAAATTGTGAGGCAACTAGTAGATTCCTCGTTCTTTTTCTAATTCCAAGAGGTATACCTTACTTCTCATCATGAATAAACTCTACCTTCTTCTTTCATTTTCATGATTTGAGCCATTTTTAACATATTCTAAATTTTTAGATCTAGAACTTTGAAAATTCCTAGAAAATCATATGGAAAACCAATTTCTATGAACTTGTTATCATCTCTATATTCATGATTCAAGAGCATGAATCAAACATAATTTTTTCTCTTATTTTCTCTCTCAAGGCCGAACCTATGTCATATAGGGTTGGATGAGTTTTGTTTCCATTTTTGAAATAGAACACTTGATTCAATCTCTTTAATACCTATACATGTTAAATACAAGAGTTTGAAACCAAAGAAATTTTCTAGCCTAATTTTATTGTTTAGGCCGAAACCTAACTCATGTGAGTTAGATGGATTTTCTTCAAGTTCTTGACTTATGATCTTTTTTTTTAACTCTATACTACTCTAAGATCATTAATCTAAGAGTTTGTAAAATTTTAGCATCCCTAGCCAAATTATTTGATGAAGGCCGAATTCAAGTTCTTGGGAGCTTGGATGATTTTGTTTCATTTTACATCATGTGATACTTGATTTTATCTATTCAATACCTATTGTCATTAAATTAGAAGCTTGGAAATTTTGAAAACATCTAACCTATTTTATGACCTAAGGCCGAACAAACCCTAACCTTGGTGTTAGAGGATTTTGTTTCAATTTCAAGTCATGATCATTGATTATGTCGTATCTAATGCTTAAGGATCACAAATCTAAAAGCTTGTGAATTTTAGAAATTCCTAACCATTTTTATTAGGCATGGTCGAAACCTTCATGTAGGGTTAGGTACATATAATTGTTTGTTGATTGATGATTTGGTTGTGGTTTGTTGAAGGGTGATTTTGTGTGAATCGTGTACGAGTTTACGGAAACCGGACGTTTGACGGAATTTTAATTCGGAAAGAAAAATCTCCAGGAGGTAAGGGGAGCACCTGAGGGATTTTTCCGATAGCTATATGCTATTAGTTGTGGTCTGTATAATTTATTTGAGTGTGTTTGCGGTGTCTTTAAATTATCTTGCGTAGTTAATTTAATTGTCGTTATTATCTGCTTTTAATTGATTATCTCTAGTTAATTGTTATAGTGTTTTAATGCATGTTATAAACTGTGTTATATGCTATAATGTTGATGTGGAATGTTTATGGATGTTGATTGTTAAGTGAAAAGCCTGACAGTGGTCAGTGCTCAATTAATTAAAAAGATAAAAGCGTTAAAAAGCTTTATAAGAAATATCGAATTTTTATTTGGTAGAATATAGTAATATAATATTACTTAATGTTTTGATTGGTTAAAAATATGGAATAGTTAAAAATACTATTATTTTAATGATTTAACGGTGTAAGGGTGTTTTATGAGTCACGGTAAGGGCGTAACTATGAAAATGTTTTACTACTGCTAATTTTTACGTAAGAATTTTCTAAATATTAGAAAATATTATTATAAAAAAATTAGTTTCAAAAATAATTTTATTATGGTGTTGAGAAAATTATTTTACTAGAAAGGTCAAATTTTGACTTAAACGTTTTTAAAACGTCAAGCGACGAACAATTCCGATAATGTTTACAAAAAGTATTCTTAAAATCAGCAACATTGGTTAAAACAGATAATTAATATCAAAAAGATATTTTTGGAACTAAGGTTCAAAACAAAGATTTTTGGAAGAAAATAAGTTTTTAAGGGATTTGATGATTTTATAAACGAATTTCCATCATAAAAAGATTTTCTGTAAATTAGTTTTATACAATGGTGTTATTTCCGACAACTTGGATAAGTTGAGGAGATTTTGCTTTTTATTTGTTTTTCACAAAACGAAAATGATTGGCTTTTTTTTTCCAAAGTGACCCACTATTAGAAACTATATACCAAAATAACCTCCTTTTAAAACAATTTACTAAACTAACCTACTTTTAAATAAAAAAATATTTTTTTAGTGGCGCCAGTCAACAATTGACTTGTTGACCTGCCACGTGGCAGGTCATGATTGGTCTGAAAAAATTGCAAAAAAAAATAAGGTCAGCGTCACGTGGCGCACTCTGATGGAGTGGCGTCAGTTTGATTGGCGCCATAGAATTGCCACATGGCAGCTCCTGATTGGTCCGTCAGTTTTTTTTGAATTTTTTTAAAAAAAAAGGTTTTTCTGGTTAAAAAAATAAAATAAAAAGAAAATTACATTATTGATTAATTAATATAATACTAATAATAAATTTTATCATTATATAATTATACTAATTAATAATACT
This sequence comes from Sophora flavescens, assembly GCA_030762895.1. Taxonomy (NCBI): domain Eukaryota; kingdom Viridiplantae; phylum Streptophyta; class Magnoliopsida; order Fabales; family Fabaceae; genus Sophora; species Sophora flavescens. The sequence goes on from CM061066.1 coordinate 122,973,717, forward strand.
AATAATATAATTAATAATTAATTAGTACAAATTAAATGTTATCATTATATTATTATACTAATTAATAATAATATACTAATTTTAAAATACAATTATATCAATTAAAAGGTTTTATGGTTAAAAAATTAAAATAAAGAAAATAAAATTAGATTATTAATTAATTAAAATAATTCTATTAATACATAATTATCATTATATAATACTAATTAATATACTAACAATATAATTAATAATTAATTAATATCAATTAAATTTTATCAATATATAATTATGCTAATTAATAATAATATACTAATTTTAAAATACAATTATACCAATTAAAATGTTTTATGGTTAAAAAAATTAAAATAAAGAAAAAAATAAAATAATTAATTAATATAATTCTATTATTAAATTTTATCATTATATAATTATAATAATTAATAATACTAATAATATAATTAATAATTAAATAAAACCAATTAAATTTTATCATTATATAATTATACTAATTAATAATAATAAAATAATTTTAAAATACAATTATACCAAGTAAAATATTTAATTGGTATTAATTAATTATTATTTATGTTATTAGTATTATTAATTAGTATAATTATATAATGATAAAATTTAATAATAGAATTATATTAATTAATTAATAATCAAATTCTATTTTCTTTATTTTAAATTTTTTTAACCAGAAAACCTTTTTATTGGTATAATTGTATTTTAAAATTAGTATATTATTATTAATTAGTATAATTACATAATGACAAAATTTATTAATAGTATTATATTAATTAATTAATAATCTAATTTTAGTTTCTTCATTTTAATTTTTTTAACCCAAAAACCTTTTAATTGGTATAATTGTATTTTAAAATTAGTATACTATTATTAATTAGTATAATTATATAATGATAAAATTTAATTGGTATTAATTAATTAGTAATTAGATTATTAGTATTATTAATTAGTATAATTATATAATGATAAAATTTATTAATAGAATTATACTAATTAATTAATAATCTAATTATTATTATTTTTAATTTTTTTAACAAGAAAAACCTTTTTTTTAAATTTTTTTCAAAAAAAACTAACGGACCAATCATGAGCTGTCACGTGGCAGGTCAATGGCGCCAGTTTGACTTTTTTCGACAATTTTTTTTATTTTAAATTTTTTTGCAAATTTTTCGGACCAATCATGACCTGTCACGTGGCAAGTAAACAAGTCTATGGCGCCAGTCAAACTGGCACCACTAAAAAAAATAAGTTTTATTCAAAAGTATGTTAGTTTGGTAAAATGTTTCAAAAGGAGGTTATTTTGGTATATAGTTTCTAAAAGTGGGTCACTTTGGAAAAAAAACCAAAATGATTTTAAAGTGAAAAACGAACCTTGAGGCCGAGAAGTCGGGGTTCTAGTGTTCTATGGTGTGGATCGTGTGTCCTAAAGGTGAAGCTATGGACTGTATGTCCTGTAAAAGTTATTTTGTTTTTTGTGCGCTAAAATCTACGAATCTAAGACTGGTGCATCGGTCTAGATTTCGTGATTTGCACATTTGGACTTGGAGTCCTTTTTATTGGAACGAATGATAAACTTAAATGTTTAAAAGTTGGGTTGGTCGTAAGCCTTTGAGCATCAACAAGGAAAGAATGAACACAAAGAGGAAAAAATAACGTGAACAAAATGTTTTACATGCATTATTTGGCAGACATGCCTATATTGATAAACGTAATACCTTGATGGATAAGGTATTCATGTTATGGTGTACATTTCGCCTTTGGGTGAAATGAAAGGTGGGTCTAGGAAAGGTCGGGCTACTAACGACTATTTCTGGAGCTCGGATATTAGTGATATTTTATAGGCCGAGTTAAGTACGATTATCGTTGGATGTTCTTGTGAACTACGTACAATGATGGTTGGAGCTTGTATCCTACTTAAATAGTTGGAACTCAGAACCTTGAAGGGCCAAATAATTGATGTTATTGATATGGTGTTGGGATCCCCGGAGATTAAGTTCAAAAGTTTAGATGGTGAATATTGAAGTGTCATTTGTTTTCAAAAATGACAATGATTGTCGGGTATGAAACCCTTTGATAAACTATTTGTTTATTTTTGAACATCTATGTTGTTATTACTATACATGTTATATGTTGTTTTGTGTGTCATGCATGTAGTTATCGTTTTAAAATCCATATAGTGGTTCTCACCCTTACATATTTATGTTCTTCTAGTTTTGCTGTTGTACCTTGGTATACGAGTACAGATGTTGCAGAGGAGTTCTTTAAGTCATTTGGAGACTTAAGTCCGGATTGCGGAAGAGGAGTGTGATCATAGGGATGATCACGGGGTCTTATCAGTGATTGTCTTGTAGAACGACCAGCTTAGGTTTGTGTTTGAGGATGTATGTTTTAAAAAGTTTAGTACATGGGTCTTGATAGTTTTCATATAGTTTATAAGAAAAGACTTTTAAGAAAAACTTGTACGTTGTGGAAGGTTTGTTTTTAAATAAAATTGGAATATGTGTGTTGTCAAGTGTAGTATAAATGTACTGTTTTTGTCGTGTGCATCACATTCTTCCGAAGGGTTAAGGAGGAAAAAAAATTTACACCCAAATTTTCTGACTTAAAGTAACTCAATTTCCAAAAGCAACTAGCAAATTTTCTTTTTAATTTATTTCCACACGTGTTCACAAAGTAATGCCCAAGGGGGGTGTTACACAAACTAAAAAGACCACAGATGAACAGGAAAGAAGATGTCAAGAAAGATGCACCAATTGAATATAATAGGCCCACTATGTTCGGTAGACTAGAAAGGACTCAGTCAATGAGACAAACTGGAGCCAAACAGCATTCGGCAGACTGTGATGTATATAGAGGGCCAAATGGGAAGACTATTCTGGTCCCCAGAGACAGAGTATATGAAGTTCAGCCTAGGTTATTTGATAGATTGGATTTCTCAGGTGCGAGAAAGAATTTTGAAAGAACAAAAAATTATGCTCTCGGATTTGGGGAAACAACGAAGGCTCCAAGAAGGAACATAGGAAGAAATGTGGCCGATGAGCATGATGGTACTTCGGCTAATGGAAGGTGTTGTAATCTTAAATGAGATGTGCAAGTGTGCACAGTCAAACAAGTAATAAAGAGTGAATAAAGATCATTCTCACGAGGATTTAAATGTATTGAATATAAATTCTAGAATTAACCTTCCCTATTTAGCTTAACAAAATAAAATGTAACTTTAAGCATGTAAATTAAATGGTGTAATTGGGTGTCAGAACAGTAAGTAATAAATGCAAGGAATTAATAGAAACAAAAAAAAGGGTGTTTAGAACAGAGATGGAAACAGCTAGGATTCTAATCCTTTGTAATCTTAACTTCAGGGTAATCGATGCTTCAGGATGCTACAACATTTAGTCCAGGAATTGAAGTTTGCTTTCCAACAGTAAAAACTGAGTTCATTAAAAGCGTCTTATTCCTAAGTTTATATTAATTTCCCTCAGTTGTCAGATAATTGTGTCCAGCTACTTAAAGACTTGAACGCTATTCCTAGCTCATTCAACATAATTAATTTTCCAATTAATTGTTCTATCTTTATCTTCTAAACAAGTCCACTAATTATGTTTTTCCAAACCCAACTAGCTAGTATTCCAAATTAGTTGATCAGTCTAAAATGAAATTAAACCTTCAAACAGTGAAGAAGAAAATGAATAACATCCATTTGCATAAATCACCCTTAAGTATCAATTACAAATTCATAGAGTCCTAGCTAAGAGAATTTAGCTCATAATGAGCTTAAAGACAAAACCAACAAGAGAAATAGAAAATAAAGGCATAATGCGTAAATGAAAATTACGGAGAGGACAATGAGTGCGACTTGTGCTACAATCCTAGCTCACTCTGATGACGAGCTAACCTAAAAGTAAGGTCACAATCCTATTTGTACTAGCTCCCAAAAGTAGGGTTACACTCTCTCTTGCCTCACTTTTTGGGCTTACAAAAATTCCAAGAATAAAATAGTCTTTGGCCCAATTCCCAAGTACACACAGCTGCTGCCTTGCATTTTCACTTTCCTAGTTTTGGGACAGCGCAGCAGGTTCTTTGTCTTGTAGTGAAGGTGTGCTAAGCTGACAATTCTTTTGTCTTATAGTGATTCTCTTCCCAGACGCCGAAGCATTCCATAACATTCCAGAGCAACTCTTGTAGTAATTTCACTTCTAAATCCTGCTCAAAACTCAAACAAACCTTCAGCAAAAACAATTCAGATTTCATGACTTTTTCAAAGATTTTAACAATTCAACACAGATATTTATTAAATAAGGCAAAACTTGAATTTCTTTTCCAAAATTGATCAAAACAAGAACAATGATAAGGCTAAAAGGATAGTAATAACTCTTATTTCTATGAGTTATCAGAAGGCTACCTATAATGGATGAGGCTCTTATACCAAATAAAGGTAAAAGAGTAGCTCGTTTCGATGTGGAAAAAGGCATGACTACATTTAAGATTACTGTGAAGAATGAGGAAACCATCAGGCCCTAACGTATGGTTAAACCACCAGCTGAGGTGGAAAAGGAACACTGGTTCATCAACAAGTATGCAAAAGGGAAAGATCCTATGGTAAAGGAACCAGTGGTGATGACTAGAACTCAGAAAAGAAGGGCCTAAAGGAACAAATCAGTACGACGAATGAAACAAACCTTGGCCATGTTGACCGAGGAAAAAAGAATTGATGGTGTTGAGATCAAATCTCCTAGGGTGGTCGAGATCCTAGAGGCTGCTTTTGGGCAACCGAAAGGAGAAACGGTTGCTGAGGAGAGAAAACAAGAACCGGTGCAGTCAGGAAACCAAGATTGTCTGGGAAAGGAAGAACAGGATTTCCAGGAGATGATTAATGAGTTGGAGACAGCCGAATTGGAAGAGGTACCAATCATAACAGCAGAAGAACAAGTTCCTCTAACAGTCTAGGAAATGGAGGAGGAACTCGGGACAGATCTTCTATTAGAAGATTATGTGTTGGATTCCATACTGGGAGAAGACAGAGACCAACCTTCGGCTGACACCAACGTGGTGAGGCTGATTCCTAATGAGTTCTTGGCTCGGCAGGAGCAACCCGAGAAATTGGAAGGTGATGTGTTTGCTGAGGAGGTTGAATGGGCTGTGTTAGCTCCCATTCCAGAAGAGCCTAAAATGGAGTTTCCTAAACCAACAGGGGAGATGACCAAGCACCTAAAACCCCTGTACAGTAGTGTTAAACATAATATCTTCAACCACAATGAAGATGCTAGGAAGAACTAAGCAGGATCTGATCCCCACTAATATGAAAATGACTAACTTCACAGGGGATGCCACGACTGCCTTAAGAATTTTGGTAGTCGATATCACTGTGGGAAGCAAAACCTTGAGATCTTCCTTCTTTGTGGTAGATTCTAAATCCACTTACTCCATATTGCTGGGAAGGGATTAGATTCATTCCAGTCAGTGTGTGCCTTCCACTCTACATCAAATGCTAATGTTTTGGGGTGGGGACAAGGTAGAGTCAGTGGCAGCCGATAAGAATCCTTTTACGGCTGACGTCAAAATAGCTGAGGCTATATTCTATTCCCCCGGGTTAGAACCTATAACCATCCCTGAAGGATATGAAGAAGTATCATGGGTATCTTGCAACCTGAATGCCGATGGGTTTGTTGTCCGAATTCAGGCAGACTTACGGCCTCTACAATTATTTTAAGATGAATAACAAGACTCAAGTAATTGAGGACCCGAGACATAGGCTGACATCCTTGGAAGTTGAACAAAGGGTTGGTGTGGCCATGTCTATGGAGTTAAAAGAGATCCAAGAAGAAGAATGCTCGACTGACATGCTTAGGGGGCATGAGCTTGAGGAAAGGTGGGAGTCCCCAATCAGCAGGAAGATTCCTACCTTTTCAGCTGAAAATCCTTTGCTTGAGGTCAACCTAGGAACTGAGCAGGAGCCGAGAATGATAAGAATAGGTGGTTTGCTGAGTGAGGAAGAAAGAAATAGGCTGATAGATCTGGTAAAGAATTACAAAGACTGTTTTGCATAGGCTACCATGAGATACTAGGACTTTACAGAGAGTTGGTAGAACATCGATTTCCGATTAAATATGGATTTAAGCCTCATAAGCAAGCCGCAAGAAGGTTCGGTCCTGAATTAATGCCAAAAATTATAGAAGAGATGCAACGGCTACTTAAAGCAGGGTTTGTTCGTACGGCCAGATATGTCGAATGGTTGTTGAACATTGTTCTTGTAATTAAGAAAAGTGGAAAGGTTAGAATTTGTACTGACTGTAGGAATTTAAATCTTGCCACTCCCAAAGACGTGTGTGTAATGCCCATAACTGACATGCTTGGTGATTCTGTAGCCAAAAATGGCATTCTGACATTAATGGATGGATATGATGGATACAATCAAATATTCATAGCCGAGGAAGATGTTCATAAGACAACTTTCAGGTGTCCTGGCGCCATTGGGATATTCGAATGGCTAGTCATGCCATTTGGGTTGAAAAATGCTGGCGCCACGTACCAAAGAGCCATGAATGCTATCTTTCATGAGTTGATAGGAAAAAACATGGTAGTATATATTGATGATGTCATAGTGAAATCTCATGATTTTAATCAACACTTAACCGATTTAGAACAAGCCCTTAAGAGGATGAGAAGTCATATTTAAAAATGAATCCTACCAAATGCTCTTTAGGTTTATCGACTGGAAACTTTTTAGGTTTTCTAGTGCATAAACATAGGATTGAAGTAGACAAAAACAAGGCCAAAGCCATTCTAGACGCAAGACCTCATCAGAATAAAAAAGAATTGCAGAACCTCATTTGTAAAATCAATTTTCTGAGAAGGTTTATTTCAAACTCAGCTGGTAAGCCGAAAGCTTTCTCTCCACCGTTAAAGTTAAAGGATGTTGATGAAATGGTGTCGGGAGAAGAACAACAACTTTATTTTGAGAAAAATAAAACAATGCTTAGCTAGCCCTCCAGTGCTAGTTCAACTAGTGTCAGGGACGCCGTTAAAATTATATATATCGGCTGCCCCAGAGTCAATTGGGCTGCCTGTTAGCACAGGATGATGAGGATGAGAATGAAAGATCCATCTATTATCTTAGTTGATTGCTCAATGATCCCGAAACAAGATAATTTCCCATAGAAAAACTATGCTTGTCCCTTTTTCATGTGTGTACTAAGCTGGAATATTACCTCTTACCGAGAGAAGACCAAGTAGTATGCAAGATCGACATTGTAAAGTACTACCTGCATAGACCCGTCTTGCAAGGAAGATTGGTGAAGTGGGTCATCAGGCTAAGTGCTTATGCATTGAAATATGTGCCTCTCAGGGCAGTGAAGGGGCAAGCGTTGGTAGACTTCCTGGCTCAGCATCCCTGTGTAGATATTGCCGATCCCTTATCCGAGGTGAGCCATTGTGTTAACCTAAAGCCTTGGGTCTTGACTTTTGATGGATCCAGAACTAATAAGGGAGTTGGGGCTGGAATTGTAATCACAAGCACTACAGGAGAAAACTGGAAATTCATGCATCAGCTGAAGTTAGGATGCTTAAACAACCAAGCTGGGGAGTACAAGTGCACGAACCCAAACTTGGCAGAATATCACGAAACAGCTAGCAGTTTGTTAAAACAGTGTGCCGATGTTGTCATAATGCATATACCCAGAGGGGATAATGGAGAAGTAAATGATTTAGCACAGCATGCTTCTGGGTATAAGGAAACTTTTGAAGACGTTCGGCCTTTGGATAATCGGCTCAAGGAACTCCTCATTGGAGAAGTAGATACAACTGATGACTGGAGAGCTGAACTAACAAAGTATTTGCAAGATCCTTCCTCCTCTTCAACTTTCAAACTAAGGCAAAAGGTCTTAAAATATACCTTCGTAGATGAAGAACTACATAAGAGAGGATTGGAGGGAATTTTGCTAAAGTGTCCTAACAAAACCGAGACCATGAAAATTATGGGGGAGGCGCATGAAGGGATATGTGGTTCACATAGGTCAGGACCATATGCAAGACCATTTTTTGTTATGAAATCTAATTGTTGGGTAATGAAAAACTTTGTTAATAGTAGGGGTGAATAGTAAGACATATTTATAGTTAAAAATTGAGTCTTAACGTTTTCATTAAGGAAATTTTGTTTAACTCCAATGAAACAAACAAAATTAATTAATTAGTCTTTATATGTTATTAATTGCCAATATTTTCATTTACACTATATATAACGTGTTCTTGTGGTCTCTGTTTTTTTAAGTTTGTATAGAAAATTAAAATTTTAAATTATAAACTTGTAGTTACAAAAAAATAGTTATTATGCCAATTTTTTGGTATGGTGCAAATGATTCGTGACTTCTAAGGTGCCACATAGTTGTTATGTCAGTTGTTATGCTCTTGCATATCAATTTTTGCTTTAAAAAAAATGTAGAAATTGTTACTATGTTATTACCACATTAAAGTTGTAGGATTATCAATATATGACATTAAGATATGCGCGTTATGGGAAGAAATGAATATGTTCATTTATTGAGAAGCATAAACAAAATTTATAATGTCTTGTTATTGTTTTTTAACTCGATTTTAAAAAGAAACCCGATAATAATTATATATTTTTTAATGGCTAGCTGAGGGTGATTAGCCGAGGACAAGGCTAGCCAATGGAGAAAGAGGCACATTTGGCTAAGAGATGGGTTGGGCCTTGTTGATGGGCCAGGTTTTGGAAGACATAATTGGGTTAAAGCACAATGGGCCACGAGCTGCTAAAAGGAGTCATAGGAACGTGCAAGGCTAAGGAAGGAAGCTGTTACCAACGGATGCCACAAAACTTGCCGAGAAAATAGGAGTTGAGCTGTTGAGGGGTAGTCGTTGTGGCCATAGGGGTTAAGAGGAGTGGGCAGCTGAGTTGACGGTAATTGCATGTATTTAGGGAATTTATCCAATTAGAAAGGGTTGTTAATGGTTAGATTTAGCCTATAAATACCCAATTGTACTTATTGTTGAGACACACGACAAAATCCAATACAATTTTTAAGCTTTTCTTATTTACACTTGCCTTCACTTTCAGCTCTTTATCAAATCTGCTTTTACTTAGTGCTATTTAGTTTATGCAAACTTATTTCCTAGCCGATTAAGTCCTTATTCTTTAGTTAATTTTTTCTTGTTCACCTTGTTACCAAACACTTTCTTTAGGGAGTTTGGGAACCCTTTACTAGAAGTTGGATTTTACTTCTAGTTCAAATCGCCTGATCCTTATTAAAATCCGTACATGATTCTCGGTTGATTTCTGGATCGGCTGATAACTTATTTTTCATGTTAAACAGTAGGTAATGGCGTCATCAATTTTTCTAACAATTTTATGTTTGCTTTAGTAGTTAATAAATGTAAAAGAAAAAAAAATATACTAATTGACTGAAAAATTATCAAGAAAAAATGATAATAAGATAATCCAATGAAGTAATAACATAAATGGATAATAAACGTAAACAATGAAATACTTTATTTTTAGTACTTATCATACATTAGAAAATGCTGATTAAAAAAATCACCTGAGGTTGGAGTGAGTGGTTAAAGGCCCCTCGCTCCTTAACCAAGGTCTCGGGTTCGAGCCTTAGGTATGGAAAAAACCTCAGCTGGAAGGGATGCCACACATCGAGGTGCCGAACAAACTCCCATGGGAGATTAGTCCCCTTCTCAGGTTGGCGAAAAAATATTAATACATTTTTATGCTCAAAGCAGGGACGAACCTACGTTAGGTCCATTGGGGGCAGATACCCCCATCAACTTTTTTTATTTCTTTTATTAACTCTTAATTAGATTATTTTTGCCCCCATTAAAAAATAGTTGTTGCCCCCATTACCTTACAATTCTATTCTACATAACACTAAAAAATATTGCCCCCCATTATCCTACAACACTACTCTACATAATATTTTTATTTTTTCACTTGAATTATAAGGTGGATGAGTTGGTTTGGGGGAGGGACATAGGGTTTACGGTGATAATGAGGTCATGACTTCAATTTTCCCTACCAACATAATACACTGATTGCTAACATTTACCTATAAAAACATCGTACAACAAAAAAAACTTTATGCTCCTTATTTGTTTGTCTCTTGGTCTCTTTATCTCTCTAGCAAAAAAAAAAGAAAAGTACAAATGCATTCTTGAATGATTATCTGGTCACATACGTAAAGAAATATATTTTTTATAGTATTGAAAATGAAAAAATCATACAAAAATTTCAAAATACGAAGACACATGGAGAGCAATTTTAGTTTGTGGAAGTTGATATGTCTTCGATTTTTTTTTTGGTAAAAATGTCTTCTATATTTTTTTTGTATACAATGATATAGTTTTTGTAATCTCTAATTTTGGGCTTAATAATAATGATGTCATTATTTTATCATTAATCTATTAATATATTTATTTATAAAAATATTTATAATATATGATCTTCCCCCACTAGCCTGAATTACTGGGTCCGTCCCTGGCTCAAAGTGCACATAATGTTAAGTGGGACGGGGATTAAACCGTTCTCGTAAAAAAAATTGATACAAAAATGGTCACGTGATTTCAACTTAATAATTTCGGTTAAATTTTGATAAAAAAAATCTGTTGAAAAGGCTAATACTTACATGTTAAAAGTTTAAGAATAGCGTGACACGTTTTTAAAAATTAGGAATCAAAATGTATATGACTCAACTATACAAGAGGCTATAGTATTATTTTTTTCTATTTGTGTGTTAACTAGAATTTAATCATCATCGTGACATTTGCTAAAGAGGAAGTGGGTAGAATAGCAAGTGTTCCGTCCAAAAAACCTTTGTAATGAGATTCTAGAAGAAACTGTTCACTCAACTCACTTTCTCTTACAATTTGGGTATTTTAGATGTTAAGCTTGACAGAACCAAAATTCTGCTCCTACGTATCCTGTGTGGAATCAAAGCTTAGACGTAGTTCTTTGGGTTGCCAACTATTTATAGAGTGGTTGAATCCTCTGATGAAGGGCTGTTTGGAAACGTTTCTCACGTGCCCTAAATCAACTCCTTCACAAAGGCTCATTAACGCTCATTATTGTGAGTAATATTCACTAATAATGAGGGGCAAGGGCGGAGGCGACTCCTGGGCTTCTTCTATTCCAATCACCATCCCCTGATTGTAGGGATTTGGTCATCAATGCTCCTTATCTCACTATAGATATCCATACCTCGGCCTCTTGTCCTAACTAGGGCCAATTCGGTCCTCTTCAGTTTGTTGGTCGTGTTCCCTCCAATTAATGCTCGGTTCTATTCGACGCAGGATTCCTCAATGGCGATGTGATCTGCTCGGGCCGACCCTTAGGGCCATACTCGAAAGGCATTGATTTGCTCGACCCTTCATGGGTTAGTTTGGTAATTTGCCCCTATATTTTTATGTCAGTACACAAGTCCCCCCAAGCTCCGAGCTAATTTCTGGGAAGGAGCTTCATGGTTTAGGCCAAGCGTCAGACCGAGGTTCCTGCGTGACAACTTCTTAATCTACGGGTGTCATCATGATCTTCTACGACGGCTCTTCCCAAAGCACCCTCCCCGAGCGATGCGTGTCCCTTCGATTGGACAACCTTTCAAATCCCAACTACTCCCAAACCAGGAAATCCAAAAGACGTTCCCTCTGGCACTTGAATGCGAAGGGGAATCATAAATATGGTTTAATTGACACGCGTTTCATGGATTTGTGCATGCCACTCTATAAGTAGTTCCCTTAAGAACTTCGCCATTACGCTTCCTAGTTCATTTTCCATGTTCATCGTCTCTAAATTCCCATTTCCCTTCCACCTTAAGTCTCCAGGTACGCCCCTAAACTTCATACATTTTCCTGCCTTCCCCTTTTTCTTCATTATGAGTTCCTCGCCTGATCCCTCTCCTAGAGCAATTCCTAGAGAGCCTGAAATTCAGGGGATTGGGGAAGATTTTTCTCTTTCCCCCTCAAACTCCTCCTTCCCTTCCGCTGAATTGGAAGTTTCATCCAATTACCTACGTACCGATCAAGCGGCAGGGGAGGATGATGCTGTGACTTCGCAGCCTCCTCCTCCTAAACGTCGCCGCAAGAAAGCGGTTAGGATTGAAAAAGACCCCCCGCCTCCCATTACCATACCTGGATATGAGTAGGTCAGGGGCGATGTGGGGACATACTGGTCTAAGTAACGAACCCCTGAATCCATGGTGGAACTTCAAAAGTCAGTCTCTATCTTGCGTGATAAATATAAGGATGATTTCAGCCTTGAGCCCTGCTCTGATATCGATCAGGTCTTCCTTGCTGCCTCTAACAACCAGCCCCCCTTTACTTTCTTATGTAGAACCTCCTTTGAGACTCTCGAGCTTTCCTTCCCCTTCAATTCCTTTGAAAGGTCTGTTCTTTCCGCCATTAATGTTGCCCCTACCCAGCTTCATCCAAACATTTGGGCTTTTATGAAAGCCTTCCAAGTTCTATGCTCCCAAATGAGCGTCACTCCTACTGTCCCTATTTTCCTTTATTACTATCAGATCCGGTTTGGAAGCCTGATAGGTTGGATTTCCTTGAGTGGGCTTCATGGCCGAGGCATTATAGGTGCCTACAAGTCATCCTATAAGTATTTTAAAGGAGACTTCTTTAAGGTGAGGCCTACTGATGGGTTTTCACACCTGTTTTTTGACCCGCAGGGGAAGCCTCACTTCCTCATCTATTGGACCCTGCATCCCATCAAGTTCGCGGGTTGGTGTGATGGGGTTTTGACCGAGACCGAGAGGGAAAGTATAAAGAAGTTGAATAAACTTCCTCGTCCTCTCCTTTGTAAAGATCTTTTAGATCCTCCCATCCCTCCCGTTCTCCAGGGCGACCCCAATAGTGAGTATCTTGTTATATTTTGTGTTATGGCATTTATTCTTACCATTTATCACTAACTATTTGCTCTGGTGTTACAGGAGAGATAGGGAAATTTGACTTCCATTCTTTGAAGAAGGAGAAGAGTTCGGCTAAGTCTGGGTCAGTTGAGGAACCAAAGACCCTAGTCGAGTCCTGCTGTGCCGACTTCTTCGGCCCTTTTGTCTGATGTCGATGAAGCTCGGCCGAAGAGGGGGCGAAGTGGTAGTTCTCGTAACTCTCCAGTCGAGTCTCCCTCCAAGCGCCCCGTAGTTCTAGTGGATTTAGATGCTGCCTCTCCCCCGCATGGTTTCGGAAAGTCTTTAGGTCTTCCTCCTGTCCCTATCAAGTGGTACAATGCGGCAGCTCGGCCTGGCTCGTCAGTCGTTTTTGGAATGACGTCCGCCCTTCCGCTGCTTTAAAGTCGGACTTTATGAAGGGTACGGACTTGAAGCTCTTAAAGAAGTACAGCCCTGAAGAAGAGGTGGAATGGCTCCAAGTGATGCTTCTGAAGGCTATGGTCATTGCCCAATTTCTCCTAAGTGACTTTTCCGAGAACAAGAGCAAGATGGAGCAAATGAAGCTCGAGTTCGCTTATGTGGATAGGTTGAAGTCCGAGTTGGAGAAGACGAAGTCTGACCTTGTTGAGGCTCAATCTAATGGGGCTAAGGCCCTCTCCCAAGTATCCGAGCTTGAGGGCCAAAAGGCCGATCTTGACGAGAAGCTGAAGGATTTGAGTACTGGGAGGGAGACCTTAAAGGTCGAGTTGGCATCGGAATGTGCTGCTAAGGATAAGCTGCAAGAGAAGAATGATGAGCACACCTCAGATCTGGAGAAGAAAAGACGAAAGAATAAGTTCTACAAGCAAGAGCTGGAGGCCGCCAAGGAGGAGCTCATGACCCAGCACATTGCAGGTTTTGAGAAGGGTCGACACCAAGTCCATGCCATTGTCCCTGAAGCCGACTTCTTTGCAATGGATGTGGACAAAGATGTCAAAGATGGGGAGTTGGTTAATGAAATTCAGCTCAGTGAGGAAGGGGACAAGCCCGAGGGCCCCGAGAATGAAGTCACTTCTACTAGGAATGCTGACTCAGTTCCTCCCGCACCCTGAACTCTTTTCTCTTGTATCTTTGTTCCTCTTTTTAAACTTCGTGTATTCGATCTTTTAAGGCATATTTTGTAACCGTGACTGGTCGGTCATATGGCTTTGAACCTTGAAATATATGCATTGCAATTTTATACTTTATTTTTATTGTGTTCTTCATAATTTTCTTTTTCTAAGTCTTGTATTTGGGCTTTATTGTTTACTCAACCCCCCAAACTCTGATTCTTAACAAGAATTGGGAGCTTACCTACCGAGTCGAGTTGCTCCTTTGACTGTTGTCGTACATCATTTTGGGCTTTTAACTTTTTAACCCATTTAGGGATTCAGCCTAACGATCACATCATTTATCCTTTTCCCCCATGTTTTATCTTCAAACTTTACAAGTTACCAGATTTTGACTGCTTTGGAAACGCATGCCTTTATTACTGTCATGTTTTGAAACCATGCATTCATTTAATGAGCTGGGTTTTCCTCATGACCATGCATCATTATAAATAGTGAGTTTTCCACTTCCTTCTTCCCCACTTTTTTACTTCTCTGTTTCTCCATGTTTCATTTTATTTGGGATGGTGGTGGAACCATGTTCATCGTTGGTTGCTTTGAAGGCTATGTATTATTGGTAATGGGTTACTGCATCCGTTAGTAAGAGGGGGTGTGGGTGACTGCATCCGTTAGTACGCGAGATGGTTTTCCCTGTGGAATTACCTTCTCGGCTATTGGGTAGTAGCTCATCCTCCCCGCCACCTGATGGTGAGGTCGGGGTTGGAAAGATAGACATAATAGGTCATCCCCCGGAGATGCCTCTATAGAAGGACTTGAGTCTTCTCCTGCTTGCTACTTCTACGGAGCAGATCTCACCATCAATTAAGATCAGAGCTTCCTCCCCAGGCGGGCCAGTTAGAAGATGGGTTCTGAGGGGGGGTGGGTGGGTGGGTGGGTTAGGGAGTGCCTTTGTTGCCTCCATGTTTTTATTTTTAGGATCTTTGTAACCAATGTAATGTTGCCTTTATTAATAAAATGATTTTCGGTTTACTGCTTTTGTCTTTTTTGCTAAGCTTATGTGGCTATTGTCCGATATTGGACTCGGCCTTAACTTAGAGTTCTGGCACTTAGCTTTGGCTAAGTTTTCAAGCTCGTATTCGGCCGTTGAGTTCAGTCTTAGCCTAAAGGTTAGAGACTTAGCTTTGGCTAAGTGTTAGGCTCGGATTCGACCTTGAGCTCGGACTCGGCTCGTAACTTTTGAATTTATCTTTGGCTAAATGTTGGGCTCGGATTCGGCCTTGAGCTCGGACTCGGCCCATAAATTTTAAACTTTGCTTTTGCTAAGTGTTAGGTTCGGATTCGACCTTGAGCTCAGATTCTGCTCATAATTTTTGAACTTAGCTTTGGCTAAGTGTTGGGCTCGGATTCGGTCTTGAGCTCGGATTCGGATCATAACTTCTGAACTTAGCTTTGGCTAAGTGTTGGGCTCGGATTTGGACTTGGACTCGGACTTGGACACAGCTCATAATTTTTGAACTTATCTTTGGCTAAGTGATAGGCTCGGATTCGGCATTGAGCTCGGACTCGGCTCATAATTTTTAAACTTAGCTTTTGCTAAGTGTTAGGCTCGGATTCGGCCTTGAGCTCGGATTCCGCTCATAATTTTTGAACTTAGCTTTGGCTAAGTGTTAGGCTCAGATTCGGCCTTGAGCTTGAATTTGGCTCATAATTTTTTGAACTTAGCTTTGGCTAAGTGTTAGGCTCGGATTCGGTCTTGAGCTCAGACTCGGCTCATAATTTTTTGAACTAAGCTTTGGCTAAGTGTTAGGCTCGGATTCGGCCTTGAGCTCGGACTCGGGTCATAATTTTTGAACTTAGCTTTTGCTAAGTGTTAGGCTCAGATTCCATCTTTCTTTGTCGGGGAGACTCGATAATATTATGAATAACCTCTTTATTAAAGAAAGGAGAGCCTCGTTAAAACCTCCTCGATGAAAAACCCTTCTTTTTTCTTGTGGGATAAAAACACAAAGGTAGGAAAAATAGTACTTGCTTTTTACATAGAGTTCTAACTGTAATAAAATTTAAGATGGGAGTCATTTCCCTGATAGTTCCTCCAACCGATATGCTCCATTGTTTAAGATCTCCATTACCCTGAAAGGGACTCCCCAATTAGCTGCCACCTTTCCCTCTATTCTA
The DNA here is from genome assembly GCA_030762895.1 of Sophora flavescens. Taxonomy (NCBI): domain Eukaryota; kingdom Viridiplantae; phylum Streptophyta; class Magnoliopsida; order Fabales; family Fabaceae; genus Sophora; species Sophora flavescens. Next base: position 122,989,891 of record CM061066.1, read on the forward strand.
TCCTTCAGCGTTTCTCCCTGCATCCTCAACACTAGGTCTCCCTCCCTGAAGCTCCTGGGCCGCAGCTTCGAGTTGTATCTCCTTGTTATTCTTTGTTTGCAAGCCTCCTCGCGGATTCAAGCTTCTTCTCTTACTTCTTCTGCCCAGTCTAATTCTATCTTCATGCTTTCCTCATTCAAATTTGGATCGAAGGCAGCCCTTCGTAAACTCGGCTCACCGAGCTCTACCGATATCATTGCGTCGGTCCCATATGTCAGTCTAAAGGGAGTTTTCTTAGTAGAAGATTGAGGTGTACAGTGATATGCCCATAGAATGATTGGTAACTCCTCGGCCCAGTTTCCCTTTGCTCGGCCCAACCTTTTCTTCAGTTCGCCCAATATGACCTTATTCGCTGCTTCTACCTGTCCATTGGTTTGGAGATGATCCACTAATGTAACCAAGTGTTTGATCCCCAAATTTAAATAGAATTCTTTCAAACTTCTATCGACAAACTGCGTTCCATTGTTTGGTACTATTGCATGTGGCAAACCGTTCCTGTAGATTATATCCTTCCATACAAACTTTTGTACCTTCTGGGCAGTAATGGTGGCTAGGGGCTCGGCCTCTATCCACTTGGTAAAATAATCAATACCTACCAATAGAAATTTGACTTGCCCCTTGGCAGTGAGGAACTTCCCTAGGATTTCCACTCCCCACACAGTGAATGGCCATGGAGACAGCATGTTGTGGAGCTCACTCGATGAGGTGTGCTTTAGGTTGCTGTATCACTGACATTTATCACACTTTCTCACCCATTCTACACAGTCCGTCCTTAATGTGGGCCAGCAGAACCCAGCTCTGACCACCCTTGTTGCCATTGACCTCCATCCGGTGTGCATTCCACAAATTCCACTATGAATTTCTGCCATTACATACTCGGCTTGCCTTTTGGTTAAGCATTTGCACAGAGGCATGTAAAACCCTCTTCTGAATAACTCCCCATATTCGATGGAGAAGTGACTCGCCCTTCCTCTAACTCTTCTGGCTTCTTCTTCATCTTTAGGTTCCACTCCATGCTTTAGATATTTTCAAATAGGTGTCATCTACTCCCTGTCTTCTTCCTTACTGGACAGTACCTCATCGGGTGGCAAACTCGGTTGCTCCAGGGTTTCTTGTATCACTGTTTTCAACATACCTGGTCGTCTGGTGCCGGCGAGCTTTGACAACAGGTCGGCTCTCACGTTCTCCTCCCTGGGAATATGTTCAATAACAAATTCATCAAATACTTGAACGAAATCGGTTACCTTATGAAAGAACGGGCCAGCTGAACATCTTTTGCTTGATAGTCTCCTTTAATCCACCTGGTGATTAGTTAGGAGTCTGTTTTGCATCTTATTTTCTTTGCCCCCATTTCCTTAGCGAGTCTTAACATTACTAGAAGTGCCTCATATTCTGCTTGATTATTGGAGGTCGGAAAAGCGAACTTCCGGGACTATTCCAACACTAAATCCTCTGGCCCCTCTAGTATAACTCCTGATCCACTAGCTTTTATGTTGGACGACCCGTCCACATACAAGGTCCACCATCCACCACTATCTTCTACTCCTGGGGCGAGCTCGGCTATAAAGTCGACCAGATATTGAGCCTTCATAGCTCCTCTCAGTTCATACTTTAGACCAAACTCTGACAACTCTACTCACCATGCTATCATCCGCTCAACCAACTCTGGTTTTATCAATACTTGCTTGATGGGATGATCGATTTTCACCACAATATGATGACTTTGAAAGTACGGTCTCAGATGTCGTGCCGTCACTACTAAAGAAACGCCAGATTTTCTACTTTTTGGTATTTGGTCTCCACATCTTGCAAGACCCGACTTATGAAGTAAACCGGAGTTTGAACCTTCTCTTCTTCCTGAACCAATACCGCACTTACTGCTTCTTCCGTAACTGACAAGTACAACAACAACTCCTTGCCGGGATATGACCGAGTGAGTATTGGTGTTGAGGATAGAAATGTTTTGAAATTTCTGAAGGCCTCCTCACACTCCTCGTTCCAGTGAAACTGCTCCGACTTCTTCAGTAGCTTAAAAAATGGTCTTCCTCTCTCAGCCGATTTTGGTAGGAAACGTGATAGCGCGGCTAATCACGCTGCTAACCTTTGGACCTCCTTGATATTATGTGGTCTTATCATGTCTATGATCGCCTAACATTTGTCTGGATTTGCCTTGATCCCTCTATAAGTCAATTGGAAGCCAAGGAACTTACCCCCTTGCACCCCAAAGGTACATTTCTCAGGGTTTAGCCTCATGTAATACTTACGTATTTCTTCAAACACCTCTTGAAGGTCGGTCAGATGATCTTTCGGGTCATCCGACTTAACCACCATATCATCCACATACACCTCTATATTCCTTCCGATTTGTTTAGCAAAGACCTTATCCATAAGCCGTTGGTAAGTTGCTCCTGTGTTTTTCAACCCAAAAAGCATAACCTTATAGCAGTAGTTAGCCCTTTCAGTCATAAACTCCATCTTATCTTCATCAGCTGGGTTCATCTTGATCTGATTGTACCCGGAGTATGCATCCATCAGGCTAAGTAAGCGATATCCGAGGCTCCGTCTACTAGCCGATCTATACTAGGCAGAGGATATGCATCCTTGAGACATGCCTTATTTAGGTCAGTATAGTCGGTGCACATGCGCCATTTTCCATTTGCCTTCTTAACAAGCACCACATTCGCCAACCACGTGGTGTATTTTATTTCTCTGATGAACCCGGCCTCAAGTAGCTTAGTTGTTTCTTCTTCAACTACCCTTCTTCTTTCTTCCCCCAACCTTCTCTTCTTCTGGGCAACCGGCCTAGCCTCTGGAAATACGGATAGCTTATGGCTATGAACCTTAGGATCTATCCCCGGCATGCCTGAGACCTTCCAAGCAAAAAGATTTGCGTTTTTTCTAAGCACAGAGAGTATCTCTTCCCTCAGCTTTGGGTCTAGCTATACGCCGAGTTTGACCTGCTGATTTGGCTGGTCTCCAACCTTGAATTTTTGAGACTCTTCAACTGGATCAAATCTTGTGTCTCTCATCTCTTCTCTCGGGTCCAGCTCTATCGACGAACCTGATCTCTTCCATTTCCAAAGGTAGTTAGCAGGTCAACATAGCCTCGCATGTCAACCTGATCTACAGAAAAGCCAATCAATTTATTGTTATAAGGTTGCACTGAGCTTTCTGGAATTCCTAGCTTTTTGAAGGTAGGGTAATAAAATATATCTACTGAGCTTCCTTGATCTACCAACGCTTTTTGAACCGAGAAATTGGCAATCTCTACGATTATCACCACGGGTCATCCTGGTTCGGACTTATGCCCCTAAAGTCATCATCAGTGAAAGTGATGGGCCTTGAAACTTTAGGTGATTTGAAATCCATTGTATTTATGGTTCTCACCGCCCGAAGATGTCGTCTCTGAGCTGAAATTGTTGCACCACCTCCTGCAAACCCTCCAGCGATGGTATTGATCACCCTTCTCTCCTGGTCTCCGTCTGTCCTGCCTTCTGGTACCTGATTTCTCCTGTCTCCCCCATTTCTTGGTCCTCTGGCACCTCCCTTTCCCTCTGTCGATCCCGCCCCCTCTTCCCCCTCTTTGGACAAATCGGTCGAGATGTCCAGCCTGTATGAGCTCTTCAATCTTATCTCGCAGGGTGACACACTCCTCTGTAGTGTGCCCAAATTATCCGTGGTACCGACAATGCTTTGTTCGGTCAGCGAACTCTGGTGTTCGGCCTGGCGGGGGTAACTTGAGCAACTCCATGTGACATATCTCTTCTAACACCCTTGCCCTGTTATAGTTTAGGGGAGTGTAGAAGTCATATTTTGGCCCCCGCATTGGTCTTTCACCTCTGCCTCTGCCTTTCTCAGTCACCTGCTTCCCTTTGTCCTTCCCATCGCTCCTCCCTGTTAGACAAGCTTGAGCTTTGATCTGGAACTCGGTGAGTTCCTCCATCTGAATGTACCTGGCTGCCTTCTCACGGAAATCATCCATGTCTAGAGGTGGCTTTCTGCATATGTGATCAAGGGAGGGTCCTGGTTTCAGAGCCATCAGCATGGAATGTAGTGCTACTGCCGGGATGAGGTCTCGGATATTGGCCGAGACGACTGCAAATCGATCCATGAAGCTCTTTAATGATTCATGATATTGGCCGAGACCACTGCAAATCGATCCATGAAGCTCCTTAATGATTCATCTTTTTCTTGCTTCAGGGTTACCAGGGCAGCCGAGGTCATGTGGTGAGCTCGGCTTGTCATAAATTGAGAGCTGAATCTGGAAACGAAAGCTTCAAAACTGCCAATAGAGGCTGGGGGGAGCCGAGTGTACCAATTCAAGGCTGCCCTCTTTAAAGACGTAGGAAATACCTTACACATGATAGAATCATCATCAGTAACTGTGTTTACCTGGGTTACGTAGTCATCTAAATGACTATCCAGATCTGTAGTTCCGTCGTACCTTTCAATATTCAGAGCCTTCCATCCGAAGGGGAGAGGAGTTCTCATGATCCGACTTGTTAATGGACTCCTCCTTATGGTCGTATGGGGTATAGGAGGGCAAGCATGCTGCACCTCCTTATCTCGATATGCTCGCCCCTCCTGAGTGTATTGTTCATCCTGGAATTTCGTAGGAGAAGCTTGAGCAGAATAAGCTCGCTCACTCCTTTCTCGGGATGCTCTTGCCTTGCGCTCGGTGTCTCCCTCTGTTGTCACTGTGTTGATATAGGTCTCCGGATGATAACTGGGCACGTACTCCTCATCCCTCCTCGATGGTGCAGTCTGTTCCCTACTATGGCTCTGTTCTCTCTGTTGGCTTTGATCGTGCTCATCATGGAGGCGTTGATAATCCCTCTTCATCTCCTAAATGAACGGATGATTCTCCTAGGCTGGTGGATCTCCCTGTTCCTGATCATCCTCCGACTCCCGATCTCGCCTCCCTCCACCAGCGGTGCTCCTGGTTAAAACCATAATTGTCTGTAACAGGTAGTGCGGCCGAAGGAAATTTACCTCGGCCCCACGGTGGGCACCAAATATTCCGTCCAAAAAACCTCTGTAATGAGATTCTAGAAGAAACTGTCCACTCAACTCACTTTCTCTCATAATTTGGGTATTTTAGATGTTAAGCTTGACAGAACCAAAGTTCTGCTCCTCCGTATCCTGTGTGGAATCAAAGCTTAGACGTAGTTCTTTGGGTTGTCAACTATTTATAGAGTGGTTGAATCCTCTGATGAAGGGTTGTTTGGAAACGTTTCTCACGTGCCCTAGATCAACTCCTTCACAAAGGCTCATTAACGCTCATTATTGTGAGTAATATTCACTAATAACGAGGGGCAAGGGCGTAGGCGCCTCCTGGGCTTCTTCTGTCCCAATCACCATCCCCTGATTGTATGGATTTGGTCATCAATGCACCTTATCTCACTATAGATATCCATACCTCGGCCTCTTGTCCTAACTAGGGCCAATTCGGTCCTCTTCGGTTTGTTGGCCGTGTTCCCTCCAATTAGTGGTCGGTTCTATTCGGCGCAGGATTCCTCAATGGGTGATGTGATCTGCTTGGCCCGACCCTCAGGGCCATACTCGGAAGGCATTGATATGCTCGGCCCTTCATGGGTTAGTTTGGTAATTTGGCCCTATATTTTTATGTCAGTACAGCAAGGTAGCATTAGTTTATGGATTTAATTGGTATGCACTGACAATAAGAAGATTTTTTACATTGACAACCAATCAAAAATTAACACATTATCAAAAAAGTTTTATTGTTATCCTAACTACCTTAAAAGTCAATCATATCATGATTTCTTATTGGTTGTCATTGTAAAAAACTTTACACTAACAGTGCATATCAATTAAACTCTTAGTTTATTGTAGCTGAGATGTTAAACAAAGTACAATCTTACATTTCCTGTTGTGAGAACTCACCCTTATTGTGAGAAATAAGAAGTTAAGAACTATCAATAAGAGCCATTAGATCACAATTAAAAGAAATTAATGAATCGGATTTTATAGTAACATTAAAAGGTCATGTGATCTCTAACCTCATCTCCACCCTCCCCTCCCACCTTTTCACCCCCTGCATTCAATCAAGAAATACTAACTGATTGTCGGAACCATGTAGCACGGCATAGCATCGTTGTTCGCCGCACGTTTCAGTCACCTACCACTATTGACGAACCGGCAAGTGTACCGTTTCGTTGCAAGTAATTAAACACGGTAAGTAAATATCGAGGTCGAACTCAAGGATTGAAAGACCAATTTAACCAATTTAATAAGGAATTTCAAAGCGTTTGACCAAGTCAAAGAGAAGTAGTTATTAAGAGAGAGAGAAATTAAATCAAAGATTGAAACAATTAATTAAAAATACTAAAATATTGTGATGAGATTTGATTATGATTAAGGCTCTAAGGTCATGAATTCACCTACCCTATCAAGCAAGTTACCCAAGTATTTTATCTCCTTATCCCTATTTTCAATTTAACTTCTTGTCAACCGGGAACCCTCAATTATCCTAATGTCATTGTTGTTTTGGCTTCAACGCCTCAAGAGGGGGGGGGGGGGGGTGAATTGAGTTTTCTTTAAAATATTTTCCTCTTAAAAACTTTTCACAAAACTTTTCAAATCAGAGTTGCGGATTTGTGGCCTCGGGATCTTTTACAAAATCAATGAAGGGTTTATATAAAATCTTGAATAGAAGGTGATGAAGATAAGAAAGATTAATTCAGAATAGGTTCGGGTTCAAAACTCAATAATAACGAAATTCGGAAACTGATTAAACCTTTAAAGATTAAGAACGAGTTATGCAAGTTTCAGATACAAGCATTAACAATCAAGAACAAACTTGCAGGTTTCAGTTTCAGTGATCAAGAATGATTTTGATCAACTCAGTTTTGAACGCAGTTAACATAGACTTGATTACAATCAGACTCAGGTTTCAATGCAGTTTATACAGATCAAGAACATAAATTATATTGAAAATTAAACATCAAAATCACAGAATCTTGATCATAAACATAAATTAAAGGAGTTTGAGTTTAGAGATACCACACAACCAGATTTATCCTGGTTCAGTCACCTCCAATGTGACCTACATCCAATCCCCACTCCACCTGTGGGATTTCACACACTAACACACAAGCTTTAGCCAGGTAGCTTGAAAAACCTTTACACCACAGAGCACTCCTTCACCTCGAGATACCACACTCTTGTGAAAAGCCTCAATGTTCTTCCTTAGGGATACCTCACCCTAATCACTCAGAGAGACTCCCTCTCTCTTTACAATCACAAATAAAACAATAATTGATTCCTAACTCTCAATAGTCAGATTAACAAATTGAAGCACTTATGAGAACGAAACACTCTTTTCACAATAAGCTCAAGAAAGATGATGAATGATATGTGTATCGTATTTGATATGTTATTCGTTATTATTATTATTTTTAAAAAAGTGTTCCTTTGATCCCTCTTTATATAGAAAACAAGTTATAGTCGTTGGGATCAATTAAAACAGATTTGGTTTTGATAACAGAATCTGTTTTCTTGATTCTGGTTCTTGAAATAAGATTCTTCATCGGTTCTTATAGAATGCACGTCAATAAAATAAGCGCTTCCATCTAGCCATTTTGAATTAAGATTTTACATCGGACGAGCTAGTAGACGAGCACTATATTCCACGTCATTGGACGGATACTCCTTTAGGATTTAGCAAGTCCAAAGGCTTGAGTGGACGAGCGCTTCTGTCACTTTAGTGGACGAGAACTTCTGTCATTTTAGTGGACGAGCACTTGTCACTTTAGTGGACGAGCACTTATGTCACTTTAGTGGACAAGCGCTTGTATCACTTTAGTGGACAAGCGCTTCTGTCACTTTAGTGAAGTGAACGGGCGCTTGTATCACTTTAGTGGACGAGCGCTTCTGTCACTTCAGTGGACGAGCGCTTCTGTTACTTGTGTTGGACGAGCGCTTGTATCACTTGCATTTGGATGAGCGCTTCTATTACTTTAGTGCTGGACGGGCGCTTCTATTACTTCAGTGTTAGACGAGCGCTCCGATTCAAAAAATCTTATTTCCAAAAATCATTTTCATTAATGAAAACTTATTCCTTTTAATACAGGTTATGAAAATTGATTTTCTTTCATGCATCTTTTCAAATGAGCTATTTGTGAATAAGAGATTTCATCTCTTACAAATCATCCAAGACTTAAATCTAATTTCTCCTTTAAGCTCTTGTCTTGGTGATTCCTTGATCTTTGTCTCTGCTCTTTGATTCCTTCATGTAGCTCTTTTGAGTTCTTCAAGTTCTTCCTTGAATATTCTCCTTTAATTTCTCACTGAACTTGTTGATTACTGCTTGATACCTGTCTTTTCAATTTGACACTAAAACACTTGCATACACATTAAGTTGTATTTGTCATATATCAAAAATCTCTAAGTCATTGAGTCTAACAATCTCCCCCTTTTTTATTTTGCCAAATCTTTTAACAAATTATAAGTGTAAGACTAAGCCCTCATTCATGTTTTGATGTATGACAAACAAAGTGTATTTTGCATAAGATTTTTTGATTTTTACTACATACTTATTACGTGTTAAGTTGCATGTAAGATCACTCATGAAAAATAAAAATCAAGGATAAAACAAGCAGACGTCCAACAAAGTAAAACAAGCAGACATCCAACAAAGAAAAACAAGCGGCCGTCCCACAAAGTAAAACAAGCAGACGTCCAACAAAGAAAAACAAGCAGACGTCCAACAAAAGGAAACAAGCATACGTCCAATGAAGCTCGCGTCCACTAAAGTAACAAGAAGAGCTAGTCTACTGAACTACCATATGGAGCTCATCTACCAAATGGAGCTCGTCTGCTGATGTGGCACATATAGCTCGTCTACTGAAAGTAACAGAAGCGCGCGTCTACTGAAGTAACAAGAAGCACTCGTCTGCTGATGTAGCACATGGAGCTCGTCTACTGAAGTAACAAGAAGAGCTCGTCTACTGAAGTAACAAAAAGAGCTCGTCTACCGAAGTAACAAAAAGCGCTCGTCGACTAAAGTGGCATATGGAGCTCGTCTACTAAGGTTACGCTCTTTGGACTTACTAAGATCTTAATGAGAAGCTCCATCCATAGACATTGCATATAAAGCTCGTCTACCAGTTGGAGCACGTCCAATTACCTTGTGTTAGTACTCCCGTCTGCTGACGTGGCAAATGGACTCAGCTATTTTTTCTCTTCAAATAGACTCGGCTATTCTTTTAGATGGAAGCGGCTATTTTACTCTTCAAATAGACTCGGTCATTCTTTCGGATGGAAACGGTTATTTTCAAGAAGGATGCAAACTCTACAAGAACCAACAGAATCTTATTTCAAGAACAAGAATCAAGAAAACATATTTTTTTAAATCAGATCCAAATCTGTTTTAATTGATCCCAACGACTATAATTTGTTTTCTATATAAACAGGGATCAAAGGAACACTTTTAAGAAGACAAAAAAAGAAGAACAACAATAATTCTGAAAAGTGAGAATATGAAATATTCAAAAGCTTCCAAAAGTGCTTCGTCGTTGAGAGAAAAGTGTGATATTACTTAGAACTTCAATTTGTATAATCGGACTTTTAGAGTCTTTCTTCTACTCAATTATTTTTGTGAATTAGTGTGATTAAGAGAGGGTATCTCTTAGGATTGAACAAGGATAGAAGGGATCCTTGGGTATAGAAAAGCAAGTGTGCTTTCTGGTGAATTCTTAAGCAAGGAGGTTATCCTTGTGTTGCTGTAATTGGAATTTTGTAATTGCTGCTTATAGTGGAGAAAACCACAGTGGTGTGGGACTGGATGTAGGCTTACCAGAGGAGGTAGCCGAACCAGGATAAATGGGTTTGCGTGTTCTTCTCATCTCTAAACTCCATATACTTGTTATATGCACTTGTGTGTTGTGAATGGGTTTTTAAGAATGCTTGTTAACTTGAATCTTTGATCTGCAATCTGGGCTAAACTTGTTGTTACTTCTTATAATTCTTCTTAACATCATTACTTGTTACATTACCTGATTCTTCGGAATTAAAATTGAGTGAAAACCAATTTTCTTTAAGAAAACTCTAATTTGCTTTAAATTGTTGAAAAAGTTTTCAGTATCTCAATTCACCCCCCCCCCCCCCCCGCTCTTGAGATCGTAGCCACTACCAACAATTGGCATCAGGGCTAAAACTCTTGTTACAAAGCTTAATAGCTTCAAGAGATGGCTACAAATGATATCCTGGGTGATGGGGCTTCACTCACTAGACCCCCTGCCTTTAATGGCTCCCAATACATGCATTGGAAAGAGAGAATGCTTATCTTTCTTGAGGCTGCGGGTTTAGATGTATTAGATGCTGTTGAAAATGGTCCCTATGGCAAGCAAGGTTGCACAAGTTGCTGAAAATTATGAAGGACATGGGCAAGATGCTTTTATCTAGTCTCAGTTTAGACTAAGTGTCCTTAGGTGTCTGTAATTCTTTTTCTTATTTTAGTATTTTGGATGTTTTGATGTATTGCATAAGTTCTGAAATGATTTATTATCAATGAATGCAAGACTGTTTTTCAGTTTGATTTCAATATTCTCCATAGTTTCTTTTTGATAATGACAAAGGGGGAGAAAGATGAACCATACAACCATTAATTCTGTCTTGCATTTGCTGTAAATTTTTTCTCTGATATGTAAATTTTTTTTCTCTGATACCTAAGTATGACCTGCTTTGAAAAGACATACTTGAACTTATAACAAATGCAAGATGATTTTTTTTTTCATGACAATGATATGATAACACTTGATTTTTTTGAAAGATATCAATGACACAGGGGGGGATGAAAATGACTCAAGAACCATGCTTACTGAACAACTGCACTCTGATTTCTTAATAACTAAGGTTAAGTATGGTAAGGTTTGTCATAATCAAAAAGGGGGAGTTTGTAAGACTAAGCCCTCATTCATGTTTTGATGTATCACAAACAAAGTGTATTTTGCATAAGATTTTTTGATTTTGACTATGTACTTATTACGTGTTAAGTTGCATGCAAGATCACTCATGAAAAATAAAAATCAAGGATAAAACAAGCAGACGTCCAACAAAGTAAAACAAGCAAACATCCAACAAAGAAAAACAAGCAGACGTCCCACAAAGTACAACAAGCAGACGTCCAACAAAGAAAAACAAGCAGACGTCCAATGAAGCTCGCGTCCACTAAAGTAACAAGAAGAGCTCGTCTACTGAACAACCATATGGAGCTCATCTACCAAATGGAGCTCGTCTGCTGATGTGGTACATATAGCTCGTCTACTGAAAGTAACAGAAGCGTGCGTCTACTGAAGTAACAAGAAGCGCTCGTCTGCTGATGTGGCATATGGAGCTCGTCTACTGAAGTAACAAGAAGAGCTCGTCTACTGAAGTAACAAGAAAAGCTCGTCTACTGAAGTAACAAAAAGCGCTCGTCTACTAAAGTGGCATATAGAGCTCGTCTACTAAGGTTACACTCTTTGGACTTACTAAGATCTTAATGAGAAGCTCTGTCCACAGGCATGGCATATAAAGCTCGTCTACCAGTTGGAGCACGTCCAATTACCTTGTGTTAGTACTCCCGTCTGCTGACGTGGCAAATGGACTCGGCTATTTTTTCTCTTCAAAAAGACTCGGCTATTCTTTCAGATGGAAACGGCTATTTTACTCTTCAAATAGACTCGACCATTCTTTCGGATGGAAGCGGTTATTTTCAAGAAGGATGCAAACTTTACAAGAACCAACAGAATCTTATTTCAAGAACAAGAATCAAGAAAACAGATTTTGTTAAATCAGATCCAAATCTGTTTTAATTGATCCCAACGACTATAATTTGTTTTCTATATAAAGAGGGATCAAAGGAACACTTTTAAGAAGACAAAAAAAGAAGAACAACAACCTTACTGATTCTGGAAAGTGAGAATACGAAAGATTCAAAAGCTTCCAAAAGTGCTTCGTCGTTGAGAGAAAAGTGTGATATTACTTAGAACTTCAATTTGTATAATCAGACTTTTAGTGTCTTTCTTCTACTCAATTCTTTCTGTGAATTAGTGTGATTAAGAGAGGGTATCTCTTAGGATTGAACAAGGATAGAAGGGATCCTTGGGTATAGAAAATCAAGTGTGCTTTCTGGTGAATTCTTGAGCAAGGAGGTTATCCTTGTGTTGTTGGAATTGGAATTTTTTTAATTGCTGATTATAGTGGAGAAAACCACAGTGGTGTGGGACTGGATGTAGGCTTACCAGAGGAGGTAGCCGAACCAGGATAAATCGGTTTGCATGTTATTCTCATCTCTAAACTCCATATACTTGTTATATGCACTTGTGTGTTGTGAATGGGTTTTTAAGAATGCTTGTTAACTTGAATCTTTGATCTGCAATCTGGGCTAAACTTGTTGTTACTTATTATAATTCTTCTTAATATCATTACTTGTCACATAACCTGATTCTTGGGAATTAAAATTGAGTGAAACCCAATTTTCTTTAAGAAAACTCTAATTTGCTTTAAATTGTTGAAAAAGTTTTCAATATCACAATTCACCCCCCCCCCCCCCCCCTTGAGATCGTAGCCACTACCAACAATAAGATCAGAGTATAAGTGTAGCAGAAGCTAAGTGTTTTTAACAGATTTATATCATGGTATCAGAGCAAAAAAAAAAAATATCATAGAAAAATTTGATTTACTCCCCATTAATTATGTAAGCTTATAAGCTCCCCTTCAACATATGCATGTTTAGGGTTTAGGGTAAAGAAAAGAAATATTCAAAGCAATAGAGAAGGCAAGCATTTAAACATTCAAATATAGCATATAAAATTGTTCATGATAGAGGGATAGGTGCAGGGACAAATCAAAAAGAACAGAAACCATCAGTCAAAATTACAAACTATGGCATTTTACCTTTCAAAAAAACTAAGTTCTAATTCCTATGAATTCCTAGTACTAGTTCTTCCTTTTTTATTTTCTTTTGTTTCTTTAGAGATTAGATATAGGATTGATCAATTATGCCCAATTCTCGTCTAATGAAAAAGAAGTTTTCCTTGTTCAAAGGCTTGGTAAAAATATCAGTAAGTTGTTTAGTTGTATCAACATATTCAATCTCAATTTCTCTACTTTGAATAAAGGTTCTTATGATAGAGATCATGTTCAAAGTTAATTGTTGCATAGCAAGCAAAAACAAATCATTTAAGGCTTCATCAATTTTCTTAGATTCAATTTGTGAAACAAAAGCCATATGATTATTCCAAGATTGATCAAATAACTTTAATACAACAATGTAGACATATTATACAATGATATATAAGTCAACACAAGGATTCCCAGTCATACATTAATAATGATAATTAGAAAACATATTCAATCAATACTATTTCTTTGTTGTTACCCATTTTGTGTTTGGAGAAGGCTCTATATCCTGATTCCAATTTTTGCTCTTGACCTTCCACAAAACCTACAAAACAGAATTTCATGTTTGTGCTATAGGTACCCAAATCTGTTTGGGTCCTTTTGAGTTAGTTGCAGTAATAGTTCCTTTAGGAACCCATATATACTTAGATTTATTGTATGCTGATTTTTTGTATTGACATGTAGAAGCTGTGTGACCTTTTCTAGCACAAAAATTACATTTAACAAATGGTGTGTTTGATGTCTTAGGTGCATTAAAAAATTTCTTGAAAGATTTCTCATGTATCTTAGATTTATAGCCTATTCCAGCCTTCTCATAAACACATTTTTGCTGTCCTAATAAAGCATTCAAGTTATCTCTACCATTTGTGAACTTGGCTAAGTCATTTTTCAGTTTTTCAACTTCTTTAGTCAATGTACAACACTTAGAACAATTAGAGCATATAGGTGATTCCAAAACAGTAGCCAATCTTTCTTTTATAGCACAATTTTCTGTTTTTAATTCATCTAGCTCTTTGTTTAAAACAGAATTTATCTCTTCTAGGCATGTGATGGTTTTCTTAGACTTATTTAGCAATCTAGAAAGTCTAATGGATTCTTTATGAAGTTCTTCAAAAGCATTTTGAAATTCATCATAAGAAGGTAATACTTAGAACTTACACCACTTTCTGAATCACTATGATTGCTGGTCATCAAGCACAAGTTTGCCTCCTCAGATTCAGATTCTTCAGTGGATTCTAGATCATTATCATCCCAAGCAATGTAGGCCTTTATTGGCTTTCTCCACTTCTTGTCCTTTGAGTCAAACTTTTCTGTTTTGTCCTTCTTTTGCAGTTTTGAACAGTCAAGCTTGATGTGGCCAATCTTTCCACATTCATAGCATGTGATGTTGTTGGAAGAGTTGTCACCTTTGCTGAAATTTCTCCTTTGAAATGTGGATGGCTTTCTTTTGAAGTTGCCTTTCTTCTTTAGGAACTTCTTGAAATTTCTAACTAGCATTCCCATCTCTTCTTCAGATTCCGCCTCTTGTTCTGTATTATCATCATCACTGTCTTCTACTTCTTTGACTTGTGATTTCAGAGCCAATCCCTTCTTTCTTTTATTAGTTTCTTCACTCTCATTCAGTCTGTTCAACTACAATTCATGTTCTTGCAATTTTCCAAACAAGGTAGCAAGGGTCATTGAAGACACATCTCTGGATTCTAAGATTGCAGTGACTTTAGGTTGTCATTCCCTGCTCAAGCATCTCATTACTTTGTTAATTTGATCTTCATTGGAGATTGTCTTTCCAAGTGCAGCCAATTGATTTACAATGTGTGTGAATCTCTTTTGCATTTTAGACATAGGTTCTCCTCGATTCATTCGAAATAACTCATACTCATGTGTGAGGGTGTTCATTCTTGCTCTTTTGACATCTGTGGTTCCTTCATGTGTTACTTGCAATGTATCCTATATTTCCTTTGCTGATTTTCAATTTGAAACCCTGAAAAACTCATCACAACTTAAAGCAGATGTTATAATATTCTTAGCACGTGCATTATATTGAACTCTTTTCTTGTCATCCTCATTCCATCAGTTTTAGGCTTATTTCTTAGAGCACCGTTAGCATCTACAGTAGAGGGGACAAATGGTCCATTTTCTACTGCATCCCATATGTCAACACCTGCTGCCTCAAGAAAGATTACCATTGTTTCCTTCCAATAGATATACTCAGATCCATTGAAGGCAGGAGGGCGTGCAAGGGAAGCCCCTTCATTCAAACAGTCATTGGAAGCCATACTCTTATAGCTGTTAAGATGAACTTAAGAGTTTAGCTCTGATGACAATTGTTGTTTTGGCTTCAACGACTCAAGAGAGTGGGTGAATTGAGTTTTATATAAAATATTTCCCTCATAAAAACTTTTCACAAAACTTTTCCAATCAGAGTTGCGGATTTGTGGCCTCGGGATCTTTTACAAAATCAATGAAGGGTTTATATAAAATCTTGAATAGAAGGTGATGAAGATAAGAAAGATTAATTCAAAATAGGTTCGGGTTCAAAACTCAATAATAACGAAATTCGGAAACTGATTAAACCTTTAAAGATTAAGAACGAGTTATGCAAGTTTCAGATACAAGCATTAACAATCAAGAACAAACTTGCAGGTTTCAGTTTCAGTGATCAAGAATGATTTTGATCAACTCAGTTTTGAACGCAGTTAACACAGACTTGATTACAATCAGACTCAGGTTTCAATACAGTTTATACAGATCAAGAACATAAATTATATTGAACATTAAACATCAAAATCACAGGTTCTTGATCATAAACAGAAATTAAAGGAGTTTGAGTTTAGAGATACCACACAACCAAATTTATCCTGGTTCAGTCACCTCCACTGTGACCTACATCCAGTCCCCACTCCACCTGTGAGATTTCACACACTAACACACAAGCTTTAGCCAGGTAGCTTGAAAAACCTTTACACCACAGATCACTCCTTCACCTCGAGATACCACACTCTTATGAAAAGCCTCAATGTTCTTCCTTAGGGATACTTCACCCTAATCACTCAGAGAGACTCCCTCTCTCTTTACAATAAAAAATAAAACAATAATTGATTCCTAACTCTCAATAGTCAGGTAAACAAATTAAAGCACTTATGAGAACGAAACACTCTTTTCACAATATGCTCAAGAAAGATGATGAATGATATGTGTATCGTATTTGATATGTTATTCGTTATTTTTTTTAAAAAGTGTTCCTTTGATCCCTCTTTATATAGAAAACAAGTTATAGTCGTTGGGATCAATTCAAATAGATTTGGTTTTGATAACAGAATCTGTTTTCTTGATTCTGGTTCTTGAAATAAGATTCTTCATCGGTTCTTATAGAATTCGCGTCCATAAAATAAGCGCGCCCATCTAGCCATTTTGAATTAAGATTTTACATCGGACGAGCTAGTAGACGAGCTCCATATGCCACATAATTGGATGGATACTCCTTTAGGATTTAGCAAGTCCAAAGGCTTCAGTGGACGAGCGCTTCTGTCACTTTAGTGGACGAGTAATTCTGCCACTTTAGTGGATGAGCACTTCTGTCACTTTAGTGGACGAGCGCTTGTATCACTTTAGTGGACGAGTGCTTCTGTCACATCAATGGACGAGCGCTTGTATCACTTTAGTGGACGAGCGCTTCTGTCACTTCAGTGGACGAGCGCTTCTGTCACTTGTGTTGGACGAGCGCTTGTATCACTTGAGTTTGGAAGTGTGATTCTATTACTTTAGTGTTGGACGGGTGCTTCTATTACTTCAGTGTTGGACTGGCGCTTCTATTACTTCAGTGTTGGACGACGCTTCGATTCAAAAAATCTTATTTTCAAAAATCATTTTCATTAATGAAAACTTATCCTTTTAATGCAGGTTATGAAAATTGATTTTCTTTCATGCATCTTTTCAAATGAGCTATTTGTGAATAAGAGATTTCATCTCTTACAAATCATCTAAAACTTAAATCTAATTTCTCCTTTAAGCTCTTGTCTTAATGATTCCTTGATCTTTGTCTATGCTCTTTGATTCCTCCATGTAGCTCTTTTTATTTCTTCAAGTTCTTCCTTGAATATTCTCCTTTAATTGCTCACGGAACTTGTTGATTACTGCTTGATACCTGTCTTTACAATTTAACACTAAAACACTTGCATACACATTAAGTTGTATTTGTCATATATCAAAAATCTCTAAGTCATTGAGTCTAACAAATGTCACTTTCGATTTTCAAAAGGAATTATCTACAATTGCAAGTCGTCAATTTCCCAATTTATTCAACCCACAACTAGATTTTTTAAGTTCTTGGTTCCCAATAACGATTGCACCTCTTTCCTATTCTATCTCTAGTAATGTTCAAACGGTGTTCTTAATTCAAGTCCTAAGCACGAATCGCTTCCCAGCTTCAACGCACTAGACTAGTTAACCACTGGCCACATGATTAACGCAAAAAAAACAGAATTAAGGAACAAGAAAAGAGACAAGGGTATAAGAAAATATTACTTGGATAAACTATGTGATGAATGTGCAATTTATGTTAGTTTGGAAGTGTAAATAGGAATAAGTTTGTAAATAATCTTAGGATTTGTGAATGAAAAGGATTAGAAAATGTGCACATTCTTTTGATTAGATCTTTGATCTTTTATATGAAAAATATACTCAAAAATATGTTGAAAATATATAGGATTGAAGTCCTAGCACTCAGCTCGAGAACCTGGCGCTCAGCCTAGATAGAAACAGAAGTTGCAGCAGTACAGTGAGCGCCCAGTGTGGGCAGAAAGGCAAGAGCCCAGCACCCAGCTCCAGCGCCTAGCGCCCATGAAGACAGCAAGCACCATTTTGGTGAAGCGCCCAGCGCTGATATCAGGAAGCTCAGCACTGGGTTACGAGTAGAAAACCTATAAATATGTGCTTCAGCTGTTGGAAATGGATCTTTCACTCATTTTTTACATTTTCTCTCATAGAAACACCATTTTCTCTCATCTTCCTTGGAGATTCAACCTCTGGAACAAGAATAGGAGCTTCAATGGAGTCTTCCTTCCACATCTACTCAAGTTCATCTCTCTTATATCTCCCTATTATGAGTAGCTAGATCACTTAGGTTAGGTTTAGGATGATTCTAATTGGATTCTTGATGTAATTGACCTCAATCTCTTATTTCAATTCAAGTTTATTCAATTTGAGTTATTTGCTTCTATGCTTAATGCTTCTATTGATTGATCAACTCTAGATTGATGTTAGATTCAATTTCACAATTGGAAAATTGGTTATTGAATTGGAATTGAAGTAGATTACCATTGGAATGTTGATTCTAGGAATAGAACTATGTTTCAGTGCATTCTTATGAATCTCATGCTTAATGTTTGTGCTAATGCTTGAATGACCTAAGGAATTAGACTTCTTAATTAGTACAAAAGGATTATCACCTAAGGAATTAGGGATAAATCTAAGTTAGTGATTTGAATGTCAATTTAGTGGAATGAATTGAAATTAGAGTTGAATAAAGTTACATTAAGTGAGAATTGGAGGATTCCGACACCGAACCGCTTTTTCCTTGATTGAATTCATTCATCAATTATTTTGTTTCATTCATTGTTTGGATAACTCTAAAATAAAAAATCCATAAACATTCTTGGAACCATGACATTCATTCATTCAAATAGCTATTGCCTAAGCTACGTTGATACTTGACAACAATACTCGTTGGGAACGATACTTTACTTTCACTATTATTACTTGTCGCGATTTGGTACACTTGCCAAACCAACAACCAGTTTTTGGCGCCGTTGCCGAGGATTGTTGATTTCAATATCAACAAGGCTAAGGCATTGTTAATTTGAACTTTTTTTTTTGGTTAATTTTCTGTTTTGGTTAAATAATTGATATATTGGATATTCTCACCTTGTTTGAGATTTTGTGTAGTGTATGCGAGGTAAATCTATAGGTGGGCTGTTATTTGATCCCGAAATTGAAAAGACCGCAAAGAGGAATCGAAAAGAATCAAAAGAAAGAAAGAAGCGGGATAAGGAAAAAGTGAATTCTTCTTCTACATCACAAGTTCAACAAGAGGTTATCATGACTGAAAATGTGCAAGGTATCCAAAGGACATTGGGAGAATATTCTCATGGTCCCACCAACCGGAATCACTCAAGTATTGTTAGACCACCGGTAGCCGCAAATAATTTTGAGATCAAGCCGGCATTGCTCTATATTATGCAACAAAATCAATTTGGAGGAAGTGATGCCGAAGACCCAAATAATCATGTCTCGAATTTTCTAGAGATATGTGAGACTCTCAAGATTAATGGAGCTACGGATGATGTGATAAGGTTGCGGTTGTTCCCGTTTTCATTGAGAGATAGAGCCAAGGCTTGGCTCCAATCTCAACCAAGGGGAAGCATCACTACTTGGGATGACTTGGAAGAAAAATTATTGGCAAGATATTTTCCACCGTCTAAGTTTGTGAAGATGAGAGGTGATATTTCAAGCTTTGTGCAACGTGATGGTGAGACTCTATATGATGCTTGGGAAAGGTTCAAGGAGCTCCTAAGGAAGTGTCATAATCATGGCTTTGATGATCTCCAACAAATGTAAATCTTTTGTAATGGGTTGAGACCATCTACAAAGCTTATGCTAGATGCATCGGTGGGAGGTTCTATGAATTCAAAAACCGCGGAAGAAGCTTTGAGGTTGGTTGAAGCCATGGCATCTAATGATTATCTCATGAATCATGATAGAGGAGGCACATCAACAAAGGGGATGTTAGAGCTTAACTCCCAAAATACAATTTTGGCTCAAAACAAAATCATCACTAATAATTGGAGGCAATCACAAAGCAACTAAATGCTGTGAGTTTAGGGCCAACACAAGGACAACAAGTCATGAGTTATGATTTTTGTGGAGGAGAGCATGATAATGGAGGCATCTCTAAGTTCTCAAGAAGAAGCAAAATACATGGGGAATTTTCCAAGACAATGGCAGAATTTTTACTCAAACTCCTATAATCAAAATTGGAGGAAGCACCCTAACCTTCCTTGGTCACAAGAAGCTCCACAAGACAACACATCTTCACAACAACCACTACTTCAAAATCAACCACATCGTGATAACGATGAGAGAATGAACAAGTGGGAGAGCACTCTTGCACAATTCATCCAAGTCACACAATCTAACTTCAAGAATACCGATGCATCAATAAAGAACCTTGAAGTGCAGATTGGACAACTTTCTAAACAAGTTTCTAGTGCATTAAGTGAAGGATTTTCTGGAAATACCACTAATAATCCAAAGGAGGAGTACAAAGCCATCATGTTGCTAAGTGGAAAGTTAGTAGAGAAAGAAGATGGTTGATACTAGTGAGAAAGAAAAGAGTTCAAAGAGGAAAGAAGAAGAGGAACCTCAAGATGATAGGAAGGAAAAGAAGCTGAAATTAGTTGATGAAAATTCCATCTTGAGAAAGACGAAGAGTCAACTTTTGAAAGAAAGGGGCAAGCCACAAGAGTTTCCTTCTTATGTGAAAGTGCCATATCCAATTGAGAAGAAGATGAAAGAGAAAGAAGAGCAATTTGATAGGTTCTTGGATATCTTCAAACAATTGCAAATAAATATTCATTTTGCCGAAGCATTAGAGAGAATGCCATCATATGCAAAGTTCATGAGGGAATGGCTTGCAAAGAAGAGAAAATTTGAACCAAGAGAAATAGTGGCTTTGACTGAAAATTGTAGCTCAATTCTCCAACACAAGATTCCACCTAAGTTGAGGGATCCCGGATCCTTTACAATTCCTTGTGTCATTGGAGATGTAATAAAGGCTAGAGCCCTATGCGACCTTGGGGCAAGTATCAATCTTATGCCATTATCCATAATGAAGAGGCTTGGCATTCATGATGCAGAACCAACCATGATCTCATTGAAACTTGCGGATAGATCAATTAGGAGACCATGTGGTTTGGTGGAGGACTTACTTGTGAAAGTAGGAAAGTTCATCTTTCCCATGGATTTCTTTGTGTTGGATATTGAGGAAGATGTGAGCATTCCTTTGATTTTTGGAAGACCCTTCTTAGCTACCGCCAGAGCTTTGATAGATGTACCAAAAGGCGAGCTTATATTGAGGGTGAATGAAGAACAAATGGTTGTGAACATGTTTGACAAGGAGCCTATGGGAACTTCACCAATTATCCATGCTCAAGTTCATTTTGTGCAAAATCAAGAGGTTCAAGAAATCAACAAAGATGAACATGAGAAGAAAAAGAAGAGCAATGGGAAAATAAGGAAAAAGAAGAAGAGGAAGTCTCAATGGTCATCTCAATTCCAACCACTTTGGCCAAAAGAAGATAATTCATCAAAGAAGGGCAATACACCATTTGTTGATGTTGAGAACAATGTGAGGAATGGTGGCAAGAAAAGTAACAAAAATGCTCCATTATTCTCATCATTCAAGCCACCTTGAGCATCAAATAATCAGGCGTCAAGCTAGTGACGTTAAAGAAGCGCTACTTGAGAGGCAACCCAAGCATTTTTCTTCTTGCATTCTTATTCTTTTTGCTTCTTTATCATGAAAAAAATAAGTAGTCCATTGAGTTGTTGAGTGGTTTCTTGATGTGTAAGCCATTAAATGTGGTGGAATTGTTTTGAATTGTTGGGCAGGCACATCTAAGGAAAAAGGACCGGAGGAAGGGGAGAAATGACACAAAAAAAGGGTGAAAATGGCCTTGTATGGGCGTCGGGCGCTACTGTGAGCGCTGAGCGCAAACAGAAAGTAGTTTCAGCAGAAAATACTGCACCTTGGGTGCTGAGCGTGGATTCCTAGCGCTGAGCGCTAGCCAGTGTAAAAAAAAATTGCATATGCTCATCCATTATGCAGAAGAAAGGGGGTGCTCTAAACTCTTCATTAATTTTTTTACCCTCCCTAATTGTTAGTTAGTTGTAGTCGAATAAATTGCCCAAACTTGCATATTTTGCACAAACTTGTGTTTTGAGTGGATTTTTGTGTAGATTCTATAGTGAGCATAGAACTTTTGCTTGGATGAAATTTCTAACATGATGCATTTTATAATTGCTGAGTATATGATTTCATTGAAACCATTGATCATTGTGAATTGTTTGTGCCAATTTTTCATGCTATGATTGATGCAATGTTGAATGCATAGATTTTCTCTTGCACATGATCATAAACTGTGAGCTTTTGAGTCCAAATGCTCTGGCACATTATCCAGATGACTTTATTTCTTTCATTTGTGATTGTCCATCACTTGCATGTTATCACTTTTTCTTGCCTTGATGCTTGTCACTATTGCAATGTTCTTGCATATGCATAAATGATGGAGGCACTATTTCTTTGCTTAGCTCAGGGTCACAATTGCTATCCTATCATTTGCCATTGCTATGCCCAATAGAGCCTTGACCTATTTTTCTTGGAATGATAGCACATTACAAGCCAAAAAGCGAAAAAACCATTTTGTCCCACTACTTTGGCTTAGAGGAATGTTTGGACTTAAGTTTGGGGTTGTTCTCTTGCTTAGGGACAAGCAAGCAAATAAAGTTTGGGGTGAGAGTAGGCCACTAAAGATGCCTAGATGCCTACTAGGAAAAAAATTTGAAAAAGAAAAACTGAAAAAGAAAAAGAAAATAGAAAAAGCCAAAGAGAAAAAGAAACAAAGAAAGTATACAAAAGTGAGAAAAAGGCAAAAGAGAAAGAAAATAAAAATGAAACAAGAAGCAACAAAAGAAAAAGAAAAAAAAAGGAAGAGTTAGAAATAAATAAAAAGGGAAATAGCACAAATTGTGTGCTTATGTGCTTGTGAACTAGCTAAGCAAGGGAAGAAGCTCCAAGAGTCCACATTTCTTGAAGCCAAAGTAGTCTAGCCTATATACTTGATTTTATCAACCCCCACCTTAGCCCCATTACAACCAAATAAAAGACCTCATGATATGTGTTGCATTGACATTTGTGATATGTGTTCTTAGCATCTTGTCAAGATTAGGATAGGGGAATGCATTTTGATTGGAATTGAGAGCAAATAATACCCAAGTAAGGATGTGTGAAACACTAGATAGAGAGGTTGCAAGAGAATATTTTGTGCATTCAATGGAGCTAATTTTGTAGTATGTTTGATTGTTCTAAAGCATGAAGCATGTGATCAATTGGAATTTATGAATGATTGTGTGATGCTTGTGTATTTTGAAAAAGTGTCAAGGAATTGAATTCTTGCATGAGTAATGTGCTTCACAAGAGAATTGAACATGGAAATCCATTTCTCAAACCCTTATTTGAATTTAATTGTTTTCTTGAGGACAAGCAAGAACTCTAAGTTTGGGGTTGTGATGAATGTGCAATTTATGTTAGTTTGGAAGTGTAAATAGGAATAAGTTTGTAAATAATCTTAGGATTTGTGAATGAAAAGGATTAGAAAATGTGCACATTCTTTTGATTAGAGTTTTGATCTTTTATATGAAAAATATACTAAAAAATATGTTAAAAATATGTAGGATTGAAGTCCTAGTGCTCAGCTCGAGAACCTGGCGCTCAGCCTGGATAGAAACAGAAGCTGCAACAGTACAGTGAGCGCCCAGCGTGGGCAGAAAGGCAACAGCCCAGCACCCAACGCCCATGAAGACAGCAAGCATCAATTTGGTGCAGAGGCCAGCGCCCAGCCCTGAGATCGGGAAGCTCAGCACTGGGTTACGAGCAAAAAACCTATAAATACGTGCTTCATCTTTTGGAAATGGATCATTCACTCATTTTTTACATTTTCACTCATAGAAACACCATTTTCTCTCATCTTCCTTGGAGATTCAACCTTGGGAACAAGAATTGGAGCTTCAATGGAGTCTTCCTTCCACATCTACTCAAGTTCATCTCTCTTATATCTCCCTATTATGAGTAGCTAGATCACTTAGGTTAGGTTTAGGATGATTCTAATTGGATTCTTGATGTAATTGACCTCAATCTCTTATTTCAATTCAAGTTTATTCAATTTGAGTGATTTGCTTCTATGCTTAATGCTTATATTGATTGATCAACTCTAGATTGATGTTAGGTTCAATTTCACATTTGGAAAATTGGTTATTGAATTGGAATTGAAGTAGATTTCCATTGGAATGTTGATTCTATGTATAGAACTATGTTTCAATGCATTCTTATGAATCTCATGCTTAATCTTTGTGCTAATGCTTGAATGACCTAAGGAATTGGGCTTCTTAATTAGTACAAAAGGATTATCACCTAAGGAATTAGGGATAAATCTAAGTTAGTGATTTGAATGTCAATTGAATGGAATGAATTGAAATTAGAGTTGAATAAAGTTACATTAAGTGAGAATTGGAGGATTCCGACACTTAACCGCTTTTATCTTGATTGAATTCATTCAGTTGTTTTGTTTCATTCATTGTTTGGATAATTCTAAAATTAAAAATCCATAAACATTCTTGGAACCATGACATTCATTCGTTCAAATAGCTATTGCCTAACCTACGTTGATACTTGACAACAATCCTCGTTGGGAACGATACTTTACTTTCACTATTATTACTTGTCGCAATTTGGTGCACTTGTCAAACCAACAACACTATGCCATCAAAGGTGCCTTCGTCATTCCCTTAGAAAGGAGGATTAGTTCCTCATAGAGACGAAATCAACGAAAAAAGTAATAAAAGCATTCATCCTTCAAGAACTGACTCAAAACACACTACAAATCTCAAAGCAAACTAGGATTACACTTTTCCAATCAAAAAACTGCTCTCTATGACCTAAAACAAGCTATTTGTAAAGTTTGGAATCCGCACGCGCTCACTTGGCGAGTAAGTATTCACGAGGTGAATCTTAAGTTGGCGCCAGTTCAAATTTGGACTTCTCGCGGGGTGAGACAATGTTCGCGAGGCGAAGCAGAATGATCTTCATTTCACTGAGTCTGGCTCACGGGGCGAGCATTGCCTTGCGAGGCGAGGCTGAATGGCTGCCTGTTCCTGCTTAAAATGCTCCTCTGGCTCGTGGGGCGAGCTTCTGTTCGCGAGGCGAATAGCCAAATTTTGTCTTTTGCTTGTTTCCTTCATTTTTCCTAGCTTCCTCGAGCTTCACTTTTAACCTAAAAATAAAAATAGCATTAAATGCTTTATTTTGATAAGAAACTAAAAGAAATTACTAAAAATTATCCCTAAGACTAACAGGAATTGCTTGTGAACAATTAAAGTCAAATTTGAGCTAAAACGAGAATGAACTCGCACAATTGGTATCAAAATTGAGGTCTTTCTAGTCATAAAACTAGATGAACCAACTAGATGTCCCCAAGAAAACAAACATAATGAAAGACTCAAAACTAGGTAAGCTCAATAGGTTTAATCAATCTTACCCTTACTCAATGTTTCCCTTTTCCTTACTTTATTTAATCAATCCCCAATTTCATCTACTTTCAAACCATGAGAATCATATCAATCATACATTCATTACTCTAAGTAGGTGGTCCAAGTCATATACACAAAGGAGATCACCAAATTCAAATAATTGCCTTCCTCGCAAGGGTATTTAGTAATTCACTCATTCGCTCAATTTGTCAAGTATATCAACTTTTCACTCAATTTTCATGTTTTAAGAGAACTTTCCATGAATGTGATTTTCATATCAATAAAGTTCCCACAAAAACATGTATGCAACATCAAAAGGTCTTTTAAAGGTTGTAATGTGGCCTGGCTAAAGGTAGGATTTGTAAAGGATCAATGCTAAGTCCCTAAGATTTATGAGAGCATAAAATGTGCGATTCTAATTTTTGATCTTACTCTCAGTTCTTTTTCTATTTTTCTATTTTTTATTTTTTTTATACTTTGAGTGACTACAACCTTTTTACTTTCTCACATCTTTTTTTTTCCTTTTTCACTTTGCCCTTTTTGGCATTTTTGCCATCATTTTCTTTCTTAAGCCTTTGGCTTCAACCATTTTGCTTTTTATTTTTCTCAACCAAAAAAACATGATAAACTTTGTAGCCACCTCAAACTTAGTTTCCAAACAACACTTACATTGCTAAGTTTCCATGCTCTCCTAAATCCTAAGATTGGGTTTACATGGTTTTTCCGGACTTATGGCTTGTAACATAAGGTCATCAAGAAACAATAGACTATTAGGCTCAATGTGTCTAACTAGGGATCATGCATCAAGGTTGGTTCATATTTGGCCAAGTAGCTATTTCAAAGAAAATTGCCTAAATCATTTGATGCAAACATATAAACATGTAAACCATAAAGAGATTCAAGCAAATCCGGGAAAGTACAACTTAAAAGTGATTCACACAATTAAAAACAATGTTGGAGGCTCAATTTCCTCACCTGGACATTTTTAGCAAATTATTTGACCGAGATACATCCCTAATGTGTGCACCCCTTCACCCCAAACTTGTCATAAATCATGCAATCATAATAAAATTTCTCAAAGTTCGCTTTTCAATCTTTCATGGGGATCGATTTTTCAAAAAAAAAAATTCAAATCATAAGGGAACTCACCGAGACTTTCCATTTTTTTTTTTACATGCACTCATATTAGGCTTAGTGTAATTATTCCCATCAAGACTTACCAAGAAGGCTCTAAGACACTAAAATCATATTTTTTTTTATTTTTTTATTTTTTAATATTGACCAATTATTCAAATGCAACCAACATGATTCAAAATAGAAGGAACAAAAAGAAAAGAGTTGAGTTTTAGAAAGATTTATCTCAAGGGGTCCGAGCGGACCCCATTCTCTCATCAGCCTGCCTCACCTCTTCCTTGTCTTTCCTTGGTTTCTTCCTTGGTGTAGTAGGCTCGGCCTCCTCGTCAAGATACTTAGCTCAAACTATGTTCGGGCTTTCGATGGTGTTTTCTTCTCTTGGGGTCTTTCCCTTTGGAACTCCTTCCTTTGCTTGCCTAATTCCTTCCATCTCCATCCATACACAATCATTCGCACTTTTGAAAATGAGTAGCCACATCGGTTCCCACTTGTCCTCTTCTTCCTTGCTAAAGAATTCCGCATCCGAGAATGGGATCCGGTTGCGCTCCACTGCTTCCTTTATCTTTTCATATAGAGCATGCTCTGGATATATGTGCACTGCGAACTCACATTGCCTTTTTTCAACTTCACAGTCAATTTCCCTTCGAACAAAGTCATTTACAGCCAGATCAAAGCTTAAGTGAAACAGATGCATTTCTCCTTCTTTTTCTTTAGTCAAGTTTTCCACGTGAGGGTTTGGAATCCGCTTTTCTCTAATGCATAGTTGAACATATTCATAATCGGCGTGGTTCGGAGTGATGTCTTTTTCATCAACCGGTATTCTCACCTTGCGTAGGTGACTCAAGTCAAGCATCTATTTATTCACATTTCAAAAACCTTGGTCAATATCATAATCAAAATGTAAAATAAAATAAAATAAAATAAAAAGCAAAAGCAAAATCAGTATCAATGCATGCATCATAAAAATATAGTTATCAAAGAGTGCATCCAATATCAAAATAACTAAAAGAACGGAGTTTCTAGCTAGCCATCAAGGTACAACTATATCGAATTAAAAAAATAGCTAGAACTCATAAAAACTAGGGTGTGGGTAGGGGAACTGATAATGATGGTGCCGTCTCATAGATCAAAATCAATATTGTCTGTCGGGTCACCCTGTTGCTGAGCTACTACTGCATCATCCGCCTGAGGTACCTCGGGCACCCCCCTTGTGGCACGGTATCCTGGTCTCCTGGATAATCCTGGCACCCTAGCCGAGGTGCCAAGTCCTCCTCGAAAGGGAAAATAGGTACCCGACCCTCCTGCTAAGCTAGGGACATCTCCCTGAAAAAATCTTACAACACAGCATTATCCCTCCTCATAGCCTGCTGGTTCTGCAAAAGCAGAGCCATATCAGCTGATCGTGGCCTCGGAGGGGGCCGTGGTCTCCTCGGTGGTGCGGGCTCAGTGAAGCAGAAGCGGCATATGTACTCTATGTTGATCAGCTGCCTGGGGATCTTCTCCACCAAGTCAGACACTGCTACGCCCGCCCTGCGGATTAGCTCAGTAATCAGAAACCCGTGCCCCAGGCAATCCTTTGGTGCCCTCGAGTTTGCCTTCTGCTGAATATCCTGTGCAATGACTGCCCCAACATTGATGCTCTTTTCCTTCATAATACCATATATAAGATGGGCCCGGGCAGCTGTAATGGTGGAGTCATGAGAGCTAACCATCAGGTTGGCGTGTACGAACGTCGACCATACCCGGGCCAATGGTGATAGATCCTGCCTCCTCAACCTCAGTAGGTTCCCAGAGGTCCCCACCTCCCACTGGGCCCCCTGCCTGCAATATGTCTCCAATATCTATGTAGCCAATCCTTGTACTGCTGGCAACATCTCATACAGGCTCCTATCCTCCTAGGTGGTGGGGAAGTCCAGACAAGTGTTAATCTCATCTGCCGTGAAAGTCACGGGTACCCCGCTCACCATAGAAACACACCCTGGGTCATCAATATCGGGGTTGAGGGTGTTGGCGTAAAATTATTGAACCAGATTGATATCAAACCAGCGAGGAAGATTAGCCAACATACCCCAACCCCTAGTGTGAATCTGTCCAGAGATAGACGGATAGTTGTTCCCCACAAGGACCACCCTCCTCTCTAGGACCATCTCCTTCCGCGTTACCAACTCCCAATGCTTCTCACGAAGAGGAGTTCGGAAGCTGGGAACAGAGGAAATACCCCCAGAAGAGGAACCTGGTCCCTTGGAGAACAACAAGTTATCATCATGGACAGATTGGTGCTTCTTGCGCTTAACTTGCTGTTTTTCAGCGTTTTTCGCGGGAGCCATAACCTGAAAACCAGAAAAGTCCCAATACAGTTTATAATATTTCAATAGAGAACTATGAATACAGAATTCCATCTCTAGATTCTTAACAGACCTATATCAGGCATCAAATTCTCCAAGAATAATACATAGCTTCATTTCTAAAAATTTCAGAAAAATACTCTTAATGCCCCCCTTATCATGCATCATCTCTATCTAATACCCAAAATAACCCCAAACCTAGGTTTCTAATCATAGAAATTGGGTTCAGTTCAATCCACAACAAAGGCATCATCATTCATCAACATCATATACGTTCAATAATATCCAAAAATCTCACAAACTCATGTATACCATTTATTGCACAATTAATGTTCTTGCATATTTTAGGCTTAATAACAAAATACATACAAAGAACATGCAAAACATATCATGAACACTCAGAAATCAGTTGTGGCAACATGGTTATTTTCCTAACTCTATTGTTTCCAAAAGTCTCAGAAAAGATGGGAGTTCTTGAACCTAAAATCCAAGGAAATCGAGTTGGAGAGATTGAAACTTACCTTGTGAGTGTGATTGAGAGTGTTAGAGTGAGAATGTGATTAACTTGGGTGAATGCTTGAAGACCCACGCGAGAGAATTCAGAGAGACCTTGAAAGTTTTAAAAAAAAAAAATCGATTGTCTCAGTCTCGCGGGGCTAAATACTCGCGACTTTCACGAAGCGAAACCTATTTCGCGAAGCGAAACCTATTTCGCGAGGCGAAACTTAGGAAAATTCCTAATTCATAACCCTAATTTTGGATTTCGGGAGGTGAAACTGGGTTTTCAGAGGCCGTTCATATTCCCAGATTCGTGAGGCGAACTTATTTTCGCGGGGCGAATCTAGATTTATTTCTTGCAGTTATTATTTTCCCAGAAACGCGAGGCGAACGTGGAGTTCGGGACGCGAGGCAGAACGAGGTGCCCACCTCTGAGATTCTGCCTTTCAGTCTCACGAGGTGATATAGTCCTCACGAGGCGAGCCAGAGACAGGATTTTCTGTGATCCTTCTGGCTCGCGTGGCGAATTCTTGCTCGCGAGGCGAGCCAGAAGGAATTCTTCCCTGCCATTCCTAAATACAATTAAATCCTACATGCTTTCCTAATGCAAGTTTCTAACTAAGGACCTTATATGCGGACTCTTTTTTTTTTTGGACTCTATAAATGCAGAAAAAGGATATCTAGCTTGGGTTGCCTCCCAAGAAGTGCTTGTTTAACATCCTGAACCTGACAGAAATGGCCCCCATTAGGGCTCAATTAACTGTAGCACTTGATTGCTAGTTGGGATTGGTTCTCCATGATAATGTTTGAGCCTCTGACCATTCACCTTGAAATTCTCGCCCTTACCTTCCAATTCCACTGCTCCATGTGGAGAAACATTAATAATCTTGAATGGTCCGGACCACCTTGACTTAAGCTTTCCTGTAAAAAATCTCAACCTTGATTTGTAGAGAAGTACCCATTGTCCCAGTTCAAACTTCCTAGGCAAGATGTGCTTGTCATGCCATGTCTTGGTCCGCTCTTTATAAATTCTTGCATTCTCATAAGCTTGCATGCAGATTTCAGATAATTCATTCAAGTCTAGTAACCTTTTTTATCCGGCCTTCTTCAAATCAAAGTTGAGTTCTTTGATTGCCCAATAAGATTTTTGTTCCAATTCTACCGGTAGATAACAAGCTTTTCCAAACACTAAGTTGTAAGGGGACCTTCCAATTGGAGTCTTGAAAGCAGTCCTATAGGCCCACAAAGCATCATCTAACTTTCTTGACCAATCCTTTCTTGAGGAGTTAACGTTTTTATCAAGAATGCGCTTCAACTCATGGTTGGATATCTCTGCTTGCCCATTGGTTTGTGGATGGTAGGGTGTTGATACCCTATGCTTGACTCCATATCTTGATAGTAGATGGTTCATTTGTTTATTGCAAAAGTGAGATCCACCATCACTAATCAAGACTCTTGGAACCCCAAACCTTGTGAATATATTGCGCCTTAAAAATTCCATGACTACCCGCGCATCATCCTTTGTTGTTGGGATTGCTTCCACCCACTTTGACACATAATCCACCACTACTAAAATGTATTTATAGAAGAATGAGGGTGGGAATGGCCCCATGAAATCAATCCCCTAAACATCAAAGAGCTCTACTTCAAGCATGCAATTAAGAGGAAGTACATGCCGCCTAGAGATGTTTCCAACCCTTTGGCAATGATCACAATTCTCAACAAAAGTGTGGGCATCCTTGAAGAGTGTTGGCCAATAAAACCCGCTTTGGAGGACTTTTTCTGCGGTCTTCTTTCCCCCAAAATGCCCACCATAATATGAGTTATGGCAATGCCACAACACGTTTCCGATTTGATCATGAGGAATGCATCTCCTTAGGATCCCATCCGAGCATTGCTAGAAGAAATAAAGGTCCTCCCATACATAGTACCTTGAAACCGAGAAGAATTTTTTCCTTTGTTGATTAGTCCATCCTTGTGGAAATACATTTGAAGACTTGAAGTTGGCCATGTCCACGAACCAAGGAGAATATTTTTCAAACAATGCGAATAGTTTCTCATCAGGGAATTCTTCCTTGATGTCTAGTAATTTCTCATCGGTGTCGGGATTGACCAATCTTGATAAGTGGTCTGCCACACCATTTTCTGACCCTTTCCGGTCCCTAATTTCAATATCAAACTCCTGCAAAAGAAGAATCCACCGAATTAATCTAGGTTTGGCCTCTTGTTTTGTCATCAAGTGTCTTATGGCCGCATGATCGGTGAATACAACAATTTTAGACCCCACAACATAGGACCTAAATTTATCTAAAGCAAAAACCACAGCTAGGAGTTCTTTTTCAGTGGTGGAATAGTTAGCTTGTACGTCATTTAAAACTTTACTTGCATAGTAAATCACATGAGCTAACTTTTCCATCCTTTGACCCAAAACCGCCCCCACCGCATAATCACTAACATCACACATGATTTCAAAGGGTAAATTCCAATTAGGTGCGGTGATTATGGGTTCGATGACAAGCATATTTTTTAAAGTATTAAAAGAATTTAAGCAAGAAGCGTTAAAGTCAAAGGATACATTCTTCACGAGAAGGTCACATAGTGGTTTCACGATCTTGGAGAAGTCTTTAATGAATCTTCGATAGAAACCGACATGGCCCAAGAAACTCCTCACCCCTTTCACATTGGTTGGAGGTGGTAGCTTCTCAATCAATCCAATCTTGGCTCTATCAATCTCAATCCCCTGTTGGGAGATTTTGTGCCCCAAAACTATACCTTCCTTGACCATGAAATGACATTTTTCTCAATTGAGCACTCGGTTGGTTTCTTGGCATCTCTCAAGAACCAAAGCCAAATTCTTCAAGCAATTATCAAAAGAGGTCCCAAAGACTGAGAAGTCGTCCATGAATATTTCAATGAATTTCTCCACCATGTCTGAGAAAATGGAAAGCATACACATTTGGAAAATGGTGGGAGCATTGCATAATCTGAAAGGCATCCTTCTATAAGCAAAAATTCCATATGGGAATGTGAAGGCCGTCTTCTCTTGGTCTTGAGGATCCACAACAATTTGGTTGTAACCGGAGTAACCATCCAGAAAACAATAATATTCATATCCGGTCAACCTTTCAATCATTTGATCAATGAATGGAAGAGGGAAGTGATCTTTCCTTGTTGCATCATTTAACTTTCTATAGTCAATGCAAACCCTCCATCTCGTGATGGTCCTTGTTGGAATTATTTCGTTATTCTCATTGACCACCACGGTTGTTCCGCCTTTCTTCGGGACCACATGAATCGGGCTAACCCAATTGCTATCCGAGATTGCATAGATGATTCCGGCATCCAAAAGCTTAATCACTTCCTTACGCACCGCTTCTTTCATGATGGGGTTTAACCGCCTCTATGGTTGAAACACCGGTTTGAAATCATCCTCCATCAAAATTTTGTGCATGCACAGAGAAGGACTTATACCATTTAAATCTGAAATCTTCCATCCAATGGCGGATTTGTGTTCCCTAAGAACTCTCAAAAGCTTTTCTTCCTCGTCATTTTTCAAAGCATTTCTAATGATGACTGGATGTTGTCCCTTCTCACCCAATAATGCATACCTTAAGTGAGCCGGGAGTTGCTTTAATTCTGGTGTCTTATTGTCTTCTTCCATTCCCTCTTTGTTGAGCTTTTCTTTTTGACATTCATCCTTTGGGAGACTTGTCAAGGCTTCCATGTTTTTTAAGCATTCAAGATAATCCTCATCCCCCAAAAGGTCTTCTTCTTCATCCTCATCATGGGATTTTACCAACACTTTTGCAAGTGAATAACCATGGGCTTCTCTTGTGACCATAGATTTTATAAAGGTCTCCACCACATCAACTCTATATACATCTGATCTCGTAACGGGGTGTTTCATTGCTTTAAAGACATTGAAGACTACGTTCTCATCTTGCACTCTTAGTGTGAGTTTCCCTTGTCGCACATCTATCAAAGCACACCCGGTGGCCAAGAAAGGCCTACCCAAAATGAGAGGGATCTCGGCATCCTCATCCATATCAAGCACCACAAAGTCAGCCAGAAAGATGAACTTGTCTACCTTTAACAATAAATCTTCCACCACTCCATAAGGATATTTGATAGAGCGATCCGCTAGTTGGAGTGACATCCTAGTATCCTTTGCCTCTTTTATGCCTAGCTTCTTCATCATAGATAAGGGCATCAAATTAATGCTTGCCCTCGATCACACAATGCCTTCCCAAGAGTTACCTCCCCAATGGTGCATGATATTCTAAAAGAACTCGGATCCTTCAACTTTGGCGGTAGTTGCCTTTGAAGAATTGCACGACATTCCTCTGTTAAAGCAATCATTTCCTCATCCACTATCTTCCGCTTCTTGGAGAGAAGCTCTTTCATAAACTGGGCATAAGATGGCATTTGTTCCAAGGCTTCCGCAAATGGAATGTTAATTTGAAGCTTGCGGAAAACATCAAGGAACTTGTTGAATTGCTTGTCTTGCAATGGCTTCTTCAATCTCTCTGGATAAGGTACCTTCATGAAGGGAGGAAGATCTTGAGGCTCAACCCACTTCTTCCTTCGGAATTCTTCATCTACAAACTTCAATCCTCCTCCTTGCTCCGGCACCTTTTCACTGGCTCCGTCATTTTCCCTTGCTTGCTCCTCTTCCACCTGTGATTGTTCTGGAGTCTCAATCTCTTGAGAGCTGGTTGCTTCCCCCTTAAATTCCAACACCTTACCACTCCGAGTTGTCACGGCATTGCATTGGCTCTTGGGGTTGTTCTCTGTATTACCTGGGAAGGAGCCTGGAAGA
Source organism: Sophora flavescens (assembly GCA_030762895.1). Taxonomy (NCBI): domain Eukaryota; kingdom Viridiplantae; phylum Streptophyta; class Magnoliopsida; order Fabales; family Fabaceae; genus Sophora; species Sophora flavescens. Next base: position 123,023,992 of record CM061066.1, read on the forward strand.
CGCTCATTCAATTGCTTTGCAAGCTGAGCCATCTGAGTCTCAAGATTCTGAATTGCTGCCCCTGTATGAGTTGCCAATTTGTCAATGGTTGTGTTTGTGTTTACTGACAGCTTCTCTATGGCCGCACTAGTCTTCTCAATAGCCAATTCCCAAGGTTGCTTTCCTCCATCTGTGATTTGCAATTGAGTAGGTTGAGGGAGAGCCTGTTGGGTGTTGTGTTGTTTAATTCCATAGTTTGGCCTCTGATTCTGTTGTTGTTGCCCGAATAGACCACCACTAGTGTTGCTATTAGAGAACCCCGGATGATCTCTCCTGATATTCCAATTCTGCCCCTGATGGTAGTTGTTGTTCTGCTTATTCCTTCTGATGGTCATTGCGCTGTGGTACCGTGTCATAAAAATTGTGACACGAATCCAAATGCTCCTTATAAAGGTTGACGAACCGGCAAGTGTACCATTTCGTTGCAAGTAATAAAACACGGTAAATAAATACTGAGGTCGAACTCAAGGATTCGAAGACCAATTTAACCAATTTAATAAGGAATTTTGAAGCGTTTGACCAAGTCAAAGAGAAGTAGTTATTAAGAGAAAGAAAATTAAATCAAATATTGAAACAATTAATTAAAGATACTAAAAGATTGTGATGAGATTTGATTATGATTAAGGCTCTAAAGTCACAAATTCACCTACCCTATCAAGAAAGTTACCCAAGTGTTTTATATCCTTATCCCTAGTTTCAATTTAATTTCTTGTCAACCGGGAACCCTCAATTATCCTAATGTCACTTCCGATTTTCAAAAGGAATTATCTACAATTGTAAGTAGTCAATTTCCCAATTTATTCAACCCACAACTAGATTTATTAAGTTCTTGGTTCCCTATAACGATTGCACCGCTTTCCTATTCTATCCCTAGTAATGTTCAAACGGTGTTCTTAATTCTAGTCCTAAGCACGAATCGCTTCCTAGCTTCAACGCACTAGACTGGTTAACCATTGGCCGCATGATTAACGCAAAAAAAAAAAAACATAATTAAGGAACAAGAAAAGAGACAAGGGTATAAGATAATATTACTTGGATAAACTATGCCATCAAAGGTGGCTTCATCGTTCCCTTAGAAAGGAGGATTAGTTCCTAATAGAGAAGAAATCAACGAAAAAAGTAATAAAAGCATTCATCCTTCAAGAACTGACTCAAAACACACTACACAGCTCCAAGCAAACTAGGATTACACTTTTTCAATCAAAAAACTGCTCTCTATGACCTAAAATAAGCTATTTATAAAGTTTTGAATCTATGCGCGCTCGCGGGGCGAGCAAGTATTCGCGAGGTGAATCTTAAGTTGGTGTCAGTTCAAATTTGGACTTCTCGCGGGGCGAGACAATGTTCGCAAGGCGAAGCAGAATGATATTCATTTCACTGAGTCTAGCTCGTGAGGCGAGGCTGAATGACTGCTTGTTCCTACTTAATCTGCTCCTCTAGCTCGTGGGGCGAGCTTCTGTTGACGAGGCGAATAGCCAAATTTTGCCTTTTGCTTGTTTCCTTCATTTTTCCTAGCTTCCTCGAGCTTCACTTTTAACCTGAAAATAAAATTAGCATTAAATGCTTTATTTTGATAAGAAACTAAAAGATATTACTAAAAATTATCCCTAAGACTAAAAGGAATTGCTTGTGAACAATTAAAGTCAAATTTGGGCTAAAACGAGAATGAACTCGCACAATTGGTATCAAAATTGAGGTCTTTCTAGTCATAAAACTAGATGAACCAACGATTTATCAACCACCACCCTATCATCTGCAACCGCAACAAGATCACTTCCCACTTTTACTCCTTTACGTTACACCATTGCAAATTATGCTCATGGCTCTCGCTTCATCAAAAGCTCCAAATGCATATGATGTGCATGACTAACTCATGTATGGAGAGAATTTTGATTTCAAATGGATAATGGACAGAAAAACACATTCTAAGCTACTTTTTTTCTAAAGCTATGTGAGAGGAGCTTTAATTGGGTAAGATAATTTGTTTTTTTATAAGAAAGGGCCTAAACAAAATCTAAGAGGGGGGAGACATTCCCAGGGAGTCTTCACAAAGCAGCAATTGCAGCAGAAGGCAGGGTGGGTAACATAATTTTGAAACATAATTCTATGGTAGAGAATCTAAAACAAATAGCTACTAAATTCTTGTATCCTCTACATTGCAAAATTGTAGTGAGTTCATTCCTAGTAGATGTATATAATAGGGTGACCCTTCTCCCCATACTTTTTTTTTAATAAACAAAAAGTATATTGATTGGGAGCACTACGGGTGCTCCAACCCATATAAAAAAACAAGAAAATAGGGAAGCTATGTAAAATTGATACTGCCCCTGACACGAGAAGCATAATCAAAAGAACAAAGGAAACCCAAAAAGAAGAGAATTGTGTAGACACCAAATATACAGTCCAGAGGAACACAAAAAGGCCAATACAGGACCAGAAAAAAAAACGTCCCCCAACCCACAAGCACCACTGTCAGCAAAGCTAAAAATCTTGTAAATATGACTTTCCTAATTCCAGCATAAATGATCACAACATAACAAAACGTAGATGCCCACTTTATGGGGCTTAGCAGGCCACCACCCAACGAACTTGAACATAAGTGAACTATAGAGAGCAGCAGCAACATAAGATAGAGCATAGCATATGCTACACCAGAACCAAGGAACCACACCACTGATGAGAAGTAGCACGCCTGAAGCTAAAAGCACCCACCCTTAAGAATAAAACAAGACTGCACCCCACTTAGTTGCAATGCTAAGTTCCTTTGCCTTCCATATTTTCCAAATCCGAAAAAAATTCTTCCACCAAAAGAGCATGATGGGTGACATGTTACGAGCATCCACTCCTTTCTTCATCACTCATCATTAAATTGCAGCATTAAACACCTTAGTAGACTCAGTTGTTTCAGATTCCTGTGACTAGATAATGTGAGAACCAAGACCAAACATAAAGAAGCAAAACTAAGAGCAAAGTCCACCCTCCAAGGACAATCAGAAAATTTATAGACACCTCCCAGGGACAGCCAATAGAACCACACAAATAGTTGGCACATTCACAATATAAAAACCACCACACGACCAGTAGAACCACCACAAGATGAACAAAAAGAAAAATAGATCCACAAAGGCCAAGATCTGATCCCACAAGAGGAGACACAAGCAGCACCAAAACGAGCCAAAAAGAACAAAACCAAGTCCCAATCGGACTAAAAAAGGGAAAAGTCATGATAGTCATCGGAAAAGGAAACCCCTCACTAAGAAGCACTCCCTCACTACCACTCACTTTGTGAAAATTTGTAAGCTCGCTCACCCCACCCAAAGAGATAGTCAATTACTTACCCACAATGAAACACACCCTCACCAACCCTCATTTAGTATAAAAAGCACACTCTCTCACAAAACATTAGTGGACCATGGAAAACTTTAAGAACCAATGCCTTAACAATACAACCCTCCATAGGCATAAAACCAATCCAAGTAAAACCTGCAAAGAAACAGAGAAAAAACAAACCAAACCGCACCAAAATGCAAATAGTTAAGAGCAAAGTTGGTGGCACCAAGGATGGTCCCACATGTGTTTAGCCACTCAAGTTTGTCACCCAGGTATCAAATCCTCACATATGGTTGTATCTTCACTCACAGGTAAGTATGGCCACTTGGCAAATCTCTCCCTCACCCTCACCCTCACCGAGGAAATGCACTCACATAATCAATCACACTCCAACAAAACCTCAGAACCATAAACCATGGGAAAACCTTGATTAGCATAGGTATTCAAGACAACTACCATCAGTGGAGCAGCTCTTGCCAACCAGAGACACACTAGATCCCCAAACAAGATGTGGGGCTTATACACCAGTCAGAGAAGGCATATCCACCCCCATCGAACTTGGCCACAAACCACACCCACGATCTTGATTTAATCAGATGAAAAAGTTCCAAGCAATCAGGATTAACATTGTTGAAAATAAAATTATTCCTCATAAGCCAAATGCTCCATACCGCCGCATGCCAAAAGACCTGCCAAACCTTTCGGGCTTTCTTATTTCTAACAAGACCCCAATGTGCCTTAAAATGACTCTCCGCCTCTTGTGGGAGAGCCACCATGAAACCCAGCCAACTATACAAGCAATACCACACACCAGAGGAGAAGGAACAGTTAAAGGAAAGGTGATTAGAGGACTCCTCCTCAAGAGAACAGTAAACACACATGGTACCCTGTGGGTCTGTGATGACACTCCTTTTCAGAAGGTTTATCTTCGTTGGAAGCCCATCCTACAGGAGTAACCATGAGAAGGATAACACCTTACTTGGGGCCTTGAATTTCCAGATGTGCTTGAAAACACTCGGCTCTGTGACAGAAACGCTCCCGGGATTATCTAAGGAATGCAATAGCATATATGCCGACCTCACCGAGAACAAACCGTCAACACTATGTTTCCAAACCCAAGTATCCTTCTTCCCATGCTGGAGACATACATAATCCAAATCAGCCAATAAGTGTAGAAAATACTCTTCCTCCCACACAAAAAAATTACATCTCCAACTCCACTTCCACTGCCAAGAGCTTCCCACCCACTCCCCCAACTCCGACACCCTAGCCTCTTTGTTACTAGCCAATGAAAACATTCTTGGAAAGAGCTCCTTAAAACTAGTTGTCCCACACCAGACTTCCCCCAAGAAAGCTGTTTCTGCCCCATCACCGACCTTCCTAGCGACCCCACCGGTGAACCAATTTGCAGTCTCATCTTTTACCCTTTTCAAAGCAGACAAGTCCCTCCACCGTTGGGATGAATTGCAACCTGACCAAGACCTCTGAGAATTTATTTGGCTCAGGTTTACGTACTTTGCTGTTAAAATTCTCACCCAAACCGCATCATTTTCCACTTTCCCAGGAGACTCAAGCTGAAGAGGTTTAGATTCTTCACCCCCAGACCACCTTCATCCTTTGGGCAGCAAACCTTTTTCCAGCTAACCCAAGCTATTTTCCTTCTATCTTCACAGCCACCCCACAGAAAAGCTCTTTGAATTCCAATTAGGGTCTTCAGGACCTTTTTTGGTATGCGGTAGAAGGAAAGATAATACAAAGGTAGACTCGATAAAACCGATTTCAATAGAACAATTCTCCCACCCATAGAGAGTTTTTTTCCTTTCCATTTTGATAGCATTTTCCTCATAACTTCCACCACCGGCTCCCAAGTAGAATGTTTCCGGTGGTCAGCCCCGATTGGGAGCCCTAAGTAGACAAACAGCAGTTTACCTTTTCTGCATAGCAGAAAATCCGCTGTTGAGGACAGGAACTCCAGGCTCACATTAATGCCATACAAAACAGCTTTTATGAAAATTCACTTTTAATCCTGAAACCAGCTCAAAACCCCTAAGAGCTACTTTAATCGCCCACAAATTCTCTTTTGACGCCTCTCCCACCAGAAGTGTGTCATCCGTATATTGTAAGTGAGAGACACAATCAAAAAAAGGAATAGGGCCATCAAATCTCCTTGCTTGAGTCCCCTCTGTAAGTTTTACCTCCTCCGTTGGACTTCCATTTACTAAGATAGAAACCGAACCCGAAAACACAAACTCTTCCAACCAAGATATCCATTTAAAACCAAAACCCATTCTTCCCAATACATACTGAATGAAATCCCAGCTGACTGAATCATACTCTTTTTCGAAGTCCACCTTAAAAATAAGGCATTCCTTCTTTTTCTTTTTAGCCCAATCAACCACCTCATTAATAGTTAAGACTCCATCCAAAATTTGTCGATTGGCTACAAAGGCTGATTGATACACTGAGATAAGTGAACCTATAACTTTCTTCAATCTAGCCACTAATAATTTGGAGATCAACTTATGAATACTGCCAATTAAGGATATCGGCCCGAAGTCATCCAACCCTTGAGGATTTTCATTCTTAGGGATCAGAGCAATAAAGGAGAAATACACCCCTTTTGGAAGCTTGGCGTTCGAATGGAATTCCTGAATCATATCACATACCGCCTCCTTGATAACATCCCGGAATTTTTTGAAAAAAGTGTAATTAAAACCATCTGGAACTTGTTTGCCATTTTCATTGAGAGACTCTCTCATCTCAATTAAGAGAAACTTTTTGAAACATGATGTACTTTCTAAGAATGGTCCACAAGTTTCCTATATTTGATTTGCAGAAGCTTTTTTACTAAGCCATCTCTGGAGCAGCCGGAGGTTATTATATCCTGCCTGGATTCTTTTCATGCTAAGGGGCATGCTAAGTTTCTACATATTAAATATCTCATTAATGAATAAGGGACAATGTCTGAGGATATGATAATTATAAGGAATATAGTTATTAGAGAATTTGATCTATGTTTGCTTTGTATAACAAGAATTCTTACCTTTTTTTTAAAACAACTTGCATGTAAAAGCATCACTATAATGGTAATCATCCCAACTAGGTTTTCAGTTGACGCCAATAAGAATTCTTACCTATGTTTATGTTCAATAGAATTTATATTCTAATTATTTTTCTTCCAAGAAAGACATTGCAACTTCGCTAATGCTTCATGTGAAAAATTAGGAGTAAAATCGTAACTAAACCAATTCATTCAACGTAAGACAAAATATACGTTAAATCTTTACCTCTTTAAGTAATAAGCACTATATCATACTTTTTTTTTTTTGTACATGCATAAATCCTAGTTGGGACGAGACAATCCTTAAATATCATTCAAGTCCCTCAACAGAATCGTAACTATTTATGACATGATAACCCAAAATACTATACTTTTTTTGTTGTAAACTTTATCATTGAATAGTTACAATATTAATAAATACAAGATTTTAAATGTAATATACTGTCTGTGTAAAAAAAAAAATCAATTAATCATGTCACATCGTGAAAAATGTTTTACCCTTATATTTACCTTGAAAGTAACATATATGGTGGATGGTGGATGGTGGATGATTGATTAGTAGTAAAAAAAAGGCATCAAAATTAAACCAAGAACGCAATTCATATAGGTGAACATAACCATCATTTAATATACATACACATTACGGAAAATCTTAGCATGTAATACAATTTTAGGAAATTAAAAATGTTGATATAAACTTAGAATAGCATGTCATCAGAGCATGTTAACCTTTGTGAAGTTCCAATCGAATGACATTGCCTTCCGAGCCTGCACTTGATGTCCATGATGAGCACTAAATTAGGGTTGACAGTTTGATATCGACCTGTCAGTATTTACCTTGCTCAAGCTCTCGTGGAACGGGTTTAAAACCCGCGTCACATCAAAGCTGGACGAGTGTGATTTAAGATCAACAGTTTCTATCACGTATTATGTGTATTTCATTTACTTACCATGATTTTTGCTAGTTAAATGTTTATTATAAATATTTTTAATTTATATAAAATATTAAATCAAGATTGAGATAATCAATCGCACAAAACTGAGATACAATTCCATAAGTAATCGGACAAAGCATTTACCATTGTTTTCCAATGGTAAAGCATATGTAAAAGCTATTACACATGTTATATTTTTATTAAATGAGCTGTTAATTGTGTATTATTGTCGTTGGAAAATAACATATAATGTATCTATAAAATTATATCTAAATCTTGTCTTAATTAATTTTGTAAATTATTTAAAAATATTGATAAATGCTTTAACATAATGGGATCGGATTAAGCTGAAAATTACTTCTATCCACCTCATAGCAGCTTCTGCTATGAGCAACCTAAGCAAGTCGCTCATGATGAAACACAATGAATAACCGTTAGATTTTGTAAAAACAAATCGGACGGTCGGGATGAACAAAAGGCAACCAAGGCAATCCTCTCTCACTCTCTTCTCTCCCACCAATTTCTCCATCGAGTTCTCACCCTGGTTTCTCCACCGAGTTCCCCAGCCCGTTGCTACCTCCTACCCCTACCCCCTCTCCCTCAACCTCCTTCACTCCATCGCCCACCCCCTCAACAACATTGTTTCCATCATCCGACACTGCCAATCCCCTAACCTATCAAACAGCAAACTCGAGACCCAAAACAACCTCAACTCCTCCTCGCTAAGATCCACTATGAGAGACGTGTCCACCATGCTCACCCTTGAAAAAGCCTCCACCTCATTGCCAAACCTAAGTTTTATACCTGCGTTCAATAATACTTAATAAAAGGAAATCCTATATATCAATTCGTTGTGTCTAATATTGTAGGTTGATACTAGATTCTCTTTGAAGTAATATTTACTCCAATATATCAAGTACAATCAGCTCTATATAGGATTTATACTCAAAACATTTTCTTCTATGAAGATAGCTGCGGCAGGTGGGAAAAAATGATTTTTTTTATTTTTTTTTTACCAATCATAATTCTAATTCTAAAATTATTCGAACAACTACGCTTCCAAGCCGTGGCTCCACCCAACAACCGTGCATCATTACTAGTACCTTGACACGTCAAAAGAGATGGAGTTAACCAATCAACAAGTCTTTCTGGCACAAACTGTTGAGACATAATCACAACGGCAGCACACACTGACCCCTGAAACAAAACCTTGTAGCACTAGGTGACCCCAAATTGATTATAATGTCGTGCATAATGCATAGACCACCACTAGTTCAGGACTGCTAAGAATTGGTCATCAAACAGAAATCATTGTCTTAGAATTCATGGTTTACGTTTATGTTGATGTTGGTAAAAATTTATATCATTACATACAACATCGCAAATTGTTTAAAGCACAATCATGAAACATTACCAAAATAGCCAGCCCTTCCATTACATGTTAATACTCTTCAACAAATCGTTGCTTCCAGCATAGCTCGCTTCTGTTTCTCCTTTACCATTTTTTTAATTACAACGAAATTTTTATATGGGAGGGATTTTTCTCTCAAGTAACTAGGTCTGGGGGCAAAAACAAACCTACCCATTCCAACTTAATAATCATGGAAACCCTCTCATCATTTTAATTTTGCGTAATTCAAAGATATGGCAAATGTTTACTCCAGAAGCTAGCAAACAGTTCGCCCATAACATATTGAAGCAATATAGAGATTCTTGGACCATTTTTCCTGCAAAACCATGTTCGATATTAATACCTTGTGAGGAAAAACCTAAGTAAAAACAGGCTGGCTTTTAAGAGTGGCCTCTCCTCTACATCACATCCTTTAGAAAATATTTATATTTATAAATAATAAATTAAAAAAAAAATCAAAGTCTTATATTTAAAAATTATAATCTATAAATTTACGTCAACATACAAATAGATTCTGGTGAGAATATCAATAAAAAAAAAACTTTAAAAACCACACAAATGACTGTCTGGATTTTGTTTTTCCTTTTGGCCATAAAGACAGTTTTGAAATTATACTAAGTTTGGATTTTTTCTTTCTTTCTTCAGAATTCCTTTTCTCAACCACAAGCTATTCGTACTCACCAAATCATCAATTAAGATTCTCCTCTAAAATTAACAAATAACCAAAAAAAGGGATTTATTAACTAAACAGGCATGCTAAAACTGCATGAATGCCAACCAAACATGTAATAAGACAGAAGAAATGCAAATACCTTCACATGGGTGCTAGGGAAGGCAGATGTACGCAGAGTCTCTTGAGTTTCATCGATTAATTTGCGTTTTGGTATGCTCAGTATGAAGGCTGCCTGGTCAGTAGTAGCAGCCATGGATGTAATCCGGTATCCACTCTCCCATCGTCGATGGATTCCTTCACTTGGATACAAAAAGTCAAGCTCTACAACCTTGCATCATCAAAATGAAAAGCAAGTACATTCAATATGGATTGTCAAAAACTACATACACAACCAAAAATCAGAATAACAAATATGTAGATATACCTGATCAGAATAACCAGCATTCCTGGACATAACAACACCCCAGCGAGTGCCAGCAGTAGTCATGGAGGTAACATGGAATCCTTCTTTCCACTTCTTGTTTATCCATTTGAAAGGAAATGATTCACTCACTTTGTAGGATTGCTGTGTATAAGGAGTTCCTACAAAGCAAGGTTTCTACCATGAGATAAACAGCAAGTCATCTATTTTGAAGAACAGCAGTTGATGTTTCTCCCATCCCAGAAGCTAAAGTGTTAGACATGGTAAAAGAACAGCAACTCTTGCTGATAAAATAATTTTAGAAGTTTCTTTTGTCAGCTTCTGTAACTAAATAAAGTGTTTGGAAGGAAGTTCCATCTCATAGGTTGATGTCAAGAGTAACCGCTTATAAGTCTCAGAACTGATATTCACCAGTCTATGTAGCATTATTAGGTAGCAATACAATTATATGTCAAAAACTAATAACTCAAAAGACGGGGGGGAATTTTGAACAAGGAGGGAATCAATTCAAGTCTTTACAATGCTTAGAATTCCATAGAAACCTATACACGCTGATGTTTAAATTGGTATCAAAATAACCAAGACTTGCAGTGTACACTGTACTGTTACAGGTTTGAACTTTGAAGTGCTTTCTTAGACACAAATTTAATAGCATGGCAATTATAATGCTAACAAAAGTCAATCTAGACAAACCACAAAACTGGAAACGTATTTTAAAAAAAACAATTTATCTAAATCAAGAAAGAGTGCCGAAGGCCATGGTAAAAATGATAAGTAAAACGGTAAGGTCCTATGATTTTGTAAAGCCCTTTATAAATAAATTTAGAAACAGTATATAAAAGTGGAGTAGAAAATTTGAAAAGGAGGGAGTTAGGTAATACTACTAAACATTAAATGCTATTAAAGAGTGTAATGGTTAAACCTTTGGACATGACAACCAAGGAACTCCCATTATGTGCACCAGCTATTGAACTGATATAGTAATTTTTCTCCCATTGCTCCATAATCCAATCCTGCGAGAACATCAAAATACCAGAACCCAGACAACAATTATTACACTCATACATATTTGCTCAACAGGAGATGAAATATATAAATCAGGGAAGAGAGAAAAACTACCTTATGCAGGAAGGCTGGTGACAACTCATAAACCTGGGAAGTAAAACCCGTTCCTGCATCCATGATTAGGGCCCACAGATTAATTGAAGAGGCCACACAGCTTATATACAACCCATCCTCAATACCCTTGTCTACATGCTGTCGGAGCCTATTGTCCGCTACATTGTAATGATATCTGCAACAAAAGTAAAAGTTATTTAAGACCAAGCAAAATAAACACTTGCTTCTAGATGAAGCTAATGCAAATACTGCATAATATATTTACATTACATACATGCTTCTTTCAACTTTCAAGACAATTGCATCATACACAACAAAACTGCTTTGCTTAAAACTATTTTTAAATGAGCTTTATGAAGCAATAAGTACAACATTACAAAAGCATTCTAGATAGATCGGAATCTATAAATCCATAATCACGTACATCAACTTAACAAGTTTGAAAATAAGTACAACTCATTTTAAGTAACAAAATTTAACAAGTACAGATAATAGAATCATATTTACTAATGAATATGAAATTGTCGGGAGAAACATTTTGAAGCTATCATTTACAAAAATTCCTTCCATACTATTCTTAGTCCAAAAATTTATAAAATTTTCTAAAAACAATGTGAGGTCAGATTTATGTGTTGTCATGGCAAATAATATCTCAATGTGTTCTTTTTTTTCCTCTCCTTTTTATTTGCCTTCTGTTTTTGGAGAAGTGGCATTGACCAACTAAGCAATACCACTTCCTTCCATTATCAGGTAAAGCAGGATGGCTAATGAGACTGAACCAAATTTGAAGCTGCAACATGCATCGATATATGGCTGACTTCCTATGGCTTCAAATATGAGTAAGCCTATATCTCAGCATTTGGGAGCGGCCTGCACCAGTTATTAGGGATGCTAAAAATCCAAGAGCAATAACTCTTTCAATTTAAAAAAAAAAAAAAACTCAATCAAGTAAACTCAACTGATCCAACATTAGAGCAAACATATTACAGGTTTAACACGTAATGACATTGAGGAGGATGTATTAATTACCTCTGCTTCATGGGACGGCGTGCATTGTACACTGATATCCACTGAGTAGCAGGACTCCCTAATCGTGCTTTCTTCTTAGGCTGCTCGTCTTCTTCCAGATTTATAAGCATCCTTCCTCGCTTTTGACCAACCTATTAATACAAAGGATATAGCATTCAGATATACAACTCAATCATTAAAACTTAGTAACAATCCAACACCCTAAAATAAAAACATTAAAACAATCAAAGCAATTAAAACAACCTTTAAAGCTCCATCAATTCTGATAGGCCTCAATGGAGTGCATGGTTCAATCAAGCTTTCAAAAAGTGATATAAGCTTGGAATAATTTGGCTCCTCATCAAATTTCATGTTGGTAACGGCTTCAAGGAACAGCTTAAATGGAGTGGGACAAAAGCAGCACATCAACTCTGGAGAAGTGGACATCTTTTTCTTACAAACAAGAAAACTTTTATTGTCGCCCTGTAGATTTGGGAAGAAAAACGAAATTATATCATATAAAATGAAACCTCTAAGAAGTAAAATCAATATATAAAGTGATACTAGAAAACACACTTGATAACCCTGCCACGGTAATCTCCCTTTTATTAGAAATATCAAAGTGTATGCCAGTGACTCAAGATCGTCCCTTCGGCTTCCAGTCCTACCTAAATGTGCATGTACACTCGCATACCTTATCGTTCCCCTGCAGAAAAAGGAACATTATCAACATGTAAAAACAAAAGATAGTCACGTTAAAGTCATAATATTGACAAACCTGAATATATCAGGTCTCTGATCATAATCAACATGTTGACCAGATGATGCATCCTTCCATCTAGATGCTGAAGACAGATACAAGGTAAGGCCTTTAATGTGTTACGAAAATATCTTATAATGCCAAATAACTAAAAACTAGTGGTGAGACAGAAAATTAAACACAAAGGAAAAGCAGAGGCAAGTGGTTTGAAAGAAGACTTCATACCCAAACCAAGATCAATAAGATATAACTTCTTATCATCAGCTGTTCCAGGTTGACCAAGTAAGAAGTTTTCTGGTTTTACATCTCCATGCACAAACCTAATATCCAATGATATAAGAATCATTTACAAAAATACTACTAGGAATAATAAATGGTAATATTAAAGTTGAAAGGACGGAAGAAACTATCAATAGGATTTACCCTTTCAAATGGAGCTTCTCAAGGATTGATATTGCCTCCACTGCAATGCAAGCAACCATATTTGGAGACATCCTGTTAAGATACTCAAAGTTAATGGAGACAAAATGGGAAGAATTTAAAGAAAAAACAATTATTCAAAGTAAACCTATAAGGTAATAAAAGGGAGAGTCAATCCAAATCTTACGATTGGCCAAGAGAATTCCATACATCCCAAAGACTGGGCCCAAGCATGTCCATGACCTGAAATGTTTTATTTAACTTAGACAACATAGAGAAAGCCAACATATGCTGATATGTGGAACTTCAAACTATATCTCACCAGAATGTAGAAATCTCCTTGTCGACCCTTGTAATGAACCCAGGGAATTCCGTAGCAACCATTGAGAGTACTATTAATGCCAAGAAGTTAAAAACAAAGGTGAGAATAAGATAATAAAAATAGAACACAAAGCTTGAAAAATCTATTCTTGATAAGCCTGATTAGACACAAAGGACAGATTATTACTTGTAGACTTGCCACTCATAAGGAGGCCCATAATTGCAACCTTTACTGTTTCTGTGCTCAAACTTTAGTGCAACCTATAAACAAAGTTGAAATAAGAAAGTGTCAATGTATCATCCTATATAGCATCATTAATAGTTCATTGAATCCTTAAAGGGAGATTGGACTCCTGAGTAATACCTCAACCGCATCAGGGCCTGTTCGATCAGAGCCACCGCTTACCCTTCTGCCAACATAAACTTGGCCAAAGCCACCCTTACCCAATTTCCTATCAATCTTATATACAGGAGAGCTACCAACTTGCACCTGCATCAACGAGAGAGTAATGACAACAAAAAAGGTAAAGTTTATGTTAATTGGATGTTATGAACGTCAACTGCACTGCAATCTAAAATAAGTTAGATGTGGGCTAGTTAACCAAGACAATAAATATTATGTTTATTATGGAAAACCAAAATATCCAAAACCAACTCAATCAGTTCAACACATTAAACAGAAACAGCAAAGACGGGAAGAAATGCTTTAAATATGACTATCATATCCAGCATATCTAAAAACTAAAGAAGATACTAGTAGTCATGAATATAGTTACCAAAGGTAGCACCAGCACCTTCACGTCATTAAAACTAAATTTTAGCAATATTTTGGAAAGGAAATAATGCAATTCAATAGAAGTAACACGCAATATAGAAATACCCTCTCAGGGACAGGGGTTGTGCCTGCTTCCTCTTCAGCTGCCACCACCTTGTCTGCACTTCCACCCTCCATCACAATATTATTATTGGCCACTACGTCGACTTGATTGTAAATGGGTTCTGGAGCCCCTAAAGCAACAGGTTCTGGATGGACCTCACAAGGTTCAGGGTCCAGATCAATCACTCTTGCTCCGCGGCCTCTACCAGCTGCAGTTCGCCTTGTGGGAACAGCTGGTGAAGGCCCTTTGCCTACAGCTGTGGCATTACCGCCTCTTCCTCTTCCACCTCCAACTCTCCTCCTAGTTCTGTTAGGAGCAGGTTGCGCCCAATTCTCTCCTTGATCAACGGGTAGTGGACCAGGCTGAAGATCACCAAGCCTTTTCGACCTTCTAGCTCCACTTCTCAATTCTGGCATCCTCTCCCCATTCAAATCATAGCCCACATTAGTCGCCCAAGAAACAGCAAAAACCTCTGCAATAGAAAATTCAAAGCAAATAGACAAATGAGTTCAAAGCATTCACTAACAAAACTTTTCAGTAGTAACATCAGACCCTCCAAATAGAACTAACAAATATCAATCAATCTATACTCTATACCTAAATATCATACTATAAAGTAGGACAAAATATCTGTGGGGTTAGGCTCAGTTTGCCCTCAGACAACAACATAAAGAAAATATCCTACTGAAAAAGCAGTAGATACCATGAAAAAGATTCTACTTTGAGCAAAATATACTCCACAACCTAACAATAAAAGGAATGTCCCTAAAAGCATAGAATGAAATCCTTCACTTTCTGCATTTCAAATTTAACAAACACTTCCTATATCATCCTTTGTCGGTAAATAGTTTAAACAATTTTTCATAAAAACAAAAATGAATAAAAAAACACAAAAACGAGCAAGTTCTTAGACATATCCTTCATCATCAAAACAGATTAATCTAATTCAAACCTACAAATTTCACTGATTGCTTCAACTGAAACGAGAAAAAATCATTTTTTTTTTCAAAAACAGACTCAACACTCGATGAAGAAAACCAATCTTCAACCGATCATCAAAAACTATATACAAATTCAAATTTTACCAAACAAAATTTTAGAAAACCTCACAAGATCAACCATCAAGCGTGCTGAACAGTGAAAACAACAAACCGTTAACAAAAAAAATCAAAAACAAAAACGGATTATCCAACCGCAAAAATAAAATAAAAAAACTCACAGATCGATCCGGTGAAGTGCGAAAAGAGAAGGATCGGGAAGCGATTGAGGAACAAAAGGAGAAAAAGAGCGATCGAAGTTGGATCGTTGAGGGAAAGAGTGAGAGAAAAAGCGAGAAATGCAGAATGAGAGAAAAAGGAAAAGGTGGAAGCTTTGAGAGAGTGAAGATGAAGAAGCTACGACGAAGGCATCAAAATCATCGTTAGGGTTCGAGAGAAAAAGAAAACGAAGAAGAAGAAGATGAAGAAGAGAGGTTTCAAGTATATATTAGGTGAAAATGTGCAAGGAAGATAATGGTGTTACCCTCTCTTGGTTTTTGTTGTTGTTATAGCTTCTCTTCTCTTTATTTTTTATTTTTTCATTTTATTTTTTCTCTTTTTGCCTGAATGTTGTTGTGTTTGTCTGTGTTGTGGGTTTCTATTGTATATATTGCTTTCTCTCATATCTATTGTATATATTGCTTTCTATGTAGTCTCTAGGGTGCGTTCAGGTAAACAACTTAATTAAGAGTTTATCATATAAGATCTTATCACATGAGAGCTTATGCCATAAGTGCTTAAAGAAAGAAAGGGACATGAGAGGATTCGAATAGTTAAAAACACGGAGAGGGTGTTTAGTGCATAAGCTCTTATGATAATTCCATAAGCTTCTCCCAGTGACTTATGAAAATAAGTCGAAAACTCCTTGTGAGATTACATAAGTTATTTTTATAAACTCTGTCAAACACACTGCATAAGAGCTTATGTCATCAGATAAATCAGAAGAAACTTAAATAAGCTCTTCCAAACATCACCCTAGTCTCCATTACATTTCCCTTCAACGAAAACTCTTTTTTTGTGTGTGTGTTTTTTATATGCACCATGCAAATGTATTTTGCTTTTTTATGGATATTTTTTCTCCACCGATCATGAAGAGAAATGTATTTTGTGTTGTTAAAAAAATATATAATCATTAATGGTTTTTTTAAATATTTTGTATGACTTTTTTTTTTTATGTTTGTAATTGCAGTTTGACGAGTGGATTGGGTTGTTGACATGTATAAGATTTATAAATTATAAATTTATAAATATAAATTGGTATACCAATAATGAAGATATATATAATTATATTATGGATGAGTGCAACTTAATTGCAGTCTTTTTTATAATTTTCAACTTTAATTGATTAATTTATTCTTTCCTTTCTTATTATTATTATTATTTTGACTGGATCTTTCCTTTCTTATTGGTTTGTCATTTAATTTATATTTCGTCCTGTCAAAATACAATTAATAATCAATATAAAAATCCTTACTCTGTCCTTAGGATTAGGGGTGTCCTTACTCTGTTCATCAATAGATCCAAACCGATTCAAACCGTAAAAACCGAATCGAAAACCGAAAACCGAATAAACCGAAAACCGAAAAAATGGAAAACCGAAAAAACCGTAATTTTTTATTGGATTGGATCGAATTTTGGAACCAATAGTGAAATCCAATCCAATCCAATCCAAACCGATCTTATATATATATACTATTATTTTTGAAATTATAGTATTACTCATACTTAAACATTATTCTTCATACTTTTATGTCCCTCATTCTCTTTAATATTTTTGTTGGAATGACATATGTAAGACTATTTAGAATAAATATTAATGTCTTGAAGTTATATTTTACTAAAAGTTTTGATGCATAATATATATATATATATATATATTTGATTGAGTAATCATGAAAAATAGGAAAACAATTAAGTAAATTTGAAAAATAATTAGCTACAATTTATTTGTAGCCGATTCAAGGGAAAAAATAGGATAAGTGGGAGTAGATATAGAGAATTAATATAAAAGAACGTGTTAAAAAATATCAATAATTTTTTTCTTCTCAAACTCCCAAATTAAAAGGAAGATTATCTTTCATCTACTATTAAATAAGTAAAAATGACACTTGACATTAGAAAAAAAAATAAAATATGACACAAACCGAATTATCCAATCCAATCCAAACCGCATTTGATTGGATTGGATCGGATCGGATTTTTTTAAGGAAGCAAACCGATCCAATCCAAACCCTACGATGTTTTCATCATTGGATCGGATGACTTTTTAGCTCAAAACCGATCCAATGCAATCTGCGAACACCCCTACTTAGGATATCTGAGCATGCATTTAAATAATAAAATTTAAATATATTTATATTTAAAGTTTGAATTATGGTTAGGACTGATAACTTAGGTTCCTACCTTGGTGTTCCTCTCCTTCATCAAAGAATAAATAAAGACTCTATAGCTTTTGTGTTAGACAAAATGGGGAAGAAGCTCTCGAATTGGAAGTCAAGCTCCTTATCACTTGCTGGCAGAATCACCCTTGCTCAGTCCAGCCTATCCTGCAGGCCAAACTATATAATGCAGACAACATCTCTTCCTGTTTCAGTATGTGAATCGTGCCAGGCAATGCAGGGAATTTTGTATGGGGAAGCAGTAAGACAAACAGAAAATGTCATCTGATCTCATGGGACAAGATTTGCCAACCAAAAGAAAATGGAGGGTTGGGATTCAGAAACTTAAAAGTGTTGAACAAGGCCTACATGATCAAACTGGCTTGGCAATTAATTAACAACCCGGAGAAGCTATGGGTTCGTGTTGGGAAAAAAACCAGAGATAAAATCTCTAGTGAAGCAAATATTTTTCCCTTCACCTGTGCAAATAAATAGGCACAACAAAAATATTCTTCCACCGGATAATATCAATGGCAGAAAAATAGACAACAATGACACCACAATTTTTAACGTGAAAAACTCCCCAGTGTAGGGATAAAAACCACGGGACCAAGTCCAGCAAAAACTTCCACTATAAATAATAATGGGTACACCAAGTCTTCCTAGAAATACTAGGGAACACCAAATCAACAATACATCACCCAAAAGGTGGATACAAGCAAGCAACAAGAGAGAAACCCCACAACAATGGGTATAACAACTCAGCTCAAAGAGAAGGCAAACCAACAATATAATGATATCAAAATATTGCTCTCAACACCAGGAACAACATACAAAAATTTCATAAAGAATGGGGATAGTTTACTCATCTGATGAAGAGCACAAAGTTCCTCCCTATTCTTCTTCTCCTCCCTGCCGCCGAAACCCTCTCCCTTGTTCCTCGATATTTCTTTCTTTCATCAGGCACCTACTGTGACTAAACCCTTTCTTCCCTTTTTATTTGAACTTTTAAATTCCTTTTGAAATGCCACTTGGGCTTGGCCCATTAGTAACTCCTTTTAATTAATGTGGGATCCACTTAGGAGTGACCCACCCAACAAATCTCCCCTTCACGACTCAAGTGGGAACATACTGCTCGACCAAACCCGCCTTCTTTCTACAGCAAATCAACTTTGTCATAGGCAAAGTCTTTGTCATCATATCTGAACCATTTTCATCAGTATGGATCTTTTCAAGTGAAAATGTCTTCATCTCTAGCGCATCTCGTATCCAATGATACCGCACCTCAATGTGCTTTGACCTGGAATGAAAAGTTGGATTCTTGCTGAGATGGATAGCACTCACCTGTCACAAAATAACATAAACTTCTCTTGCTTGAGGCCCAACTCTTGTAGGAATTTCTGCATCCACAAAAGTTCTTTAGAAGCTTGATGTGGCAATACACTCGGCCTCGGTGGTAGACAAAGCAACACATTTTTGTAATCTTGATTGCCAAGACACCGCTCCCCCGCAAAAGTCATCAAATATCCAGAAGTAGATTTTCTAGAATCAACATCACCGGCCATATCTGAATCTGTGTAGCCGTCTAACACAGGTTAACCACCCCCAAAGCATAAACATACTCTGGTAGTGCCTCTGAGATACCTGAAAATCCACTTCACTGGTTGTCAGTGGTCTCTACCAGGATTAGAGAGAAAACGACTAACAACTCCAACAGCATGGGCAATATCCGGCCTTGTGCATACCATAGCATACATCAAACTACCAACCGCGGATGCATAAGGAACCTTCTTCATCTCTTCTTTGTCTTTCTCACTTGTAGGGCATTGTTGAGAGCTCAACTTGAAATGACTTGCAAGTGGAGTACTAACAGGTTTGGAATTGCTCATGTTAAACCTCTCTAATACCTTCTCAATATACTTATGTTGAGACAACCACAATTTACCATTCTTCCTATCACGAGTAATTCTCATGCCAAGGATTTGCTTTGCAGGACCCAAATCCTTCATAGCAAAGGACTTGCTCAAATCTTTCTTCAGACAATCAATCTTCTTTGTGTCATGACCAAAAATCAACATGTCATCCACATATAGCAAGAGGATAATAAAATCATCATCAAGGAATTTCTTCACAAACACACAATGATCTGAAGTGGTTTTACTATAACCATGTCTCTCCATGAAAGAATCAAATTTCTTGTACCATTGCCTTGGTGCTTGCTTGAGTCCATACAAACTTTTCTTCAACTTGCACACAAGCTGCCCTTTTCCTTTGACCTTGAAGCCTTCAGGTTGCTCCATATAAATTTCCTCCTCCAAATCACCATGAAGGAATGCTGTCTTCACATCAAGTTGTTCAACCTCTAGGTTCAAGCTAGCTGCTAATCCAAGCACAACTCGAATAAAGGACATCTTCACCACAGGTGAGAAAATTTCTTCAAAGTCAATACCGTTCCTCTGATTGAAGCCTTTCACAACCAATCTTGCTTTGTACCTTGGTTGGGAGCTATTCTCTTCTGATTTCAGCTTGAACACCCACTTGTTCTTAAGTGCTTTCCTACCCTTAAGCAACTTCACCAATTCAAATGTGTGATTCTCATGCAAGGAATTCATTTCTTCTTGCATGGCCTTCAACCACTCTTCCTTATGCACATTTACAATAGCCTCTTCATAACTTTCTGGCTCTCCACCATCAGTGATCATCACATACTCATGTGGAGTGTATCTTTGGGAAGCATGACGCTCTCTAGTAGATCTTCTCAACTGAGGCTCAACTGGTGGCTCAAATGGAACCTCTTCAACTGGTTCATCATGGCGAGGTGTAGGGTCATCATTTGCATTCCCATCATCTACCTGTGTATCTCCCCCTTCAACAAGAGTTCCAATAGGGGGTTTAGGCACAACATCAATATAACTTCTGGCAACCGGTTTCTGTTTCTCAACTTTCTCAAAATCTTCAATGGTTTGGTCTTCAAGAAATATCACATCACGGCTTCTGATAATTTTTCTGTCAGCTGGATCCCAGAGTCTATAACCAAATTCTTCATGACCATAACCCAAGAAGACGCATTGTTTGGATTTTCCATCAAGCTTGGACCTCTCATCTCTTGGAATGTGAACAAAAGTCCTGCAGCCAAACACTCTCAAATGACTACAAGAGACATCTTTCCCTGTCCATACTCTGTTTGGAACATCACCATCTAGTGGCACAGAAGGAGAAAGGTTGATCAAATCCACTGCAGTTCTCATTGCTTCACCCCAAAAGGATTTGGGTAATTTTGCATGAGAGAGCATACACCTGATTCTGTCATTAATGGTACGGTTCATTCTCTCTGCAACTCCATTATGTTGAGGTGTCTTTGGAACTGTCTTCTCAAGCCTGATTCCATGTTCTTTGCAATATTCTTCAAACGGACCCCTGTATTCACCACCATTATCTGCTCGGACACATTTCAACTTGCTTCCTTTTTCTCTTTCAACACTTGCATGAAAGTGATTGAAGACACCAAGTACCTGGTCTTTAGATTTCAAAGCAAAAGCCCACACTTTTCTAGAGTGATCATCAATAAAAGTAACAAAGTATGAAGCACCACCAAGAGACTTACAATCCATAGTGCAAACATCAGTATGAACTAAATCAAGAACATTTGGCCTCCTATGAGGACCAGAACTACAAAATGAAATTCTATGTTGTTTTCCAACAAAACAATGAGAGCAAGTATTTAAAGGTGTACCTTTCATAGGAAGAGAATTTTTCCTGGCAAGGATGTTAAGTCCTTTCTCACTCAAGTGACCAAGGCGCATATGCCACAAATCAGAAGAAGCATCTTCAATTGCATTCACTTCCTCCTTGCTTAGCTTTCCAGGCATCCTGTAGAGAGTAGTGAAGCTTTCTTCTTTTGCCACCACTAGTGACCCTTTGGTGAGCTTGCATATGCCACCACCAAAGTAAGTATGATAACCCTCAATGTCCAAGGCTTTAACAGAAATCAAGTTGAGACGGATATCTGGAACATGTCTGACATTCTTCAATTGCAGCTTGCACCCAATGCTGGTTTCAATCAAAATATCTCCCATACCAACAATTTTACACACCCCTTCATTTCCCATTTTAACTGTGCCAAAATCACCAACTGTATAAGATGAGAAGAAATAATGCCTAGGAGTGACATGGTATGAGGCTCCAGAATCAACAATCCAAATGGAATCATGGCATGCTAGATTTATAGAATTATCATCACAGACAATGTAAACATCACTATCAGATGCAACTGCAGTGATGTCTTTATCATTTTTCTTCTCTTTGTCTTCATCTCTTTCTCTTGACTTCTCTCTCTTTAGGAACCTGCATTGTCTTTTGATGTGTCCCACCTTGTCACAATGATAACATTTCACTTCTTTTCTAGTCCTGGACTTGCTTCTTGATTGGCTACGACTGTCAGATTTTTCATGCTTATGGAAATGTCTGGTTTGACTTCTCCCCCGTGACTCTGCAACTAGTGCTTCTGACTGAGTGGAGGTACCATTCAAACCACGCTCCTTTCTTCTAGCTTCTTCATTCAACATGCTCTCTTTTACCATTGACATTGTCAACTTCCCATTAGGAGCTGAGTTAGTCAATGTCACAACCAGAACTTCCCAAGTGTCAGGCAAGGAACTAAGCAACAACAAGGCTTGCAACTCATCATCTAATTTAATATCTGTTGCTGTCAATTGATTCACAGTATTCTGAAAAATTCTCATATGCTCTGCCATTGAATCCCCTTCTTTGTATTTCATATTCACCGGCTTCCGGATCAGAAATGCTTTATTTTGCACATTCTTCCGCTCATACAGCTCGGCCAGCTTCTTCCACATTTTCTGGGCATCTGTTTCTGTGTCTACATGAGGATATACACTCAAATCCAGCCACTGCCTAATCAAAGCAACTGCCTTTCTATTCATCTTCTTCCAATCACTTTCATTTTTATCCTTGGGTCGAACAGTGTCCTCCTCAATGGGATCATACAAGTCTTTGCTGTATAACATATCTTCCATGAGGGTCTTCCAAAGTGTATAATTTGTAGAGTTCAGCTTAATCATATTTGGCCCTTGATTTTCCTCTATTTAAATGCACAATATAGAACAACCTAAGCTCTTGATACCACTTTGTTGGGAAAAAAACCAGAGATAACAATCTCCAGTGAAGCAAATATTTTTCCCTTCACCTGTGCAAATAAATAGGCACAACAAAAATATTCTTCCACAGGATAATATCAATGGCAGAAAAATAGACAGCCATGACACCACAATTTTTAACGTGGAAAACTCCCCAGTGTAGGGATAAAAACCACGGGACCAAGTCCAGCAAAAACTTCCACTATAAATAATAATGGGTACACCAAGTCTTCCTAGAAATACTAGGGAACACCAAATCAACAATACATCACCCAAAAGGTGGATACAAGCAAGCAACAAGAGAGAAACCCCACAACAATGGGTACAACAACTCAGCTCAAAGAGAAGGCAAACCAATAATATAATGATATCAAAATATTGCTCTCAACACCAGGAACAACATACAAAAATTTCATAAAGAATGGGGATAGTTTACTCATCTGATGAAGAGCACAAAGTTCCTCCCTATTCTTCTTCTCCTCCCTGCCGCCGAAACCCTCTCCCCTGTTCCTCGATATTTCTTTCTTTCATCAGGCACCTACTGTGACTAAACCCTTTCTTCCCTTTTTATTTGAACTTTTAAA
The DNA here is from genome assembly GCA_030762895.1 of Sophora flavescens. Lineage (NCBI taxonomy): Eukaryota > Viridiplantae > Streptophyta > Magnoliopsida > Fabales > Fabaceae > Sophora > Sophora flavescens. The sequence goes on from CM061066.1 coordinate 123,047,523, forward strand.
TTCCTTTTGAAATGCCACTTGGGCTTGGCCCATTAGTAACTCCTTTTAATTAATGTGGGACCCACTTAGGAGTGACCCACCCAACAGTTCGGATAATGATGTTTAAGTACAATTGTGGTCAAGGTGGAATGCCTATGGTGACCTCCAAATCATCTTCTTCCAATGCATGGAGGGCAATAGTTAATTCTTGGGATGTTGCATCCAGTAATACATCTTGGATCATCAGGAATGGCCATAACACTCGATTTTGGAAGGATCATTGGATCCCAAATATTGACAGTTTGAAAGGCATGTTTCCATCAGCATGTCCTGCAGCTGAAGAAAAATATCATGTGTCCTTTTATGCTAATGAAGGAGAGTGGAGATGGGATGTGATTGAGAGGATTCTTCCTCAGGAAATATGTGAAAGGATTCGGAATGTGCAGGCCCCAAACTCGACTATCCCTGATTTCCCTTCTTGGAAGGCAGCACCTGATGGACTTTTCTCTCTCAAAACAGCTTATTTCCTGCTAGCAGAAAGAAGCTCAACCCTGCCTAATCCTATTTTCAACAAAGTATGGACATGGCAAGGCCCTGTCCGAATAAGAGCCACTCTTTGGAAGATTGCTCATGGAAAACTTCTAACTAATGATGAAAGGAAGAGAAGAGGAATGACTGAGGATAGCTATTGCCCTAGATGCCATTCCTATTCAGAAGAGTTGATGCACACTCTAAGAGATTGTGAGGATGTCCAAGATTTTTGGAAAAAAACATATTAAACAAGATCTGTGGAGCAAATTCTTCAGTCTAGGTCAAGATGCTTGGATTGACTGGAACCTATCCACAGAGAACATTGGTCTGGTTCCCTGGAAATGGAAACTGGTATTTGGAGTAACTATTTGGGCCTTATGGAAAGACAGAATTTCCTTGGTGTTTTCACAACAATCTTCTTTGGGAGATGCTCTATGGTATATGATCTTCAACCACTCTCATTTTATTGAAAATACTTCAATTAATCCACTCAAGTCAAAGGATTGTAGCTCAAACTCTGGTTGTTACTTGGAAGAATCCACCTTAGGGAGTGTTTAAGCTTAATGTAGATGGCTCTCATGGCATAGGAAATGGTAGCTCTGCTTGCGGAGGATAAATCAGAAATGCAGAAGGGTTTTTTATTAGGGGCTTTCATAGCAAAATCACATCCAGCAATGTGATCTGGGCTGAGCTATGGGGAGTGCTGTCAGGACTTCAACTGGCCAGGAGTATGAGCATCCAAAATATCATTGTGGAAACAGACTCAAAAACAGCTTTTGACTTGATTGATAAAGGTCGCTCCTCTAGTCCAGCTCTTCAATTTCTGGTTGGAGAAATTAAGTTGCTTACTAGAAGGAGGGACTGGAATGTGGAGTTCCACCATATCTCAAGATTAGCCAACACATTTGCTGATCATATAGCTCATTCAGGGCATCTAGGACAGTTTTCCTTGTGTCTAGTTGAAAGACCTTTGCCTATGTTATCCTTGCTCCTAGAAAATGATGTACGGGGAATTTGTTCCTCAACTATTGTTTAGTTAATAAAATCCGTTTATATCAAAAAAAAAATATGGTTAGTAAAAAAAAAAAGGTTTGAATTATGGAATTATCATTTTAAAAACTATTTTATCCCACAATTTTGTTTATGAGTGCACCCGATCAAATATCAAAATATAGTTGTATAATTGGCTTAATAATTTAAAATGATTAATAATTTGAAATAATAATGTGACATAGTTTGAAACTTTTTTTTTTGAAGGACTTAGTTTGAAACTTATACCCCAAACTCTGCTATATTTTTATTCGATTAAAATAATGTTTTAGTCCATATACGTGTCACTCATTTTTAAATTAGTCCCTATATAAAAAATATTTTTATATTAGTCCCTACACGTGCAACCGTTACCAAATAGGTCCCTGACGTTTAACGGCCGTTAATGACAATCATTAATTTGGTCCCTACATGTGTCACTCATTTTTAAATTGGTCCCTACATGTGTCACTCATTTTTAAACAAATGTTGGTGCCCCCGATTGGTCCTTATATGTGTCACTCATTTTTAAATCGGTCCCTATATGTGTCACTCATTTTTAAATTAGTGCCTACATGTGTCACTCACTTTTAAATTAGCCCTTACGGCGAGGTTTCACGGTGATTCGGGATCGCTCCAGCCGAAGCGTGCCGTGCATTCTTCATGGTTTGCAAAGTCGTTACTGAAAAATTAGGGCATTTGTTCGAGCTTCGTACCGATTCTGGGAGGATTGTTATGGAGAGCAAAACAGCTTGCAGGCAAGCCTACTGGAATCTTCTACAGCACCGGATTACACTCACAGAGTGGATATGAAATACAACAGCTTACAGGCAAGCCTACTGGAATCACTCGGTCGGAATTTTAACCAACTTTCATATCCGATCGAACAAAAAATATCATTCCATGATGAACCAACTGAGTGAGTGTAATCCTGTGTTGTTGAAGATTCCAACAGGCTTGCCTGCAAGCTGTTGTGCTCTCCATAACAACCCTCCTAGAATCGATACGAAGATCGAACAAATGCCCCAATTTTTCAGTAACGGCTTTGCAAACCACGAAGAACGTGCGGCAGGCCTCGGCTGGAGCGATCCCGAATCGCCGCGAAACCTCGTCGTAGGTGGCAGTGTGGGACAATCGAAAGATTGCAGCTGCTAGGGCACAACCGAGGGCAATTTGGGGAAAGGAAGAGTTGGGAGAGGGAGAGAGAAGATGAAGGAGGTGGGAGAAGGAATCTTCCAATTTAAAAATGAGTGAAACATGTAGGGACTAATTTAAAAATGAGTGACACATATAGGGACCAATTTAAAAATGAGTGACACATATAAGGACCAATTGGGGGCACCAGCATTTGTTTAAAAAATGAGTGACACATGTAGGGAACAACATAATGATCGTCATTAACGGTTGTTAACGGTCGTTAAACGTCAGGGACCTATTTGGTAACGATTACACGTGTAGGGACTAATATAAAAATATTTTTTGCATATGGACTAATTTAAAAATGAGTGACACGTATATGGACTAAAATATTATTTTAACCTTTTTATTTTTCTGTGAGACAATTGTTGGCTACATCTTCAAAAAAAGTTAGAATTCTCCAAATGTAAAGAGGCTCGTAGGACCTAAGCCATGAAATACTCTAGTATATCTATTCGACCCAAATGATTAATTAGGATGGTTTCTGAACAAAAAGAAAATTATCCAAATTGATGGATTCAATGGAGAAATATTGACACATACATACTAAATACTAAATAAAATTACATTTAAGAATGTGCCAATAACGAAATATTACATATTAATAAGTGGTGTAACATCACCTTCATCATCAAACATATTTTTAAGTTTTATTTTTATTTATATTTTAAATTTGCTATTAATTATTATAACTACTGAATCTGCTAATCATTTACTTATTTTCATTTATTTTTTTAGAACAAACATTTTAATTATTTACTATCACATTTATTCAAAATATCACCCTTTTAAAATTAGTTGAAATACTAAATATTTCTTGATAATCTAATAAACCAAAAAATAATAAATATTATTATTTAAAATTATCACAAATAGGAATTATAAATGAAAGGACTTTACAAATTACAATCTACATATTACTATTAGTTGCTACTGATCATATACTTATTTAGATTTTATTTTTTTAGTTGACATAGGTGCAAAATATCCGTCGATTGGTTTTGCCGATAACTAATCTCCGCCAGTGAACCTGGTTAGCCACCTTTAAGGGGGTTTCCCCTCCCAACCACATTAATTACATCCACAAGACTCGAACTCGAGACTTTACTTAAGGGACCTGAGCCCAATTCCACTCAGACCAATGTAATGTTATATACTTATTTAGATTTGACTTATTTTAAATTATTTTCAATATTAATTATGTTTATTTACCGAATTTAATAAAAATTCTCAAAATATCAAATTAATTGAAATGTTGATTAGACTTATTTATCTGTCACAATAATTGTGAATAAAAGTCATATATTATTCAAATTGACAGTTTTCTAATATCATTCAAATACTATTTATGTTTATTTACCTGTTATAATATATAATAGCTACTAAAATAAATCATTTTAATTAAAATATTTTTAATAACATTAAAATCATAATAATAATATAAAAATAATCAAGAAGATATTTTTTATTTGCATATAACTATAAGTTATTCTTCTATTGTACAATGATATATTTATTATAATATATAAGTGAATAATATATTATTTTCATTATAATATGAAAAATATTATATACTATTTTCTTATTTTCATGCAAATAGTAGTTATTAAATTTTTTTATAATCATTTTCTAATTTTCAGTTAAATTTTTTAGGACAAAGGTTTCTAAAAGAATATTATAGGATAGTTGCATATTATTTTCAATGATTCTCACTAATTATTTTCTTGATTAATATTTTATCATTTATTTTTTAAATTATAATACTATATTATCTTGTTGTATTTATATTTAATTTATTTTCAATTAGTATATCTTAATTAAGTGTCACCTCCCAACTATTTTGATTTCAAGTTTGGTAATGTGTTATATTTATTAAGTGAATTCACTCTTTTTATTTTTCTCTTTCATGTAATTAATATTATAAATCATATATTTATAAATATAATATATATGATATATTATTCCTTATTTTTTAAAGTGGATAATATTATAAATCACAGATTTATAAACATTATATCTTCATGATATATTCATTCACTAATGAATAATATATTTTTTCAAATATTTGAATTAATTTCAACCTAAGTCTCGACTAATTAAATTCTAAATAATGAAAAATATCAAAGTTTAATTATTTGTTTGACCGTGATTTTGATTTTATTTTGTGAAAAAGATTGTCTTTTATTTTCAGAGACTCTATGTCGTACTATACATTCTTGCTTGCATGCTATGATATTATTTGGTTAATATTAATTGATTATATATTTTGTATTTAATAATATTAATTATTAATTATTAAGTGAATCAATATTTATCTTATTTTTTATACAATTATTATTACAAATCACATATTTATAAACATAATATCTTCATGATATATTCTTGTTTATTCTTTTTATGTAATTAGTATTATTAATCACAAATTTGTGTACATAATATCTTCATGATATATTCCTTCGATGATGAATAATATTTTCTTTCAGATATTTCAATTAATTTCAATCTAAGTCTCAATTTTTAAATTCTAAATAATGAAAAATACTCAAATTTTCATTATTTGTTTGACCATAATTTTGCTTTTATTTTGAGAAAAGATTGTCTTTCAGTTATTTTCATAGATTTTGTTATCGTACCATACCTTCTTGCTTGCATGTTATGATATTATTTGATTATTAATTATTAATTACATAAATAAATAATAATTATTAAGTGAATCTATATTTATCTTATTCTTTTTTTATTACAGTGAATCCTTTCCTCACTATTTAGTTTTACATAATAAATAGATAAAAATAATTTATCAAAAGTCTCGGTGAAGATGACTTCCATAAAACTTTTCTATTCTCTATAACATTGGATATTGTTCTATGTCATGTTAACATTAGCAATCAACAACATATAAGGATGGCACATAAAGTGAGCTTAATCCATGTAATTAACGACATAAAGGAGACATGAAAAATAACAATTAGAATCATGAATCTCTTTCTATAAAAATAAAAAAAGAATTATGAATCTCTGGTTGGTGTGTTCAAAGATCTATAATAGCAGGGTACACAAAAATGATTTTCATGGATGCAAAGGTAATGTTGTGTTTTTTTATGTGGTGCAGTGTTACCTTCTAATGTAGGCTTTAGTGTTTTGCATGACTTTATTCTTTTTTTTTTTTTTTTATAATCCAGGGTGGTAAAATAGAAGTGGTAGTAAACAAATTGGATTTTGATAAACGAAAAATTGAGCTTAGAGAGGGCTGGTGAACATAGATTTGACATATTAATTAACTCTCGTATTTGTTGTTTTAAACATCATTTGAGCTAAATTAATGAGCTTTGGGTGCATTTTACAACTTTGGGTCGAAATTGGAGCTAAATGCATTTTTCAGCATTATTGGCATTATGACATCGCTTCTATATTTTGAGCACAACTTTGGCTGTAGATACTTAAAAAATTATGATCTTTATATTTTATGAAAGCTAAGAGAATTATATACAACTTTCATGAAGAGCTCAAGATCTGATTCTGATGATTAAAGGGTCAAATCTGGTCCGGAAATCATAACATAGGTGTTGTTGCAAAACTCTGACCTAAATATGTTCAATGCTCGTGAGACCAAAACCATTCGAAAGAAGACTCATTAAGGTACAACTTTCATGAATAATACTCATCGAAAAAACGTTGTTTTGGTGGTGTTTGCTGCTTTGGAAAAGAAGTCTCTGGATCCTGTAGTAAATTGGGTCTAACTCTCATTTGTGGTACGATTGGAGACAACTTGGACTCTAGTTGAAGCCGAGCCAGAGGGACATGCTTGAGATTGTTTAATTTGTTCATTTTGGCTGTTTTAAACTCATAAATAGAGCAGAATATAGTAGCAACAAAATTGGAGAGTTTTCTCCATTTTTAGGCTTTCCACTTTTTGCTTCTTTGTAATTTTCATTTTGTGAGTTGTTCCTCCACATTAATGGAGGGCTAAACTCTCTTAATAAATTCTTGGATGTAGACATCATTGAGGTTTGACTTATGGAACCTTGCACTATTTTATTTATTCATGGTTAATTTCGTTTTTCATTGTTTTTCTTCCCTTTGAATTTTTTATTCCAATTTTATTTGCTAAAATGAAGTTGAGTCTTGAACGTATGTGTTAGTGGCTTCATTAACTCATTCTAAAGAGAGAAAATAGAATCTAAATGTTGCATTCAAGGTATTTGATGTAATGTCTAGCTTGGTTTAATTTTGGTTTTTAAGTTTAATCTTGGTTTGATGGTTGCTTAACTCATTTTGTAACACCCGATTTTTCACTGCTTTTAATATCGGTAATATATAAAAACATGTTTATATTTTTATCCTAGATTTAGAAAATGATTTTGAATAAACCAAGATCATTTCCATACTCTACTTTACCATAGAGAGTTACAGTTAAATTTTGGGTTGAAAATTCAAACGAAACCCCGTCTGTGTTTTCACTGACAGTAAAATTTTACTGATCAGAAAACCTAATTTTGACTCAAGAAGGAAATGGTTAGGTTTTATATCGATTTTCCAACGACTTGGGTTATTTTGAAATTTTTCACTTAAAAGTGAAATAATATATATTATTCGGGCAATATACTAAATTTGGTGAACGACGGAGCTGAATACGGGATTGCCGGGACTCGCTAAAGGATAAATAACAAGTCATTCAAGATGATTCATCTAGGTGAGTCATATAGGTGACTCACCTTTGCCATCATTACCTTAGAGGTGGAAAGGCCATTATGCCCTTAGGTTGTTCTTAAAATGCCAAAATTGTCCTTAAGTGAAATTACGCTTTTGTCCTCAAATGAAAAAAAATACTTGGACCTCCTTGCCCTTGTGATTCACGTCCAAGACCCCCCACATAGGCCATTTCATCCATTTTCCTTAAACATCATCTTCTACCTTAAGCTTTCTTTCATTTTCTTAAGTGAACCATAAGCAAATTTGTGAAGAAACCAATTGATTTCTTGCCATTTTCCAACATCCAAGAGGTATATCATACTCATCTCACTCAATCAATATGATGTTCTTCATTCATTTTCTTGATTCAAGGCCATGATCATCATGTTTCATTCTAGGGTTTTTATGTTAAAAATCTCTAGAAAATCATAGAAAAATCCTATGATCATGAAACCAATTTCTATGAACTTGTCTTCATCTTTATGTTTGGCAATCAAGAGCATGAATCAAACAAAATTTTCTTCCCTATTTTTCTTGCTAAGGCCGAAAACCTAACTTTTGAGGGTGGATGAATTTTGTTCCAATTTTTAGAAAGTGAAAATGGATTTCATCTTTCTATTACCTATATGTAATGAATTCAAGAGATTGAGACAAAATAAAATCCCCAGCCTATTTATTTATTGAAGGTCGAATCCATGTTCTTGAGAAATTGGATGATTTTGTTTTATTTTCCAACTTATGATAATTTGCCTTAACTCTATACTACTCTAAGGTCATGAATCTAAGAGTATGTGAAATTTTGAGATCTCTAACTAATTTAGCTAGCCATGGCCGAACCTATATCATTAGGAGTTAGGAGGGTTTTCTTCAAAATTTAACTTGTTTTATGTTGTGGTTGTTGAAGGATAAGTAATTGTTTGAATCGTGTACGTGTTTTACAGAGATCGGACGTTCGACGAAACTTATTTCGGAAGGAAAATCCATATTCTAAGGTAAGGGGAGTACCTAAGGGATTTTTTCGATAGCTATATGCTATCAATGAGTGGTCTATAATATTTGTTTGTGTTCCATCGTTGTGGTTTAAGTTATTATTCTATCTGCTGTTAATTATATGCTTTTAATATAATTATCTACTATTATGTGTTATAGTTTTAATACATGTTATAAACTGTATTATATTCTATACCGTTGATGTGGAATCTTTATTAACGTTGACTGTTGATTGATAAGCCTGACAGTGGTCAGTGCTCAATTAATTACGGAGATAAAAGCGTTAAAAAGCTTGATGAGGGATATCAATTGTTTAATTGATGAAATATTAGAAAATAATATTCTTTAAATATTTGATTTATTGAAAATGAGGAACAGTTTAAAATACTATTATTTTAATGATTTATCGAAGTAAGAGTGGTCTATAGGTTACAATGAGGACGTAACAACAGTATTTATTTGAACCGATATTTAGTCTCAAAAGATAATTTTTAAAGAACCAAAGTTTCGGAAAAAGATTTTCAGAGGAAAATGAATTTCTTGGTGATTTGATGGTTTTATAAATGAATTTCAAACGAAAAGGATTTTCTGTAAATGAGTTTTACACAACGGGGTTATTTCCGATAACTTTGATAAGTTGAGGGGATTTTGTTTTGGATTTGTGTTTCACAGAACGAAAATGGTGTAAATGTTGAAATATAAACCTAGTAACCGAGACGTCGTGATACTAGTGTTCTGTAATCAAAGCACGTAGATCTCTGATCTGCATTACGGTGTTATGGACTCTATGTCCTATTTACGGTGTTATGGACCTTGTGTCCTATTTACGGTGTAATAAACGGTGTTAAATGTGAATATTATTTTCTATCACTACGAACCTAAGACCGGTGCATCGATCTAGGGCTTCGTGATTGAGCACTCGGACTTTGTATCCTGTGTTAATGATGAAAAATCTTAAAACATTGAAAACTACGAATGGTCGTAAGCCTTTGAGCTTCGACAAGGAAATAATGAACAAAAAGAAAAGTGACGTGGAATAAAATGTTTTACATGCATTATTCGGCAGATGTGCCTACGGTGTTAATCTGGATATCTTGATGGACAAGGTATTCAAGACGGTGTAGCATTATGCCTTGATGGACAATGAAACCATAAGCGGTGATCACCGTGCCTAGTTTTGGACAGTGCTATGGTTAATACAGCGTGCCTTATTTGGCAATCGAGCTTGATCAACTCATTTATACGATGTTGGGATCTACGAAGATTAAGTACAAAATTTTAGACGGTGAATGCTGAAGTGTCATGCATTGTTTATAAATGACGATGACTATCGAGTATGAGACTCATTGAAAAGCTACTTGTTTATTTGAGTATTTTATGTTGTTATAACTATATATGCCTATATGTTGTTTGGTGTGTCGCGCATGTAGTTATCGTGTTTAAATCCATATATCAGTTCTCACCTTTGCGTGTTCCATGTTGGTTTCTTTTCTATGGAGCATATATTTATATCTGAGTACAGATGGAGCCGGGGATACCATTGGCTCATACGGGGATACGTTCCCTGATATTTGAGCATGCTGCGAATGATGTTGCATGGGTGATAAACCCAGGGGCACATAGCGCCACCTATACTGGCCCCATACGTACGATCGAAGGCACACTAGCGACGGGACCTTAGCGAGAGATCCATACGGTGGAGACTATCGAGGTATCATTACCTCCGATGTGGATTTTACTACAGCATCTAGTGGACCAGGGAGAGTAGGATATTCTTCTTTCGTTAGTACAACCTTAGCACTGGCAGCACCTGCATCACCTCCTGCGCCAGTTGTTTTGGATCCAGAGTTTGAGGAGGATCCTGAGGAGTTTATAGAGGAGGAGCCTGATTACATGTCGCTTGATGATGATGATTCTCCTGATGAGGGAGAGGGAGTAGTAGTGTCTCCACCGGACACTCCTGCTGATAGTGGGGATGATCATCACGGTCTTCCCAATGGGTACCATTAGTTCTGACCAGCTGTAGGATGAGTTCATTTTGGGGGTAGTGTTTTCGTCAATCTGTTTCTGGCAACTAAGAGCCATGATTTTTTAGAAATGGTTTCGCATGATTCGCTACGTGTTAGTTATGTTTTTATTTCCTTTACTTTGTTGCTTTAGAATGGCCTGTCTTGATAAAGGTCCTGTGTAAAAATGGGTTGCGATGTTGTATGTATAAAACTTCTGATGAATATGTATATATACATATAGGTTTGATTATGTTGTTTGTATGGAAAGGAAAAGGAAAAAATTTTATCACTATTTTCGAGATAAGATAACTACTTAAAAGGTGTAATTTTCCGAAAGTAACCAGCAATTTAAAGTTTTATTTTCCGCAACAGGTTACCATGTGATGTCCCAAGAAGGGGTGTCGCATTTTTCGTATCAGAGATGGCTGAGCCTTTCGGGAATCTTTGGGAAATAGGTATGTTGTGTTGATGTTGTGTGTTCTCTGATAAAGACTTGTTTGAATTACTTCTTAGAAGTAATGTGTGTTGAAAAGTAAGTACGTGTTTCATTTTCTGGTTGCGGTTTAATTGGTTTTGTCTTGTAGGTCAGTTACGGAACCTGAACCAGAAGGTGGACGTGGACGAGGACATGGACGCGGTCGTGGAAGGGGTCGTAGAGGTGGTCCCCTTTATTGCCGTGGCATAGATGATACCGCACAAGCAACGTAGAACGTTGCAGCTGCTTTTACTTTGCAGACAGCTCCTATGGCTGCCCAAAACCAGCAAGCTGCGGAAGGTAGAGGTCTAACTACATTTCGACGTCAGAATCCTCCACAGTTTCACGGGGATACTGAACCTCAGAAAGCTGACTTGTGGATACAAGAATTGGAGAAAATATTTGAACTCATTCTTATCCCAGAAGGAGTTAAGGTTTTATATGCTACTTTCCTACTATTATGAGATGTGGAGTACTAGTATAAAGGTACTAGACAACTTACGGAAGTTGATCATCAGGAAATTACTTGGGATGTGTTTCGAAACGCATTCCTGGAGAAGTATTTCCCTGAACGTACTAGAAAAGAGATCTATTTGTTGGGGAGTATGCGGAGAAGTTTGATTCGCTCACCAAATATTTTCGTTTCTTTCAAGCATAACCTGGTGAAAGCTGGAAATGTGAGAGGTTTGAAGCAGGCTTAAGATTTGAGATTAAAGAATCTGTATTACCACTGCAAATCAGAAATTTTCAAGCTCTAGTCAGATGTGTCAAAAGGTAGAGCAGATGAGGAAATGAAGGGATAATAGAGGGAATGTTGGAGGACCTTCTCGGTTCAAGAACCAATTTCAATACTAGAATCAGAAGGGGGAACAAGATCAGAGGAAGCCTTATTTCCGACCACCAGGAAATAACCAGAATCAGCAACAATATCGTCCGAATGTTTCTGCATCAGGAAGTGGGGGCCAAAAGAACCAAAGCCAAGGCCAAGTCAGAAGATGTTTCAAGTGTGGAGATCGAAATCATATGGCTGATAAGTGCCCAGTAAGAGGAATTAAGTGTTATAAGTGTAATCAATTTGGACACTTATAAGTGTAATCAATTTGGACAATTAAGTATGGTTCTTCAGATCCTAAAGGAGAAACAATTATACGCGAAACCTGAAAAGTGCGAGTTTTAGTTAGATCAAGTTCATTTTTTAGGACATGTTATTTCGAATGAAGGGATCGCAGTGGATTTGTCGAAAGTTGAAGCTGTTTTAAAATGGGAGAGACCAAAGACGGTAACAGAAATCCGTAGTTTCGTGGGTTTAGCTGGATACTATAAGAGATTCATTGAGAGATCCAAAATAGTTGGACCTCTTACCCAACTAACTCGGAAGGACCAATCGTTTACATGGACTGAAGCATGCAAGGAAAGTTTCCAGGAATTAAAGAGAAGGTTGACTACTTCACCTGTGTTAGTATTATCTGATCCTAAGGAGCCTTTTGAGGTATATTGTGATTCTTCACATCAGGGGTTAGGTTGTGTACTAATCCAAAACCGGAAAGTAGTAGCTTAAGCTTCAAGGCAATTGAAGATTCATGAGAGGAATTACCCTACGCATGACCTGGAATTAGCAGCGGTGGTTTTTGCATTAAAAATATGGAGGCATTATTTGTATGGAGCAACGTTCAATGTTTTTAGTGATCACAAAAGCTTGAAATACCTATTTGATCAAAAGGAGCTCAACATGCGGCAAAGACGCTGGTTGGAATTTATAAAGGATTACGATTTCCAATTACTGTATCACCCTGGAAAAGCAAATGTGGTAGCGGATGCCTTGTGTAGAAAATCAATACATGCCTCTGCAATGATGGTCAAGGAGCAAGAGTTGTTAGAACAATTACGAGATATGCGAATGACAATTAAGACATCGTCAGGAAAGCTTTGCTTAGGTATGATTACTGTTTCCCATGGATTGATGGAACAGATACGAGAGAAACAAGAAAGTGATCAGTACCTACAAGGAGAAAAGGAATTAGTGCGACAAGGAGCAATATTAGAATTCAAAGAAGGACCGGATGGAATTTTAAGGTTCGGTGAAAGAATTTGTGTACTGGACGATGCCGAACTTAGAAAGTTGATTCTGGAGGAAGCTCACAAGAGTAAATTGAGTTTACATCCAGGATCCTCAAAGATGTATCAAGATCTCAAGCAGTTATATTGGTGGTATGGGATGGAGAGAGACGTAATGGAATATGTAGCTTCATGTTTAGTCTATCAAAAAGCTAAAATTGAACACCAAAGACCAGCAGGAAAGCTACAATCTTTGGACATTCCAGAATGGAAATGGGATGGTATCGCGATAGATTTTGTGACAAGTTTGCCATGGACCCGGAAGGGACATGATGCCAAGTCGGCTCAAATTTTGCCCATTAACATAAAATATTCAATGGAGAGATTAAGTTAGTTATACATCGGAGAAATTGTCAGATTACATGGTATACCTTCGAGTATTATTTCGGATCGTGATCCGAGATTTACGTCAAGGTTTTGGCAAAGTCTACAAGAGTCATTAGGAACAAAACTCGGATTGAGTTCGGCTTATCACCTACAAATGGATGGACAATCAGAGAGGACGATCCAGTCACATGAAGACTTATTGAGAGCTTGTGCGTTGGAACATACTGGGAGTTGGGATGAATTCCTACCGTTGATAGAATTCACCTACAACAACAGTTTCCACTTGAGCATAGGAACTATGAAGCTTTATATGGTCAACGGTGTAGAACACCTCTATGTCGGTACCAAGATGGTGAAAGTCTATTGTTGGGACCAGATATCGTGCAATAGATAGCAGAAAAGGTGAAGATGATTCAGGAGAAAATGAGAAAAACTTGGAGTCGACAGAAAAGTTATGCGGACAAGAGACGACGACCTCTTGAGTTTGAGGAAGGCGATCATGTGTTTTTGAGAGTCACACCTACGACTGGGATTGGCAGGGTATTAAATCCAGAAAACTCACCCCTAAATTCATTGGACCTTACAAAATTCTTCGTCGTGTGGGTCCAGTAGCCTATAAAATTTCTTTACCAACTTTTCTTTCAAATATCCATGATGTTTCCCATGTTTCACAGCTGAGGAAGTATATTCCTAATCCATCTGATGCAATCGAACTCGATGTTGTACAATTAAAAGAAAACTTGTCTTATGAGACTTCACCTGTACGAATCACGGAAAAGATGATTAAGCAGCTCAGGGGTAAACAAATTTCCTTGGTCAAGGTTATTTGGGATAATACAACCAGAGAGGCAACGTGGGAAATTGAGGATAAAATGAGATTACAATATCCTGATCTTTTTTTCAGGTGCGTAATTTCGAGGACGATTTTTTTTAGTGGGGTAGTAATGTAACACCCCGATTTTTCACTGCTTTTAATATCAATAATATATAAAAATATGTTTATATTTTTATCCGAGATTTAGAACATGATTTTGGATAAACCAAGATCATTTCCATACTCTACTTTATCGTAGAGAGTTACGGTTAAATTTTACTGATCAGAAAACCTAATTTTGACTCGTGAACGAAATGGTTAGGTTTTATATCGATTTTCCAATGACATTGGTTATTTTGAAATTTTTCACTTAAAAGTGAAATAATATATATTATTCGGGAAATATACTAAATTTGGTGAATGATGGAGCTGAATATGGGATCGCTGGGACCCGCTAAAGGATAAATAACAAGTCATTCCAAGATGACTCATCTAGGTGAGTCATATAGGTGACTCACCTTTTCCATCATTTACCTTAGAGGTGGAAAGACCATTATGTCCTTAGTTTGTTCTTAAAATCCCAAAATTGCTCCCTAAGTGAAATTACACTTTTGTCCTCAAATGAAAAAAAAAATACTTAGACCTCTTTTCCTTGTGATTCACGGCCAAGGCCCCCCACATAGGCCATTTCATCCATTTTCCTTAAACATCATCTTCTTCCTTAAGCTTTCTTTCATTTTCTTAAGTGAACCATAAGCAAATTTGTAAAGAAACCACTTGATTTCTTGCCATTTTCCAACATCCAAGAGGTATATCATACTTATCTCACTCAATCAATATCATGTTCTTCATTCATTTTCTTGATTCAAGGCCATGATCATCATGTTTCATTCTAGGGTTTTTATGTTTAAAAATATCTAGAAAATCATAGAAAAATCCTATGATCATGAAACCAATTTTTATGAACTTGTCATCAGCTCTATGTTTGGCAATCAAGAGCATGAATCAATCAAAATTTTCTTCCCTGTTTTTCTTGCTAAGGCCGAAACCCTAGCTTTTGAGGGTGGAGGAATTTTGTTCCAATTTTTAGAAAGTGACAATGGATTTCATCTTCCTATTACCTATATGTAATGAATCCAAGAGATTGAAACAAAATAAAATCGCTAGCCTATTTATTCATTGAAGGCCAAATCCATGTTCTTGAGAACTTGGATGATTTTATTTTATTTTTCAACTTATGATAATTTGCCTTAACTCTATACTATTCTAAGATCATGAATCTAAGAGTATATGAAATTTTGAGATCTCTAGCTAATTTAGCTTGTCATGGTCGAACCTATATCATTAGGAGTTAGTAGGTTTGTCTTCAAAATTTAACTTGTTTTATGTTGTGGTTGTTGAAGGATAAGTAATTGTGTGAATCATGTAAGTGTTCTACGGAGATCGGACGTTCAGCGAAACTTATTTCAGAAGGAAAATCCATATTCTAAGGTAAAGGGAGTACCTTAGGGATTTTTTCTGATAATTATATGCTATCAGTGAGTGGTCTGTAATATTTGTTTGTGTTTCATCGTGGTGGTTTAAGTTATTATTCTATCTGTTGTTAATTATATGCTTTTAATATAATTATCTACTACTATTTGTTATAGTTTTAATGCATGTTATAAACTGTATTATATGCTATACCGTTGATGTGGAATTTTTATTAACGTTGATTGTTGATTGATAAGCCCTGTGATGAGTTAGTGCTCAATTAATTACGGAGATAAAAGTGTTAAAAATCTTGATAAGGAATATCAATTGTTTAATTGATGAAATATTGGAAAATAATATTCTTGAAATATTTGATTTATTGAAAATGAGGAACAGTTGAAAATACTATTATTTTAATGATTTATCAGTGTAAGAGTGATCTATGAGTTACTGTGAGGACGTAACCGTGAAATTTTTTTAGTGATGCTAATTTTTATGAAAGAAATTTTAAAATAAAATAAAAATTTATTAGAAAAAGTTATTTAAAAAAAATAACTTAATTAATATGTTTAGAAAATTATTTAAGGGAAAAAGTCAAATTTTGGCTTAAAACGTTTTTAAAATGCTCAATGGCGGTTAATTCTGAAAATATTTACGGAAATCATTCTTAAAAACAACAGTATTTATTTAAACCGAGATTTAGTCTCAAATGATAATTTTTAAAGAACTAAAGTTTCGTAAAAAGGTTTTCTTAAGAAAATGAATTTCTTGGTGATTTGACGGTTTTATAAATGAATTTCAAACGAAAAGGATTTTCTGTAAATGAGTTTTACACAACGGTGTTATTTTTGACAACTTTGATAAGTTGGGGGAATTTTGTTTTGGATTTGTGTTTCACATAACGAAAACGGTGTAAATGTTGAAATATGGACCTAGTAACCGAGACGTCGTGATACTAGTGTTCAGTAATCAAAGCACGTAGATCTTTGATCCATGTTACGGTGTTATGGACTTTATGTCTTATTTACGGTGTTATGGACCTTGTGTCCTATTTACGGTGTAATAAACGGTGTTAAATGTGAATATTTTTTCTATCACCACGAACCTAAGACTGGTATATCGGTCTAGGGCTTCGTGATTGAGCACTCGGACTTTGTGTCATGTGTTAATGATGAAAAACCTTAAAACATTTAAAACTACGAATGGTCGTAAGCCTTTGAGCTTCGACAAGGAAAGAATGAACAAAAAGAAAAGTGACATGGAATAAAATATTTTATATGCATTATTCGGCAGACGTGCCTACGGTGTTATTCTGGATATCTTAATGGAAGGTATTCAAGACGTTGTACCATTGTGCCTCAATGGACAACGAAACCATAAACGATGATCGCTGTGCCTTGTTTTGGACGGTGCTATGGTTAATACGGTGTGCCTTATTTGGCAATTGAGCTTGACCAACTCATTTATACGATGTTGCGATCTCCGGAGATTATGTACAAAATTTTAGACGGTGAATGCTGAAGTGTCATGCATTGTTTTTAATTGACGATGACTATTGGGTATGAGACCCCTTGATAAGCTACTTGTTTATTTCTGAGTATTTTATGTTGTTATAACTATATATGCCTATATGTTGTTTGGTGTGTCGCGCATGTAGTTATCGTGGTAAAATCCATATATTAATCCTCACCCTTGCACGTTCCGTGTTGGTTTCTTTTGTGTGGCATATATTTATATCTGAGTACAGATGGAGCCGGGGATACCATTGACTCATACGGGGATACGTTCCTTGACATTTGAGCATGTTGCGAATGGTGGTGCATGGGTGATAAACCCAGGGGCACATAGCGCCACCTATACAGGCTCCATACATAGGATCGAAGGAACGCTAGCGACAGGACCTCAGTGAGAGATCCATATGGTGGAGACTATCGAGGTATCATTACCTCTGATGTGGATTTTACTATAGCATCTAGTGGACCAGGGAGAGCTGGATATTCTTCCTCCGTTAGTACAACCTTAGCACTAGCAGCACCTGCATCACCTCCTGCGCCAGTTGTTTTGGATCCAGAGTTTGACGAGGATCATGAGGAGTTTATAGAGGAGGAGCCTGATTTCATGCCGCTTGATGATGATGATTCTCCTGATGAGGGAGAGGGAGTAGTAGTGTCTCCACCGGACACTCCTACTGATAGTGGGGATGATCATCACGGTCTTCCCAATGGGTACCATTAGTTCCGACTAGCTGTAGGATGAGTTCATTTTTGGGGTAGTGTTTTCGTCAGTCTGTTTCTAGCTACTGAGAGCCATGATTTTTGAGATATGGTTTCGGACGATTCGCTACGTGTTAGTTATGTTTTTATTTCCTTTACTTTGTTGCTTTAGAATGGCCTGTCTTGATAAAGGTCCTGTGTAAAAATGGGTTGTGATGTTGTAAGTATAAAACTTCTGATGCATATGTATATATACATATAGGTTTAATTTGATTATGTTGTTTGTATGGAAAGAAAAAGGAAAAAAAGTTTATCATTATTTTCGAGATATGATAACTACTTAAAAGGTATTATTTTCCTAAAGTAACCAGCAATTTAAAGTTTTATTTTCTGTGACGGGTTACTATGTGATGTCCCAAGAAGGGGTGTCACACATTTGCCTTAATTGATCTTCATTCCAGAAGCATTTCTAGTAATGAAATTATGAATTATGGTGAGGCTTCTTGCTGTAATTCAAAATCAAGAATGGAGTTAACATAATGTTCATTTGTGGTTAAGGATTTCTCTTGGATCGGTTGTTTTTTAAACCTCTGTTTTCAGTTTTATTTGTTTCTATTTGTATTATCTTCGTTATCAACTAGTAAACTGCCCCAACCTTTTAATATGATTGCTTAATTTGTTTGAATTTTTGAGTTGGTCAATTAGGAGACGATTCGGGTTGACACCTTTGTTACGAGTGGGGTCTTTAGCTCGGTTTGTAATTTTGGTGGGTTCAGCACCCATCAAGGGCACACATATATTGCTCAAAATTTTGAAGTCTGAGAAAAATGGTGGTCAATATAAGATCTCCAAGCATCCTTAATTTTGGTGGGTTCAGCACCCATCAAAGGCACACATATATTGCTCAAAATTTTGAAGTCTGAGAAAAATGGTGGTCAATATAAGATCTCCAAGCATCCTTACAAGTTATTTTTTTTTAGAGGAACAACTGTAAAAATGTGGATCTTCCAAAAATCCCTCAGTATCTATATAATTTTCGTGAGTTTGAAGACATGTTGAGTGGAGTTGCATGTGCTGAGGTGTTAGTTGGTAAATTCAAAATTCAGATTGAATGTGATGTATATTTTAATCTTTATGGTAAGTGTTCCGACATCTCTTTAACAAATGTTATTGGGTAGTTTGTTAATATAGTCAAATACCAACCGGATAGCAAGATCAAGAAGGTCGTGTTCACTTTGAAGGACCAAAGGTAAATTAATTAAAAACAACTCATACTAATTACCATTCTCTTGTTACCTATTTTATTTTTATTTCGAAAAATATTAGACAAATCTGAATATGTTAACGACAATACACTTAGTCATACCCTATGGGAGGAATGTGCTACACAATATATTGTTACGTTTTCTACGCAAATATGAGTTTGGTGCAATTGTTGTATTGCTAACATTGGCAAAGAAAAAGGAATTAAAAGGTTAATAAAGCATTGTGACTTTTTTTTTTTTTTTGGTATTAGTCATATGTTATGTAAATAGATTTTCAGTTTCTATGCTTATTTTCTTAAATTTGAATAACTTATTAGATAAATATCCAACAACCATGCAACACTCAATATATTATGGTTCAAAGCTTTTGATCAATGAACATGTGATATAGATTCAACAGTTTAAGGACACGTCTATATGTTTTCAATCATGACGAAGAAGTGAAGTTATTTCATTACAATGTTGTAGCACATGAATTACATTGTATGAATGATTGCAGTTCGCACACAGTTTATGTTGATAAATCATATAATCAGAGAATTACTCACCTGACTACATTCTCCCAAGTTTCATTTGAAGACAAATTTATGGGGAATGCTTCGGTCAAGAGCATAACTGAAACCAATCAACTGAGTCTGATAAGGTTTATCCCTTATCCGAGATGAGGTTGTTAGTTGAGTTTTAGATAAGTGTTATCGTTAATTAGTTGGATATTCGAGCTCGGCGGCCGAGCTTGCCACCTCAACCAGTACACAAGCCCCCCCAAGCTTTGAGCTTGAAAGAGCGTAAAAGTTTTCATGACAAAGCCGAGCTTGGTCTTAGAATCATTTTTGGAGACTTCAAGATTTATTAAATAAAACTTCTTCCCCTTTTTTCCACGATTCGGTGGCCGATCTTTACACCCCGATCAACGTTTGAGTTTGGCGGTCTTTGATAGGTGAGCTTAATAATCAAGAATGAATACTCGGGCTCTTTTAGATTATAGCTTAACAGAATGTTATATTCTGGTCTTACGTATCCTGAAGGGAATCAAAACTAACGTAGTTCTCTATTCACTCTTAGTCAAAGTGAGTCTTTCTTTTGGGGTCTTACCCTCTTTATAATAGGGTCCCCTAATTTGTTCTCTTAGAGATTAGGTTCTTATCTCTTATCCCTTAAACCGACTTTGAGATATACCATCTCCTTATTCGATAAGACTCATCTCTTATAACCAGATAAGGTTGTTTGAGATAAGTCTCAACTTAATCTTATCTTTTCCGTTCTTGGTGGATCGGATGCTCAAGCTTGGTGACCGAGCTTCACACCTCGGCCAGTACACAAGCCCCCCAAGCTTTGAGCTCAGAAGAGCGTAAAATCTTTCATGATAGAAGCCGAGCTTGTCTTTAATATTTACCTCGGAGAGCCTAGGATTTATTGTGTAAGCCTTCTCCCCTTGTTTGCCTAAGTTCGGTTACCGATCTTTATACATCAGCCAACACTTGAGTTTAGTGTGCTCGGTTAACGAGCCTAATAATTCTCCCTTTGATTATTTGGGTTTGGTGGCCGAGCTTTGACTCTCGACTAATACTTTAGGGTGGTAGGCTCGGTGACCATGATGAAGATCTCGACCAATACACACAAGCCCCCCAGGCTCTAAGCTTTGAAAAAGTGAAAGAGTTTATCGAAGTTTCTATATTGCCGAGCTTAGTGGAAAATATACATTAGACGGTAAAGGTTTACGTCAGTTAACCAAAAGCTAGACGTTAAAAAGGAAGCGGTGGCAGTTTTGTAAATATCAGAGTTCATTAATTCAATTTTAACGTCAGTTGTTTTAATGACTGACGTTAAAAGTGAAGTGACTCACTTTTAACGTCAGTTCAATAAAAAACTGACGTTAACATCGAAGATTTTAACGTCAGTTCTATAAAGAACGGCGTTAAAAGTAAGTCACTTCACTTTTAACGTCAGTCCTTACATCAACAGACGTTAAAGGTTATTTTAATAAATTTTTTTATCTAGTATACGATCCCTTCCGCATTGCCTTCCTCAAAGTTTCAGTTTCACATGAATTGCTTTGATGTTTTGTGTTTCTGTTTTTGAAAACTATAAGTTGAATCAATAACCCAAACCGGATCTCATTCATGAAGATCTTGTGATCTGATGATCTGAGAAGATTGAAAGGGTTTAAAATCCTATAAAAAGTTACATTGAAAGGGTTTAAAATCCTATAAAAAGTTACATTGAAAGGGTTTAAAATCCTAAACATTAAAGCTACATCCCATCGAGAGAGTTTTATGAAATATGCCAAAGGGAAAACTATACTCAAGACCTCGAAAACTGGGGGCATGAGAGAGCTCAAGAGAGAGGCAAAAACAGGTGCACTAGATCTGCTTTCAAGCAAAGGCAGTGGTTCCAGAGACTTCCAAGATGGTCACTTGCTGCCAAAGCTGAGGTTTTGGAACCCTGTGACCCCCGAGCACCTGATTAGCCCTCCGGACTGATTCTCCGGAAGGTGATAAGGTGAGCAACTCACATAATGTAATTTACTCAGACTTATCACCCATGTAATGTAATTTACTCAAACTCAGAAGTTGTTTGACCATTAAGACAAAGACCTTTGAGTCTAGGAATAGGAAGAAAGAGTGATGAAGTTAATCTCCACGGCAGAGCCATATTGTGAAGCAGAAAATTAAAAGGATGGAAGGAAGCTATTTATAGGAGCAGGGGATGAAGTTACTAAGCTATTCTGATTTTCTTGAAAACTTACCTATAAACTTAATGCTCATTAAGAGGATTGAGTTACAAGGTGCATGGGTAAGTAGCACGATGAGATCAAAGGAATGAATGTTTTTGCAGATATCTATACACTTTTAATGTCAGTTTTTTAAAAAAACTGATGCTAAAAGTGTTTTTCAAATAAAAAATATTAATTGTTAACGTCAATTTTTTATACAACTGACGTTAAAAGTTTGATTTTTACTTCAGTTAAATAAATAGCTGACGTAAATAATCCTATATATTATAAACGTGCAGAATGAATATTGGAAATAATGTAATTAATATACGGGAACTTGGCAGTCATCAATTAAGTTGACGTTAAAAATGAGGTGGTGGGTAAACTATTTGCGTCAGTTCTATAAATAACTGACGTAAATAATTATGAAACTCATTTCATTGGTTGTCATGTCCCTGTTGTCCCTCTTAACGCAGATCACTCCATATAGTACTGCAGTTTATTTCTAAACCTTTTTTTTATACAAGTTTATTTTTAATTTTTATTAATTAGCTTGAATTAGTAAACAAATTATTATGCAAATTAAAATAAATAAACACTTAACATAAAACAAGTTATATGTATAATCAAATCGTATGACATTGAAGCGATTCATAAGTTAAAATTACATGATTAAAAGATAAAAAATTTCTGCAACATAGCCCTAAAATATAAAAAAAGTTTCTGCTTCAACATCATTTTCTTCTCGATCCTGTCATCAGAAACTCCAATGGATGCATCACCTCCCTCACTTGAATTCCAAGATGCAAAGTAAATCCTCGGTCACTAGCAGGGAAAGCAAAGTGAAATGGATCTTTGCATCTTTCTTCTTCAGTGGAGTTCCTTGATGCATCATCTTGAATCCACAATCACTTGCTTCCAAAGCAAAGTGAAAGGGATGACGGGGATGAAATAAAGTGAGAGAATCACATTACGTGATTCACCCAACCTTAATATCCATGTAATGTAATTTACTCAAACTCAGAAGTTGTTTGACCATTAAGACAAAGACCTTTGAGTCTAGGAATAGGAAGAAAGAGTGATGAAGTTAATCTCCACGGCAGAGCCATATTGTGAAGCAGAAAATTAATTAAAAGGATGGAAGGAAGCTATTTATAGGAGCAGTGGATGAAGTTACTAAGTTATTCCGATTTTCTTGAAAACTTATCTATAAACTTAATGCTCATTAAGAGGATTAGGTACAAAGGTGAATGGGTAAGTAGCACAGTAGTCAAGGGAATAAATGTTTTTGCAGAAACTAATAAACCTTTAACGTCCGTTGTGTAATACAATTGACGTAAGAAGTTGTGAGTGTTTTTAACGTCAGTTTCTTAATACAACTTACGTTAAATATATGACCTTTAACGTCAGTTATTACTAACAACTGACGTAATAAGTGTGAGAGTTTTTAACGTCCTTTTATTAAGACAACTGACGTTAAATATATGATCTTCAATGTCAGGTTTTACCAAAAACTGACGTAAAATGTTGTTTTATTTTAATTATAACGTTTACCCCCGCGCGCCTTCTACACTTCTCTGTACGTCTTTTCTCTTTTCATCACGCTCAACCCTCACTCTCGCTCTCACTCTGCCCTAATCGCGAGCTCATCTCCACCGCAACCACCGCGAGGGCTTCTTCGCCACCACCATGAGGTACACTCTTAACCCCTAACTCTGTATTTCCCGCTCATTCTTTGCAATAACTTGACATCTCTCTTTCCCCTGGCCTTCCCGCGCACTAACTCTCCTTGTCCCTCTGCTCTCAGTAACCACATCGAACGTTGGCCATCACTCGAGCTTCCCCCCCACCACCACGCGAGCGCCTATTTCTGGTGAGTCTTTAATTAGGGCACATTTTTTTATTCACGGTTTTGAGTGCATGCATGTTGCTCTGCTGGTTTGAAACTGTAGTCTCAGTAGTTGAAACTTGAAACTGTGGGTTTGTGTTGTTTGGAATGTCTCTATTTTTGGTTTTGAGTTTATGTTGAAACTGTAGTCTCAGTAGTTGTAACTTGAAACCGTGAGTTTGAGTTGTTTGGAATGTCTCTATTTTTGGTTTTGAGTGCATGTTGCTCTGCTTGGTTGATCTGTCACGGCCGTGATGCTCATCACGGCTAGGCCGTGATCGGTTCCGCCTATGAGGGTCTGGTTCGGTTGGCACGTTACGGCCGTGATGGACATCACGGCCAGGCCGTGACCATGCTGGCAATCTTCAAAAACTATAGTTTTCAATCTCCCGTATTGTCCTTATATTGGATATATAGATGTTTTGTATATCTACAGGACCTATCTAGTTATTTTTATTTATACTTCGTATTTATTTTGAGTTATAACCTATGTTAATACATATATATTGTTTCGAACAGGACATACATATGGATCAGTCGGATAGCCCACATGCACGGGAGGACACCTGTGGGGGGTTTCGCGAGACCCGATCACGCCTACGCTCGATTCTAGTGTAAGTTTACATGTTATATACTATCTTTAGTCCTTCTTGTTAATGTAAGTTTATAATGTTACAACCCTCTATTTTATCATTTTTTTTGTCCATACGGACATCACAGGCTCATAGGAAACGGGGTAGAGGAGCCACCTCGTTGAAGAAACTAGAGAAGGACAGGGCAGAGCGGACGAAGCTTGAGGTGTCCTTCGATGCTAATCTAAATGCCCAGGGGACCCCGTGCTAAAGAATTTAATAAATGGGTGTTTCTACAAGCGAAGCGACGTAAGCATCAACTACAACCATCTGGAATGACGTTCCACGTAACGTTAAGGATCGATTTGGGGAGGCTATCACGGTATTTTACCTTTACATTCGTTTGATTTACATTATTAGATAATTATCCGAGTTATAATCCATCCGAGTTGTTATATATCTAATGTGTAGGTAGCTTGGGATGCCAAATGACGAGGATCATCGTCATAAATGTATGAAAATGGCATCAAAGCGTTGGAATGGGTTCAAGCATGATCTTACCAGGTACTATGTATCCGGGAAGAAGCGGCTTGATAAAATGTTCTCGGATTATCCCTGGATTGATCGGGATACTTGGGATATGTTTGCCAGGAGTCGACAGGATGAAGAATTTCAGGTTGGTTGATTAAGTTAATTTTGTATGCTTATTATAGATCATTTAACGAGTATTTAATTATGTGTTTTTGTTTGAATAGGCTAAGGCAAATAAGGGTCGGCGAATCGAGGCGAAGAACGTCCACCGCCACACCATGTCTCGGGGTGGGTACCATACTCGGATCCAGAGATGATGGCGAATAGGGTGAGGGCGAAGCGGGAAGAGCACTCTGCTAGGATTGAAAGAGGAGAGGTGCACGAGGGCACACCATCAAGTCCTCCGTTGGACATCGACCGCGAGGATGTCCGGTTAGCCGGCCGCATGACAAAGGCGGGATCTTTTAAAGTTGATGCCACTCGCGAAGTGGCGAGATAAGATTGTAAGTAAATAATTAACTTGATTTCAATTGATATTTGTATAGATATTTGCAACACTTTTCACTTGCACGTTTTTTCATTTTTTTTTCATTGTAGATGGATCTTAAAGCAAAATCCTCCCGGGCGCATTCGTCCCTTCCGGGACGGCGGGGCGTCTTGATGACTCGCTCTAGGCAAGAAAGACCATCCTGGTCGGGTTCTCGGTGTTCCCGGGAACGTGACCATCAAACAATATTATGGCAAGTCTGCTTCCGCGAAAGCGGGTGGTTAATGAAGCATCAATTTTGGCTGACATTACTCAGCACCTCATGTCCAACCCAGATATTACAACACATCTGATGCAAGGCTTAATAGCCAACCCAGAATTCAAGCAGGCACTTGCCAGAGAGCTTTCCTCCGTCGGTACATCCCAGGACACCGCAAGGCTTGCCAACGCTTCACATGTGAGCACAAAAGAGAGTTTTAGTATGGCACATGTGGAGGACGATGAGTTGGCAGCTAGGGAGCGGGAGTTGGAAGTCCAGCGCCATGAGCATGAGTTGGAAATGAAAAGACGTGAGCTTGAGTTGGACTCCAAACGACGTGAGCTCGAAATGTTAGCAAAGGTATTTATTCATTATTAATGTCCAAATTAGTCAAATAATTACTTGTGTTTTTTTAATTATCAAAAACTTATATATTTTATTTTTCCTAAATCGAAGGCCAAGTCGATGTCGGTGTCATTTGTCACCTATCACTCGTTTGTTCTCACTTGGTGAGGATTATGCGTTTGAGATTTTTGAATGTCCATTGGATCACGATGGATGGGTGGCACGCCCAGATCAACAGAAGATATTTTCCTTCGTTGGTGACGATCTCGGGAACGCCTGCAGAAATAACATATGGATGAACAGCAATGTCATCAGTCTCTGGTGCACGTAAGTTAATTTTAATTTTATAACTTATTTATTTTTGATAATTTTCCATTTAATAATTTATTTTAATTTCAATATATATATATTATGTAATTAACATCCACACCTTTTCATATCTTAGGTATCTCCATCGTCTTCAGCTTGATAAGGGTGTTGCATCAGTTTACGGTTTCTTAGATCCGTCAATCCTTCTGCCCGAGTTCTTTGCTGGCGATGCATTGAGTAAATACTTAGGGAGCTTGTTGGGAGACAATCCGAAAGAATTATATCTGGCTCCCTACTGTATGGAACGCCATTGGCAGTTGTTCGTACTTCACCCGTCTAGGCATACTGTCATATTCTTCTGCTCTCTCCACCAAGATCCGCCACCGAAGGTGGTGGAAGTCGTAGAATATGTAAGTAACTAATCTTAAATTTAATTTAAGTTTTAATATCAGTTGTTTTTAGTTTATTACACACATGATATATGAGTTTGTTAATTGATCGACATGATTATTTGTTTTATGATAGCGCTACTGAAGGCGAGTAGCATAAGTTGCGCCAACGGGAGAAGTAGGACTTCTAAGGCTAAAGCAAATCCTGTATGGAACATCCTCAAGGTTTGGTAGTTTATTTATCAAATAATTAATATTATAATTACTAATTTATGTGTATATTCAACTGACGTTGAAATTAATTTTGTTGGTAGTCTCGATTTCAAACTGACAGTTGGTCGTGCGGCTATTATGTGATGCTTCATATGCTGAACATAGTCTCCGCATCTATTACGGATGGATGGAAGAAGGTAATATTTAAACAACTTGTTAAATTATATATTATAGTTTTGAAGATGACTTGCATTGATGTTATTGTTATTATTTGAACGTGTCTAGGCATTTATCGACCAATCGCCTATTGAAGAAGATGAGTTAAAAGACTTGAGGATGCACTTCGCTGAATTCTTCTTCAAGTATGCGGCTGAAAAAGGAATTGACAACATACCTCCGCACTACTTAGATAAATAGTTTTTTTGTTAGACTTTAGAAACTAATTAATAACATGTATATATATATCCTTAGATAGTTTTGTTTTTTAGACATTGGAACTAAAATTTATTTATATATATACATGGGTTTTGGTTTTAAGTCCCCCCATTGTTCAATTTTCCTTTGCAATTCTGTAATGTGTGTGATATTCCGTATTCTGGGGTGAATGCGGGGATAGCTGAGGGGAGTGATATTTTAAAACTGAATTTAAAAAAAAAAAACCTATTAACGTCAGTTGTATCAAACAACTGACGTTAATAGTATTTTATAAAATATACAATACACTATTAACGTCAGTTGTTTATTAAAACTGACGTTAAAATTAAACCTTTAACGTCAGTTCTTTATAACAACTGACGTTAGTTTTAACAAAATCAACGTCCGTTGTATTAAAGAACTGACGTTAATAGTTTTAGTTTAACGTCAGTTGTTTAAAAAACGACGCGTTAATTTTTACAAAATTAACGTCGGTTTTGTTAAGGAACTGGCGTTAATAGTTTTATATTTAACGTCAGTTCTCAACTGACGTTAAAATATTAACTATTAACGTCAGTTGTATTTACGTCAGTCAGTATTCTGACGTAAAATCAATTTTAACTGACGTAAAAAGCACTTATTGCACTAGTGATTAGTCATATTTTGGCATTGAACCTTTTACCTTCTCCACCTGGGCTTCTAAAACCAAGTTTTTCTTTCTTGGACTTAGTTGAGTGTAATAGAACTTGATCTTGATTATAACCTCATGGGTAGTAATAGACATAATAAGAACATGTGCTGAACAGAAGATATTTCATGCCTTTAAGTTTAGATGCTGGTAGCTGAGATCCAGCTTATCAATGACTCAGGCTCAAATCGGCCTTTTGGAAAGTCAAGCTCAAACTCGGTCATTAGAAATTTACCTCGGGCTTGTATTTCAGCAGAAATCTTTGATGCACTCAAGATGCTTATCTTGAGAGTTTGAACTTGACTCCCCTTTTTCCGAGTGTAGCTTGGACTTTGAAGCTTTTTATAACGAGATCTCTTAACCTTTCATCCGAGTAGCTCTTAACCTTTCATCCGGTGGGTTTTAAAATACCTACTAGCTTAAAGCTTGACCTTGAGTATCATTATTCATATGATTTTGAAGCTGTACCTCAGAATAAGCTTTCCTAATAGCTCTTCCAACTTATATGAGAAAATAGTTGTATAGAAGTCCTTCATAATAACAACCGAGCTGTAGACTAAGAGATATCATTCCTTTGTAATTTCTGAGCTTGGTGCAGGATAAGAAAATATCCTTCCTTTATCCCAAAAGCCCCCCAAGCTCTGAGCTTGAAATAAGCGAAAGAGCTTAAATGTCAACTCGCATATCTTAACACACTTTTTGGTGCCGAGGAATTTGGATTATGATTCGCGGGAGCATTGCTCGGATTTTTTTTTTGTAGAACCAAATCTTTCTTGGGTTATCAGCTTACTTGGCCAAGCATTTCTCGGATTTTTGTGCGAAGCCAAGTCTTACTTGGGATTCCGGCTTATTTGGCCGAACACTACCAGGATTTTCTTCAAATCTTGGGTCTCTAACATGCATGATCTGCTGCGGACATTATCTTGGTGAGAAGGTGTTGTGCTCGGCCTAGGCTTTTTAGTGCGAGGGAGGGAGCATTGCTCGACCTCGACTTGGTTTTTCAGTGCGAGGGAACAATGCTCGACCTCAACTTGGTTTTTCAGTGCGAGGGAGCAATGCTTGACCTCGACTTTTTTTAGTGCGTAGTGTGAGGGAGGGAGCATTGCTCGACCTCGACTTGGTTTTTCAGTGCGAGCGAAAAATAATCGACCATGACTTTCTGGTGCGAGGGAGCAATACTCGACCACGACTTTTTGGGCCTCTGCCCTTTGTTCTTGGCTAGACGCTTTTAACTCAAGTCCTTTAGTGGATTCTCATGTTCTTAAGCCAGCATATACTCGACTTTTACTGGAATAGGACCTTGACGCAAGCATAGAAGCCGCGACTGCTTATGCTCTCCGAGTCTCCTCCATTACCCATTTTTCGAGCCACGAGCTTTCTAATAATGTGAAGAAGATGAAAAGCATGAAGGCTGAAGCTGCCCGAACTTTGCGCACTGGGGATGAGTTTGAAAAGGCCGTGGCAAAGTGTGCAGAGCAGGCTCGGCTAATTGGGTAATTGAAAACTCGAAATGTCGAGCTTGAGAAGACCAACTCCTCTCCTCAATCCGAGCTCTCTAAAGAGAAAATGAAAGGATTGACTTTCATAGGGCTGCCAAGGCTTTAAAGCTTTCCCTTGAGAATCTTCAACAGTCTCTTACTGCTGAGAAAAAGGCTAATTGCAAGTTTCAGTTCGAGTTAAAGGAAGCTGAAGCCTAGATTATTAAGGAACGCGCTTATGGGTTCTAGCATGCTATAAAACAATTCCAGCGCTTTCTTCCAGATTCTGATCTTTCGAGAGCCGGTGTGGACAAGGATTTTAATAAGGATGGTGTTATGGTTCCTTTGTCTGAGTTCGATGATGAGGAAGAGGAGAATAATGAAGAGCAGGTTGTGGGAAAGGAGGAGAACAGAGGAACTGAAGTGGTCGTGCTCGAGTCAGCCTCGGTTGCTCTTCCGCAAGATGAAGACATTATTAGTTCCAACCTTGATGGAGTCTTTGCTCATGGGAATGCCCATGAGTAACTTAGCAAATTTTTAAGATATTTTGTACTATTGGCTATGCCTTATGTACTTTTGCTCTATGAATGATAAAGACTTCATGCTTCGGGAACATTGTCCCATGCTCTACCTTTTTTTTTGACTTATGGTATTTAACCCAGCATTTGGATTTACTCGGTTAACTTTCCTAAGTTTTTACTCGCCTTTTATGCTTGGCGTTTTAATTTGGCCTCGTGAGCTTTTTGAGCTCGGCCCTATCGTAGTTAACTATTTCAGGTTTTTCTTGCTTACCTTTTTAGGTTCGGCCTTTCGATTTTAGCTCATTCGGCCACTTCGGTCAGACATTTCGATTATAGCTCGGTCAACCTTTTTAGGTTCTTTGTTTTCCTTTTTAGGTCCGGCATTTCGAATTTAGCTCGGTCGATTTTAGCTCGATCAACCTTTTTAGATTCTATGTTTACCTTTTTAGGCCCGGCATTTCGACTTTAGCTTGGTCGATTTTCGCTTGATCAAACTTTTTAGGTTATTTGTTCACCTTTTTAGGCCCAGTATTTCGACTTTAGCTCGGTCGATTTTAGCTCGATCAACCTCTTTAGGTCTTTGTTTCACCTTTTTAGGTTCTGCATTTCGACTCTTAACTTGGTCGATTTCAGTTTGGTCAACCTCTTTAGGACTTTGTTTTGCCTTTTTAGGTTTGGCATTTCGACTTTAGCTTGGTCGATTTCAGCGCGGTCAACCTCTTTAGGACTTTGTTTTGCCTTTTTAGGTTCGGCATTTCGACTTACCTTGGTCAATTTCAGCGCGGTCAACCTCTTTAGAACTTTGTTTTGCCTTTTTAGGTTTGGCATTTCGTCTTTAACTTGGTCGATTTCAGCATTGTCAACCTTTTTAGGCTTTTGCCTTTTTAGGCCTTTGTTTACCTCCTTAAGTTTTTATTACCCTTTTAGGTTATGGTTACCATTGTAGGTTCAGATGTTCGACTCGGCACCTCGATTTTTGCTCGGTCAACCTTTTTAGGTTGTTTGTCCTTTTTCTATTTTTAGAGCGTGGCGGTGCCGCCTTCCTAGAATTAGACTGTAATATTGGTGGCATGATTTGGATGCGACAGGGGTGTTGGAAGATGCACAAACCACGTTTGGTGGTATCAGCTCAACACCATGCGCAGTGCGGTGGGAAACACTCCTCCCTTGAAGTGCATTGCTTTCCTTCTCAAAAATTGATATTTCTTGCTTCTAGGATTAGCAAGGCTTTATAGAAACAATTTGATACTATCAAGAAATAGAGTTGATCTCATCATGGCGGTAGATCCTGGTGAGTGGCCTCACGGCGGAGTCCAAGCTCGTCGGCTTGATGAAGGAAAAGCTACTCGTGGAGGTCGAAGATCGGGTGAAGGGCGTTGGGTTTGTAATGGTCAACTTTCAATGAGACCGACCCGTCATGACCGAGTTCACCCAGGTCGAGCTGCTATTGTCGGGTCTCTCAAAGGTCAATCTGTAGTGACCGACTACCGAGCTCTCTGAGGTACCTTCTTCTATTTTCCGAGGCCAAGCTGTGGTGGACGAGCTATCTAAGGTACCCTCTTCAGTTCTCTGAGGCCAAGCTATGGTGGTCGAGCTTTCGAAGATACATTCTTATGTTCTCCGCCATCATCGTTCTCTATACTTCGAGACCGTGAAACTCCATCGCCCTCGCAGAAGCAGAGTTCTGAGTCACTCCGGGTTTGGGGCGTGCTGCACATAGTGACGTCGACAAGTAGACACTGAAAATGTTAGTGTGAACCTTGGGTCTATGTGTAGCTACCTTATGCATAACTTGGCATGTTAATGTCAAGACCGAACCACATTAATTCGTCATACTCATTCTCAAGGGAGCGACGGATGCTTCTCAATGCATCAAAGCGGGACTCCTTGACTCGAGGGAGACTAAGATGACTCAACTGAGAATATTATCCCAAGCTCTGCCTTTTTTTTAAAGAAAAAATTAAATATACTTCTTTATATCATTCTTTGCGGATCTAAGATAAACTAGGATATATTCCGCAATATTTTATTTTTAAATCAGTTAGTCTACTAGGGTACATGCAACATACACGCTAACACTTAAGCTCTTTAAGATACTTTCATTCTAGTAGCTTAAGTATTTTTCTAAACATGGCCTATTGTTTACTGGTTTTCGTCACACATAGGCTCTGTCATCAAATTATGCATTAAGCAAGAGAGAAAGATAGAGAACAATATCACCTGGATCTTGAGATGTCACCTTTGGGAACCTTTGTAGAAAAAACTTTCACTTTTCTTTTCCCGTGATCTACTCATTCCTCCATTAAGGCTCAGCTTCCACTTTCATCTTCTCAAAAAATTCAGTTTTAACAGCAATTTGTCCCCTATGTCTAAGCTTTTCAGCCTGGGGCGATGTATTCCTTGCGCTAAGACAATTATTTTGGGGTCAAGAGAGTCTTTTATGTTCACTCTATATTGCATCTGTCTTATTTTCTGTCATTATAAATCAAGAAATATTTTCATAGAAGAAAGTGATTTATGCCAAGTCATGCGAGTCTAAAAATAAAGGAACAATGTCACCTGAGAATTTTTTCGAACACTTGGCATGCTTCGTGATATACAAATCCAGACCCAATAATGTCTTCATGGTTTAGCTCTGCCACTCACACAGTCCCAATCATCCCTTTTCAATATTTCCATGCCTTCTGAGAATGGTGAATATCTGTGCACCCCTTTCTCTACCTTCTGTTTTAATGTCGCGTAGGGGTATGGACCTGGGTTGCCGATGACGGCATGATCGCGAGCAACGGTGGAAGGAATCGATGGTCTGGGCGTTGACCTCATGTCACCAAGATGGTGTGTGGTGGTCGCTGAACGCAAGGTGGAAGTGGAGGCTCTTTCCTCGCGCGACCTAGTGCGGCATGCGATCTGGTTTGGCGTGAGTGTGGATCCACCTTTCTAAAGCGAAGGCAACACATCTGAGAAGAGATCACGGGATTTGGAGTGAGGCCGAGAGGTTGTGGTCGGCATGAGTGATAGGGAGCTTCACGCCTTTTGCATTTTTGACCTTTTTAGGTGAGAGTTCGGTGGAGGTACTTTTTCGAGATCTTTGTTGGAGGTCAAAGGTAGAAGCCTATAGCGGCTGTGTCACTGCCGCCGGTGGTGATTGAGTATATGGTCGGGGCAAAGTTTTACCCGCCCCACGGTGGGCGCCAGATGTTCCTGCTGAGATCCGATTTGTCGGATCTTAGCCGTAGAACATTGACCAAGGATGGATGTAGGGGTTGTTTTAGATTATAGCTTGACAGAATACTTGTGTTCCGGTCCTACGTATCCCAATGGGAATCAAAGGCAGACGTAGTTCTAAGTTCAACCCTTGGCCAAGTGGTGAATCAATCCCTTAATTTTGTATCTGATGTGCACCAGCGGGCAATGACTCTTCCTTAGTCTCTTGATTCGACCGGCACCTCTAATACGCTTTAAGGGAGATCACCAAGGTTAACAAAAGTATCTTCCTCTTAGGGTTCTTCCTCCTTTTATAGAGGAGTCATCCGATCCTCATTTCTAGGATCGGGTTTATCTCTTCTTATCACTTATCTCTTTAGCCAAACTCCAACATCCTCCTTATATGATAAGGCTTATCCCTTATCTGAGATAAGGTTGTTAGTTGGGTCTAGATAAATGTTATCGTTAATTAGTTGGGTTTCCGAGCTCGGCGACCGAGCTTGCCACCTAGACCAGTACATTACATGTTAGGGAAATTCTTTTATGTGATTTACATTACATCGGTCATTATTCTTAAATTCATTTATTTATGTACCAAATAATTCGTCAATCCTGACTTATATGAGTATTATCAAATATAAGCCCTCTGTGAATATGTATTGATTTGAGTGAAAGGGAGTATAAATTCTCTCATTAAATGACCTAGATTCAATCATATATATATATATTATATGGGTTGGGTTAATGTGCATCATTCATATGTGACAAATTTTGGATCAATCAAATTGTTACATGGGTTTGGTCAAAATTTCAAACTTTCTAATTGTATTTCTACTGTAGTCAAATATATGAATACAATATATTGTAGTATAGTATATGTACTCTTTATATTCGTAAATTTAATCCATATTAAAATAATGTTTTTTATTAAAAAAATGATTATATTACAAAATAATATTTTAATATAAATTGAAATAATATTTGTTGTCAATAATATTTTACAATATAATCAGTTTTTTTTAATCAAAAAACATTATTTTAATATGAGTTAAATTTACAATTACAAAAAGCACATATATTATACTACAATATATTGTATTCATATAGTTTGACTACAATATAATACAACCAGAAAGTTTGAAATTTTGACCAACCTATGTGGCAATTTGATTGGCCCAAAATTTACCACATAAGTAATGTAGTGAGTGATATAAAATATGATGGTGCACCATAACCCAACCATATATATATATATAGTCTAAAAGGATTGATGTTTAGATATACTATTTCCTTCTAATATGGTTATTTAGAAGTTGCTGCGTGCAATAAAATCTGGAGTAGTTGCGTCATGATTTGTTTATTATGTGAACAAGAAACTGTCCACGAGGTCCATTGCGTATTATTCAATGTTTTATAAAACCAACCGGACCGACCGGTTCAATCGGGAACTAAAAAAAAATCAGTAGTCCCAAAGAATCGAAATAGAATCGCTTTGAACCGTCGAAACCAGAATTAAATCGGATGAACCGAAAACGGTTTTCAAGAACCGACTGGTTACTAGAATGAGTCGACGGCAAGGAACCCGGGCGGTGACTCTTCGTTCACCACATGGCTGGAAGTGGTGCGTCTGGCAGCCGAAAAACTATAAGATGATCGGAACCGGTGCAGTTCTGTGCATAGAGGCCAGACAGTGAGTCATGCAAGGGGAAGACTACGACTGTTGTGGTGTGCGATTTTCAAGAAGACAAAGACTCACAGTAAACGTAGCAATTTCAACGGAAACCAAAAGGAAAGTGAACGAAAATTAAAAGTGTACCGGTCGAAGATATAAGGCCGAGGATTGTCAATACGACCGAGCCCATCCTCGTAAGTGGACGTTCACCCGAACTCCCATAAAGCCGAAGACCTGTTAATATACTCAACATCCGAGGACAACTACTCGGCCTTATTCCACACCAGATCACGAACGAAGATATCTCGGTCCCGAGTCATCCAATCACAGCTAACTGGGTCGAATATCTCGCTGATCCTAATATCTCTCCGCATAATCAGGAGCCTGATATCTCTCCATATAATCAGAGCCTGATCCTAATATCTCTCCATATAACTCGGAGCCTGATTCTAAACATCTCTATAAATAGGGGTCCAACCCCTTCATTGAGAACTACGTTTGCTTTGATTCCCCTTTGGATACGTAGGAGCAGAATCTCAATTCTGTCAAGCACATTCCAAAACATCCCCACTAAAATCTTTCCAGCCGAGTATCTCTCATCTGAGATATTTTGGACGGAACATTTGGCGCCGTCTGTGGGAATCGAAGCAAAACTTTCCCATACCACAAACCATGGTGAGAACAAGAAGCGGAAACTGCAGGAGATAGGAGCCAGAAAATGCTAACAACGGAGATAATGGGGAACGGTCCAAACCCGGCTATGACGACCGACAACCCCCTTATCCAGGAACTTATTGCACAGATTGCCATGCTGAGAAAGGAGAATGAGGAGATTAGGCGACAGAACAGCCGTCGCGAACCAGGACAGAGCAGGGAAAGGTCTGCCTCTTCTCCTCCAGAGAGAGAGCGCCGGACAACTGAGAATGAAGGATCCAGAAACTCGCGCAGAGAAGGAGGCCCACAACTCCGGGCTTCTCATCATATGGACCGTGTGGACGAGGAGGAATTTCCTAGGCAGGCCCTCGAACTGTCACTTCAGATGAATAAACTTAATGAAAGGACCGATGTGCGGAGGCCGAGACATCCCTTCACAAACGATATCATGGAGGTTCCCCTGCCAGCCAACTTCAAACCCATAAGCATTGACAGATACGATGGCACCTCGGACCCCGAGCGTCACTTGGACGCTTTCACTACTCAGATGTACCTCTTTACCGATGACGATGCTG
Organism: Sophora flavescens; assembly: GCA_030762895.1. Classification (NCBI taxonomy): domain Eukaryota; kingdom Viridiplantae; phylum Streptophyta; class Magnoliopsida; order Fabales; family Fabaceae; genus Sophora; species Sophora flavescens. The sequence continues at coordinate 123,083,544 of CM061066.1, forward strand.
TCATGTGTAAAGTCTTTCCGACCACTCTGAAGGATGCTGCGTTGACCTGGTATACCCAGCTACCGCCAGCGTCAGTAGACTCCTTTGACACATTCATGGCTAAGTTCAATGCTCAGTTTGCCACCAGCCGGGCTCACCAAAAAACCTCGGCCTCGTTGGTAAACTTTAAGCAAGAAAAGAATGAGTCCCTGCGTGTAGGGGTGGAAGTAGGCTAGGCCGCCCGACAGGGGCCTATGGCCTGGCCTGTTTATAGCCTGGCCTGGCCTGGCCTATTTAATAAAAAGGCCAGGTAAAGGCTTTTTCAAAAGCCTTTTTAGATAAATAGGCCAGGCTCGAGCTTCAGAAAAAGCCTGATAGGCCGGCCTGATTAATATTACTTTTAAATAAATATTAAATATATATATATAATATAATATATAATAGATAATAATAATCAAATTAGACAAAACATAAAGTAGAAAGCCTATATTAAGGCTTGTGGCCTTATTAAGGCTTGTGGCCTTATTAAGGCCTTCACAAGAAATAGGCCTATTTAGCACCAGGCTTGTGGCCTTATTAAGGCCTTCACAAGAAATAGGCCTTTAAAAAGGCTTTCAGGCCAGGCCAGGCTTTTAAAAAGGCCAGGTCAGGCCTTAAAAAAAGCCTATATCAGGTAATAGGCCAGGCTTAGGCTTGATATTTTTGAAACAGGCCAGGCCTATTTAGCTAAAGCCTGGCCTGGCCTGGCCTACTTCCACCCCTACCTGCGTGATTTCATGGCCAGATTCAGCAAGGAGACGGTCATCATCCGGAATCTCAGTGCCGATGTTGCACTACACACCATCTTGACCGGGTTAAGACCTGGCCCTTTAGCCAGACACTTGACTCGGAAGCCACCAACCAGTATGGATGAATTGAGGAGAAAAGCTGCGGGATTCATTAATATGGAGGAGGTTGAGGAGTCTAAGAAAAGGGAGAGAACTGATGATGCTGACAGACGGGAAGGGAGAGAGAAGAGGAGGGCCGGAGGTGATAGGCCGAAATTCAAAGGCCTGTCCGAGCATTTGCATAGGGGACCGAAGTATGAGCACTATACTCCCCTCAACACAAACCGAGCTCGGGTGTTCGAGGAAGCATACAACGCAGAACTTTTGTAGCTCCCTAACCGTGGCCACACACCCCAGAATGTTGATCGACAGAAACATTGTCGGTATCATCGTAATTATGGCCATACCACCGAGGAGTGCTGGGTCATGCGAGATAAGATTGAAGAGCTGGTGCAGGCTGGCCATCTCAATAATTTTGTTCGGAGAAACCACAACAACGGTGAGGGGCGTGGCAGAAGCAGAAGGAGAGGAGGTGACCAAAGCCCGAGAAAGGGTGGCGGTCAACGAAATAATGAAAGAACAGAAACCATAGAGGGCCAGAATGAAAGACGAGAGGAGGGTAATGTGATCCGAGGCGTGATAAACACCATTTCAGGTGGATTCGCAGGGGGAGGCACAACAAGTTCAGCTCGGAGAAAGCACCTGCGGGCTATTCGGGCTGTCAACTCGGTATCCGGCAAACCCCCGAGAATTTCCCCACCTATTATCTTTTCTGATGGAGACTTTGTGGGGGTGGATCCTAACCTAGATGACCCTATGGTGATCACTGTGCAGTTGGCTAATTTCTCGGTCAAAAGAACCCTTGTCGACCACGGGAGCTCGGCAGATATCTTATATTATTCGACATTTCAGAAGCCCGGGATCCCAGAGAAGTCTATCCAACCGTACGACAGTAAGCTCGTTGGCTTTGCAGGGGAACAGGTGGATACGTGAGGATACATTGACCTCCTGACCACTTTTGGGGATGGCAAAGCATCCAAGACTATCATGGTCAGGTATGTGCTGGTTAATGCAGTAACATCATACAATATCCTGATCGGCAGACCATCTTTAAACGAGTTAGGAGCTGTGGTCTCTACTCCCCACATCACAATGAAATTCCCTTCCAACTCGGGAGACATAGTTGCTGTCCGGGATGATCAGAAAATGGCCAGACAGTGCTATGCTGATAGTTTGCGTGTAAGCAAACTTAAACCTACACCTGCGGAAACGCTAGACAGGGGAAAAGATAAGTCGGTGAATTCTGTTAACTCTGTTGAACTGGATCCGAGAATGGACATGTAGGAACAACGTCCACAACCTATTGAGGAGTTAGAAAAGTTCCAGCTCGGCTCACAGCCTGATCAGTGCACCAAACTCGGCAGTCACCTTGAGCCGAATTTGAAAGAGGAAATAAGGGAAGTGCTCCGCAGCAACGCTAATTTGTTCGCCTGGACAACATCGGATATGCCGGGAATTGATCCCGACTTCTTGTGCCACAAACTGGCAATTTGTCCCGAGGCGAAACCAGTGGCCCAAAGGAAAAGGAGACTTGGGGAAGAAAGGAGAAAGGTTGTGGAAGAGGAAACAGCAAAGTTGGTCAAGGCCAACTTTATCCGAGAAGTAGAATACACTACCTGGCTGGCCAACGTTGTTCTGGTCAAAAAAGCAAATGGCAAGTGGCGCATGTGCACCGATTACACAGATTTGAATAAAGCTTGCCCAAAAGATTCTTATCCTTTGCCGAGTATTGATAGACTGGTGGATGGAGCTTCCGGATACAGAATTCTGAGTTTCTTGGACGCATACTCAGGGTACAACCAGATCCGAATGTACCCCCCAGATGAGGAGAAAACAGCTTTCATAACTGAGGGCTCGAATTACTGTTACCGGGTGATGCCATTTGGACTGAAAAATGCTGGAGCTACATACCAAAGGCTCATGGACCGGGTATTTGAAAAACAAATCGGAAGAACTATGGAAGTTTATGTGGATGACATGGTCGTAAAATCCGATGACCCCAACAGCCACCCAAAAGATCTGGAGGAAATTTTTCAGCAGCTGAGAAAGTATAATATGAGGTTGAATCCGGAGAAGTGTGTTTTCGGTGTCCAAGGTGGAAAATTCCTCGGCTTCATGTTGACACACCGGGGAATCGAGGCCAATCCTAATAAATGTCGGGCTGTAATTGAGATGAGAAGCCCACAAAATATTAAAGAAGTACAAAGACTTGCAGGTCGGCTGGCGTCATTATCTCGGTTCCTACCCAAATCTGCAGAGAAAGCTCGGCCTTTCTTTAGACTACTGAAGAGGCCTCAAACCTTCACATGGACCGAGGAATGCGAGAAGGCCTTCGTCGATTTCAAGGCCTTTTTGTCTTCACCACCAATATTAACTCGACCCATCCCAGGGAAAGAGCTATACTTGTACCTGTCAGCTACCGAGTACGCCATCAGTGCAGTCATTGTGCAGGAAATAGAGAAAATTCAAATGCCGGTGTACTTCATCAGCAGGGTCCTCCATGATGCTGAAACCCGGTATCAAGTCATTGAAAAGCTGGTTTTGGCCCTGGTAACTGCAGCTCGGCGATTGCGTCCGTATTTCCAAAGTCACGAGGTAATTGTCAAAACTGATCACCCGATTAGGTAGATTCTCAAAAAGCCTGAATTGGCAGGGCGTATGATTGCTTGGTCAGTAGAGTTATCCGAATTCGGCCTGAAATACGAGTTGAGAGGCCCTCTGAAAGCTCAATGCCTCTCCGACTTCGTAGCCGAGCTCAATCTGAAGCCGATAATCGAGGACATATGGTGGAATTTGTATGTGGATGGATCCTCGAATCTCAGGGGCAGTGGAGCTGGAGTGATTCTGGAAGGACCGGGAGATCTGATCCTGGAACAGTCATTAAAGTTTGAGTTCAAAACCTCAAACAACCAAGCTGAGTATGAAGCTTTGATAGCAGGGTTAATGCTGGCAAAGGAAATGGGGGCGAAGGCTGTTAGATGCCGGAGTGATTTGCAGCTAGTCACAGGGCAAATATCTGGAGGGTATCAAACGAAAGAGCCTCAGCTCACCAAGTACCTATGCAAGGTCAACCAATTAATCTCCAACTTCGAGAAATTTGCTATTGAGCACATTCCTCGGGAAGAAAACACTCGGGCCGATCTGCTGTCCAAATTAGCCAGTACAAAGAAGCCGGGCCACCATAGAACAGTTATTCAAGAAACCATAAATGAACCGAGTGTCACGGTTGGGGAGGTGATGGCCAACGAGCCGGTTGACCGAGAATGGATGACACCCATTTGGGAGTATTTATCCTCAGAAACCCTGCCCCCAGATCATGTGGAGGCCAGGAAGATCAGGCTCAGAGCCAGTCACTTTGCTATCATTTCCGGAGAATTGTTTAAAAGGGGGTTCTCGGTACCGTTGCTAAAATGTCTAACGAAGGCACAATCAAAGTATGTTATGGAATAGGTTCACCGAGGAATCTGTGGTTTTCACAGTGGGGGCAGATCAATGGCCTCCAAGGTAGTCCGAGCAGGGTACTATTGGCCTACCATCCGAGCAGATTGCATTGAGTGGACGAAGCAATGTGATGAGTGCCAAAGATTTTCCAATGTAAGTCGTACCCCTCCCGAAGGACTTCACACATTAAACTCGCCTTGGCCTTTTGCTATGTGGGGAATGGATATACTGGGGCCATTCCCTGTGGCCAAAGGTCAAGTCAAGTTTCTCCTGGTAGCAGTGGACTACTTCACAAAATGGATTGAAGCAGAGCCTTTGGCGAAGATTACCGCCGAGAAAGTGCAAATTTTATGTGGAAAAGCCTCATCTGTAGGCACGGAATTCCCTTTGCAATCGTCACTGACAACGAAAGACAGTTTGTAGATAAGACATTGCGGGAATTCTATGACAACCTTGGGCAGAAGAGTTACCAAGTATCCTCTGGGCCTACCACTGCACGCCGCAATCTACCACTCAAGAAACACCCTTCAGGATGACATATGGAACAGACGCCATGATCCCAGTGGAGGTTGGTGAGTCATCTTTCCGACGTATGCAACATGAACCAAAAGATAATGAAAGCAATTTAAGGGTCGAGCTTGACTTGGTAGAGGAAATCAGGGAGGAGGCCAAAATCAGAGAAGAAGCTTGCAAACACATAGAAACTAGGAGGTATAATTCAAGAGTAAAGCCGAGGAGTTTCTTGCGTGGAGACTTGGTGCTGAGAATAAAAGGAGAAGCAAGGAAGGATCATACGGAAGGCAAGTTGGCAACAAACTGGGGAGGGTCATTCCGGGTAGTAGAAAACTTGGGGAATGGAGCATATAGGTTAGAAGAGTTGTCCGGGAAGCCTATCCCGAGGACTTGGAATGCTTCACATTTGAAATTTTATTATAGTTGATGTATACGGTCAGGTGATGCACTCTTTTTCCTACCTCGGTATTTTGTCCCAAAAAGGGTTTTGACCGAGAAGGTTTTAACGAGGCACACCGTAGACTTCATTTTTATCCAATAAAAGAATTTATTATGAACATTGTTTTCCTGATGTGCCGAAGTATGTGCTTCGCGAACATTAAATTGTTTAAGGCCAAGTTTGAGCCTGAAGGCCGAGTTCGAGCCGTTTTAAGTGTTTAAGGCCAAGTTTGAGCCTAAAGGCCGAGTACGAGCCATTGAATTATTTAAGGCCAAGTTTGAGCCTAAAGACCGAGTACTAGCCATTGAATTGTTTAAGGCCAAGTTTGAGCCTGAAGACCGAGTACGAGCCGTTTTAAGTGTTTAAGGCCAAGTTTGAGCCTAAAGGCCGAGTACGAGCCATTGAATTGTTTAAGGCCAAGTTTGAGCCCGAAGGCCGAGTACGAGCTGTTTTAAGTGTTTAAGGCCAAGTTTGAGCCTAAAGGCCGAGTACGAGCCGTTTTAAGTGTTTAAGGCCAAGTTTGAGCCTAAAGGCCGAGTACGAGCCATTGAATTATTTAAGGCCAAGTTTGAGCCTAAAGGCCGAGTACGAGCCATTGAATTGTTTAAGGCCAAGTTTGAGCCTGAAGGCCGAGTTCGAGCCGTTTTAATCGTTTAAGGCCAAGTTTGAGCCTAAAGGCCGAGTACGAGCGAGCCATTGAATTGTTTAAGGCCAAGTTTGAGCCTGAAGGCCGAGTTCGAGCCGTTTTAATCGTTTAAGGCCAAGTTTGAGCCTGAAGACCGAGTACGAGCCATTGAATTGTTTAAGGCCAAGTTTGAGCCTGAAGGCCGAGTACGAGCCATTGAATTATTTAAGGCCAAGTTTGAGCCTAAAGGCCGAATATGAGCCATTAAATTGTTTAGGGCCAAGTTTGAGCCTGAAGGCCGAGTACTAGCATTTGAAATTACTGAAGTGCGACAAATTACAAGCAGTGACGAGAATAAAATTGTAATCTAAAGGCCAAATCCGAGCCATTGAAATTTATTGATAATACCGAGTACAAGGTCGAAAGTAAAAACAAGGTACGAGTCGAGTACTAATAAGTACTGCGACCTACATAAAGAGCTGAAATTGAAAATAAGGGTCACCCGGGTTGCCAGTCGTCTCCCCAATTAGGGTAGGGGCAAGATCAGGTCCTCGGCCCACTCCGGTAGTAGACGGCCAAGCTGGATGATGAGGTGCTTGGCCCGCTCAGGGAGTAGACGGCCTCTACCCCTTTCGCGACTCCCGAAGTCTGCTATTCTCCCAGTTAACATCCTTCTTGGAGGATTGAATCATAAAAGGAATTCTAGATCCCGTCTCCCACTTACATCCTTTTTGGTAGCTATGAAACTCAAAAAAGGATGTTAACTGGGAGAGGGGAGCGTAAACCCCTAACACTATCATAGAACAACTCGGGTGGAAGAAAGACGAATTTGGCTGGTGGGAAAGAATGAAGTATGAATGAAAGAAGCAGTAAAACAGCCCTATTTATAAGGGGGGAGAGGCATTGGAAAGGAAAAAGTATGCGTGGGAAAAGGTTTGTTGGAAAAACAAATCTCGAAACTAAGCAAAAAGCAGTAATTGCATGAACCCACTGCGGTTTCCAAAGCATATAATGCGTGACTGCATGCGTAAGGTGTGAAACATGTGTTTCACGTGTAACAACCACCGTCCATTTTTGATATGGACGGTAGAATACCTCGGTCTTAACCGAAGATTTGTTTAAACAGCCAGAACACAACGACGGAAGATAAAAAACACTTCAAGTGTATCTCGATCAAACAAGGGGCTACAAGGAAAAAGGAAAGTTAGCAAAATGGAAACAGTTTTCATTAAGTAAAACGAAGTTACAAGGGCACAAGCCCATTACAAGGGATGAACAAAAATAAAAAACTAAACAGCTACTCGTCCCTAGGACCCTCTTCAGCCTCGATGTGATCCCCGGGAGAGTCTTCTTCCCCTTCCACCTCCACCTCCTCTTCCTCTTCAAGAATTATGGGAATAAGTTCCCCGTTCACCACCTCCTTGTTCACATCGACTCCCGAAAGATCAACCCCCGGGGCGAGAACCTCAACCTGAGCAATAGCCTTGTCGAAACCTTTTCGGTGCTCGATAATAATGTAGTTAGTGGCCTCTTTTACATCTTCTTGGAGCTCCATCTTGGCCTTGGTCTCGACCTCCAAGGCAGCTTTAAGTCGCTCAATTTCAGCCTGAGCCTTCTTAAGCTCCTCTTCAGCACGAGCTCCACCCTCTTCAGCCCGAGCTTTACCCTCCTCAGCAAAATTTGCTTTGGTGTTGAGCTCGGAGTTCTGGCCGTTCAGCTCGGTGATGGTTGTAGTCAGGAGATTATTGGCCTTGGCCAGCTCGTCGCGCTCTGTGGAGGTCCGGGCAAAATCCCCTTTCAGCTTCTCAATGGAAGCAAGTTCAGCTTCTAGATGCCGGGATTTCCTCTCGGACTCCACCAAATCTCGGCTGCAGAAGCGGGCTAGAGCGGCGGCTCGGATGCAGTAGGCCGAGAGGGCCTCCATGCTGGACTGAGCCCCTTGCTGCCTGATTAACCGAAGGTCGGCAGGTTTGAGGAAGTTCAAGTCAAAGGAAGGGAACGGGTTGAAATCTTCACCCCAGAGGGATGAGGTCCCCGCCTTTAGAGAACTGTTGTACCATTTCTGCTCGGTGGATGGAGGGGGTTGTTCTCCCCGCCCCGCGGTCCCGGTCTCCTGAGTAGTTGGGCGTGGGGGACTCGGGTGAGGTGGGGGAGAGTCTTCGGTGTCAACTACAACCTCTACCCTCTTTCTTTTTTGAGGGGCAGATGATGAAGTTCCCTTCGCAGAGGTCTTGATGGGAGGAGGCCTTTTCTGCTTCTTCTCAGTTGAAGAGGGACCCTGACCCTCTTTAGCAGCAGCCTTTACAAGCTTGGAGAAGTCAAATTTCCCCATAATGACTGCCAAAAAGAAAAAGTTGTTAGTACAGCAACAAATACAGAAAAAATTCCAAAACTAAAAAGCCGAGTACTTACTTTTCAGGTTAGTTCTCGGGGTAGATGAGAAGGGTAGTTTCAAGAGGCGTCCACAATGGAGGGGCCGAGGAAGTTTTTCTAGTATGTCTATGTCCCGTCTATCCTCGGCCGGGAGGGATTGATACTCAAAGCCAATGAATTTTGTGGGGGAGGATTGCCAGTATAGAGGAAACTTGGCGCTGTTATCATCGTCAAAAAAGTGGGAGGAATGAGAGCCCGAGGGGCGAACTCGGAAGAAGCTGACTTTGAAATCTTTGTACGATGATGTGTACAGACTAAGCAGTCCTCTCCGGTTCAACCCATTAAGGGAAATCCACCCCATTTTCTCACCAAACCTTGTTTGGTAAAAATACAAAATTTTTGGAGTGGTGGGCTCCATCCCGAGGTATTTACATAAGATTTGAAAGGCTTTCATAAAAGCCCAACTGTTAGGGTGGAGCTGAGTAGGTGCGACGTTCATGGTTCTCAGAACGTCACATTCAAACTCGGTAAAAGGAAGAGACACATGCAGCTTATCAAAAAGTGTTTTGTACATGTATGTAAAGGGGGGCTCGGAAGGACGAGCCGGGAAGAAGACGCACTCGGTACCCGAGCATGGAGAACAAATGAACTCGGACTCATCTCCAGATGCCGAGATATTGATTTGGGAACGAAGTTGATCAATTGATTCTGGAGTTTGGAAGTCAGAGAAAAAGGTGCCAACCTCGCCTTTAACCCAGGTATACCCAGGAAGGGTAATATCAGGAATAGGGTCTTTTGGAACCCTCAGACGTTGCTTACGAGCGGCGGGTTTGGACACCGGGGGAGAGGGGGAGCCAGACCTAGGAGAGTCAGACTCAGAAGAACCAGAATCAGTTGAAGACGACCGGGAGGAGGACGGTTCCCCCCCTCCGACGTTCAGTCCCTGTGAAGGAACAGAAGAAGCAGAAGGTGAACCCCCAATGGGGGAAACCTCGCGCTCCATTAGAGGTGAGGTATTTGACTCAGAGGACATGGACGAACTCATATCTGGTAAGCGGAAATTAAACTTAGAAGCACGAAGGAAGGAAGGATACTGAGCGTACCTGGAGAGTGACAAGCAGAGGAACGATGGCAAAAACTTGGAAGACGAAGGTGAATGGCAAAGGAGGATAAGCAAGGTAGGAGGGAGTTGGAGTAGGAGGGGATATTTGTAGTTGCAGTTGATGACACGACCAACAGCCCACGTTCCATCAAGCCCAAAGGCGCGACTTTTGATTTTCCCTCATTAAATGGGCGCGGAACTCTAGGGTTTCTTGCCTAAAGCGTGTCACAGAAGTATTAGGGGGAATGATTGCCTTCTCTGACAAAGAGGAAAGATTGGATTGACATGATAGCTGGGAGTGCGGAAGTTTGTGTGGCCGAAGAATAAGCGCGGTTTCATGCTTATCAGCTCTTTCGCTTATTTAAGCTCGGAGCTCGGGGGGCTTGTGTACCGGCCGGAGATATAAGGCCGAGGATTGTCAATACGACCGAGCCCATCCTCGTAAGTGGACGTTCACCCGAACTCCCATAAAGCCGAAGACCTGTTAATATACTCAACATCCGAGGACAACTACTCGGCCTTATTCCACACCAAATCACGAACGAAGATATCTCGGTCCCGAGTCATCCAATCACAGCTAACTGGGCCGAATATCTCGCTGATCCTAATATCTCTCCGCATAATCAGTAGCCTGATATCTCTCCGTATAATCAGAGCCTGATCCTAATATCTCTCCGTATAACTCGGAGCCTGATTCTAAACATCTCTATAAATAGGGGTCCAACCCCTTCATTGAGAACTACGTTTGCTTTGATTCCCCTTTGGATACGTAGGAGCAGAATCTCAATTCCACAAGACATTCCAAAACATCCCCACTAAACTCTTTCCACTGAAAGATCTCTCATCTGAGATATTTTGGACGGAACAAAAAGCAACATCCCAGAGGTTGTGTTGCCGCAGAAGAAAATAAAAAGGAATATGATGAATGAATGTGGATAACCAAAAGATAACACAAGCGAAATAAAATATAATTGATGAAAGCAATGGAAAGAGTGTTGCAATGTATGGTCATTTATCGATCAGTGTGTCACAGCTTGCAAGACTATGCTGGGTCAATGTACTACGAATGTAACGTAAAAAAATTGACTTATTTCAAAATTAGTTTATATATATATATATGATTTATTTATAATTTAAATGGTTGAACCGTTTGTACCAACTAAAGTATATATATATATATATATATATATATATATATATATATATATATATATATATATATATATTTCATTTTCACATAAAATGAACCTTTTTATTGGATTGAACAAGAAACAAAATTTAAAAATCATCCAATTTGGACCAAAGCCATCTATGTGGGTTTGAAGTTTCAATTGAAGTCATTTTCTCTTGCTTTATTAGGTATAAGCTTTCCCGACTCACTAATATCGTGTTGCTTTCATGGGCATTTCCTATTAAGTAGAGTTATTAATATGGGTTAAAACCCGTGAGCTAACTTGGCTAATCAATGGGTTGAGTTGGAGAAAACCTAGCTCATTTTTACCTCATATCATTTTTACTTGACTCACCTAACTCTTGAGTTGGGCTGATTGAACCCAGGTTGAGTTGGTTTGGCTTCCCAACCACTCAGATCCCAAAACATTTCCAAAACACCAAAGTCCAAAACAAAACGTGTGAATTTGTCGACCTCCATCCTTTGAACTTGAACCTTAGGTATTCAAACTAAACGGTGACCTTCATCCCTTAGTCGGCGAAAGACGAAGGCTCCAGGCATCTTTCCATCATGGCAGGCATCTTTTCCGTCGCTTTAAAGTCGTCTTCGTCCCCATCGTGACCACTAACTAGTCGTCTTCGTCCTTCTTCTTCGTCGTCGACATTGATCTCGCCACCTAGAGACATATCAGAACCATCTCAGCACAAAAGTGCCTGATTACAATTGGTTATGTACTCTGCTACGTAGTTTCATATCTATAAAAGGGGAAAAACCATATCTGAAGCAATATTTAGTCTTGTGTCTTCTTAACTGATTCCAAGTGTTGAACTTAACTTGGTGAGTTGATTTATCTTTTTGGAAAATAAGATATGGAGAATCGTAATTTGAAATATTTTTTTCCTGTTTTTGCTAGATCATCTTCTTAAGCTGTGTTTTTAGTTTTGGATGAAAAAAAGGTAGGATTGAACATGAGAAGAAGTATGGTAAGTTTCACCTTTTCATCAATTCCTTGTTTGTATCTTCGGGCGATAGTTTTCATATAAACCAAAAAAACATGGTAGATAGTTATAATTACAATAATTGGATAGTTCCCTTTTTTCTTTAAGTTCGTGATGTTTGTAGGTTATTGTATCTGTTGTCATGCACAGTGTAATTGTAGTGTTATAATTATAATGAGTAATCTGCACATGCTGACTGTAACAAGTCTCAGCATATTGGTTGGTAGTTTCACATTTTCAGCAATTTTATTGTTCACATGACTTTAAAGACTTTTGGACTTTATTTGTATTAGTTTATTGTTATTTATTGTATCTTGATTTTGTAGTTGGGACGCCTAGTAAAACAGTGATACTTTACATATCTTTCTTTGCCTTAAAAAAACAATTGTATCTCCGTTGCTTGCCCAAAACACAAGGCTCACAAAAAATTCAATTTTCTAGTCATTGCTTCATCGCAGGTATCAGCAGATACAACAACACTACTCTGCACAACAGCTGAACTGGCTTTGCTACATGATTCCTTATTCTCATTTTCCTTTCTTCGTCGTGGACAGATTTTCTTATCATCGGAACCAGAGACCTTCCTGTTCAATTCTTTAGACTGTAGAGCATCCTTTATATCACTAACAGTGATACTATCTCTTCCATTCAACATAGTATCAACAAAAATCTCATACAATTTTGGCAAGGAGCTTAACAAAATAATAGCTTGATCTTCGTCGTCAATTTTAACTCCAACACCTTGAAGGTCTAAAATGATTCGGTTAAAATTATCCAGATGATCTCTTAACCCTCATATTTCCAGTCATCTGAAAAGTGTACAATCACTGCTTCTGATACAACCTATTGGTTAGGGATTTCTTCCAGTATTTGCTCTCAAGTCGTTTCATCGACAACCTAACACAGTACCTCATCAGTCGGACTCAAGGTTTTAAATTATGGTTGCGGTCGTGGTTGTGGTCACTGTGATTGCTGCGATGCGTAATGCGGCCGCTGAGACGTGAAACGATTTTAAAAATTCACAAAATGAAAAAAAATCAATTTTTTTTTGCAATTCTTTATATATCTTTTACTAATGATGTTGTATAAATTTCTATTCATTTTTAAGACATTGTATTATGTTTATGAATAATTTAAACTTAATTTAGTGAAAATAAATTATAAATAAAACTTTTAAGCACATATAAGTACAAAATTACAAAGAAGTAAGAAGGTCAGAAACTTAATAGTGCATAAATATATATGAATCACAAATAAAAAGATATTAGTGTCACATATAGAAATATACCCAGCTGCAATTGTGATTCTAAAATAACGTCATATTGTCAACACTTAGAGATACGTCTTCACTACAAAAAAAAGAAGATAAAAGTAAACAAATTAATAAATTTAAAATAATAATATTAATAATTAACAAATATATGAATCAAAGATAATAAAAATTGAACTTACATGATACTTGCTACCACATGGTGGAATGACGTGGTGGTTCATAACCTCTATTCTCACTTTGGCTATCATCTTGTGTAGCTCCTTGTCCAAAGACATAATCAAAAAATCCACCACTTGATTGTTGATGATAAGGATCTTGATAATTCATTGATGGTTGGTAGTATGAGGGAGCTTGATCACTTGCTATGTGTTATATGTGTTGAAATAAGGATATTGATAATAAGGTGGATGAGATTGTTGACTACTCTGAGAAGAATCATCAATACCAAAGTCACTAAAACTTTGTGCAATACTAAAACTTTGTGCAAAACTTTGTTTCAACCTTATCTCTAAAAAGTACTAACTATGAAGTATAACAAAATATATCAATATATAAATATCTTCATTTGATAAATAATGAATTATAAGTTTAAAAATATAAATATTCATTACTAACCTGGTTCAGAGCTTTAATCTGATCATCGATGTTTCTTTCTATTCTGAAGATGACTCTATTTGTTCCTTCAAACGTTTCTTTATAAACATCATCCCCATGTTCAACTCCGTATTGAAATTGCGGATTAAGAAAATAACCTAAAAAAGGATAATATATTATTATGGATGAAAGTATAAATATAAAATTACATGATAAAAATAAATTTATAAATTATATCAACATACCGGCAGAATGAAGATCGGAATGCATGTATCTCCATCGCTTGTCTATTAAATCATTATATCTGGAATGATAACGAGAATTTTGTCTAATTGCTTGTTTAGCTCTATCAATGGCTTCATATATGAAACCCATGGTTGGTTTCTCGTCACCATCAATAAGTCTCAAAACTTTTACTAAAGGCTCAAACACCTTCAATATTTCTTGGGACTTACTCCAGAATTCACCGTTATTAACAATTGTTCTTGCTTCATATGACGGTCCATTTTTCGCTTTACCAATAATTTAGATCGTCTAAATTCTTCGGAGTTGAACATGTTTCTCAGACCTTGCTTTTGCTGTACAATTATTTGAAGTTGTAGGAACTGTGTTGCAAATCGGGTAACACCAGGACGGACAATTTCTCTACCTCCAGTATATTTTTTCATGAGATCGACAATCCATATATGGTTATAGAGAAAATTTGTCACAGTCTTTGCATCAGTTAATAACTTCTGTACATTTTTCTTTTTTCCTATATCCTCCAAGCAAAGATCTAAACAATGAGCCGCACAAGCAGACCAATACAAATGAGGCCGCTTCTCCATCGGTTTCGACCACCAGCTTTCAAGTCTTTGCTTCATTATCTGTAACCACTTGAACAACAAACTCTTCTCCCACTTCTTCAACAACTTTATTTAATAATTGAAAGTAGTAATCTGTGTTTCTACTAACAACATCAGAAGCATCAATAGATTTCAAGAAAATTATCCCTTTACTACTATGCACCAAAAAATTCATAATATGAGTATGGTTGATACCGTTCGTCCAACCATCACACATTATTGTCACCCCTTTCTCTTTCCATGTATCTCTCAATACGTTCAACCACTTCTTCATTTCCCTATATTCATTCTCTAAATATACATCTGAGATTTCATAACGGGTCAGACATTTAACCCCTTTACTTACCTCAGCAGCTGTAACAATCAAATTATGCAACCAAGGAGAGTTAGCTAAATTCATAGGTAAGCGATCATAAATAAAAAACTTGCTTACTGCCTCTCCTAGCTTCCTCCTCAATGTCTTCATGATACCCTTACTGATTTTCGGTTGCTTCATGCTTTTGCTTCTCATAAGATCAACATTTGTAGATCTCAACTCCAGAGTAACATCTTCAGGTCTTTCACCCCCACCAACACTCGCATGAGAGCTCCCACCTTGTTCATATATATTTCCACACCCTCATGTTTGTTGTCTAAATTGTTGCCTGTCTTCCCATTCACGATGTGATCTAAGGCTTTCCTGTGTAGCAAACCTCATTCGTTCATCAATAAGGTGATCCACATCTTCATCTTCATCTTCTCCTCTCAGGCGTGCTTCAAATTCTTCTTTTCTTTTTTTGGAGTCATTTTTATTTGCTTTTCCTTCAAGAAGAAGCTTCATCATACCTTCTCTAGCCAATTTGCTCACTCTAGCACAACCAGACACTTGTCCTTTCATATGTGCTATATGTTGCTTCACTCTTGTAATGCCACCTTTTATTATCTTGTGACAAAGTTTGCACTCGATATTGTTACGACTTCCGGCTACTGGGTTTCCAAAATGCCATTGGTCGTGCTGTCGCCACGCGCCAAAAAGAACGAGCGGGTTTTAAAAATGTAGTTTAGGGCGACAACTCGGATGTCGTTCTCAAGGACTCCTAAAGTGTTATTCTCCACAAAAATAAGTTTTCGGGGGTTGGATTGAGATGCAATCAAAGGAAACAAAATAATGAAAACAGAGCAATAAAACAAGACAGTTCAAAGAAGTTATCAAATGGCCAAAAACAGATTAATCTATTGCTCTTGATTTCCCAACTATCATAGGTTCATGCAATTTCCAAGCCCTAAGCAGATTTTAATCCCCTCCCGGTTGTAGCAATAATTTACAAGCGAAACCACTATTACAGATACATGTCCCTATTCCCGAATTAAGCAAACGGGGTTAAGCCCTTCGTGAACTAAGCGAACACGAAACGTACACACGCAAATTAAGCATATGCGATTAATTATAGGAACATGATATCACCGGAATTAAATAAACACAATACAATAACAGGCTAAGATCCTAAGATCGGGTTAACATGGTTTTCCAGATTTTTGGGCTTATAACATTAGGTTATCAAGAATTAACAGGCTAATAGGCTCAAAGGGGCTAACTAGGGAACATGCATTAGGAATTGTTTTATTCAGGCCAAGTAGCTATTTACAAAGAAAATGCCTAAACCATCTGAAGCAAACACATAATCATGCAAACCAAAAAGAGATTCAAGCAAATTCAGGAAAGTGCAACTTGAAAAGTGATTTTCACACAGTCAAAAACATGTTGGAGGCTCAAAACCTCACCTGGACATTCATGCAAATTGTTTGAAAGAGATTCTATCCCTAGTGTGTGTTTCCTATCATCCCAAACTTATCATAAATCATGCTATCACAACAAAATCTCAAAGTTTAGTTTTCAATCATATGGGGATCACTTTTCAAAAACAAAAATTTTTTCAGCCTAGGGGGAATCATCACATATCAATCAAGCAAGCAATCTGTGCAACATCAATCAAAATCCAATAAACTTGCCAACAAAAGACTCAACATACAAATACTCCTGAGCTTCTCAAATTATTCAGGAGCTTTATTCAAAGAAAAGGAAATACTACAACTAGTTCCCTCCCCCACACTTAAATCATGCATTGTCCCCAATGAACAAAGAACTATAAAGTGAGGGAAAGGAAAGGATACTCCCTGATCAAGTACAGTGTATGCGGAAGCTGCCACCTGGATCCCATTGCTTGTAACATAAGGCCAAAGAAGGAGAGTTCATTCCATGGTCCCATAACTTGCAGCCTTGATATATGAGTAAACACTTGACACTTTTGGTGACCGTGCTCAATGCGGCGGACTCATCACCTTCTCTTGGGTCAAAGACGACCGCTTCCTCAACAAAGTCCTCCCAATAAAATTTTGCTTCAATCCTTTGAACTATCCAAGGTGCACAATCCATTTCCTCTGGTGGCTTCGCAGGAGGAGGTGGCAGATAAGTAGGGAGGGTCTCCGGCGCTGCTTCATCTTCTGCATGTTTCTCACCCACTGCACTGACAAATTTATCACCTGCTAAACATGCAGCAATCTCAGCACAAACCACACAATGGTTAGTGTTAGTACAATCAGGACATGCAGAAATATCATCAAAACCAAAAATAAATGGAAAATTAGAAAACAAGTCCTCATGGGTGTCCTCAATAGTCTCAGAAAGCAGCTCTATGAGGAAAACAGAGTGCTCTTCCACTGGATGTTTCCCTGCATCAAAGATGTTAAACTTTGCAACGATATCCCCAAACTTCATAGACATGGTCCCATCATCAACATCAATATTAGCCTTAGCTGTCTTCATGAATGGTCGGCCCAGGATGATTGGTGATTTACTGGAATGTGTCTCTCCTGCCATGTCCAGGATGTAGAAGTCAGCTGGGAAGATCAAATCATCAACTTGCACTAGCACATCTTCTACCATTCCCATGGGGCGGGCACTGGTCCCGTTGGCCAACTGAATGGTGAGACCTGTATACTTCAAGGGACCAATATCAAGGTTGTTAAAGATGGAGGTAGGCATGACATTGATAGAGGCTCCCAAATCCAGCATGCAATTTTCAAACTTCCTGTCCCCAATAGTGCATGGAATAGTAAATACGCCTGGATCCTTGCACTTATGTGGTAATGCCTGAATAGGGGCTATAACAACAACTCTTTATGGTGCAGGCCTAGACTGGATAAGAGCTGAGACATTTCTCCCCAAATCAACCCTCTCATTCTTCTTCATCTTCCTCTTGTTGGTGCATAGATCCTTCGGGAATTTGGCATACTTGGGCACTTGCTTGATCACATCCAACAGTGGGATATTAACAGCTACCTTTCTGAAAACATCAAGAATTTCCTTCTCCTTGTCTTCACCACCAATCTTCTTATTTTTCTGTAATCTGTGTGGGAATGGGATTGGTGGTCTGTATACCTTCTCAATTTCAACTTCAACAATAGGCTCAGGAGTTACCTCAACAGTTGCTTCATCTTTTTCAGAGGTGGCCTCAACAACTTTTCCAGATCTCAGAGATATGGCACTCACATTAGGGTTGGAGGCATTAGGATTTATCATTGGTTGTGCTGGCAGCTGGGTTGTTCTTTGAGCTTGCTTTATGTTATTTATGTCTGTGGCCATCTGTCCAATCTGTGTCCTCAAATCTTGAATGCTAGCACTTGTTTGCTGCTGAAACTGTGCCTGTGAAGCTGCAACCTGCTTCTTTGAAATCGGAGGTTATTTGCATCCATTTGCTTGATCATATCTTCTAATGAAGGTCCAGAAGGTGCAGAAGTGGTCACTGGAGGATTCTGAGGTGCCATCGGTTGTTGTTGGGATGAGTTCCCATACCGCAAATTAGGATGATTCCCCCAGTTTGGATGGTACCTGTTGGTAGAGAGGTCTGGAGTCTTTGTCGATTCCGATTAGCCTTGACTATATGGATTAACTGCATAAGCTTGAGATACTTCACTGACAAACTCTTCCCTCTGGATGGGGCATGCATCATATGGGTGCTCAGGTGAATTGCACATGCTACATAACTTTGCAGGCTGAACTCTGTCTATTGCCAATTGCCTTACAAAAGAAGTCAGCTCATCCAATCTATTCTCAATGGCGGCCTGGTTGGAAGATGACCTATGAATCTCATGCACACCTCTTGTCTCAACTGAATTTCTTCTGGTAGTAAACTGTTGGGAATTCAATGACATATTCTCAATGAGTTGCTTGGCAGCAGCTGGGGTCTTATCAACTAATGCTCCCCCACTAGCAGCATCCAAAAGATTCCTATCCATCGACAGCAATCCTTCATAAAAGTACTGGATCAGGAGTTGTTCAGAAATTTGATGCTGAGGGCAACTGGATACCAAATGCTTGAACCTTTCCCAGTATTCAGCTAGTGACTCATTCCCTTGCCTGATGCCACATATCTATTTCCTTATTGAAGCAGCTCTTGAAGCAGGAAAATATCTTTCTAGGAACACCCTCTTCAAATCATTCCAAGTGGTGATGGAGTTGGGCTCAAGATACAATAGCCAATCCTTTGCAGCTCCCTGGAGTGAAAACGGAAAAGCCTTTAGCTTGATACTATCCTCAACGACTCCCTCTGATCTCGAGGTTGTGGAGCATACAACTTGGAATTCCTTCAAGTGCTTGTGTGGATCCTCACCTGCAAGACCATTAAACTTGGGCAACAAGTGAATAAAACCAGATTTCAGTTCAAAAGGAGTGTCAGCACCAGGATATGAAATACACAATCCATTATAGTTGACATCAGGGGCAGCAAGCTGTCTTAATGTCCTCTGGTCTCCCATGTTTTCAAAAACAGTTTTGAAATTGGAATCACTGCTAGTGCTAGCCCGAAATTCCCTACGGAGTGTGTGCAGTGTTCTTTCAATTTCCGGGTCAAAATCACACAGTTCAGGGCAATTCAACCTAGTAGCCAGACCAATTCAAAACAAAACAGAAAAATAAAAGAAAGAAAAGAAAAGAAAAGAAAATAAAATAAAAATGCGAAAAATAACAACTCAGAGTCCCCGGCAACGGCGCCAATTTTTGGTCGCGCTGTCGCCACGCGCCAAAAAGAACGAGCGGGTTTTAAAAATGTAGTTTAGGGCGACAACTCGGATGTCGTTCTCAAGGACTCTTAAAGTGTTATTCTCCACAAAAATAAGTTTTGGGGGGGTTTGGATTGAGATGCAATCAAAGAAAACAAAATAATGAAAACAGAGCAATAAAACAAGACAGTTCAAAGAAGTTATCAAATGGCCAAAAATAGATTAATCTATTGCTCTTGATTTCCCAACTATCATAGGTTCATGCAATTTCCAAGCCCTAAGCAGATTTTAATCCCCTCCCGGTTGTAGCAATAATTTACAAGCGAAACCACTACTGCAGATACATGTCCCTATTCCCGAATTAAGCAAACGGGGTTAAGCCCTTCGTGAACTAAGCGAACACGAAACGTACACACGCAAATTAAGCAGATGCGATTAATTATAGGAACATGATATCACCGGAATTAAATCAACACAATACAATATACTCCTGAATTAAGCAAACAGAAATATAAAAGCATGGCATTGAAGAGGGAAAAACATACAAAACAGGAAATACAAGAACCTCAAGTGTATGGAAATCAATTACAATAGATCAATCCTAGAAACTTAGTTCTCCATAACAAAAACGAAAACACATAGAAAATGTAAAACAGAACAATGGAGAAAAAGTCTGTACAATCTGCTAAGAACAGCCTTTTATACAAATTCTGAATTCAGCTAGCTCGCGAGGCGAGCACACATTCGCGAGGCGAATTTCATGAAGAGTCAGCAACCTTTGGCATTCTCGCGAGGCGAAGTACTTGCTCGCGAGGCGAGGATCTGAAGAGTCTTCTCCTTACGCCCGTTATGGCCATCAGGACCTAACCGTGATGCTTTCTGACTTCCAGGCTCGGGGGGCGAAAGGTGGATTCGCGAGGCGACCCAGAGAGCTTACATATTTCTTGGAACAGTCATCCTTCGGGGTCGCGAGGCAATAAGGGTTGTCGCGGGGCGAACCAGAGAGCATGAAATTTTCACTGTTCTGCTGGCTTTCAGGTTCGCGAGGCGAAGAAGAAGCTCGCGGGGCGAATCCCCTGTACTTTATTCTCTCAACTTCTACTTAACCTGAAAACAAGGAAATAACCATAAGTGTATTATTTTAACTCAAAACTAGCTAAATTAACCTAAAACTACTTTAGAGACTCAAAACCTTGCTTAAGGACAATCTAATCTAATTTGGGTAAAAATAGGATATAATTTGCACAAAACCCTGGTCATACTAGCCATAAAACTAGATGAGCCAGAGGCTTATCACCATCCAATATCATCACTTGGAGCACCATCTAATCTTTGTGTAGGAAATTCTTTTCTTGGAGGCATTGTGTATATTTTATACAACCTATTCAATATTTGTAAAAAAACATCAATCAATAATTCAACCAAACTTACAACTTTAATCTACACTAGCCTTCAAAAAAAAACTTTAATATAAACTAGCTATAATTAGCAAAACACAGATAATCTAATTAATAATTACAGTAAATTATTTAATACCACAAATCAATTATTAACATATAATTTGAACAATAAATACTAGCTAAACATATACTAAACTAGTAATTAGATTAATATATCAATATATATTTTATTTCCCACTCAAATTTTCCCTATATTATTCCCAAATCTCAATTAATTTCCCACCTAAAATTTTTTATTAAAAAAAATTCCCCCCTAAAAAATTCCCCCCACCCAATTCGCCCCCCCAACTCACACACACACGGCACACACTCTCACTCCACACTTTTGTTTTTTCCTGATACAGTGATACCTATCCCTCTCTCGTCCCTCGCCTCCCTCCTCTCCTCTGTTTCTACAAGCTTCTTCTTCCCCTCATCTGTTTCTTTTTTTCTTCATTTTTCTCCACATCCACACTCACTCAAGTCTCAACCGGTAACCCTCCTCCTCCGTCACTCGTATGGCACCGCGGCTACCCACCAGACGACCCATGGGCTCGCGGTTCGCCACTTCGACCCAAAACCCAGATCGCGACCCCCCTCCCCTCTCTCTCAGGCTCAGCCTCTCTTCTCTTCAGTGCCTCACGAGTCAGTGAGTCACGACCCATGGCCTCCGACCCTCCGCCTCATGACCCACGGCCTCCACCTCACGGCCCTCCTCAGTCACGGCCTCAAGCCCTCACCCATGGGGACTCAACCCCACACCCGAAGGACGGCGACACAGCAGTGAGCAGAGTAGAGCAAAGCACCAGAGCAAAGGAGGAAAGGAAGATCTTACCTTGGGGTGAGGCTAGTAGATCAGATGATTTGGGATTCGACAGTGAGGCTTGACCACTTGAACAGATCCATTGATCCAGAGCAAATAAGTGAGACTGAGGTTATATGAGAATGAGACATTGAGTGAAGCATAAAGCAGAAAAGAGATAAAGGCAAAAGCAAAATTTGATCTGAAAAGCAGGTTAGGAGAATCTCTTTTTCTAATACATTTTGAAATTTGTTTGTTTGATATGAGAATTTGTTTTTTTGCACATATGATTGAGTTGAACGGAACTGTTTTGGGTGTTTGAAACTCCGTTGCGGTTGATGCGGCCGTTACGGCGTTACGTTGCGACCGTTACGTTGCGGCCGTAACGGGTGATTTTGAATCACACCGCAATTGCGGCCCGATGCCGTTGTGGTGAGTCCCGCAACCGCAATATTGCGGCCGCATTAGCGGTTGCGGACCGCATTTTGAAACCCTGGTCAGACTCAACAAGATCAAACTATGCGCCTTACCCAGAATCTCCTTCTTCTCCTTTGCCTTCAACGACTCAAGCAATTTTTCTTCTCCGTCTGACGTCGCAGTACATCCCTGATGATCCATGATCGCCTTCGTCTTCAATTTACACAAAGTGAAATCATTTAATCAATTGAATTTCTCAATATTGAATTTGTACGACGACATCCTGAACAGTGGAATTGGCCATTGGAATGAAAACCTAGAGCTCTGATGCGAATTGT
This sequence comes from Sophora flavescens, assembly GCA_030762895.1. Classification (NCBI taxonomy): domain Eukaryota; kingdom Viridiplantae; phylum Streptophyta; class Magnoliopsida; order Fabales; family Fabaceae; genus Sophora; species Sophora flavescens. The sequence continues at coordinate 123,105,817 of CM061066.1, forward strand.
TATGACAACAAATAGAATAATAATTAAACATAGAAAAAGAACAAGAGAAGGAGAATCAAAACTCAAAGATTTAACGTAGTTCGACTAATATGACCTATATCCAATGGTAATCAGAGAAATTATTTATTCAACAGAGAAAGAGGTTACATCGTCAACAATTCACTCACACTCAACTCTAAGCACACCCTATTTGTAACACCCCCCTTGGGTATTACATGACTAACTCAACCTCCTAAAATATGGGTATTAAATAAAATAAATGATGGTTTACTTTCGGAAAAATATTTTTTATCTAAGTACTTAAGTGTCAGAAAAATGGGTATAAAATTTATTATTCTGCGGTTACGATAAGAACTTAAGCATTTTATAAGATAATATCTCACATTTTCATAAATTTTGTCACAACCCAAAAACCTAAGCCATTACCGGTGCACAGGCTTACAATCCTAGCCTGACAAGTCTATTTTCTTTAGAAATTATATTTGAATACCGATCGATAACTTTTACAAAAATTTCGACAGAGTATCCTCTGTAATTCCAACATCCCAAAATAAAAACACCTGCTAAAATATTTATATTTTCATCCCAAAATAAAGGCTCTCCGAGCCATGAATATCCTATCCACAATAGAAGCTCTCCGAGCCGTAAACATACATACGCATAACAGTAATCCAATAAAAGACTCTCAGAGTCATAATACCTATTACTATGACTTTCTCCAAATAAAATTTACTCGATAAACTAAGCTGGTCGTACTAAAAGATATTGTTGGGGAAGACCCCATGGTTCTCACCATTATAACTAACATCGGACATCTTCAAGGATTGGGACTAATAGCCTCGAGTACAACTGAGAACTTCTCTGCAACATCTGTACACTCAAACCCAAAATACCACAAAAGAAACCAAACAGAAATAGTGCAAAGGTGAGATACCGACATATGAGTTTTATCATAGCAGTCACATACACGACTCTCACACAATGACATACAATATATCATAACCATAAACACAGGGATCCATTCCCGACAATCAAATGCATTTTGTAAAAAATTTAATGTCACTTCAATATTCACCATCTAGTTCACTATCTCCGGAGATCCTAACTTCCCTTCGTCGAGCAATGATTAGGCTGCGATACCCTTAACACAATTGTCTCAGGAGATCGGCCTCTAAATTTAGGTCCGGCTCCAATTGTTCAGGGAATATCACGATGGAGCACCTAAAATAATATTGGAATAGTTTCCTATTGAGTACATTCGTGTAAGGTAACCGAATTCCACGACCCGTGGTTGCAAGGTCCCAAGTATTCGCTGGATTTTCGAAGCCCGAATGTCCCTAAGACCCAAAGACCCTAGAATTTATCTTTGGTCCGTAACTAACCAATTTACCCAATTCACCCTTTGTGAAATTGTAGCTCGAATACACAATGGCACGTCTGCCATAACGGCATAAAAGCCTAACTATGCATGTAAAACAAAGTGTTCTCATTTTCATTTTTCTTTTTCCCATCGTTCTTTCCTCGTCAAGGCTTACGCTCTCGACTACTTTTAAATCAAGTATTAAATTAAACTTTAATACTCACATAATATTTTATCAATAAAATCCATGATTCATAATTCCCTTCACAACTGAACACTAGTCCGACGTCTCGGAATTCTAGGGTTCTATCTTTCCTCGAAACTAGAACAGGAACTCTAGCCCGTCAATCCGGAACACTAGGTCCTTTCTTTCCCTCAAAACTCAAAACAAGAACTCTAGCCCGTAAATCCGGAGCACTAGGTCCTTTCTTTTCCTCAAAACTCAAAACAAGAACTCTAGCCCGTCAATCCGGAGCACTAGGTCCTTTCTTTTTCACTCTCTTTCAGAGGTTTTCGTTCAGTGAAAACTAAATCGAAAAACAAAAGTTCAAGAGTTTCCAAATTTTGTGTCACAAATACTTTTCGTTCTTAGAAATACTATTTAACTAAAACTATTTTCTTTTAGAAATCCGTTTTCTGAAAACTTAGGAAACCACTGAAATCTTTTTCTCAACTTAGAACCAAATACAAAACTCTTCTAAATAGATTTATCAAAGAGAGCATTTTCTCTAAGTGTTACCATTTTTGAACAACTTTTGGTCAAACCTAAAAGAAAGTTTTTTGCTTTCAAAAGACTTTTCTTTTCAAAACTTCTTTAAAACCTTTTCATGAATTTTGATATTTCCCATTTTCTTTATTTCCTAACTTTGTTCTATCTTCACACTTTCATCATTTAGGATTTTCTTCTCATTTCCCAAAGAAAACAAAACACCACTTTTTCGATATTTCTGCGTTAAGGTACTTTAATGTCTTAATCTTGATTAACAAGCAATGACCAGTGTCATGCCATCAGCCAATCACAGTCAAGCAAAACAGTAATATAATCAACAAACAATAACATTAAAAATCCAATCAAACTCTAAACAATTCAAGCAAGACATCATTACAAAGATTTAAAAATTAACATATATTCAAACACGACAGTAAGTATGTAACTACTAAAACTCTTCTGGTAAACTCCCTTTGCCTCTCGAAGAACTTAGCTTCCGATTTAAAACTTTGTCGTGAATCTGGAAACCGTCAACGCACGTACACAATAATCTAGCTTGTCCTTCATCAAAAATAACACTCAATCAACAAACAAACAACTAAATCAAGCCTAAAATCCTACATGTTGGTTTCGGTCAAGGGCTGACTTTGGGGTTCAAAATCCTTAAAATTTCTAAATTCTTGGATTAGTGATTTATAATCACTTAAAACCCTAAATCAATGATCATCGCATAAAGATTGAAATTAAGTCTTCCAATCCTTAAACAAATGATTTTCGGTCATGACCATTAAAATGGTTTAGAGACTCTAATTTAACTCAAACAACATAGATCTAATACCTATATAGCTTATAAGATTGAATCTTGTAAAGAAAATGAACAAAATCCTCCTCCCCACATAACCCTAGGTTCTGCCTCCTTAGGTTAAATAGGCTCAAAAACTTTGTTTGATGCAAGCATCTAGATATAGAATATAGAGGTAATACTAGGATTATAGAAATTGGTTTCATATTTTTAGGATTTTTCTATGATTTATGGTGATTTTTCAAAGTTCTAGATCTAGGAATTGAAAAATATGATCAAGACTTCAAATCACAAAAATCAATGAAGAACATGATGATTATTGAGTGAGAGAATATTGGTATACCTCTTGGAAATGAAAAATGGGCAAGGAATCACCTACTTCCTTCACAAAATCAAGCTATGGTACTTAGAGCTTTAATGGCAAAAATGGCAAAGCTTGATGGAGAAGATGAAGATTGCCTTTTATAGAAGTGAAAATGGGCCTCTTGGATGCCTAGGGTCGTGGCCTTTGAGGGGTGAAAGGGTCTAACACACAAAAATTCAAGGACAAAGTAGTAATCTCACAAAATGGCATTTTTGTGGTATTATGACAACATAAGGACAAAATGGTCATTTCCCAAAAAGCAATCATGACCAACATGTGGTGATAAATGAGTGAGGATGTGGCTGATTTGTGTCCACAAATTGTGGGGCAAACTTGTCATTTCGATGAAAGTTCAAGTGTAAAATCATCCAAGGGCAAAACGGTCTTTACACTAGTTTAAAGAAATATCTAGATATTTTGAAATTTAATCATGAGAAAGGTGAGTCATAAGTGGTGACTCACCCTACTCACCACAACTATGTGACATGTGTCCCTTGGTGGCCCGGGGTCCGGTTCAGTCTCCGTAGTTCTGTTTCCGACTCCGTTATTCTCCCGATTTAGGTTTTACGCCCGAATCGAGTATAATAACATATTTATTTTGAAAATTTTAAAAATAACCTATATCATTGGAAATGATATATAAACGCTATCCATTTCGTTCACGGGTCAAAATTAAGTTTTCTGATCAGTAAAATCTTACTGTCAGTGAAAACGCAGACCGGGTTCCGTCTGAATTTTCAACCAAAAATTTCACCGTATACTTATAAAAATAAGTATGATATGAATATGACTTTGGTTTTCCCAAAATAATTTTCTATGTTTCAGAGAATAAAAAATAAACAAATGTTTTGTTTATCGATATAGAAAACAGCAGAAACAGCAGAAATCAGGGTGTTACACTATTTTCTGGTAGTCCGGGCTCGGGCCTATCGACTCTCTCCCTCCGCTTCCGCTACAGACCTCTCATTTTCTCCTTATTTTCTAGCTCCGAAAAATACCGGGCCAGGTTGTAGTTTTGGACGACCCATTAACAAATTCAAGCCAAACACAACAATATATATCTTATTAAATTATATTCTATAACATAATAGAATGTTAAGTTAATCAAATAAAATTAATAAATATCAAAGTAAAAAAGCATATATACAGTTAATAAAATAAAAGTAATAAATATCAAAGTAAAAAAGCATATACAATACACGAACTACTAACTACTTATAAAAAAAAACAAAATCTTAGTCAGTTCCTACCCTAGAATTATCAAACTCGGCATGACGTTAGTTGCTTTTCCATTTTGGCCTTGGACTTAAGATCTTGACAATATAATCAAAACGAGGTTGACTTTGATTTGTGGAGCAAATCAGCAAAATGTCTGAACCGCCAAAGAGGAAAGTTAATACGTCTCTTCATACTTGCACATTTTTGGCAGAAATTAAAGAAAAAGAAACAAAAATGAATAAATGGTGCATACGGAAATACACAAGCATACCATTTGAGGTTACAAAAGTAATCTGATTGTTCACAAGTAGGAGTAGATGGCAACAAATCAGAAATGTAAAAGTTGCACAGCTATATTTACGTACTGAATCCACCGTATGTTGAAGAAATAAATGAGCAAAAGAGTATCAACGTTTCCTACTCTATAGAGTGACACGTTTGTTTTGAAATTGAACTTCTCTAAGCCCTCTCCTTCGAGAATGGGATCCATTAGATTTTCATATTTCATACAAGTGATAAACATAAAAATTATAGTTATAAATTTAGGAAGTGTAAAGATTTTTTATATTATCAACCAGTCATAAAACGTCACATCATTAAAAATATTTAAATCATGCATACAATAATTTATGATGGATTGAAAATAAAAAAAAAGTTCATGCTAATTAGAAGCATTTGACAGGCAATTATTTTTCCCGATTTCGAGAATAGTGATTCTTGTGAATGTTAAAAATGGTACTGTTTGTTAAGTCTTAAATATTCATGAGAATATTAATTGAGAATCTTGACTCTCTTATTTGGTTGAAGGGCATCTTTCCTTGAGAATGCTAATATTATTTTAAAAAATATCCTTAAATATAGATTAATTGAAAATGAAAAATAAAAATTGAAAAATATTATATTTTTTAAAAAAATAAATAAAAAATCAAGAAAGGTTTAATGAACTTTAGTCCCAATAAATAGAGAGTATTTGATTTTGGTCCATACAAAATTTTTTCTTAGAATTCGATGGTTGAAAGTTCAAAAATTTTGATAAGATCTCCATCGTTATTCGTTAGCTTCCTCTTGTTAAGTGTTGATGTTGCTAACAAAATTCCCCAGCACTACCATGTGGACAAAAATAATATTTTTTACACCAAGTGGCATTGACTAATATTAATTATTTTTTATAATTTAATAATTATTATTGATATTTAGTATATATAATTATTAAAATATTTTGTTTTATTATAATGTAATTATTGTTTTAGAAAGTATTTTTTCTTCTAAAATAATAATCATAATTCAATAATTAAGAAGAAAAAATATTTTCTGAAATAATAGTTATATTATAATAAAAATATTTAAATATTTATATATAATAAGTAATAAATTTAATGATGTCTCTAATAAAGTTGGATATAATAATCTTTTCAAATAATTTTTTTTTCATATATATTGGAAAATATGATTCCAAACCCCTCCTATGAAAATGTTTTTGGTGGAAACATAGCTAAAAAAATATTCTTGGGAATATTTTTCCTGGAAATATTTTTTTTATTATAAAAACATACCAAAATGGGAATCCTGGATTTCCAAGTTAGGACTTATGTATGGGAAACTAAGAAGAGAGAGAGAGAGTCGATAATTCAATTTTTTAGTTATAGCTTGTCAATGTACATCTTTAAAAAATTGGATGGATGTACGTTAACAAACCCCATATATATATATATATATATAAAGGGAGAGGACATTATTTATGTGAGAGTGAGAGGAGCAAACCATTGTATCCAATCACGAATGATCAACATTAAAAGTTAGTTGAAAGATTAAAAAGTCACATGTCAACTTAAAAAGTCACATGCCAACTTAAAAAAGTCGTTTGACTTTTTTGTTTTAATCTTGACCATTCATGATTGGATCCAATAGCTATGATTTGCTCCTCTCACTCTTACATAAATAAGGCCCTCTCATATATATATATATATATATATATATATATATATATATATATATATATGAAATCATTTCAAAAACACATTTTTACACTCATAATAAAATCTTATTGGAAATGTTTCTTTAAACAAACAATTATTTAATGGCTTAATGTTTCTTGATTGATGTATATGTCATTCCGAAGTGATCCATTAATCTGCTAATAAATCATTTAATGGCAGTTCCGTCTATCACTTATTGTAAAACTATGACAAAAAAAGAAGTAATTGGACAAAAAGAAACAAAGTGACTTGGACAAATATTTTTTGTCTATACGAAAGTCTTTGCTAAGGATTTTTCATCTACCTTATCATTTTTACAAATACTTTCTTTCATTAGGTTAGATAACATGGAAAATCCATTTTGGCCTCAAAGAATGCGTCCTTTTTTATGAATAAATGATTATTAAGATAACGCTTCTTTTGACCTAAGATAATGTTTCTTCAAAGAAACGCTACCTTAAGGCCACCCTAAGATAACACTTGTTTGAAGAAGTACTTTAAGTCCATAACGCTTCTTTGAAGAAGCATTATCTATTCCTCATTTTTTTTTTTTTATCCACATTCCCTCTTGATGCATTAAGTAAAAACCAGTAGGTAACAAGAAATGAAAGAAGAATGATTATATATATATATAATATATATATATATATATTAAAAACAAAAAATACAGTAAATTACAAGTTTCATAATATAAAACTCAATACGCACTTCAGACTTGAGTTCAGTACATATAATACAAGTGTAATTAATAAAATTCTCAACAATATACGGAGATCGCTCTTCCTTGACTTCAATTAGTAGGGAAGCACAGCGGCATCAAAATTATATCAAGTTAGAATTGGAATACATTTGAATTGTCACATTTAAGAATAAATATAAACCAGAACTGAAAAGACAAACACCTGGTAGTAATAGCCCAATATGCTAATCTCAGTCCAATGTGGTATCTGAAAAGGAAAAGGACCAAATCTCAGTCCAATAAAACAATTAGCATCAGAACAACAACCTATGCAAAAACAAAATAGGTTCCTAAAACTCACATTATATCATGGCAACTGCTATTTCACTCATACTTTAAAACACAAGCAGTAGCTTAATCAAGCAAGCCACATAAAAGACTAGTAGACCACAATTTTTTTTCCTTTGCTTAGTTAAGACCCAAGTTCAAGCAAATCTCTAGTTAATAAGAGCTAACACCAAGACTTGTAAATGGACATGGCATGGAAATCTATAAGCTTGTACCTGAATGTGGACGATGCAGAGCAGAATGGTAGCGATAAGTAGCCAGCTTTCTTCCGGCGACAATGATAGACTTGATCTGATGAATCAATAAATCATATCATTATCAAGTACAAGTCACATTATTAATTTGTAGTTGCAAACATTATAATTCAATTTAAGACAAGTATATGGTCCACAAACAGCCGATTTGGTTCTAAGCCCATGAACCCATATGAAATGGTTCATAACAAATCAAACAAGAGGGGCACTAAATGATATCAGAGCATAATTCAAACAAATACAAAGTGCAAACCTTTTTGGCAATATAGTTATGTCAAGAGTTATTATGATACCAGTAGCACAGTTTCAGTCTTGTGACCCTAGTATGCACAATAGTAACGAGTAGTATTATAAAACACCTGTAATCAAAAGATGAAGATCCAGCTCGACATCGGTAAATGTTAAAAGGACACCATTAATGTGTATGATTGAACATTTGTTTGAGATTCATTTGTTATATATTTATTGGTTTTAATGGTTTGAAATATTTGTTGCTTTCTCCATTTTCCATGCACTGTCCTACAACTAAGCAGTGTATGTATTGAAAGATGAATCAAAATCAACAAAGTGGAGTTTTCAGTAGGATAATCGATTATGGTGTCTGCATAATTGATTATGGGACTAAAAAAAGACTTGTAATCGATTAGCATAATCGGTTAGCATAATCGGTTACGTATGTTTGTAGAAATATGGAACTCGGGCAGAGAAGGCATAATCGATTAGCATAACCGAATATACGACTTTCCATAAATAACAGAGAATGCATAATCGATTAGCACAATTGATTATGGGATTTCCATAATCAGGAAGAGGAGGTGTAATCGATTACGGGAAATTCTAGAAACGCGCGCGAAAGTGCAATCAGTGAAGGCATAATCGATTATGGCATTAACATAATCGATTATGGTGCGACTGCAAAAGCTGTTATGATCAGTTTCTGCAACAGAATGAAAAATCAGTTGTAAGGTTTTTGAGTGCAAGATTCTAGGGTTCTTGAAGCCCCAGTTTCGTCCAGAACATTAATGAGAGATTCATTGTAATTGATTCATAGAGATTGAGAGAAAATCAAGTGAGAGTAATTGATCTTGGGTTTGTGTGAAAATAGAGAGATAAGCTTGGGGTTTGTTCATGTTCTTGTGAACAGGGGAGTGACAAATCTAGAGGAGTTCTCTATTGTAAACTGTGATCATTTGATTCTTAGTGGCGCCACTCTCTCCCGTGGATGTAGATCACATTGATCGAACCACACAAATCTTGTTTGTGCATTCTTCTATCCCTTTTATGTTTGTGAAATTTTGAATTTTACTTTGCGTACCAAGTGTTTGTAGTATTTCTTGTGTGGCTGTTGTTTTCTTTGTGTGTTTGTATTGTGTTCAGGGACTTTGTGGTCTTCATCTGAGTCATTAGGACCAACAAGTGGCACCGTCTGTGGGAAACTCGGAAGAAGAACGAAGAGGCTGAACCATGGGTACCAAATACGACATTGCAAAGTTCTCTGGAAATAGTGATTTCGGGTTATGGAGAATCAAGATGGAAGCAATCTTGATACAGCTGGGATGTGCAGACGCTTTGAAGGGTGAGGCGAAAATGCCCTCCACGCTTTCTCAAAAGGAGAAGGAAGATATGATAGACAAGGCAAGAAGTGCTATCATATTGTGTCTTGGTGATAAGGCACTAAGGGAGGTTGCAAGGGAGAAGACAGCTGCGAGATTATGGATCAAATTGGAGTCCTTATACATGACTAAGTCCCTAGCAAATAGGCTATTGTTGAAGCAGCAACTGTATTCTTTCAAGATGGTCGAATCAAGAACGATTTCGGAGTAACTCGCGGAGTTCAACAAGATTCTTGATGATTTGGAAAACATTGAGGTGAAACTTGATGACGAGGACAAGGTTTTGCTCTTGATCAATTATCTACCAAAGTCTTTTGAGAATTTCAAAGATGCTATACACTATGGCGAGGACCAAACCATTACTTTAGATGAGGTTCAAACTTCGGTTAGAACCAAGGAGCTTAAAAAATAGTAGGAGCTTAGATCCAAGGATAATGGAGAGGGTTTGAATGTCTCAAAGGGCAGGGAAATGAGAAGAAAGGATCGAAGGGAAGAAATCCAAGTCAAAGTCAAAGTTTCAATCAAAGTCGAAGTCCAAGTGTCACAATTATGGCAAGACCGGATATTGGAAGAAGGATTGTCCTGATAATAAGGGCAAGGAGTCAAGAAAGTCTCATGACTCAGCGGATGTAGCGATTGTTTCAGATGGCTATGAGAGTGCGGGAGTGTTGGTAGCATCTACCTCGGAAACACAAAGGAATTGGGTTATGGATTCCAGATGTACATATCACATGTGTCCTTTGAAAGACTACTTCGAGTCTTTAGAGCTCAAAGAAGGTGGAGTGGTGCTTCTAGGCAACAACAAATCATGCAAAGTGCAAGGTATGGGTACTATCTGGCTGAAAATGTATGATAACCGTGAAATCCTTTTGCAAGATGTGAGGTATGTTCCTGAACTTAAGAGAAATCTGTTATCTATAAGCATGTTTGATATTTTAGGATATTCAACTAAAATTGAACATGGCATGATAATGATTTCTAATGGTTCATTAATAGTTGCTAAGGGAACTAAGAGGAATGGATTGTATATTCTTGATGGTTCTACTGTTATTGCCCATGCATCTATTGCTAGCCAAACTCTACATGATAAAAATATGTTATGGCACTTGAGACTAGGGCATGTTAGTGAAAAAGGTTTAGTTGAGCTAAGTAAACAAAACTTGCTAAATGGTGATAAATTGGATAAGCTGGAATTTTGTGATCATTGCATATTAGGTAAATCACAGAGAGTGAAATTTGGTTTTGGTATGCATGTTTCTAGTAGACCTTTTGAGTATGTTCACTCGGATCTTTGGGGTCCTTCAAGAGTGAAAACTCATGGAGGGGGTTCTTATTTTCTCACCATTATTGATGACTTTTCTAGAAGAGTGTGGATTTATATTTTGAAAAATAAATCTGAAACATTTGATTTTAAGGAATGTCACACTCTTGTAGAAAATTAATTGGGAACTAAACTGAAAGTTTTAAGGACTTACAATGGCCTGGAGTTTGTTTCAAAGCAGTTTAATGAATTTTGCAGGAAACATTGCATTAAAAGGCATAAAACTGTAGCACGGATACCTCAGCAGAATGGCCTAGCAGAAAGGATGAATATGACTATTCTGGAGTGTGTGAGATGCATGCCTTTGGGAGATGGGCTGCCCAAAAGCTTCTGGGGAGAAGCTGCGAGTACAACGATGTATTTGATTAACAGATGTCCATCGTCAGCTATAGACTTCAAGACTCCTATGGAAGTGTGGAGTGGTAAACCGGTTGACTACTCTAACTTGACGATATTCAGGGCTCTAGTGTTTGCTCATGTTCGGAAAGATAAAATTGAAGCTCGAGCAATGAAATGTGTTTTCATTGGTTATCTAGAGGGTGTGAAGGGCAACAAGCTGTGGAGGTTGGAACCTGGAGAATCAAGGTGCTTCATTAGTAGAGATGTCACATTTGATGAGACTAGAATGGCTATGATGTGCAGAAACCTAGAAGAAAGCAACTCAGAAATGGCAAATGAGAATACTCAGTTTGAGGTGGAGTCTTCTACATGTGCTACTAGAAATGAGAGTTCTCAACCAGTAGAGGTTGTAAATCAACAACCACCGGCGGAATCTGACTATCAGTTGACCAGAGATTAGAGTAGGAGAAATATTGTACCTCATAGGAGATTCGGGTGAAGAGATTTAAGACTCGGAACCAAGGAATTTCAAAAAGGCTATGGAAAGCAAGGAAGGTCAAAATTGGTTGCAAGCAATCAATGAGGAAATGAAATCTTTGAACAAGGATCAAACCTGGACATCTGTGGATCTACCCAAGAATAAGAGGGTAGTGCGATGCAAGTGGATCTTCAAGAAAAAGGAAGGTATTCTGGGAGTTGAGAAGACAAGGTACAAGGCAAGGCTCGTGGCAAAGGGTTTTACACAAGTGGAGGGGATTGACTACAATGAGATCTTCTCACCCGTGGTAAAACATTGTTCTATAAGAATTTTGATGTCAATTGTCAATCAATATGATCTTGAGTTGGAACAATTGGATGTCAAGACAACTTTTCTACATGGGAATCTAGAGGAGACTATCTACATGCAACAGTCGGAAGGTTTCGCAGAGGATGAGTCAAAGGTATGTCTCTTGAGAAAATCACTCTATGGCTTAAAACAAAGTCCTAGACAGTGGTATAAAAAATTTGATGATTTTCTCTTGAGATATGGATTTCTAAGGAGTAGTTATGACAACTGTGTTTACATATTGAGAAGAGGAGAAAATTGTGTTCTTTTCTTGCTTTTATAAGTGGATGATATTCTTATAGCTAGCTCTAGCAAGGATGAGATTGGCATGCTCAAAGAGAGGTTGAATTATGAATTTGAGATGATGGATCTTGGAATTGCAAAGAGGATACTTGGGATGGTTGTAAGAAATTAGAGGAGGGGGGGGGGGGGGGGGGATTATTCTTATCTAAAAATGGCTACTTGAGTAAGGTTATGGAACGATTTAGGATGCAACAATCCAAACCGATGAGCACACCTTTGGGTCATCACACAAAAATTTCAATTACCCAAGCTCCTAGCACCGAAGAGGAAAGGAGCAAGATGAATTCTATTCCATATGCAAGTGGAGTAGGAAGTGTCTTGTATGGTATGGTTTGTAGCAGACCAGATTTGGTGCATGTGGTTAGCATTGTTAGTCGGCTCATGGAAAATCCGGGTCAAGCTCATTGGGAGGCTTTGAAGTGGGTATTGAGGTATTTGAGTGGTTCACAGAAATCGGGTTTAAGGTACAAGAAGACAGCTCAAGGGGATGATGCTCTTGTTGGGTATGTTGATTTGGACTATGCAGGGAATTTGGACACTAGGAAGTCATTATCCGGGTATGTGTTTACTCTGTTTGGGAGTGCTATTAGTTGGAAATCAACATTGCAGCCTGTGGTAGCATTATCAACTACATAAGCCGAGTACATTGTGCTTGCAGAAGGAGTAAAGGAAGTCATTTGGCTAAAAGGGATGATTGGTGAATTGGGGATTACGCAAGATTGTGTCACGGTCCATTGTGATAGCCAAAGTGCTATACATTTGGCAAATCATCAAGTTTGCCATGAGAGGACCAAGCATATAGATATCAGACTTCACTTCTGTGACACCCTCTACCCAACATGTATTCATAAAACGTAAAAGATATAAAAGAAAGAGAACACATGTATATTGTATCATAATAATAAAAAAACGGGTAGAGACTGCCGCATTGTAACATAAATTCAATGCGGAAAAACTAAAACATTGTTTAAAAGGAACATAATAGGAAACATAAAACGAACCCAACCCCGATGTTACATTACAGAGCTGGTATAACCAATCCGATAAACACTTCGGATAAACAAACTAAAACTAAACATAACTAAACTATGAGTAGCGGCTCCTCAGAGTCACTCCTCAGCAAGCTGCTCACCGTCCTCTACATAACCAAAAAGATACATGCAACAAACAACAAAAGACGGGGAGTAAGAAACATATATATCAACATAATGGCATGGAAGTAGTTAGCAAGATGAACATGCATCATATAAACATAACATATCAAACATAATCATCTCATCATATTAATATCATATATCATTCCAAACAAGGTATGTTATGCGATGCAACGCTACTCCACTACTCCAATGCATGAATGAGCAACACAATGCACAACCAACAATCGTCACCCCCGCTTGGGCCACTTGCTACCCAAGTTCATCATCAACGTTATCTTTCATCTTTAGTCTTTAATCTTTTATCACATAATCTTTTCACTTACACTCCGGTCAAAAAGCACCAGAGCTCGACCCCTTGAACATTAAGCATCAAGGCCCCCTTGGCCACTCGGCTACCAAGGTCCAATATCTTTTAATTAAAAACACCTTGACATTATGCATCAAGGTCCCCTTTGGCCACTCGGCTACCAAGGTACAAAACAACAACACTCTGGCCAATAAGCACCAGAGCTCAACACCTCGACCACTCGACTATCGAGGCCCCCCTGGTCACTTGGCTACCAAGGTACATAACAACATCTTTCCACTTTAATTATTAACACTCTGGCCCATAGGCACCAGAGCTCAACACCTTGACCATTAAGCATTAAGGCCCCCTTGGCCACTCGGCTACCAAGGTACATTATTATCTTTAAGTTATCTAGCTTGCCTTTACTTGGTTTGGTGTCTTCTTCATTATTAGAAGCGTTTGGGGTGAAACGCCCCTTGTTGTCGTTTTTGCGTTCTGATCTGTACTGGGAAGCACGAGCGTGCTTTCCCCTCAGCACGGGCGTGCTAACTGTTAAGTCAAGCATGGTCGTGTTGACTGTTGAGCATGGGCGTGCTCAATGGAGCGTGGCCGTACTGTTTCTGGGCAGAAGGGTTGAACAACCCTTACTAAGTTTCCTAGGGCATTCGAAGATTAAACCTATTGGTTTAAGCTACACCATCAACCATCAGTTTCATTACCTTTAATTGTTCCCATGTCTTTTACTTTCATCTTCAATACCAACGTCCCTAAAACACTCACTAATCAATCCAAGGGTCTTTGACTAAGCCCTATGAACATAACCTTGCCTCTAATACTATATTCATGTCTTATGAACAAACTGGGAAAACATACCTTAAATTCATTCATATTTATTAACATATCTTCTATGGTCTTAACATCATTAATATGCCCTATTAATTGGTTAGAGTCTTATTAACGTCATTGTTGGCATTAACATCCACAACAATCAACACTCATTCAGAGAACAACATCATCATCATTATCATAACAGTCTCATCATTATCATAACAACATCATCATCATAATAGCATCATCATCATCAAGAAAATTCATGGTATCATAAAACATCATACTCAATTGAGCATATCAATAACATCCAATCATACATCATCAACAATTAACATCAAATGGTACAATAATTAAAGCATGTCATTAATATTAGAATCATATTATACATATATCAATTAACATCAAATAGGCAAACAACATACGACATGGTCATGAGTTAACCCTTCATCTTACGCTACAACAAACGCCTACATGTCAATATTATTCCTTCTCCCCATACCTGGTATGAAGATTCCCAAAACGATAACGTCGGCAAACTGGACACGTTCCCTCGAGCGGCTCGACGAGTTCCTCAAGCCTTGGTCAAACAAGAAGGGAAGAGAACAACCAATTAATCCCCAATTCAAAAGAAATGGAAAAGAAGATTAAGGAGAGATAACTACGTTACATTAAATGATGCTAACACGTGTAACTTCTCTCCCAAACGGACTCACAAACACCAAGAACTTCAAGGGGTTCAAGGGAAAACTAAGAAAGATGAAGAGAGGCAGCTATTCTGAGGTTAACAATGTGAGAAATAGGGTTTAGATTAAGTCTTATGGTATAAATACAAGTTAGGTCATAACGGGCTCCTATTTTATCCCAAATTATATACAAATCGATATTTTGACCATAACTTGAGCTACAAGTTTACGATTAAGGCGTTCTTGATGTCGTTAGAAAGATCAGAGAAATATATACAAATTAATATCTAATGATGGAATCCTAAATCTGAATCTAAGGTGGTCAAAAGTTAGATGGACGTTTAGCGACAGATTTGGAAGTTATTCCTAGATAGGATCTTTAGGAGATTATGACAAGATCTTAAGAGATAACCAAAAAGAGGAATATCCTTTATTAACAAGGACTCAAATCTAATTGGTTGAGGGACTAAAATCTAAGAATTACACTATCTCTATTTAAATACTAAATCACACGATATCCCATCATATCATTCTTACTCACTTATTATTAATAAAATCACATATCATATATTAACATAAAAAACCACAAACAAAAACACATATTCATATAAGATCACACATTAAGAGACACAATCTCATATTAATGCAAATAATCATATATTAATATACATATTATCATATGTAATAATATATACATACATATATATGTATAAGCATAAAAATACTCCAGCATTAATCACAATTACATTATCAATTATATAAATAACAATGCGAACTTCATTAAAATTAATAGTAGTAGTAGTCATAATAATAACAACAACTAGGCATCCATAATAACATAACCCTTATACGAAAATCGGGGTGTTACAACTTCATTAGAGATTTGGCAGAATCTAAAGAGGTAAAGATTGAGAAAATAACTACAGAAGACAATCCGACGGATATGTTCACTAAGTCATTGCCCAGATCAAAGTTCAAGACTTGCTTGGATTTGATCAACTTCTATGAAGCGTAAATCACATAAGTGGGGGAGCAGCACTCACAGCACACTAGTGATTGGTTTTGGTCTCAAGGGTCTCTGATTTGGAGTCAAGGTGGAGAAATGTTGAAAGATGCGTCAAAATCAGTAAAGTGGAGTTTTCAGCAGGATAACCGATTATGGTGTTTGCATAATCAATTATGGGATTGGCAGAAGACTTGTAATCGATTAGCATAATCGATTACGTATGTTTGCAGAAATATAGAACTCGGGTAGAGAAGGCATAATCGATTACCATAATTGATTATACGACTTTCCAGAAATAACAGAGAAGGCGTAATCGATTAGCATAATCGTCAACATCAGCTAATTTTGCATGGCATTGTCTCCTCTGTGGCCGCAACAGTGGTCACTCATCTCGGCACTGTTAAAACTGCTAAACAGGCCTGGGATACTCTGAAAACCATATATGTTGGTCGATCGTGTCCGCATCATGGATCTAAAGCAACGCATTTCTACTTTTACCAAAGGTACTTAATCTATGGCTACCTATCTTCAAGGCATTAAAGCCATTTCTGATGAACTCTCTATCATTGATCATCCTCTTGATAGTACTGATCTGGTTATTCACACTTTGAATGGATTGAGTGTTGAATATTGAGAAATCTCAGCAGCTCTTCGCAGCAGAGAGACACCTATTACTTATGCTGAACTTCATGAGAAACTTTTGGATTTTGAGACAATCCTATCTCGTGAAATCAATCCTATTTCTGACCCATTGGTTGCTACAGCCAATACAGTCACTCGCCACAAAGGCCAGCCACGGTACAGATCTCAGTTTAATGGACATAACTCTTCACCTGCTTCAAATCCTGCTAATCAGGTAGTTTGTCATTTTTGTGACAAACCTGGTCATGTTGCAAGGAAGTGCTATATAATTAATGGCTATCCTAAGATAAATGGAACCAGACCTTCGGTTAATATGGCAAACCATCAGCCTGCCGTGCAGAATTCTAGTTGGATTATGGTTACTGGAGCTTCTCATCATGTCACACAGGATCTTCAACAGCCGACCTTGTCTAATTCCTATCCAGGGTCTGATCAGGTCATGGTTGGTGATGGCACAGGTTTGAATATTACACTTATTTGTCACTCTTTTATCCACACAACCACTAAACCACTTTATCTCAATCAAGTCTTATGTGTTCCTAATATTCAATCCAATATTTTATCAGCTTCTAAATTGTGTCAAACTAACCATTGTTTTGTTGAATTCTTTCTTGATTGCTTTGTTGTGAAGGATTTGAAGTCGGGTCAGGCTCTACTGCAAGGACTATTAAGCAAGACCTTTATCATCTACCATATACCATCACCACCTCTGCTCCTCCTAAAGCTCTCACCACCAGCCTTCAGTCTGTCTCAACATGGCATCATAAACTTGGTCATCCTTCATCCAAAATAATTAAACATTTGGCAGATAGTCGTCATATTCCAATAAAGTCTCCTTCGTCATATGAATGTAGTTCCTGTCGTTGTGCTAAAAGTCACAAGATACCTTTCTCGGATCATCATCTCACTAGTAACAAACCTTTGGAGCTCATTTATTCAGATGTTTGGGGACCATCTACTGTTAGGTCTTTAGATGGTTATTTCTATTATTTGATTTTTGTTGATCATTTTTCAAAATATGTATGGTTCTATCCAATGAAAAATAAGTCAGATGTATTCTCCATTTTCATTCAATTTAAGTCCATTGTTGAGAAAATTTTCAATTTACCTATTGTTTCCCTTTTCTCTGATAATGGTGGTGAATTTGTAAAGATGAAACCTTTCCTAGCTACACATGGTATCTCTCATCTAACCACTCCTCCTCACACTCCTGATGTTAACGGTACCGCTGAGAGAAGACATAGACATATTGTTGGAACAGACCGTGCACTGTTACGTCATGCTAACTTACCAGCTAAATTTTGGTCCTATGCTTTTCTCACAGCAACTTATTTAATTAACAGGATGCCTACTCCAATAATCAATATGAAATCCCCTTTTGAAATTCTGTTTCACACCACACCTGACTATAATAAACTTCATTCTTTTGGTAAAGACCTTTTTCTAGAGACAAGCCAACATGTCAAGTGTATGGAGAATGAATTCAAGGCACTACTCTCAAATGGCACATGGACACCGGTTCCATATCAAGGGCAGAAAAATGTTATAGACTCTAAGTTGGTGTTCAAGACTAAGTTCAAGGTAGATGGCACAACAGAAAGGAGAAAGGCTAGATTGGTAGCAAGGGGTTTTCAATAGACAACAGGACTGGACTACTAAGAAACGTTTAGTCCAGTCGACAAGGCAAGCACTGTGAGGATTATATTGTCAATAGAAGGTCTTTACCGCCTCTACCTCGTCCTCCTCTCCAGCCTCTTTGATTTTCACCTCTCCAGCCTCTACTATTAAAGGATCTATTTCCCGCCTCTACTATTAAAGGATCTATTTCCCTTATTGTCAGATCTGGTAGCAATATTTGCAGAAGCATTTATTGTGAGATTGGAGAAATTTCTAAGAAGTTCAATCCTGTTTTCAAAGGCAAGAAGTTGTGCCTGCATGTCAATCCAGGTTAGATCAGGCTTATCAGAAAGTTGGACAACAATAGCATTATATTCACTATCTAGTCCAGAAAGAATCTGAATTATGAGATCAGTAGTTGAGATCGGGCTCCTTGCAAGCTTCAGATTGTCAGTTAGATTCTTCATTTTTATCATCAGGTACTCCTCCATCTTGAGTGTTCCTTTGAGAGTGCTGTGAAATTCTGATTTGAGTAGCGTGATTCTTGATCGTGATTGTGCTCCTGCTAGGCTTTGGGCAGCTTCCAAAAGATCTTTTGAGGTCTCGCAATGCAGCAACTGAGTTGCAATATCACGTGTCATTGAATTGAACAGCCAGCCAAGAAGTTGTTGATCATTTGCAATCCATTCTTTATAAGCAGGATTGGTCTGCTTGTTTGCTCCTACATTGTTATATTGCTCAGGACATTTATTTGTGCCTGAAACATAGCCATACATCTTGCTTCCTTTGATGATATGGAGGACTACTGATTGCCACAACATATAGTTGCTCCTGTCCAGCTTGACAGAGCAAGAAGAAGAAGTGATGGCATTTTTCTGGTTTGTGGTGGATTCCATAATGGATGATGAGGGTAAGGAAGAGTGACAGATCTTGAGAGCTCCTGATACCAAGATAGAAAAATAGAGAAGGAGATGGTGGAATCGGATGATGATATTGATCAGATATTTGATAAACATACATACACTTTTGTTGATAACATTCATTTAATGATATTCCTAGAATTGTGGCTATAAATCAGAAACTGATTATGATATTAACTACAAATAGAATATACATTTAAGATGAAGATACATATTGCGGATTTGTAGGAGCTAATCTTGACAGAGATATGGAATCCAATCTGCTTATTCCTTTACTGAAGAAACTTGGAAAAGTCTCTGAAAGGAACCCTTTAAGCATGAACCACCTAATCACAAATCCTTTTAAAACCTCACCCGATTACTTAAATGCACCTTATAAGCCACTACAGAATAGAACCAAAGAGGATGTGCATTACACGCACCATCAATAGAGAAAATGTCCCTCCACCAGATTGAGTCCGAATTTCCATTCCTCCCTGCAATCAGATTTACTGATTCTAGATCACCATATTTATGCCGTCGTAATTTGTACAAAACAACATCAATATCCACTAAGAACCACCATCTCCTCTTAGCAAGTAAGCTTAGATTGTAGATTTCCAAGCTTTTAACTCCAAGCACCCCACAGGTTTTTGGCTGACATACTTTACCCCAACTGACCCAAGTAATTGTTCTCGAATCCTCCCCACCGGAACACAAAACTGCTCGTTGAATTCCCACCAAAATATTCAACACCTTCTTTGGCAACTTAAAGAATGACATAAAGTACAAAAGCAAGCTGGACAACACAGAATCAATCAACACTAGTCTTCCATCCAAAGACAAATGCTTACCCCTCCACGAAGCCAATCTTTTCTTCATAGAATCAATTACTAGTTGCCAAGTGACCATTCTCCTTGGATTTGCACCAATCGGTAACCCAAAAATTTGAAAGGCAAGCTTCCAATATTACAATGGATGAAATTAGTAGCTGTTATCATGAAATTGTCATCCATATTAATGCCAAATAGAATGCTCTTATGAAAATGGACCTTTAGCCCAGAAACTAGTTCAGAACTTCTCAAAATAGTTTTGAACACCCATAAGTTCACCGATTTTGCCTTTCCTACCTTAAAAGTATCATCCACATATTGTAACATAGAGTTTGTTTCCTCCTCACTAGGTTTAAATCTTGTAAAAAGTCCCAGGTCAACCGCCCTCCCCATGAGGCACCTAAGCCCCTTTGCCACTTTTAGGAAAAGGAAAGGGTGCTAGGGGATCCCCTTGCTTTAGTCCATTTTCTAAGGTGATTTCTTTAGTAGGACAACCATTTACCAAAATAGAAATGGATCCCACAAATACACAGGCTCTAACACACTTCCTCCACTTTTCACAAAACCCCATCCGTCCCAACATGTAATCTAGAAAAACCCAGTTGATAGGGTCATAGCCTTTTCAAAATCTACTTTTAAGACCAAGTAATCATGTTTAGTCCTGTTAGCCAAATCTACAACCTCATTTATGACCAAGACACCATCCAGGATTTGTCTTTGTAGGAGGAAAGCAATTTTTGACAAGTAGGAATGACACCTCTAACGCACATTTCAGCCTTATAGCCATCAATTTGGATATGATTTATACATGCTACCAATAAGAGAAATTGGTCTATAACACACATGACACTCCCTTAGGAAGCCTGTCATTATTGAAGAATTCATCCACAAAATCACGTACCTCAAACTTTTTGTATGTCCCGACCATTGTGATTAAAACTGGGCCGGACCGACCGATTGGACCAGAAACCGGACTTATGACCGGTCCGGTCGCCATGTCAGACCGGATAGGCATGCGAACCGGTGCTGACGTCATCGACTCGGCCTTGAACTGGAGACTTGACTCACGGGTCAGATTGGATGCTGACATCATCACACGTTGATGCTGATGTCAGCACGCGGAAGTGTATATTTCCCGGCAAAAATTCGCCCAAAATGTCTTGCATAGGACTCGAACTCGGGTGTGAGTGATAGAATACGAGGAGTCGCGCCATTGGACCGAAGCTTCTATTTGTTATATGTTCACCACATATTATATATATACATAGTTTAGAAAAAATTTATATATTTAATATATACCGGTTCATATGGTTCAACCAGTGACTCACTGGTTGAACCAATGACCCATTGACCTAGTGCCCTAGCCTTGTCCATGACCGGTCCAGTTTTAATAACACTGGTCCCGATAACTTTTGAAGAAGTTAAAATTAAATCCGTCTGGGCCTGGGCTCTTGTTTTTTCATCACAACTCCACACTGCCTCTTTGATCTCCTCCAAAGTAAAAGGAGAAGTAAGAAAATTATTATCTACCGACGACAGTCTTAAACTGAATACCATCTAACATGGGACATTCAAACTGGACCTTTGAGAATTGCCTCATAAAGTGATTCGCGGTCTCTGCCTTCACTTCCTCCACCCCTTCAATTCATCTCCCTTTCGAATACAATTTAATCAACTAATTTAGTCTATGCCGAGAGTAGATGCAAGCGTTAATATAAGTCGATTTCACATCCCCTTCCTTTAACCATTTAGCCCTTGATTTATGCAGCAACTTAAGTCGAAACTACTGCCACATTTCCGCAGTAATGTTCCCTCTACATCCGATTTCGGAAGGGATCAAATCACCTATTGATGCCTTATCATCCCGCAAATTCAACTCTTCTACCAAGTTAGCACTTTGTAAATCCACCGAACCAAATACCTCCTTATTCCACCTCTTGAGCCTATCCTTCAGCAATTTCAGTTTTTCCTTGAATGCATCTGTTTGCTTTCTTTTCAGTTTCCTGTTTTCATTTCATGTTTTCAGAAATAATTACAAAAATGCCACCTTGTTTTCATTATGTTTCCTTTTTTTGAAGATTTGTACAAGAAACAATGAAAACAGAAAAAATTTGTTTTCAGTGTTTCCTGTACAAATTTCTGAAAATAGGAAACAAAATGAAAACAAGTTGGCAGTTTTGTAATTATTTCGGAAAATAGGAAATTAAAACAAGAAATTGAAAACAAAGCAAACAGACCTGCATTTTGTCTACTCCCTCTAACACCCAAATTGTTACGACACACCGTCTTGACGAAGAAAACTTTAACAACAAAAGATAACTAGCACAAAGAAGAATCTCTTATATATGAGAAAAGAACAAAACTACAAAGAAGAATTCTTCAAGAATTCTTATCTCTCACAACTCTACTCTCAAAAGGAATGAATTCTCTCTTGCTTTTGCTTGAATGAATTCTCCATTTACATTGCATGTATTTATACTAACATGCAAGCTAAAGAAAGATTGGCTATAAAGCATTCTAAGCCTAAACCATTTATCATGAATGACTTTTATTAACTAAACCATTAAATATTAATGGTTTATAGCTACCCACTAATAATGGCATTCAAGCCAAAAATACAACAAATCTCCACCTTGGCTTGAATTCCTCGAGCCATCCAGCATCCATCTTCTATTAGTGTTGCTCCACTTGATTCTAGTGTCAACCAGCACTTGCAATGCCAACTAAGCCCAAACAATGTTTGAACTTCACTGACGGAAGAGCTTTTGTCATCATGTCTGCCGGGTTATCAGAGGTGGCAATCTTCTTTACCAACACATCACCTCGTGTTATGACATCACGAATGAAATGCATCCTAACATCGATGTGCTTTGTCCTTTCATGGTACATCTGGTTCTTGGTTAAGTGAATTGCGCTTTGACTATCACAATGCACAGTAAAGTCCTTTTGACTTACACTAAGATCACCTACTAGACCTTTAAGCCATAAAGATTCTTTTACAGCTTCTGTAGCAGCCATATACTCTGCCTCTGTAGTTGACAAGGCAATAGTAGACTGTAAAGTTGCACGCCAACTGATAGCACTACCTCCAAGCGTGAAAATATAACCAGTCAAGGACCTCCTACGATCAAGATCACCAGCATAATCTGAGTCACAATATCCAGTGACATGACCAATAACTTCATTTGTTCCTCTGTCAAACACTAGACCCACTTCAGTTGAACCCCTCAAATATCTGAGAATCCATTTCACAGCTTGCCAGTGAGCCTTCCCTGGATTAGCCATATACCGACTAACAACACTCACTGCATGTGCAATATCTGGTCTAGTACAAACCATGGCATACATCAAACTTCCAACTGCATTAGAATAAGGCACTCGGGACATGAACTCCTCTTCCTCTTCTGTTTGTGGTGACAATTTTGCAGATAACTTGAAATGAGCTGCAAAAGGAGTACTAACTGTCTTTGTATTTTGCATTCCAAAATTTTCTAGAATTTTCTCAATATAGTTCTTTTGAGATAAACACAACCTTCCGGCTTTCCGATCTCGTATGATCTCCATGCCAAGAATTTTCTTTGCAGGACCCAAATCCTTCATCTCAAATTCACCACTTAATTGTGCCTTCACCTTGTTGATCTCGAGTTGGATACTTACATGCAATTAGCATGTCATCAACATAAAGAAGCAAGTAAATATAGGAGTCATCGATAATTTCTAATGATAAACACAACTATCATATTCACTTCTCATATACCCAATATCAATCATGAATGAGTCGAACGCTTATACCATTGCCTGGTGACTGCTTCAACCCATACAATGACTTCTTCAAAGACACACATGGTCTTCCTTTCCTGGTACAACAAACCCTTCTGGTTGTTGCATATAAATCCTTTCCTCCAGATCACCATGGAGAAAGGCTGTCTTCACATCTAGTTGCTCTAACTCCAAGTCAAGCAGAGACACCAAAGCAAGAAGCACTCTAATGGAACTATGCTTTACAACAGGGGAAAAAACTTCATTAAAGTCAATACCTTTCCTTTGTGTAAAGCCTTTTGCTACAATTCTTGCTTTGAACCTTATTCCTTCTTTCTTCTTGAATATCCACTTACAACCAACAATCTTCTGATCAACCGGTTTCTCAACAAGATTCCAAGTCTGATTTATGTGGAGGGATTCAAGCTCTTCTTTCATGGCACCAATCCACTGTGATGCTTCATCACAAGTAATCGCCTCATCGAATGAACTCGGTTCTTGTTCATCAATGCTTTCTGCCATACTGAGTGCAAAAGCAACAAAATCCTCATACCTTTGAGGTGGTCTGGTCTGTCTTTTTGGCCTATCTCTAGCCAATGTATATTCAGACTCTGTTGATGTAACCTCTTCATGTGTCTCCTCTGGTTTTTGTTTAAGGGCTTCAACTTCAAGCTCCACCTTCTTGCTATCACCATGAACTTCAACTTTATTATCATGGTCCTCATGTGGTCTTAGGTTAAGTATATCTGTCTCATCAAAGGTCACGTCTCTACTAATTAGGAACTTTGATTCCTTAGGGTCCCACAGCCTGTACCCTTTTACACCATCTTGACAACCCAATAATATACATTTCTTGGCTCTTGGCTCCAACTTTCCTTCATTAATATGAGCATAAGCTGGACACCCAAATACACGCAGAATTGAGTAATTTGCTGTATAGCCTGACCACATCTCTTCCGGAGTCTTGCAATCAATAGCTGTAGAAGGAGATCTGTTCACCAAATAACATGCAGTGTTAACTGCCTCTCGCCTAAAATCTTAGGCAAGCTCTGCATTTGAGAGCATGCATCGAGCTCTCAAGCAATGTCCTGTTCATCCGTTCTGCCACACCATTTTGCTGTGGTGTATGTCTCACAGTTCTATGACGTGCTATTCCTTCATTTGCGCAGAACTCATTGAACTCATTGTTGCAAAATTCCAACCCGTTGTCTGTCCTGAGTCGTTTGACCTTTTTCTCCGTTTGCTTCTCCACTAGAGATTTCCATTGCTTGAACTTAAGGAATACATCACTCTTCTGTTTCAAGGCATAAATCCAAACTTTCCGTGAATAATCATCAATGAAAGTTAACATGTACCTTGCTCCACCATGAGAAGGAACACTTGACGGGCCCCACAGATCTGAATGGATATAAT
Source organism: Sophora flavescens (assembly GCA_030762895.1). Lineage (NCBI taxonomy): Eukaryota > Viridiplantae > Streptophyta > Magnoliopsida > Fabales > Fabaceae > Sophora > Sophora flavescens. Next base: position 123,131,058 of record CM061066.1, read on the forward strand.
CAAGAGTCCCTCGCGTTCTGTGAACACCAGTGCTGAACTTTACTCTACTTTGTTTTCCATAAACACAATGTTCGTAAAAGTCCAGTTTTCCAGTTCGACGTCCACCAAGCAAGCCTCTCTTGCTAAGCTCATCCATTCCACGCTCACTCATATGACCTAACCTCATATGCCACAAACGGGTCTGGTCAATATCTGAAATAGAAGAAACTGCAGCTGCACCTACCACTGTGCTACCTTGCAAGATGTATAGTCCATTCTTCAACTTTCCCCTCATAACCATCAAGGCACCTCTAGAAACTCTTAAGTCTCCACCTTCAGCTCGATATGTACAACCAAGAGAGTCTAAAGTGCTCAAAGAAATTAAGTTCTTCTTGAGTTCGGGCACATACCTCACATCGGTTAATGTTCTCACAATACCATCAATCATCTTGATTTGCACCGTACCTTTGCCAGCTATACTGCAAGCACCATCATTCCCCATCAGAACTTTGCCACCATCAACATTTTGGAATGTGGCAAACCAGTCTCTGTTAGGCGTCATGTGGAAAGTACATGCTGAATCAAGAATCCAGTCATCATCATTAACATTAGATGAGACAAACAAAACATTTTCACCATCTGATTCTTCTGAGGCAACAGCTGCTCCACCAAACTCCGAAATACTCGCTTTGTCTTTCTTTAGCTCCGGACAATTTCTCTTCCAATGCCCCTCTCTTTGACAGTTATAACATTTATTGTTGTTCTTATTCTCCTGTGTGATTTAGACCGTCTTCGTTGGAAACTTTTCTTCCTTTCCTCCATTCTTCCTCTTATGACTAGACCTGCGCAGCTAGTACCACCATATGAATCTGTGATTCGCCTTTTCAATTCCCAAGACTGTAAGGCCGTTTTTACCTCCTCCATGGACAGTGAGTTCCTACCGAAAATTATTGTGTCTACAAAATTGTCATAATCCCTCGGCAAAGAACTAAGAAGAAGAACAACTTGGTCTTCGTCATAAACCACAACATCAATATTTTTTAAACTAAGAACAACCTGGTTGAAATTATCAATATGTTTGTGAATGGACTCACCTTCATGCATCTGCACAGTATATAATTGTTTCTTCAAGCAGAGACGATTATGAAGAGACTTTGTCATGTATCTACTTTCAAGCTTTGCCCAAAGCTTGTCGGCAGTCTTTTCTCCAGAGACTTCTCCTAAAACTTCATCACCTAGCGATAACAATATTGCACTATACGCCTTTTTCATTATCACCTTTTTCTCGTGCATCATGCGATCGGGCCGCGCTTTTTCTTCCCCTTCCAACGCCAACTCACATTCTTGTTGCGTGAGGAGAGCGAGCATCTTCACCCGCCACAGGTTGAAGTTATTTTTTCCAGTAAATTTCTCAACGTCAAACTTCGTAGACGACATAACTCTGATGCCAATTGTTATGACACATCGTCTTGACGAAGAAAACTTTAACAACAAAAGATAACTAGCACAAAGAAGAATCTCTTATATACGAGAAAAGAACAAAACTACAAAGAAGAATTCTTCAAGAATTCTTATCTCTCACAACTCTACTCTCAAAAGGAATGAATTCTCTCTTGCTTTTGCTTGAATGAATTCTCCATTTACATTGCATGTATTTATACTAACATGCAAGCTAAAGAAAGGTTGGCTATAAAGCATTCTAAGCCTAAACCATTTATCATAAATGACTTTTATTAACTAAACCATTAAATATTAATGATTTATAGCTACCCACTAATAATGGCATTCAAGCCAAAAATACAACACAAATCCTTTGCCATATCCCAAACCTTCTCTGCTACCAATTTATCCTCATTTGAAATAAACTTCACATTATTACTCCCATGGCAATCTTCTCAGATTGTCCATGGGATTACCTCTTTCCCGAATCAGTTCGTGCTCCTTCTGCCCATAGAATCTGATGCAAACCAAATCTTTTGCACAAGCTCTAGGCAATTCTTGTGCGGTCCCTTCAAGTCAATTGCCAAAACTTTGCCTTAAAGGTGATGAACTATACATAAAGATCCCCAAGAATGAGTATTTAGCTGGATTAGAAGGGTGCAAAAACCACCTGCATGGGCGTCTGATGCCGCCCAAAGGTAGCGGTCCCCTGAAACTGGTTGACTTGCGTCGCAAGCTTCTGTCCTTATGGAAACAGATTGGGCCATGGGAGATTATATCTCTTGGAAAGGGTTTTTAAGAGTTTTCATTCTCTTTTTTATAGGATCAACACAGCGTTCTTGTGGTTGGCCTTTGGAATCTCGAACCGGGAAGTTTGAGGTTATTTTCTTGGGTAAAAGACTTTAACCCATACTCCTTGAAACAAACAACTGTACAAGTGTGGGTTAGGTTCTATGGTATCCCACTGGAGTATTGGCGCCCAAATATCCTCTTTGCAATCGCAGGTGGTTTGGGGGTTCCCATCTGTTTGGATGAAGTCACTAGCAAGAAGATATTTGGACATTTTGCTAGAGTTCTAATTGACCTCGATCTGAAATCCAAGCTTCGAGAAAAAATCATGGTGGAAAGGGACGATTATGCCTTCTTTGCATACTTGGAGTATGAGAGATTACCTGAATTTTGCACTTTATGTCAATCCATTAGGTCACTCTCCAGCAAACTGTTTAAAATCAAATGGCAATGTAGAGAAAAAAATCCCTGATGCGGGTCAGATTCTAAGAAAAGTGTATGTGCCTAAAGCTAAGAATGCTGTCAACAAGGGTACTGCGTTAATTAATTTAGAAGGCCGTGATGCTGTAGGGGACGCTGCAGGTGTAGTTCCTCATAATGCTAGCAAAGATGGAATTGAGGGAAAGGGTGTTTCTGATACTAATGACGATTCTGTTAGGAGGGCCCAGATTCTCAAAGGAAAACATGTCTTAGTTGTCAATTCCTCTCCTAAACAAGGTGAAGATGCTAGATGCTCCTATGTTCAGGATGTTTTGCCAAAAGATATTGTTCCACCTGCCCTTAGAGTGGATCTTGTATCCGGTCCTGATCAAGTGATCGAGGTTGATTCATCTTCTGGTTATGCTAGAAGACCTGTCTTATTAGCATTGGAGACTGCAAATAGGAATGATCTACTACATCAAAATGATGATGACTCTGACTCTGTGGAAACAATTTATGCTGAGACAGTTACATATCTGGATAATGATGTCCATAATTCTTAGCATAATATGGGGTCAAGGGCTAATGCCTCTCCTGGTCTTAGCCATGTCTCAGATTCTCTTTGTAACTCTGATGGTAATCATGATGTTTCCAGACAAGTGCAGATGAAACAGCAGATGCAACAGCCCTCCCAAACATTTGTTAATCCTAATCCTGTTGTCCAAAAGGACCTAAGGTTAATCTCAAAATTTTGGGCAAATGATGAAGATGATGTCTTAGAGGAAGAAGCTGATGTTCCCTTAGATAAGTCTACTACTATGGATGGCTCAGGTGGTTTTAATGTGGTCTTAACCAAATCCCAGAAAAAGAAATTGAGACAAAAGAAAAGGCAAGCTGCAACAGCTGGTCATGCCCAAAAAGCCCTTTCAAGGGCAGGCCCAAAAAAATTTACTTAATGAAGATCTTATATTGGAATGCTAGAGGCATTGCCAACCAAGAAACAAGGTTAGTGCTAAAGGAGTTCTGTGCTACTCACAGTACTGATATCCTATTCATTGCTGAGCCCTGGATGGCTTTTGAGAATTTTCCATTCTCCTTTTGGAGTCAACTGAGACTGAAACCTTTTGCCTTAAATGATAGATCTAATTCCCTTCCTAATTTATGGGGGCTATGTGCAACAAATTTGGCTCCCTCTGTGGTCTCGGTTTCCAATCAGTTTATTGCTGCACCTGTCATGATTGAGGATCAGGTTATCTTCTTTGCTGGGGTATATGCTTGCACAACTCATACTCTAAGAAGGCATCTCTGACTGGACCTTGCTAATTTGCAGCAAAATCATCCGGCTCCATGGTGTTTCCTTGGAGACTTCAATGCAATACTTGGCTCTCATGAAAAGAGAAGGGGTAATCTTCCTTCCCATGTCTCCTGTGAGGAGTTCAATGCCTGGTCAGATAGTTGCAATCTAACTCACCTATAGACAAGGGGTGCTGAATATACTTGGTCAAATAAAAGAAGAGGAAGAGCTCTTGTTGAGATGAGACTTGACAGGTCAATTTGTAATGATCCATGGCTTTCATTTTGGGATTTTGTTTCCTGCTGTACTTTGCCAAAAAGTCATTCAGATCATCATCCCATTCTGCTGACTCTAAAAAAAGGTATTAGGTCCTTCCCATCTTCTTTTAAGTTCCATAAAATGTGGACTGAGCATCATGACTGTAAAAGACTGGTTTTGGATGTTTGGAATAGATCTTATACTGGCTGCCCAATGTCTATTTTGACTCAAAAGTTACAACTCTAAAGTATGAATTCAAAGTTTGGAATAAAGAAGTGTTTGGAAATGTTCACCTCAAAGTTGACAAGGCTATGGCATCTCTGGATTCTATTCAGAATCAGATTTCCTCTAATGGATATTTTGATGATCTTTTGGAAAGAGAGCTTCAAGCTCAACTTGATCCGCAACAAGCACTTTCCCTGCAAGAATCTCTTTGGAAAGAAAAAGCCAGATTAAATTAGCATTCATATGGTGATAGGAATACTGCATTCTTTCACAAAGTTGCTAAAATTAGACACACCTCCAAGCAAATGTCCATGCTCAGGAAAGATGGTGTTATCTATGATGATCCTGCTGACATTGAATCAATTGTCCTTGACTATTTCTCTGATATTTATGCTTCTGAGAATATGTATTGAAAATGACATTGTTGCTAATTCCATCTTTGCATCAGTATCTATGGAAGATAATCTTATGTTAACAAACATCCCAACTATGGAGGAAGTCAAAACTGCTATTTTGCATTAAATGGGGAGGGGGCTCCTGGGCCAGATGGCTTTAATGGATTCTTCTTCCAACACTTTTGGGACATAATTGCATTTGATGTTTTTAATTCAGTTCTCCAATTCTTCTCTAAAGGATGGATTCTGCCCAACTTGAACTCAAACCTTGTGGTTTTGATTCCTAAGGTTCCTGGTGCTGACACAATTGAGAACTTCAGACCCATTGCCCTTGCTAACTTCCAATTCAAGATCATTACCAAAGTTTTAGCAGACAGGCTTGCTAAGGTTGCTCCCAAGATCATCTCTGTGCATCAAAGAGGGTTTATAAATGGTAGGAGTATTGGAGAATGTATTTGTATAGCCTCTGAAGCTGTAAACTTGCTGGACAATAGGTCTTTTGGTGGAAATCTAGCTTTAAAATTTGATGTTAGAAAGGCTTTTGATACCCTAGATTGGAAATTTTTGATGAAAGTCCTTTATTCTTTTGGATTTCATCATAAGTTTTGTGATTGGATCCTTGCAATCCTGAAATCTGCTAAGTTATCCTTCTTGGTTAATGGTCACTCAGTTGGTTTTTTCTCTTGTAAAAGAAAAGTGAGGCAAGGTGATCCTCTTTCACCCCTCCTTTTCTACTTAGCTGAAGAAGTTCTAAGCAGGAGCATCTCAAATTTGGTTGATCAAGGCAAATTAAATTTGATGGCAGGTCCTAGGAATTGTAAGCCTCCTAGCCATGTCCTTTATGCAGATGACATTTTAGTCTTCTGTAGGGGCACAAAGCATGATTTGCAGCACCTAATGGCCCTATTTAAAGAATATGGTGAAGCTTCGGGTCAAATGTTAAGTTCTAGTAAATGTAGGTTCTATGCAGGCTCCATTTCCAACTCTAGATTGGCTACTATCAGGAACTGCCTTGGCTTTGCATCAGGATCATTACCCTTCACATATTTGGGAGTCCCCTTATTTAAAGGCAAGCCTAAGAAACTGCATCTCCAGCCTATAGCTGATAGAATAAAGATCAAGCTAGCAAGTTGGAAAGGCTCTTTACTTTCCATCATGGGTAGAGTTCATTAGGTTCAATCCATCATCCAAGGCATGCTAATTTATAGCTTCAGGGTTTATTCTTGGCCAGCAGCTCTGTTAAAATCCTTAGACAAATGTGTTAAAAATTTCATTTGGTCTGGAGATCCTCTTATTAGAAAACTTGTCACTGTTTCCTGGAACACTGTTTGTAAGCCGCTTGCTGAGGGAGGATTAGGAATTAGGCCTTTCAAGGCAATCAATGATGCTGGGATGCTAAAGCTGTGCTGGACCCTTATTTCAGAAAAAAATCAGTGGTCTAAATTAGTCAGGGCTAGATTTCTTAAAGACAATGTGCCAATTTCTCACTATGCCAAGTCTTCTATATGGCCTGCTTTGAAAGGTTATGTGCAGACAGTGATCTTGAATTCTTCTTGGATTATTGGAGATGGCTCTAAGTAAATTTCTGGACAGACAAATGGATTTCTAATCCAATAGCAGATCTGATTCAACTTCCACCTCAGCTGCACAGAAGTCTGGAAGCAAAGGTGAGTGACTTCATTGAAAACAAGAATTGGTCTATTCCTGAAGAGATTGCTAGCAGATTCCCAGTTGTTTGTAGTGAAGTGCAACAGACAGTCATTCCATTAATGCCCAGTTCTGATCAATTAGTCTGGCAAGTCCAAATTCTGGTGATCTAAGTTTTAAAGATGCTTATAGCTTCTTGAATCCGAGCAACCATCCAATTACTTGGGGAAAAGTTATTTGGTCCAACTGTGTTCCTCCATCGAAATCTTTCCTCTGTTGGAGACTTCTTCACTACAAAATGCCTTGTGATGATAACCTGTGCAAGAGGGGCTGTAACATAGTCTCAATGTGCTCCTTATGTGGTATTGCTGTAGAAACATCAGACCACCTTTTTCTAAACTGTGCTTTTGTTCAGTCTATTTGGAATTGGCTTAGCAGTATCTTGCAGTGCAACCTTGACCTTTCATCTTTCAACTCAATCCTAACTGTATGCAGTAGAAATTGGAGTTCCCAAGTCAGTGATATTGTTTCAGCCGCTGTAATTAACTCAATTTGGGTGATCTGGAAAAGCCGAAATTCTAGCAGGTTTGAAAATAAAGTTATGTCCTTCAACACAGCAATAAGCTTAATCAAAGCTTCGGTCTCCCTTTCAGGCAACCAATCTGCTGGTCACATGTCATCTCCAATCTCTGAATTCACTATCCTTAAGTACTTTAAGGTGGAGGGCAGGGCTTCTAAAGCTCCCTCAATTAAGCAAGTGATTTGGCACCCCCTCCAATTCATTGGATCAAATATAATACTGATGGGGCAGCTAAAGGATCCCCGGGAATTGCAGCTTGTGGAGGCATTTTTAGAGATCGCTTTTCCAGAGTTATGGGCTGTTTTGCTCTCAACATTGGAGCGGCAAACTCTGTTGTTGCTGAACTTTCTGCAGCTATGATGGCAATTGAAGTTGCTGCTAAAAATGGCTGGACTAGCCTATGGTTGGAATGTGACTCAAGCTTTGTGGTTGAGGCCTTCAATTTGGATTCAATAGTTCCTTGGAAGATTAGATCTCGCTGGAAGAACTGTTTGCTGATGACCAAATGTATGAATTTTCAAGTTTCCCACGTATTTAGAGCAGGAAATAGTTGTGCGGATAAATTGACATCTTTTGGGATATATTCTTAAGGTCTCACTTGGTGGAATTCCTTTCCTAGTTTTATTTTTGAGGATGTTAACTGTACTGGCCGAAGATATAAGGCCGAGGATTGTCAATACGACCGAGCTCATTCTTGTAAGTGGCCCGTGACCCGAACTCCCATAAAGCCGAAGACCTATTAATACACTTGACACCCGAGGATAACTACTCGGGCCTATTCCACAGCAAGCCACGGATGAAGATATCTCGGCCCCGAGCTATCCAGTCACAACTGACTGGGCCGAATATCTCGCTGGTCCAAATATCTCTCCGTATAACTCGGAGCCTTATCCTTATCATTGTCTAACGGCAATAACAATACGATCCTAACGAATAGGATCCCAATAACAGTCCTACCCAAACTGTTACACTAAAACATCTCTATAAATAGGGGTCCAACCCCCTCACTTAGAACTACGTTTGCTTTGATTCCCATTTGGATACGTAGGAGCAGAATTCCGATTCTGTCAAGCTAATTCCAAAACACTCCCACAAGACCTTCTCCGGACGAGTATCTCCCACCTGAGATATTTGGACGGAACATTTGGCGCCGTCTGTGGGAATCGAAGCAAAACTTTCCTATACCACAAACCATGCTGAGGACAAGGAGCGGAAACTGCAGGAGAGAGGAGCCAGAGAATGCCAACAATGGGGACAATGGGGAACGATCCATAAACCCAGCTATGACGACCGACAATCCCATTATTCAGGAACTCCTCGCACAAGTGGCAATGCTGAGAAGGGAGAATGAGGAGTTTCGGCGGCAGAACAGCCATCGTGAGCGAGAACAAAGCAGAGAAAGGTCCGCCTCTTCTCCTCATGAGAGAGAGCGTCGGACAGCCGAGAATGAGGGATCCAGAAACACGCGCAGAGAAGGAGGCCCACAACCCCATGTTTCCCATCATGTTGACCGAGCAGGCGAGGAGGAATTTCCTAGGCAGGCCCCTGAGCTTTCACTTCAGACAAATAGGCCTAATGAAAGGGCCGGCGTGCGGAGGCCGAGACATCCCTTCATCGACGCCATCATGGAGGTTCCTCTCCCAGCCAACTACAAACCAATAAACATTGACAGGGATGATGGCACCTCGGACCCGGAGCGTCACTTAGATGCTTTCACTACTCAAATGTACCTCTTTACCGACGATGATGCTGTCATGTGTAAAGTCTTTCCAACTACTCTGAAAGATGCTGCGTTGAGCTGGTATACCCAGCTACCGCCAGCGTCAGTTGACTCCTTTGACACATTCATGACTAAGTTCAATGCTCAGTTTGCTACGAGCCGAGCTCATCAAAAAACCTCGGCCTCGTTGGTAAACTTTAAGCAAGAAAAGAACGAGTCTCTGCGTGATTTCATGGCCAGATTCAGCAAGGAAACTATCCTCATTCGGAATCTTAGTGCCGATGTTGCACTGCATACTATTCTGACCGGGCTACGGCCTGGCCCTTTTGCCAGACACCTAGCCCGGAAGCCTCCAACCAGTATGGATGAGTTAAGGAGAAAGGCTGCCGGATTCATCAATATGGAGGAAATTGAAGAATCTAAGAAAAGGGAAAGAACTGATGATTCTGATAGACGAGAAGGGAGAGACAAGAGGAGGGCTGGAGGTGATAAGCAGAAATTCAAAAGCACATCCGAGCATTTACATAGGGGGCCGAAGTATGAGCACTACACCCCCCTCAACACCAACCGAGCTCGGGTGTTTGAGGAAGCCTACAACGCAGAACTTTTGCAGCTCCCCAACCGCGGTCACACGCCCCAGAATGCTGATCGACAGAAGCATTGTCGGTACCATTGTAACTACGGGCATACCACCGAGGAGTGCTGGGTCCTGCGAGATAAGATTGAAGAGTTGGTGCAAGCTGGCCATCTCAATAATTTTGTTCGGAGAAATCACAACAATGGGGAGGGGCGTGGCAGAAGTAGAAGAAGAGGAGGTGGCCAAAGCCCGAGAAGGGGCGACGGTCGACAAAATAATGAAAGAGCAGAAACCAGGGAAGACCAGAATGAAAGGCGAGAGGAGGATAATACTGTCCGGGGTGTGATAAACACTATTTCGTGGATTTGCGGGGGAGGCATGACGAGTTCAGCTCGGAGAAAACACCCGCGGGCCATTCGGCCGTTAACTCGGATCCGGCAAATCCTCGAAGATTTCCCCACCGATTATCTTTTCTCGACGAAGACTTCTTGGGGTGGATCCTAATCAGGAGCGACCCTATGGTAATCACAAGTGCAATTGGCCAACTTCTCGGCCAAGAGAACTCTCGTCGACCAAGGGAGCTCGGCTGATATTTTATATTATTCAACATTTCAGAAGCTCGGGATCCCAGAAAAATCTATTCAGACATACGACAGTAAGCTCGTCGGCTTTGCTGGGGAACAGGTGGATACCCGAGGATATATTGACCTCCTAACTACTTTTGGGGATGGCAAAGCGTCCAAGACTATCATGGTCAGGTACGTGTTGGTTAATGCAGTAACATCATACAATATCCTGATCGGAAGACCAGCTTTGAATGAGTTAGGAGCCGTGGTCTCTACTCCCCACCTCACAATGAAGTTCCCTTCCAACTCCAGAGACATAGTTGCTATCCGGGCAGATCAGAAAATGGCCAGACAGTGCTATGCTGATAGTTTGCGTGTAAGCAAACTCAAACCTACACCTGCAGAAACACTAGACAGGGGAAAAGACAAGTCTGTGAATTCTATTAGCTCTGTTGAACTGGACCCGAGAATGGACATGCAGGAACAACGGCCACAACCCATTGAGGAGTTAGAAAAGTTCCAGATCGGATCACAGCCCGATCAGTGCACCAAGCTCGGTGGGCAACTTGAGCCGAATTTAAAAAAGAAAATAAAGGAAGTACTCCGCAGCAACGCCGATTTGTTCGCCTGGACCACATCTGACATGCCGGGGATTGACCCCGATTTCTTATGCCACAAACTGGCAATCTGTCTTGAGGCAAAACCGGTAGCTCAAAGGAAAATGAGACTTGGTGAGGAAAGGAGAAAAGTGGTGGAAGAGGAAACAGTGAAGTTGGTTAAAGCCAACTTTATTCGAGAAGTAGAATACACTACTTGGCTGGCCAACGTGGTTCTGGTTAAAAAAGCAAATGGCAAGTGGCGCATGTGCACTGATTACACAGACTTAAATAAAGCTTGTCCAAAGGATTCTTATCCTTTACCGAGTATTGATAGGTTGGTGGATGGTGCCTCCGGGTACAGAATTTTGAGCTTCTTGGATGCATACTCGGGGTACAACCAGATCCGAATGTATCCCCCAGATGAGGAGAAAACAGCTTTCATAACTGAAGGCTCGAATTATTATTACCGGGTAATGCCATTCGGATTGAAAAATGCTGGAGCTACCTACCAAAGGCTCATGGACAGGGTGTTCGAAAAACAGATCGGAAGGACTATGGAGGTTTATGTGGATGACATGGTCGTAAAATCTGATGACCACAACAACCACCCGAAAGATTTGGAGGAAATTTTTTAGTATGAAGAAACCGGGTCAGCATAGAACAGTTATTCAAGAAACCCTCAATGAACCGAGTATCACGATTGGAGAGGTGATGACCAATGAGCCGGTTGACCGAGAGTGGATGACACCCATATGGGAGTATTTATCCTCAGAAACTCTGCCCCCAAATCACGCTGAGGTCAGGAAGATCAGGCTCAGAGCAAGTCACTTTGCTATCGTTTCCAGAGAATTGTATAAACGAGGATTCTCGGTACCGTTGTTAAAATGTCTGACAAAGGCACAATCAAAATATGTCATGGAAGAGGTTCACAGAGGAATCTGTGGTTTTCACTGCGGGGGCAGATCAATGGCCTCCAAGGTAGTCCGAGCAGGGTACTATTGCCCTACCATCCGAGCAGATTGCATCGAGTGGACGAAACAATGTGACGAGTGCCAAAGATTTTCCAATGTAAGTCGTACCCCACCCGAAGAGCTTCACACATTAAACTCGCCTTGGCCCTTTGCTATGTGGGGGATGGATATACTTGGGCCATTCCCTGTAGCCAAAGGTCAAGTCAAATTTCTCTTGGTAGCAGTGGACTACTTCACAAAATGGATTGAAGTAGAGCCTTTGGCGAAAATTACCGCCGAGAAGGTACAAAAGTTTGTGTGGAAAAGCCTCATCTGTAGGCACGAAATTCCCTTTGCAATCGTCACTGATAACGGAAGGCAGTTTATAGATAAGACATTGCGAGAATTCTATGTCAATCTCGGTGTTAAACACCATGTCACATCGGTAGAACATCCCCAGACCAATGCGCAAGCCGAGGCGGCCAACAAGGTCATTCTCGGAGAGCTGAAGAAGAGAGTGAGAAAAGCCAAAGGAGCTTGGGCAGAAGAGTTGCTGAGTATCCTATGGGCCTACCACTACACGCCTCAATTCACTACCCAAGAAACACCCTTCAGACTGACATATGGAATAGACGCCATGATCCTAGTTGAGGTTGGTGAGCCGTCTCTCCGGTGTATGCAACATGAGCAGAATGAGAATGAAAGCAACTTAAGGGTCGAACTTGACTTAGTGGAGGAAGTCAGAGAGGAGGCTAAAATCAGGGAGGAAGCCTGCAAACAAAGAGCTACTCGAAGGTATAATTCAAAACTGAAACCGAGGAGTTTCCTGCGCGGGGACTTGGTGTTAAGGATGAAAGGAGAAGCAAGCAGGGATCATAAGGAAGGCAAGCTAGCAGCAAACTGGGGGGGCCATTCCGAGTGGTAGAAAACTTGGGGAACGGATCATATAGGTTAGAAGAATTGTCAGGGAAGCCTATCCCGAGAACTTGGAATGCTTCTCATTTAAAATTTTATTATAGTTGATGTATATAGTCAGGTGATGTACTCTTTTTCCTACCTCGGTATTTTGTCCCAAAAAGGGTTTTGACCGAGAAGGTTTTAACGAGGCACACCGCAGACTTCCTTTTTATCCAATAAAAGAATTTATTATGGACATTGTTCTGTTTTCTTAATTTGCCGATGTATTTATTCCACGAACATTAAATTTTTAAGGCCAAGTTTGAGCCTCAAGGTCGAGTATGAGCCATTAAATTTTTAAGGCCAACTTTGAGCCTCAAGGCCGAGTACGAGCCATTAAATTTTTGAGGAGTTTGAGCCTCAAGGCCGAGTACGAGCCATTAAATTTTTAAGGCCAAGTTTGAGCCTCAAGGCCGAGTACGAGCCATTAAATTTTTAAGGTCAAGTTTGAGCCTGAAGGCCGAGTTCGAGCCAATTAAATTGTTAAAGGCCAAGTTTGAGCCTCAAGGCCGAGCACGAGCCATTAAATTTTTAAGGTCAAGTTTGAGCCTGAAGGCCGAGTTCGAGCCAATTAAATTGTTTAAGGCCGAGTACGAGCCGTTAAATTTTTAAGGCCAAGTTTGAGCCTCAAGGCTGAGTATGAGCCACTAAATTTTTAAGGCCAAGTTTGAGCCTGAAGGCCGAGTTCGAGCCAATTAAATTGTTAAAGGCCAAGTTTGAGCCTCAAGGCCGAGTACGAGCCATTAAATTTTTAAGGCCAAGTTTGAGCCTGAAGGTCGAGTTCGAGCCAATTAAATTGTTTAAGGCCGAGTACGAGCCGTTAAATTTTTAAGGCCAAGTTTGAGCCTCAAGGCCGAGTACGAGCCATTAAATTTTTAAGGCCAAGTTTGAACCTGAAGACCGAGTTCGAGCCAATTAAATTGTTTAAGGCTGAGTTCCAGTTTTCGAAATTATTTAAGTGAAATAGAATACGAGCTGTAAGAAGAACAAAATTTTGATCTAAAGACCGAGTTCGAGCCATTAAAATTTTTAATGAAACCGAGTACAATGCCGAAAGTAAAAACAAGGTACGAGTCGAGTACTAGAAAGTACTACGACTTAGATACAAAGCTGAAATTGAAAATAAGGCCCGCCCGGCTGGCCAGTAGTTCCCCCAATTAGAACAGGGGCGAGACCAGGTTGGCGAAGAGTCCCCCCCAGTCGGACGCCACGACTTTCCCTCGAGGGGGAAAGTAATCACTTCCCCCTGAGAAAGCTGGACGATGAGGTGCTCGGCCTGCTCCGGGAGTAGACGGCCTCTAACCCTTTCTCCACTCCCGAAGACTGCTATTCTCCCAGTTAACATCCTTTTTGAAGGATTAAATCATAAAAGGAATTCTGGATCCCATCTCCCACTTACATCCTTTTTGACATCTTGAAAGCGTGAAAAAGGATGTTAACTGGGAGAGAGGAGCGTAAACCCCTAACACTATTATAGAACTACTCGGGTCGAAGGAGGACGAATTTGGCTGGTGGAAAAGAATGAAGAATGAATAAGTGAAGCAGTGAAACAACCCTATTTATAAGGGGGGAGAGGCGTTGGAAAGGAAAAAATATGCGTTGGGAAAAGGTTTGTTGAAAAAACAAATCTCGAAACTCAGCAAAAAGCCGTAATTGCATGAACCCACTGCGGTTTCCAAAGCACATAATGTGTGACCACATATGCAAAGCGTGAATCATGTATTTCACGTGTGACAACAACTATCCGTTTTTTATACGGATGGCAGAATATCTCGGCCTTAGCCGAGGTCTTGTTTAAACAAGCCGAACACAACATCGGAATATAAAAATATTTCGAAGAATATCTCAGCCAAACAAAAGCTACAAGAGGAACAAGAAGTCATCAAAATGGTGGAAGAATTCTCATAAAATCAACCGAGGTTACAAGGGCAAAAGCCCATTACAAGGGATGAAGAAAACAAAAAACAGAGAATACAGTTACTCGTCCCTATGACTCTCTTCGGCCTCAATGTGATCCTCGGGAGAATCTTCCGCCCCTTCCACCTCCTCTTCTTCTTCGGGAATAATGGGAACAAGTTCCCCGTTCAGCACCTCTTTAGTCACATCGACACCCGAAATATCAACCCCCGGAGCGAGAATTTCAACTTGAGCAATGGCCTTTTCAAAACCTTTCCGATGCTCGACAAGAATGCAGTCAGTGGCCTCTTTTAGATCTTCCTGGATCTCAATCCTGGCCTTGGTCTCGACCTCCAGGGCAGGTTTAAGTTGCTCGATTTCAGCTTGAGCCTTCTTGAGCTCTTCTTCAGCGCAAGCTCTGCCCTCTTCAGCCTGAGCTATATTCTCCTCAGCAAATTTTGCTTGGGAGTTAAGCTCGGAGTTCTGGCCATTCAGCTCGGTAATGGTAGTAGTCAGGAGATTGTTGGCTTTGGCCAGCTCATCACGCTCTGCGGAGGTCTGGGCAAAATCCCCCTTCAGCTTCTCAATAGAAGCGAGTTCAGCTTCCAGATGCCGGGATTTCCTCTCGATCTCCACCAAATCTCGGCTACAAAAGCGGGCTAGAGCGGCAGCTCGGATGCAGTAGGTCGAGAGGGCCTCCATGCTAGACTGAGCCCCTTGTTGCCTGATTAATCGGAGATCAGCGGGCTTTAGGAAGTTCGAGTCAAAAGAAGGGAAGGGGTTGAAGTCTTCGCCCCAGAGAGATGAGGTCCCTGCTTTTAGAGAAGTGTTATACCACTTCACCTCGGTAGAAGGAGGAAGTTGTTCTTCTCGCCTCGTAGTTCCTGTCTCGTGAGTGGTAGGGTGTGGGGGACTTGGGCGAGGAGGGGGAGAATCTTCGGCGTCAACCACTACCTCTACCCTCTTTCTTTTGTGAGGGGCGGATGATGAAGCCCCCTTGGCAGAGGCCTTAGCAGTGGCCGGAGGAAGTCTTTTCTTCTTCTTCTCGGTCGTGGAGGGACCCTGACCCTCTTTCGCAGCAGATTTCAAAAGCTTGAAAAAGTCGAATTTCCCCATAATGACTGCCAAAAAGAAAAATTGTTAGTACAGGAACACATACAGAAAAAGATTCAAAAACTAGAAAGCCGAACACTTACTTTTAAAGTCGGTTCTCAGAGTAGATGAAAAGGGGAGTTTCAGAAGACGCCCACAATGGAGAGGCCGAGGAAGTTTTTCTAATATATCTATATCTCGTCTATCCTCGGCAGGAAGGGATTGGTATTGAAAACCAACAAATTTGGTGGGAGATGATTGCCAGTATAAAGGAAACCTGTCGCATCCATTTTTATCAAAAAAGTGGGAAGAGTGAGAGCCCGAGGGGCGAACTCGGAAGAAGCCGACCTTGAAGTCTTTATACGATGATGTGTATAAGCTGAGCAGTCCTCTTCGGTTCAGTCCATTAAGGGAAATCCATCCCGTTCTTTTACCAAACCTTGTTTGGTAAAAGTACAAAAATTTGGGAGTAGTAGGCTCCATCCCGATGTATTTACACAGAATTTGAAAAGCTTTCATAAAAGCCCAATTGTTGGGATGAAGCTGAGTAGGTGCGACATTCATGGTTCTCAGAATGTTGCACTCAAACTCAGTGAAAGGAAGGGACACACGCAGCTGTGCAAACAGTGTTTTGTACATGTAGGTAAAAGGGGGCTTAGAAGGATGAGCCCTGAAGAAGACATACTCGGTACCCGAGCACGGGGAGCAAATAAACTCGGATTCGTCTCCGGACGCCGAGATATTAATCTGGGACCGAAGACGAGCAATGGAGTCTGAAGTCTGAAAGTCAGAAAAATAAGTCCCAACTTCGCCTTTAACCCAGGTATACCCAGGAAGGGTAATATCGGGAACAAGGTCTTTTGGAACCCTTAGGCGTTGTTTGCGAGTGGCGGGTTTGGAAACTTGGGGGGAGGGAGAGCCAGACCCAGAAGAGTCGGACCCAGAAGAACCAGACTCAGTGGAAGACGACCTGGAGGAGGACGGTTCCGCCTGTCCAATGTCCAGTTCCTGGGAAGGAATAAAAGAAGTGGAAGGAGAGCCCCTAATGGGGGAAACCTCGCGCTCAACAAGAGGCGAGGTGTTCGACTCAGAAGACTCGGACGAACTCATATTTGGAAACAGAAAATAAACTTAGAAGCACGAAAGGGGGAAAAAGACTGGGCGTACCTGAAGAGTGGCAGGCAGGAGAGTGATGGCAGAAACTTGAAAGACAGAGATAAAGGGCGAAGGAAGATAGGCAAGGTGGAGGTGAATTGGAGTTAGAAGAGATATTTATAGCTGCGACAGTTGATGATACGATCAACGGCCCATGTTTCATGAAGCCCAAATGCGCGACTTTTAATTTTCCCCTCATTAAATGGGCGCGGAACTCTAGGGTTACTCACCTGTAGCGTGCCGCAGAAGGATTAGGGGGAATGATTGCCTTCTCTGACAGGAGGAAATGATCGGTTGAAATGACAGCTGGGAATACGGAAGTCTACGTGGCCGAAGAATAAGCTCGGTTTAATACTTGTCAGCTCTTTCGCTTATTTAAGCTCGGAGCTTGGGGGGCTTGTGTACTGGCCGAAGATATAAGGTCGAGGATTGTCAATACGACCGAGCTCATTCTTGTAAGTGGCCCGTGACCCGAACTCCCATAAAGCCGAAGACCTATTAATACACTTGACACCCGAGGATAACTACTCGGGCCTATTCCACAGCAGGCCACGGATGAAGATATCTCGACCCCGAGCTATCCAAATCTGGCCCGATCGGGCCGAATATCTCGCTGGTCCAAATATCTCTCCGTATAACTCGGAGCCTTATCCTTATCATTGTCTAACGGCAATAACAATCCGATCCTAACGAATAGGATCCCAATAACAGTCCTACCCAAACTGTTACACTAAAACATCTCTATAAATAGGGGTCCAACCCCCTCACTTAGAACTACGTTTGCTTTGATTCCCATTTGGATACGTAGGAGCAGAATTCCGATTTTGTCAAGCTAATTCCAAAACACTCTCACAAGACCTTCTCCGGACGAGTATCTCCCACCTGAGATATTTGGACAGAACATTAACCATAACAGGTTAAGTCTCATTTAGATTATTCCATTCCTTGGCTTGGGTTTTGGTTTTGTCCCCCCTTGCCTTTTATTTTGTATTCTTTTATTTCCATTAATAAATTTTAAGGTGAGCTACAAATGATGGATGGTTTTTCGGGTGGCAACATAGTTGGGATACCTATTTCCATTGTGATGCCTTTGCTTGCCTTATTTTTGCTTAAAAAAATAAAAAATAAAGTTCACATTACATCTTTCTATATCAAAATCTGTTACTGAATTTGCATTGAATTCCAATTATTTATGTTTTAATTTCGAATTACCACGTAAGATTTAATAGTCAAGATATTGAGTTAATTATTGATCTTGCTTCTTGCTTGATGTAGAAAAACAAGAGAGGATAGGGTCTCGACTCTTATGCTTTGTTTATTAGAGTAGAAAAAGAGAAGGGAGAAAAAAGAAGAGAGAAAATGAGATGAGAATGCATTTTTCTCTTGTTTGGTGGAGAAGATAAATAGGGAAGAGAAAATAAAATTGGTGGGACCCACATAAAAATTTGCTCTCTCCTCACGTGAGAAGAAAATGGAAGAGGAAGATAGTGTTTCGTGTAAAATGACTTTTGTACCATTCTTTTTGAGTACTTATTCAATTATTAAATAAATTTAAATAAATTGAATAAAATTAATCATTAATTTAATTTAACTTAATTTAAATTAATAAAATAATTATATTAAACTAATAAATTTTATTAATTAAAATAACTTAAATCAACTAAATTAATTTAAATTATTTGATTATTTAAATTAACTTAATTAATAAAATCAAAATATTTGCATCTTGATTTGTTAGATAAATGTATTTTGTATTTTTAAAAACAATTACATTTTTCTCTTCTCACTTTCTATCCAACCAAACAAGGGAGGAGGAAAACACACTTTTTTCTCCTTTATTTCTTTTTTATTTCTCTTATACCGACACATCAAATCTTCTCTATTAATTTCTTATCATTTTCTCTCTTTTCAAACTCTTTCTCACCTCTTTCTCTCTTCTCCTTTTCTTCTCATATCAAAATTGGTGA
Organism: Sophora flavescens; assembly: GCA_030762895.1. Lineage (NCBI taxonomy): Eukaryota > Viridiplantae > Streptophyta > Magnoliopsida > Fabales > Fabaceae > Sophora > Sophora flavescens. Next base: position 123,149,564 of record CM061066.1, read on the forward strand.
CTGAAATTGGTGACCCATTTTATGTAATTGTAATATTTGACCTAGTTAGTGACCAAATTTAAAAATCGTGGCTAACGCACGTTAATATAAATTTCAATTAGAGCCATACTACGACCGATTTATTTGTTAAGTGAACAACGACCGTTTTAGTGAACGATTTATGTCGGTAGCTAATGTCCCCTTTCCTTCCTTACTTTTGCATTCTTCTTCATCGCTGACCTCTCCTCTCTTCCTCCAGCATCCCGCCACTCCGTCCCATCATCACTCTGTCCACGACCGTGTTGCTCCGCCGTCGTCCTCCGGTAACTTCTTTACCCTCTCATCTCTTCTTTTCCTATCTTATCTTCCCATTCCTCATTTGATCCCATCTCTTCTCTTCACAGAAACTGCGCCCACCACCCTATCACTCTGGCCACAGCAAGGACCAAGTGTCTGGCCCCTCCCTGTCACCGCAAGGTATTCCCTTCCCCTTCTCTGTATCCCTCTTCCCCCTTCCCCTTATATGAATTTTATGGGCATTTGAAATTGAACTTTGATTGCCTAGAAAATTGAACTTAGATGCAAATAGTGGGTTTAAGAAATGATTGAATTGAGTGTGCAAAATGGAAATATTGTTTAAGAAAAGGTGAGATGAATGTGTGGAGTGACTGTGAATTGAGTGTAGTGTTGTTTTTTCTGTATTTGTGTGTGTGATGCGTGCTTTTGTGCGTGTGCTGTGTGTGTGTGATGTGTGTGTGTGTTGTGTTGTGTGTGTGTATGTGTTGTGTGTGTGATTTTTCTATAAGTAATGTGTGTGTGCTCTATATATGTGTTGTGTGTGTGTGTGTGTGTGTGTGTGGAGATTAGGGTACGTGGTGTTGTGTGTGCGAATGTTTTGTGTGCGTGTGTTGTGCTGTGTGTGTGTATGTGTGTTTGTGTGTGTGGGCTATGTGTTGTGTGTGTGTGTTTTTTCTTCTTATTCTGATAAGCAATGTGTGTGTTGTGTTTGTGAGTGTGCTGTGTGTGTGCGGGCTATGTGTGTGGATGTGGATGTGTGTAGAAATTTGTGGATGCTATATGATTTTAGGAAATTAATTTTGATGACGAGCAACAAAATTAAAACAATGGATTGAGAAATGGAAAGTACAAAATTAAAGAAAGATCGTCCAAGATCAAAAGAAGAACTTCAAGGATATATGGATATTTTGGAATTAGGATAAATTGTAAGATTCAAGTGTAGGATTGTCCATTAAAATTGAATTAACTAAAATTAAACATAAATTTGAAAATGGACCTTAAAGCTTTTGAATCTCAGAAATATGTTTTCCAAAATGTTTAGAAATGTCTTAAATCTCAAAGTTGTTTTTCAAGTATATTTGATTATCTTCGTCTTGTGAAACTAAGTCCATTTGTTGAAAAATCAACTTTTAATCGATTATTTTTAAGGGCTTAATCGATTAAGTCATGTCTGTAAAAATCAATATCTTTGGCAGACAACACTTAATCGACTATATTTCATGGCATATTCGATTATATTGCTTCTGTGAAGCTTAGTCTTTTAATCAGACAAATCTTAATCGATTGCTTGGGCATAATCTATTATAATTTGAAAATTTGGGTTTTAGCTAAGAATACTTAACAGATTAATTTTCAGGACTTAACAAATTATTTTTAGCATATTTAATCGACTGAGGATAAATTTATATCGATTATAATTCAGGAAAAAATGTTTTCTGGTGCATTAAATGCTTGACAACTGTGCAAAACAGTCATATCTTGCCCTATACCTATAAATACGCACTTGTAGCTCGAAAAACCCTATGTTACAACACACAAATCACTTTCCCAACAACTCTAACTTCATCAATCACTCTTTTACTCTTGAGATCTAGATTTGAGCCAATCCTACACAAGAGTCATAGTGCTTTCAACTTGTATTGATCAACCCAGTATTATAAAAACTGGATCGGTCATCGACTCGGTCAGCATATAGGGTTAATGGGTCATTGGTCAAACCAGTAAGCCAGTGGTTGAACCTGTTGGCTCGGTATATATTAAAAAATTCCAATAAATTCATAATATAAGCAAACATAATTAAATAAATAATTAAATCCATACACTATTTTTCATTAGTTTATGTTATGTTCAAAATAATAAACATTTTGATTACTTATAAAATAACTTTAGCTATTAAAAAAATAAAGCAATAGTTATTTATAGAATTATAAAAATTGTCAAGCCCAAAAGACTCTCAAGTCTCAATTATATGTACCCTTCGTTCCATTCCTGTTGGCCTTAAATAAGTGTAGTGCGTTTGATGCTTTTAAATTATTATTTTTTGGTAACAAATGATGCTGTTAAGTTTAAGTTTTAACTGTGCAATGTGCTGTGTCCATGCTCCTAAATGGCCCAAAAGGCCCATTGCACTACAACCCTAAAAATAAAAGCAAACATAGAAGAGTTACTTTCTTCGTGCTTTGTCCTCACTCACACACTTCCTGAGAAAATTTTCCAAGAGGTCACCCATCCTAAAATTGTTCCAAGTCAAGCACGCCTAACTGTGGAGTTCTTAAGTGATGGACTCTCGAGAAGAAGATACATCTTGTTAGTATAGATAGTACCAATCAATTCATATAAGTCATCTTCAACTGTATAGTCCCATACCTACACAGTCTAAGAATCCCTCTCATTCCGGTGTGTAATCGGTTCATTCATGTGTCCCTTTGCCTAGAAGCCTGCCAGGAGCCTCTCGTTGTCCGTGCCTTCTTGCACTAGCAACCACACCCTGCCCTCATCGGGGGTGTTACATGCCCACCAGCTTCCTCTTGGTTCATCCCCGAACGACTTCGTACTGGGAGATGTGCCGCTCTGATACCATTTGTAACATAACAGGCTGCTTTATGAATTGACGAATGTCCTCACAAACCAACACGGGTCTTTTCATCATGCAAGTGTGTGAGTGAGGACAAAGCACACTGAAAAGACCAGTGTTGGTTTGTGGGGACAATCATCAATTCATAGAGCAGCCCGGGATGTTACATTTGCTTTGCACAAGAAGCAGAACGAGAGGCCAGATCTTCACTTCACCACCCTCTTTGTTGCCTTCTTCTTCATCCTTGTCTGTTTTTTTAGCAGATCCTGTCCTTTGCACCCCCTATTTTTCTTTTATTTACCTTTTCGTTGTTTTCATTTTTTTTTTCCGTATGAAATTGACCTATCCGATTTTTCATTACCCGGTCAAATCACCGGTTTTCTTCAAAACCGACCTAGTGAACCTGGTTCTCTTCGGTTCAATGTCTTTTCCGGCCAGATACTTCAACCGAACCTACTGTATGACTGGTTTTTGGTCTAACCGACCGGTCCGAGTTGGTTTTAATAACACTAGTTCAACCTTTTGAGGTATTCTCTTTTGTTATTGCTTGAATTTGTTGGTTAAAGAGGGTGAGGTATCCTTTTAGTTTGTGGTTGTAACAATGGTGAGATATCCCTTGGTTTAATTTAAAGGTTCTTGCAGAAGGGTGGGGGATCCCAAGTGAAGAGTGCTCAAGTATTGAAAAGCTTGAACTGTTTTGAGTGGAAAATACACAAATGTATTGTGGGGACTGGAAGTAGGTCACTCAAGGAAGTGATTGAACCAGTATAAATCGATGTGTGATTTCCTCGTCCTTTATCTTTTTACAATTTCTCAAAAATTATTCTAGGTCACAAAAGAGGGACAAAAATTTTAATATCTCAATTCACCCCCTCTTGAGATTGGAGCCACTTGGTAACAAGATTATGGTAGGTGGTGTTGTGTGCGCAAATGTTGTGTGTGTGGTGTGTGTACAGAGATTAGGCTAGGTAAAGTTTGTGTGTACAGAGATTAGGCTAGGTATTGTAAGATATTTGTTAATTGGAATTGTATTTCTTTGAATATTGTAGAGCAAATAGAAAAGGATTCCGCACTTAGGTTTTGTAACTTTGAACACTTTACAAAATTTTATTAGTCTGTTTCTGAACCCTGACCTCTGTTGCACAATAGGGTTCTTGTTATGTTTCTGCTGAGTTGAGACCGCGTCCCTACGACCCCTCTCCATCTCCACAGGTAAGCACCCACTCTAGATGGGAATGTTTCTAACTTTTTATTATTAACTTGAATACAATTAGGTTGGCTCTAGGATATTAAATTGTTGTCATAATAGTCCATAGGGTCTTTAATATCTAAGCATTTTTTCCAGTTTCTGTTTTCTATTGTATCTGACTATTTGTTTCCTCTCTCGGGTAAGTTCTCTCAGCACTCTCTCTTAAGCTTATGCATTGTCTAAAAAATTGGACTACAAGTGTCTTTTTTTAATTTGACAAATTGAATTAAATTAGACAAGTGTTGTATGCAAGGTAATTAAAACCATATCGGACCGGTCCGATTGGGAACTGAACACCAAGACGGTCTGTTTGACCCTGAAATCGGACTTGCACGAAACCGGTGTTGGCAGTGCCTGCGGCACATACTTTCCTCTAGGGATAGGGTTTTGACTTTCACTGCAATCCAGTTTTTAAATTCACGGGCCAACAAAAATCAAATTGCAATGGGCTGGTCTTTCATTAGTCTTTGAAATGAAAAATAAGAATGGGCTGTAATGTTTACGTATTGGCTAGTTTTAATATTCTATTTTTCATTTTGTTTTTCAAAAAAAAAAAAAAAAGGAAAAAGAATGGGATGGTTCTAGTAAAGCCCTATAACAATTTTTGAAGTATTTTTAAATTTGTTTGGGTTTAATAATTCAAAATAAAAAAGTGGGCTTATTAATTTTAGATGTCATATCATATTTGATTTGGTTTCATGTGTGATTTTGCATGCTTTATGTTATGAGTTATGACATTTTTAGTGAAGTATAGCTTTTAACGTGATGGGGTTTTGAATATTGGTATACATATTTTTTGAGATAATATATATTATAGTAAAAACTAAAATAATATTATTTAATTAATACCGGTTCAACCACGGTTGGACCATTGAACCTTTAACCAGTACCTTGAGTTCAATGACCGGTCCGGTTTTGAAAACCTTGGTTGTATGTATAATGTGTTATGCGTTGTTTGTTAGTGGAGAGCAGATCTCAATAGGATGCGATCTTGTCCAAAAGGCGGGATGCAGGTTATGTGCTGATAATTTAGAAATTATGCATGTCTTTGTCAATTATATGTTGTTTGTTAGTGGAGAGCTGAGCTCAATAGGTTGTGATCTTGTCTGAAAAGCGGGATGCTGGTTATGTGCTGATAATTTAGAAATTATGTATGTATTTGCCAATTATGTGTTGTTTGTTAGTGGAGAGCAGAGCTCAATAGGACGTGCTCCTGCCCGAAAGGCGGGATGTTGTTTGTGTGCTAATAATTTAGAAATTATGCAGTACCCCTAATAGTTAATCATTGTTTTTGTCAACTTCATCATTTCGTCCGCATTTTGTGTCAAGTGAGAGCGTAATTATGGTTTTATTTTCTGTTAGAGGACGTTATTTGCAAGAGACTTATTTTCCCGTTTGAGATTCAATATTAATGAGCATGCGTATTTTCTAAAGGTATTGTATTGAATCTTGAATTGTCCAAGTTTGAGAAAAAAACCTTTTTCACACTCGTATAATAGTCATTTCCATGTTTAAATGCCTTGTATACTTGATGAAATCTCGGTCTGATGCATTTTCCTTTTTTTCTCTGGGAACACACTTTATTGCGGTGGATCTCACCTTTTGGCCCTAAGCCCTAGGGTCAGCCCATCTAGCCTAGCCTAATTAGCCCATAATTAGAGCTGTTGAATGGGCCACCCTTGCCCATTTAGCCCTAGCTCATGTGGGTCACTATAGCACCCATGGTTGTGCGGTTAGTGAAGGAAAAACTATAACACGTAATACATATTTGAATAGATAATTTCATAGGTTAAATGATATTATTACATAATGTTAGAGTGATCATGGTTGTTGTTCTTTTTGTCAAGTTTTGTAAAAAAAAAAAAAAGGTCTATCAAAAAAGTTATGACCCATGGGCTAGCCTTGGCCCTTAGGACTTTTTAGGGCTTTTTGGTCCTGTGAGCTTTTTAAATGTGGGCCTTTTGGCCCCATGGGCTTTTTGACCTTAGCCCGCTTGGGCTAGGGTTAAATGGGCTAGGTCTGGCCAGTTTGACAGCTCTAACTGCGCTCAAGTCGTGTACTTGGAGACCGAAAGAAAATGTTGCCAAAATTTCGTTAAGTATAAGGCATTTAAATATGGGAATAACTAGTATTAACCGAGTATGGTAAATGTTTCTTCATGAATGGGATATGTTCATACCTTGATGGAGATTGATGGAGATCTTGGAATGACCCATAATATATACATGTTGTTGTAGGTTTCTATATCTATTTAATTAGCAGCAATAGGGATTTCGGAGAATCGGAAGTGGATGTATCGTTGGTCGAATCGTAATAAACTTCTTAGGTAAGAGTTTAGAGTTGGAGTGAGTGAGTTTATAGAGTTTGTTATTAGTTAGGAGAGATTTATAAGGCGTGGCGATTGTAAGTTGAGGTGTTCTAGCTCCAGATGCAAGTGTAAAGCTTCCAAGGCGTGGATGGAGTGGTGGTCGATCTTTATAAGAAGGGGTTCATGCCTGATTACTATTGGTGGAGCAACAATGGTGAGTCCTTGCCAGATTTTAGCTATGGAAATGGTGAGCAAATGGAATAATTGAATCCTTACGAGCAGATGATAATGGATCATGATGGACCCTCAGTTGGTGTAGCACTAAAAGAAGATCGGGGGCGGGGGATGGTGGAATAGGTTTCTAATACACAGAGGAGAATCTGAATCTGGAAGCTCAAGGATTCTTTGACATGCTAAGTGCTGCAAAAGCTCTGTTGTGGGAAGGATGTTTTAAGTACACAAAATTGTCGGCTTCTTTGAAAGCGTTGAGTATCAAATCTGATTATATTATGCAAGAAGGATGTTTCAATCGAATCGGGTCGAGTTTGGGTTGTCTAGCCGGTGTAAAACTACACTGTCAGGTAAAACACAAATCGAGTTTCGTCTGAGTAGTTTTAAACCCAAATTTGGACCACTATTTCCTACAATATAGTGGGTTCTAACTATGATTTTTTTCCCAAAATCATTTTCTTGATCACAGGTAAAAGTGTAAAGATATAAATACCAGCAGTACAAAGCAGACAAGCACAGATAAAAAGTAGGATGTTACATATAGCGCTTTTGAGGCTACCTAACTTGGTTATATGAAAAGGATAACGAAAGATAGCCTTTCTTAAGCGCTATTAAAAGCATCCTCTTTGATAACGCTTACTCAAAGAAGCACCGTCTTTTTCCCATATATATTTTTTTAAAAACACATAATTTCCTATATTTAGTGTACAAACTAGCAGATTAAAAAAAAAAATCAAAGTAAGAAAATAATATTCCACAAAGAACACAGACAAATCTTTGGGCAAGATTGCGATTAGAAAAAAAAAAAGAATTCACACTTACCTTATTCAAAAGGGTGCATTGGAAAACAAATCACGATATTCCTTCTTAGAAACCCCATATATTGTATATCACCTGGATTTTCAAACTAAAAAGAAATTTCATCAACATCATGATTTGAAAACTAAAAATGAAAGAATTCATACTTACCTTAATTCAAACGGAGGAATAAGAATAGAAAAAATCACAATATTTCATCTTAGGAACCTCGCGTCTTGGGTATCTGATGGATTTACATGCTAAATAGGAAATTTGTAACACCCTTCGTTACATTAGTAACCAAAATTAAATTCTATAAAAATCCTTTTAAACATTTAAATTAATTAAACGAGCCATAAATTTTTTCAAAAATAAACTGAGACTGAAAGTATCTCCTTTATTCAAAATAAATAAATAAAGTAATAGTGCTAGATAAACCATTACATCCGAATAAAATAAAGCTTCAAAATCGGGCGTCTTAACTACAATCCGAGAAAAATAAACCGAAATTAATAAACGTTGCCTACATGTTAGTCTCAACCATGCTATAATACTAACCAACTTGCTAAAACAAGAAGATAACTCTTCAAGTCTCAAGGTCCTCAACAACAATGTCCTCGGGTTCTGAAAACAACACTTATAATGAGATATAAAATCCTAGTGAACAACAATATAGTTATAAAATGCTTCGAAAATATTATTGTTCTCAGCCTGACGGTAACTGGAAAAACTGTCCATGGTATCAGGTAATTTTTCCAAAATAATGCATATTAAAATACATTTGATAACAACAATAATTTCATCAACTCAAAATACATAGTATAATAACAATCCACCTCAATGCATCATATTTAACATACCAAATAACTCCAAATAATCTAAGTGGCTCTGAGACCTCATAATTAAATTGATCTCTTGCTGGCATGCCATAAATATCATACATCACACAATAATGGCATCCCATTATCCACTCCTATTCATGACGAGTGTTTTGATGTCAACCTCCTGTCGGGGACATTTCCATTTCAATCATCCCACGTTCACATGGCAATATTCCTCGCTTTTCGACACCCCACGTGTGACGGTGTTACTTTCGATACCTCTATTTAGGCGGTATTGCTCTTAATCGACATCCCAAACACATGACAATGTTACTTTCGATACCACATTGTGGCGGTATTACTCTTTGATACCCCTATCATAAGTAGTATTGCGGCAAACATCATACAATATATTATAATTCACACATATCATGTCTCGTGCATATAGCCAAAATGTTTTCCATAAATTAAACATATAAATTTCCACCAACAAAAAGCAATCATGAACATCACAATATATCATACATGAATAAACACATTAAAATATCAATTTGTTAATTAATTCCCCTTTTTACAAAACCCCTAATTTTAGACATTAGGTTGATGACAACTTGCATATAACCAATTCAATTTCCCAAAAGCCTATAAGGTAAATCCGTGTCCACACATACAAATAGTTATACCATGGAAAGAGTTAGAAATCGTATTGTTGTTCACCTCTCGATGACCTCCAAAAGCTCCAAGTGTATCCTCAAATATGTCAAAGACAATATTTCAAAGAATTTGCTCTCCCTAGTCACATTTCTTTCCCAAATCGTCTTCTCCAAGCCCTTCAATCCTCCAAGGGAAGTCAAAAGGTTCAAAGAGAAGAGAGGGTTTCTGTTGCACAAGGATTGTGAAAAAGTGGCAAATGAAGGTGACGACTCCTATCCCCTCTCAAACCAGCGTTTTGTGCATGCTCATCACCGAGCACGGGGTCATGCTCATCACCGAGCACGGGGTTGTTCTAAAAGGAGCACATGGTCTGCAACCCTCTGGTCAAAAAGCTGAAATTCCGTCTTGACCATGCTCCCTTTAGCACGGGGTCGTGCTCGTGGCGCCACTGGAATGAACCCATCAACACTGGCGTGCTGCACATGAGCACGATCATGCTCATGTGTTAGGAAGGGTCTTCTGACCAGAAAATCCCCCTTAACCTTATTTTATCTTCCCTATATTCATTTTAATCATTTTCAAAGCCTAAAACATGAATTCTAAGCCTTCTAAAAATCTATCAATTATATAAAACTAATTATTTTTCTATATTTAATTTTAGGATGTTGCAAAATTTGTAGTGTCACGATTTGAAAACCAAAAATGAAAGAATTCATACTTACCTTTTTCAAATGGAGACATGAGAATATAAAGGAAATGTGACATTAAGGTTGCGTTTGATTTGTAAAAAGTATCAGGACAAAGACAGACACGGGCGATCAAGACAAAGACAAGACACGGAGAGAGAGAGAGAGGGAGGGAGGGAGAGAGGAGAGAGATAGAAGAGAGAGGAGAGAGATGTAAGGATAATTTTGTCTTTTGTTAGCCTGTCCATGGGACAACTTTTTGTCCCATGGTTTGGTGGGGGACAAAATTTTGGGTTTTTGTCCTGTCCCTCACCCCTTTTTTTGTCCTGTCCCTTGACCACTTTTCAGATCAAACAGGGAATAAAAATTTTTGTGCTGTCCAGTCCCCTGATTTTTTGCAAATCAAACGCACCCTAATACTCTTAGAAACCCCTTACTTTTTTTTTGGTTCTAAACCCAGTGTATTCCAATGCTGTCAACAAAGGACTAATCACTATTCGCGGGGCTTGGCTTCTGCTAGCGAATCATTATTTTAACATCGCCAGGAATCGAATCCGGGAGCAAACCGAGTCGACCCTTAGAGTATCCTCGGGTAGGCCTTACAACCATTGGGCCAAGAGGCTTGGTTAGAAACCCCTTACTTTGCGTCTCTAATTTATGAAACTAAAAAAAATTAATCAATATCATGATTTGAAAATTAAAAAGAAAAAGACCCATACTTACCTTTTTCAAACGAAGACATAGGTGTCGTGACCGTCCCGTCCGGGCGCCGCGAGAAGAGGTTGAACATGACATATAAGCCCACAAGGTAACCTCAGATCTAAGGGATTGAGCATGACACTTTTCATAGATCAACCCTATAAGACAACTTTAATTCTAAGGGATTAAACATGACTTTCAAGTTCACAAGGAATCCCTAAATAACACAAATTTTATTATTTTAATTAACTATACAAACAAATTAAAAAGAACACAAAAATAAAGGAAAAACTAATTTTGACTTGACAAGATTATTAATCTCGCTCCTACATATTTCCTGCTGCAATGTGAAATTCAAAGTCATGTAGTTCTTGTAGAAAATATTTTATTTGTTGGTTGATTTTTGCTAACATATTTTTTATTTAAAAAAGGGTTTTATTTATATTTTTTCTTTTTGCCTAATTTTAATTATCGAAGACTCCTAAGTGAGATAGAACATGACACATATGTCCACAGAGCGATCCCAAACCTAAGAAATTGAGTGTGATCCTTCTCACAAAGCAATCCCAAAATAATTTTTTTCAAGTATTTCTTTTTTACATCATTCTATTTATTTATTTTAACATAAATATTTCAAAAGAAAAGCACGAAAGAAAATAAGATCCAATTTCACAAATGTTTTTTATCAGCCCAGTTCTTTTTAAATTGTGTTAAATCCACTTAGTTTGGGCCTACTCATTCACCCATAAGTCCAACAACTAGCCCAAATTAACTATGCATAAATAAAGAAAATAAATAAAATAATAAAAGGAAAACAAATAAAAAAAACCTACTAAACACAATACAAAGTATCAGGTGATCAAACAAAGGCGAAGGCTAGGGTGGGAGACTTACACATGTCTCCCACCATGAGAAGGGTATTTTTGCAAGAATTTTTTTTTGTTTTGATCCTTTGTTTATTTTAATTTTTTTCACCCCAGCCCACCCCTGCCCCTCTCCTTTCCCCACCGCACTGCAACTAGCCCCACCATTCTCCTTTCCCACCACACGACTGCTTTGTGACGGCGCCGCCATGGCTCTGGAGTTGATATGGACAAAGAGGTTGCCATGATCAGAGGGCGAGATTTGGGAATTTGGAGGAGTCGCACATGATTAGCAATGGTGGACGGCGGCGGAACTGTTTGGAGCGCGAACCTGCCTTCCTGCCTTTCCTTCCCGTGAACCGCCGTTTGCTTCACCGACGAATATTAATTTTTTTAATAGCAACACCAATTTTAACAAGGTTGAAGACAAAAAGCACATGAGAAACTCAGGAGTTAGGTCCTTGTTGACAATCTAGAAGTTGTGGTCCGTTCACCTACCATTCCAATCAATGCATTCCACCACCTACCCACAAACCAACCCGGACATATTAAAATAGTTTCAAACTTTTCTCAAATTCAATTTTTTTCTATTCTCAGTTCTCAAAATCACTTACACTTACACCTAAGCCATCAATGGCACCACCGGCCGTGACCCTGTGGAGGTGGAGAACGTAGTGTTTCCACTGTCCGTCAGGGCTCCTGGTCCGACAACGACTTCTTTGGCGACGTCGGGGTTAGAGGGATACGAATCCAGGATATCGTTATAGGTGTTACTATTAAAAGAAAGTAAAATCCGCCACGAGATCCATTCAACCCCCACGCCGTCTAGGAGTAAAGACATTGTCGGAGCATGGAGGGAGGGAGGCAGGAAGGGTGTCGGAGATGGAGTGAAGGAGGTTGAGGGAGAAAGGGTGGGAGGTTGAAGGAGAAGGACCCAAAAAGCATAGCAAAAAGAAGAAGGACCAAAAATTAATATTTTTTTTTTCAAAATGACCCTCGCCCACGGTGCGCGACATGTTAGGTCGCGCACCTTAGAATTTCCCTCAAACAAAAGAGGAACGATACAGATCCAATATCAGGAATGAAACAAACCAAAATCCCATTTTGCCATTCACTTGTTCGTGTGAACAAAAGAAAAGAGCGGAGGCTGAGATGGCATGTTCGGACCTAGCTGTCGAGGAGGAGATGCCGGCGCAGAGGAGATATGGGTAGCGGGACGCGATTGAGACTGGCGGTGCAACGACTCGTGGAGGGGGACTGCGACTCTGCTCGAGGCGGCGACGCAAAGTGGAGGCATGCAATGGTCACAAAGAGACGCCTCCCTTTCTTTTTTGATTTTTATCTTCTCTAAATTGGTTGTTATGCTTTGAGTATTTTTTATTGCATCAGAGGCATTTTGAAATTTTCACTCCCTCTCTCTTGTTGTTGTTCCTAGATTCCTCTCCTTTGTGGTTTATATACTGAAAATTTGTTCCCTTTCTCTGTCTGAAAATCTGCGAGGATCAAAATTAGAGCTTTGATTTGAAACAAAAATGGAAAGAACCGAGACTCCCCTGCAAGAATCACGAGATTTGTGTAATGAAATAAGATTAAAAAATGGGTAGGGTTCTTGGAGAGAGTGTCTTTGATGAGGAAGAGAATGGGTTTGGCCTAGATTCGGGTATGGGGCAAGGAATATGTCACGGACAAGTCTAGGCCCAAAGGATTAAAAACATCACCCTTTTTTATCTTTTCAAAAACTTATTCTACTGCTGTTTTTATTTTTTTATTTTTTATGTTTATGAAGAAAGAAGAAATAAATAAGTAAATAAAAACGAAATAAAAAATGAAAAATTAAATACAAAAATTGAAATAAAATAAAATAAAAGTTTAATAAAAGATGAGGGTCCGAACAAAATTTTCACAATAGGAATGAAAATAAATCGCAAAGGAAATCCCATCAAGATGATAAATTGGAAACCAAAAAAAGAATGAATTTATACTTGCACTCTTTAGATGAAGCCAATGGATACAGTTGAGTCCGACAAAATTCCTAGCAGAGAACATAAAAAAGGGACTACGGACATATAAAATAATACACGATCTAGGTTGAACGTTTTTTTAAAAGAAAAGGAAAAAGATGACGCTTTCTCGAGGAAACAACGTTATCAAAGGTATCCTCGGTTATAGCGCTTCCTTGAAGAAGCATAATTAAAGATGGAGTGTTTTTTTTTTTTTTGAAAAAAATTGGGGAAATATATTACTTCCTTGAGGAAATGCTATTAAAGGTGTACAATAAGATAACACTCCTCCGATAAAGCGCTAATGTTTGAGTGCATTTTTTTAAAAAACAAGGTATAAGGTAAAAATAACATTTTTCTTTGAGGAAACACTATTAAATGAATATCTTTTAATAGCGTTTCCTTGAAGAAGCTCTATTAAAAACCTCCGAACATTTTTTTTAAAATGTTCCCTCTCGAAACCACTATTAAGTGTGTGTTATTAAAGATCAAATCTGGCATAGTCATAGTCTTTAGACTCTTTATCCACCGTTGAATCAAGCGTGCTTCTATAAGGTGCGCGAGTCCGATAAAAATCATTGAGGGATTATCCTTCTCTCCTTTATAAAATATCTCGAGCCTCATTTCTTTGTTGAACTGCTTATGAGTTTTCCTATTATTGGGCTTAAAATTCGACAACCCTTCGTTTGTTATCTGGTGGAGTTCTTGGCGATCTGAGCACTTAACTGATTCTGAGGTTGTTTCAAGTTTGATTACTTTATTTTCCTTCAACTATTGTATAGTATGTTTCAAAACCCTAGCAGTTGAGAAATTGAAGGGGTTCATATCATTGTCTGAATTGTATAGTTAGATTCACAATTTCAAGTATTTAATTTTCTAGCAATCACTATTGTTACTTCAATTATATATATATATATATATATATATATATATATATATATATATATATATATATATATGATTACTTTTGGATATCTAAAGCTAAAAACCTAAGCATAAATTAATTGGAATAAATCATATATAAAATCTAGAATAGAGATGCAAATGAAACCATTCTAATCCATTTTCTTAAATGCTTAAAGAGACCAAGGTTTAAAATTACAATTTTTGGTTACATTGTGTTTACTGCTATTACAGACATCTGCGGTAAGATACGACCATTGCGGCCGCACGCGGTTGCAAAACTATCAAAATAACAATGTTGTAACCTTAATCTCGGGTGCAAACTGAATTTTAAAACCTTGATTGAGACTATAGGTACCCAATAATCTATAACGATGGACGATGTACGTTTCATGTAATTCAGTCCTTGAATTCTGTGAGCTGCATTAGTGACTTGTGGGATACCAGGCTTATATTCCAATGTTTACCAGGTTAGTTGTCTAATACCTAGTGGATCACACTTAGTTTTTGTTGTATGAGTGACTTGTGGACATAGTTTCATGTTGAACTGTTTTATGTCACTTTTTCGAGAAGTAGAAGTTAATTGAAACTCATTATGTTATATCTCATTTCATATATAATCACTATGGTGTAACCAAGATAGATAGAAATGATAATAGGAAATTAGAGACCCAAGGGAGCATGGGTGATGTAAGGGTTAGGATGGGATTTTAGATTGTAAAACCCTGCACACACAAGGTAGGTGGGTAGGAAGTCAAAAAAGGAAATGGAGGGAAATAAGTAGAATGTAAGGGGTGGTTGGGAAAAAGAGATGGAGGTTTTGAAGACATGTGTGACAAGTTGAGGATTTCTATGTATTATATGATCCTATTGCTATCCATCTTCCTTTTTTATGTATTTTTTCTGAGTTTTGTATTTACATATGTCTACGTCCAATTGAAGGAGCTTGTTTCATACACAAAAGTTTAATAATTTTAAGTTCCAATCGTATTAGTTTGAAGTGTTGTTGAAGTTTGATTTTCTAGCAGTCAATTAGAAGTTAGAATGATAAGTATTAATTACTAAAGTTTGCTCTGACCATTAATATTAGTATTGGATGAAAGAATGGACTATAGCTTGTACTTAATATAAATTAAAAGTATTGTGAAATTGCAACGTATTATGATCATGTGATGAGTTTTAGTATCAACTTTTTCTAAAATTTCCGTTTAGTAATCTCAATTTATCAAGCGAATTCTAAATTCAATTAGAAAGTGTGAGATATGTTGAAGACATAGAGATTACCTGACAGAATAACTTGTAATTTTTAACAGCCATCATAGTGAAGAAGGGGTGTACAGTGAAAATAAGATAAGAGAATTATTATTAGAAAATTAATGTGCATATTCCTATAAATTTCTATTTCCTTATTTCGTCATATTTTCGATTATGAAGTAGCTTGCAAGTATGATGGTTTGAATGAACAATGTTAGCAGCATCTTTTGTTAAGACAACTCACCCATTTGGTCTTCTAAAGTTGAACTCATAACTTTATTTTGCATTTCAGGTTGAGCAATGGAGCAACATTCTAGCTGCAATTTTGCTGCTCCTGTGAGTTTTCTCTTTCTATTTTCTAATATCTTTAATTTTATATTCCTTTTGTTTGTGTATGCGTCACCGCTGGACTCTTGTGCCTTTAATAATCTGTAAAAAAAATATTGTTTTCACCAAACAATATTACAAACAATTGTTGTCTAACACATTTGTCATCTCCACAAAGTTATTACAATCCACAATTTTTTTCTGCCCATTGATGTTTATTTAACCTTTTAAAAAAAAAAACACTGGGTGAAATATTATTGCAGGATATGAAACAATTAGCAGGAAATAATTTCTTCATATGCTTTCTTGTATTATTGACAATGCTTGTGTTCTCTTTTGCATATATAAATGAAGCAGAGAAAAAACATTGATGATGTCGACCATATCAGTCAATTGCCTGATGCCATACTCTCTCACATACTCATACTCTTAAATGTGAAAGAGGCCTTCAGGACAAGATTGTTGTCCCATAGATGGAGATACCTCAGTGTGCATATGTCAAATCTTGTGTTTGATGTTTCATTCATGATTGGTTTAGATAATAAGCAATCCTTTGATTTTAGTAAACCGTCGCCTTTCAAGCATAAATTTGTGGAACAAGTTGATCAGTTTTTGAACATGATCACAATTCAAAAGCCACTAACATTGAAGGTTTGTTCCCCCTTGGATAAGAATTTGCATCACACATTGACGATTGGATCAGTTTTGCAACCAGAATGGAATGTGTGAAACTTGAACTTGATTTTGACCACGGAATGAGAGCTGATTATGGAAACAGTTCTGGCCCCTACAAGTTTCCTTGCCATCTTTTGCTCTCAGGTGAAAAGTCCAAGTTGAAATATTTATCTATCTGTGAGTGTATATTTAATCCTCCTCTTGAAGTAGCACATAGACTGATTCCTTGGAATATCTTATTTTGGATAATGTACTTATGGAAGCAAGTGATTTGGAGATTATTCTCTCTGGTTGTTTGAAGCTTGAATTCTTGGAACTTAAGGACCATGAAATATTGTCAGGTCCGTGCATTTGTAGTCAAAACCTGAAGTTGAAGTGTCTTTCTGTGTGCTCTTTTGACGATGTGGCGAAAATTGAGCTTAGTGTCCCCAACCTTGAAATGTTTTTGTTTGAAGGTTACACTCAAGATTTCACATTTTCAGGGCTTCATTAGTTGAAAAATGCAGCTTTTTCGATTCATGGAAATTCTGAAGAAAGCACGAGTCAACTGTTGAATGAACTTTCAAAAAATGTTCCTCATCTACACATATTGCTTCTAACTTGGTGTTCTGATCGGGTGTGTGGACAAACTTTTAAGGAAAGGAAGAAAACTTATCCGCCCAAATATTGTTTTTGTTTCTGTTTCCATCTAGCCATAGTGGACTTGCAAATTTAGATAAATCAAGATTCTTAAGAAGCCAAAATAAATGCTCAGTTTACCATCAAACAGATTTTTTTTTCGGTGCTAAGTTTACCGTCAAACATTTAATCACTAAACTCTTGAACATAATGAATACTCTTTGTTTTGACTACCACTTTATATTTTCATTAAGAGTACCATATTTTTTTAACTTATATGTTTTTATTTTGATAATTTATTTAATAGTATTTGGCTTCTTCATGCAGTACTTAAGCTATGATGACATAAACAACTATACACCATTATTCAGCAATTTAACTAAGTTGGATGTTACAATCAAAGGAGACTGTGGATTGAATCTTTTCACGTACATGCTTTAAAAGTCGCCTCGTCTTCAAATTCTTGTCATCAATAAGGTTCGTTAAGGGTGATTTATGCCTTTCTTCTCTTCACCGGGTTTTATTATAGGAAAATTACTAGAAAGGATTTCTTAACTATGATATAGAACCTAAAGGGGATGATGGAATAAAGAATGGTTAAGCCATATGTGATTAATGTGTCCATTAATATTGATAGCTATCATGTTTTTTTGGATTAGTCTCAAGTGCATGATCTTTGTTAGGCATTCTTTTTAGTAATTCTTGCTTTATTTTTACAAAGCATTTCTCCCTGATACCAGGGTTATACTCCCCCTATTGATGGCGAGCCACAACTTGTTCCTACATGCCTATCATCCTGCCTTAAAGAAGTACGCTTTGAACAATTTAATGGCCAAGATTGTGAGCTGGAGTTTGTAGGATATATATTGAAAAATGCAAGTGTCTTGGAGGAAATGAATATTACAATAACAGGCTCCAGTATAGAGACAAAATATGGACCAGATTGTCAACAAAATACAAGCTTTTCCAACAAGTTCTAGAACATGTCAAATTTTGTTACATCGATTGAACTTTGCAGACCCTCATCCAGTTCAGGATTAGTAAATA
This sequence comes from Sophora flavescens, assembly GCA_030762895.1. Taxonomy (NCBI): domain Eukaryota; kingdom Viridiplantae; phylum Streptophyta; class Magnoliopsida; order Fabales; family Fabaceae; genus Sophora; species Sophora flavescens. The sequence goes on from CM061066.1 coordinate 123,167,548, forward strand.
AGACCTGACTGAATTCATCTCCCTTTGTACTTCTGCCAGTTTCGACAGTAGCAAAGGACTACCTCAACTATTTATTCTTTCTCGAGTTCCATTAAAACTTAAGAATTTTCTAATGTTTTGCATGACTCGAGGGAATCAGGTTTTCGAGGACAAAGGAAGCAGATGAGCCACATTTGAACAAGTTGCAAGTGGTTGTTTAAGCTATGGTGACCTTTAGCTTAACAGCAATTTTTCATCCTTTCATTATGTTACTTATAATTGAACTTATACGGGGATTTATACAATAACAACAACCAAGCCTTATCCCATTAGATGGGGTCAACTACATGGATCATACGGCGTCATAATGTTCTATTATGAATCATGTTAATAGTTAAATCATTGGCCTCCAAATCTTTCTTAATAGTTTCTCCTATAATTTTTCTTGGCCTACCTCTGCCTCTAGCTATTAGATTGCCCTTCACCTAGTCCACTCTCCTTACTACAGAATCTAAAGGTCTCCTCCATACATGCCCAAATCACCTAAGTCGAGATTCAACCATCTTTTCTATAATAGGTGCTACCTCAACTCTCTCTAATGTTTTCATTCATAATCCTATCACGTCTAGTTTTTCCGCTCATCCAGCGCAACATTCTCATCTCTGCTACATTGATTTTACTCTCGTGTTGATTTTTTACCACCTAACACTCCGTCCCATACAACATCGCGGGTCTAATAGTTGTATAATAGACCCAAGATATTTAAACCGTGACTTGTGATATGTTGTGATCTTCAACTTTCACCTCTAAGCTAGAGGTATTTCGCCTTTTGTAGTTGCATAAAAATAATTATTAATCTTTTCTTGAAATAAATAGAATGAAAGTTTCCTTGCATTTGGTTGACTACTTCTAGGGGTGTAGCTGGGTTTGATGTCTGTATTTTCTTTAAAAAAATACACTCAGTCAAGCTTGAACCAACCTAACCTGACGTCCTTGGGTTGGATATGCCTATACTTTGGTACCTATACTCATACACATACATTCATTTTGTTGGCAACTAATTAATTTCAATAGGATTTTTAATATTTATTAAGAAATTAGCATTTGAATAAATGCTTGAGATCTTCTTGAGTATCATACTCGTGAAGGTATCATATGTATTCCCAATGGAATAGACGTAATGAGTACTAATCTTCATCGAGATGTGCTGTGGAAAGCTATACAAAGTCAACTTCCATGTACTCTTACCTTCGTTAATTTGTTTCTTAACTCGAGATCTCTAAAACAATTTTAAATATAAAGGCTGGTTAAGCGTTTATCCGCTTAATAGTTTCGTAGCATTCTCCAACTTCAAATGTCTCAATTAGAATTTAAGCAACAACGCCTCTACAATTTTCATGGGGCTTATAAGTCAAAGTTCATATTTTCTATTAATTTTAATTTTTTATTTTCAAATTTTAATCTCTTCCAGTCTACCAAATTTAAAAAGAAGGATGGGATTGGTCCTCTATTGAATTGGTCTTTCAAAGTTGCCCTTTTTCCATGAAACTAAATTATTTTGAAGCATGAGTTGTGTAACATCCTTTTTTTAGTGAATGAAAATTAGATATGTAAACAAGGCTTGGATGAATTTCGTTAATTAAGCTATCTTAGCTTAGAAATAGAAGAATGCTCTGTGAAAGAATGGGGATGAGAACAAAGTAAGGGTTACATAAATCAAAACCATTTAAGAATCCAAACACATGCAAGTTTAGAACAAAATTCAAGCACCTCAAAATTTCATATAGAGAAGCACCTTAAGCAAGTAGGTCAAAATCATCTTTGAAAGCACCTCAATTTAAATCCTTAATTAAGGTGGCTAATCATTAACCAAACTACAAGATAACTAGCCTTAGATATAGACATTAATCATAGTTAACTAATTATGATCAACATACACAAGTTTTACTACTCATGATTAATTAACATTGATCTCATTTTATTAACTAGTTTAAGATAATTAAGCTTAATTAATAATTCTTAACCATTAAGAAATTGGAGTCATTAAGGCTGAAGTAACTTTGGCTTGTACTAATGCTTAACCATTGAGAAATTGGAGTTCTTAAGGCTGAAGTAACTTAGCTCAGTAATGTAAAAATCCTATAAAAACATACCATATTCCCACGGCTAAGATTGCCAAAGCCTTCTCACTTGATTCAAAATTCTAGCCAATATCAAATACTACCTAATCGTGACTTCTCAACTTTTGAACATCATGTAAGGAAGCAAGGAAACCAAGGTAGGAAGCAACAAAGTCTAGAGAAGCCATTAGAGAACTTCCAAAGCTCAGTGAGGCTTGATCGAGTAGTGAAACCATAGTCCAATCGTACTACTGTGATTGTAGCTTCGTCTTCTCCTTAGTTGCTTCTTCGTGGACAAGTTACGTCAATGTATTCTTGTGTACGTACAGCTATCGAACGAGCAAGGATCCAATCTAAGCTTCAAAGCCAAACTTGAAACCTGTAACACCCTAAATTCCACCCTAAGTTAATACATGCTGATATGTGTTAGGTTTGGCATATGAATGTTGTTATATGTTTGATATGTTTGGTCTTTATGTATATGTGTATGTTAGAGGTAGTTTAGCCTTTGGGAGGATCTTAATAGAGAATTCTAGTATGATGGAATTCACCTGGCACAAGTAGGTTTGAGAGGCACGACAAAGCAGAAAATTCATGTTCTGAATTTTTGTAGAATCCGCTCGGCCTAACGAGTCTAACATCGTTGCATTTGGGGGCTTCTGTTTCAGCCCAGTTGCACCCTAATTCGTTTTAAACCTCTAAACCACGAACTAAACCCTATTTTCCACATTCCCAACTTCACAAAACTGCCTCCATCTATTCTCTTAGAGCTCTCATTGTTTCTCCCTTAAACTCTCTAAATAAAACCATTTTGTTCACCGTTTTTTGCCGTTCATGGTCAGAAGGACACCGTTGTTGATACGCGTCTTCTTTGGTAACGAATTCATCCTTTTTTTCCTAAATTTTGTACTGAACACAAGGTAATTTCATGCGGCCTTGTTTTCTTTTGTTCTTCTCTTGGGTTTTATTGATTAAGAATAGAATCAAGGTATTTTTGGTTGCCATTTTTTAGGTAGTGATCAAGCGTTTGTGAGACGAGACCCAAGTGGACCTTTTATTCTCTTCCTTTTTGAATTGCAATCTTCATACCAGGTATGGGGGAAGAATCATTATGAATATGTGGGTTTTGGGAATAGTTTAAGATGAAGAGGCTAACCCATGACCTCTATGTGTATGTTCATATGTGTGAAAATGCGTTCTCTTGATGTATGACCATGATTGATGAATGTTGTGATGGTATAGCATGTTTATATGTGTTGCTTTCATGATGATATGATATGTTTGATGATTTATTAAAAATGAATATATGATCATTCTATGATTGTGAAGTTAGGTTAATCTATGGTATAAGAATATAGTAATAGGTTAACTGAATTCCCCTTAATGAACAAGTTAGGTATGAGGAGTGAGGTCGATGACCACTAGTTTAGTAACAAATCGTAGGTTATATATTTGAGTGATAAAACCCTTAGAACTGAGAAATAAGTTGAATTCTACAGATTTACTATCTGTCATGATTTTCTCAGAATGGATATTCGTCCCGGTGAATCGAACAGATCAGTTTCACGAGCACCCGGTCCGCGAGGTGAACAAGGGCTCGTGAGAAGAAACTGATGAAACAAAACTGGGTTATCGAATTCGTGAGGCGAATCTGATGCCCATGCATCAAGCTCTCTGGTTCACCTGACGAATCAGGATTCGCGAGGCGAACATGGCTTGATGATGAAATAGACTAAAAGGATGTAAATCGAGGTTTAGCTAAAAACACTAAGTTAATTATATAAGCAAGGATGTTTACAAATAATAAAGATGGAATACTAGTAGTAATGCTACTAATAATGATAAGAATGAATTGATGATAAGATGTTATAAAGATCATTGCTAATGATCATGGTTAATAGTCAATGTTATTGGCTACGATAATGATGAATTAATGCTAAGGCGTTGTTGATGCCCATTGTTAATGGTCATGGATGATAATCAATATGATTGATTATGATAGCGATGGTTGTACATGTGTTGCACATGGTTGAGCATAGCATGCATCATTATAGTGAAGATAATATGTTGGGCGGAAAGCAAATGACGAAACACGAAAGTGGGGCCTTGAAGGGAGTCTTCCCGGCCTTGAGGGTACATGAATCGAGTGTGGAGGTTCCATTATGGAATGGGCTAGCTACCTGTGTCAGAGTTCTAACTCGACCAAGACTGGGTACATTGATAGCCATGGTATGTTACTATGATTTGGGATACTATTCAGTGGATGCCATCTGATATGGTGGGTTATCCATGTTAATAACTGAGTACGTATTCCTAGTCGTCTTTCCTGAGTTAGGTTTTGGCCATAGGCATACTAAGTGAAGTTGCATCAAATTGCATGCATTCTTTAACATGATATAATATGTTTTGTATGAATGTATGTTGTATGTTCATCTTAATTATTGTTCCTAATTGTTCACATGTATTCATGATTATGTTTCTTCCCCCTCTCTTTTGTTATCTCTTGCGTATGTAAATTGAATATGCATAGGAGGGTGAGCCAGGCGTTGAAGAGTGATTCCGTTGAAGTCGCTCCGTTAGTAGTTAGGATTTGTTTTCAGTTGTTGGTTTATTTCCGATGTAATGTATGGGATACCAGCTCTAACCATGTAACATCAGGATCGGATTTTATTTCTTTCCGCAGTTGTGATGTTTTCAAAGGACTATTTCTTAATTTATTTTAGATATTTTATGAAGTTATGTTATGTTTTTTAAACAATGTTACATTTGTTACCTTTGATATGATTTTATCTTAATTATGTATTATTTTTAAATCATGTATTATTTTATTTATATATTATCATGTATGTAACTGTTGAGACCTCATAAGTCTGGAACACATTCAATGTGTAAATTCTCTAAGTTTTGATAATTCCAAAAAGATTAAGTATGGTAATATTGAACCATATGAAATTACTGATAAGCCCGCTAAGTATGTAGGAAAATAGACTTAAGGTTACTCATCTAAATCTGACCCGTCTACTTTTCTCTAAAGAGCAGTTTTTCAGACTCGTCTGGAAAACCACCCATCTGAAAGATAGTCAACTCAGACAGAGACCAAGTCAACTCTCAGTCAAAGTTCTGACTTAGTTGATGACGTGACAAGAATCAAAAGTTTGAAGAAGGCTCAATGGATCATCCGTCTAAAAATGACTTGATCACCTGTCTAAGTTTTGGCTCACATCACCCGTCTACTTTTGGACTGCACAACACCGTCTAATTTTCAAACTCTACTGAGTCAATCTTTTGTCAGACCTGTCAGAAGAAAGTTCAAGTTAACCTTATTTGAAAATGATGCCTTCCTTAAGGATCTCGAAGACCTCTGGATAAAAGCACCAAGGACAAAGATTAAAGAATTCATTCTTTCAAGTGTTTAAGGAATAAACAAGCTAGCTCTGCACCAAGTCAGTAGGTTTTAGCTGTTTTAGTACAAAGTAAAATGTACTTTCCAGAAAGTGAATTGAGTGTTGCACTGAAATGGAAAGTTCTCTGCTGCAAGTACAAGAAGTCTGCTACTACAACTCTGAAACAACAACTGCTAGAAGCAAGGTGTACTCTTGGTCGCATATGTCAAAGTCCAACGCCCTTAACCATTCAATGCTTATACAGAACGACTCTTTGACATTAATGGCATCCCAGAAGTTCAAATCAAAGGAGCACACTTTCTGAAGTTGTATCTAACAGATCAAATTGATTGAAGTCTTTAAATAGTGCAAACCATGAAGATGAAGTTAAGAGCTCTGCACAAATATTCAAAGAAGCATTTACTCTCCTCTTTTACTTCTTCATTCCTTCATCGAATAATTCTTCAATCATTTGACATAAATTTCGCAGTCTTTCATTCCTTCATTTATTCCACTATCTGAGTGTTATCTGAAAGACTTGAAAAGGTGTATTAAATACTCAAAACCTTTTACTCTCTACTGTGTTGAGCCTGAAGAGTCTAGGTGAGAAAAGAATACTTGTTTAAGTGTAAGCCAGGAGAGGCTAGGTGTGAAAAGAATATTTGTACTATAATCTGATCAGTTATAGTCACTTGGTGCTGCCAAGAACTAGACGTAGCCCTGTGGATTTTGGGGTGAACCAGTATAAAACTCTTAAGTGATGTTCCTCTTCCCTTATATCTTTAATTTATTTAAGATTTATTTGTTTAAGCTTTTAACTTGGGGAGTTAATATTATGAATATCAAATCTTGTTTTAACCTTCTCTGTGTGCGCATGTGTTATGTTCCAAAATTAGACGAGTCACTCGTCTAACTTTCCTTAGCTTTATTTTTGCTTGTTGTGCCTGCGAAAATAATTTTCAAAGTTTCCAAAAAAATTAGTAAACACAATTCAACCCCCTATTCTTGTGTTAACTTTGGTTATTTCAGTTGGTATCAGAGCGCAACCTCTGGGTTGAGCACTTAACGGTGTAGAGGAAAAGATCTTAGAAATGGCAGGAGAAGCCAACACAAGCAAGAATCATGCAGGAGAAGGATCCTCAATGTCCAAACCTCCATACTTCAACGGAGAGGACTACATCTACTGGAAAGAGAAGATGAAGTGGTTACTGCAGTCCACTAACTCTTATCTCTGGGATATCATTGAAGAAGGTCCCTACATTCATAAAGATGACAAAGGAGCATAAATTCCTAAAGCAATCATGACCTCTGATCAAAGAACAAAATGACAGTTCAATGCTAAAGCTAGATATGCAATCATGTGTGTTTTGAAAAAGTATGTGCTTGTGAATCTGCAAAAGAAATGTGGGATTCACTAGTTGTTGCTCATGAAGGAACCAGCAAGGTGAAAGAGACCAAAGTCAGCATGTTGGTCAGGAAATGTGAAAAAAATGGAAGAAGGAGAAACTATTAGCCAAATGTATGGGAGATTTCAAACTATAACCAATGGGTTGAAGTCTCTAGAAAAAGTTTACAAGACTGAGGAACACATTCATAAGATTCTCAGAAGTCTTCCAAAACAATGGAGGCCTCTTGTAACTATTGTGTCTCAGGCCAAGGATCTGTCAACAATGAAGCTAGATGAGCTTCTTGGTACACTTCAAATCCATGAACAAAAACTGATTGAAGAAAATAATAAAAAGAAGAGTAAATCCATTTCTCTCAAGGTTGGCAAGAAATCATCAAAGGGATCCACATCTAAAGCCCTCAAGGTTGATGAATCTTTAGAAGAATCTGAGGAATCAAATGAGGATGACTCTGATGATGAAGTTGATGAACTCTCTCTTCTTACCAGAAAAATGAAAAAGCTTTGGAAGAAAAGAAATTTCAGAAAGGACAAACCTTTCAGGTGCTACAATAAAGATAAATACAACAAAGATGGTAGATCTAATGACATAAATGTCATTGTCTTCTATGAATGCAAAAAGGTAGGACATATCAAGGCAGAATGTCCTCAACTCAAGGAGCAACCTCCCAAGAAATTCTTCAACAAAAAGAAGGGAATGATGACCACTTGGGAAGATCTTGATGAAAGCTCCACTGAAAGTGAAGGAGAGGAGCTTGAAGCCAATCTCTGTCTTATGGCAGATACTTATTCAGAATTTGAAACTCATGTACAATCTGAACTTGAGAAATTAAGTGATGCATATGATGAACTATTGGAAGAATCCAACTATATATCTAAGGATTTCAAATCCCTCAAGAGACAGTATGTTAAACTCTCAAATGAGTATACACAAATCTCAAGAGTGTGAGAAGTTAGCTTAAGAGAACAGTAGGCTTAAGACTGAAAAGTTTAAAGCTGAGATCTCAGTTGAAACTTTATATTTTGAAGAAGTGGTTAAACTTCAACATAAAGTAGAAGAGTTCAACTAAAATCTTGCCAAGTTTGTTAATGGTAGAGATAATCTGACTAAACTTTTGGGAAGTCAGAGACACTCCCTTAACAAAGAAGGTATAGGTTATTCTAGTCAAGAACATCATATTGGATCAACAAAGTCTCAAAAATAACTGTCAAACCTATTTCAGTTAGCTCAAATATACCTATATGTACCTACTATGGAAAAGCTGGACATATAACGTCCAAATGTATTCACAAAAAGAGAAGGAAGTCTTTACAGACTCCTCACACTAACAGAAAAGGACCCAAGAAAATATGGGTACTCAAGTCCATGATAATTCTTGTTGCAGACATGCTTAACAGGACAAAACAAACGTCTGTCATGATACCTGGATAGTGGATGCTCACGACATATGACAGGAGAAAGGTCTATGTAACAGAATTTCCCCCTTAAACATAGGAGCAGACGTGCTCTGTTTGTGGGGATTTGTTGAAGATAGAATTACGTTGAAAGTGGTTGCTATCTTCATGGGAAATTCAGTTATGATGTGGTCCATTTATTTGACTCGGTTCAACCCATTATCTCAGCAGCATGATAACATGATCTCCTATTTTTACGCCCTGATGGTTTTGAGCTCTGTGATGGCCAGAGCTCTATATAAGGAAGTGCTACTATTTGCTTAAGGTCATTCAACCTGCTCCTCTTCCAGTATACTACACCATCAAATACGATTGAGTGAGGGTTTGGAAATCTAAACGGTTTACAGCATAGACGTGCCGACGGCAACGACGAACTGAAGGACTTGAAGAACAGAGCTGCAATCCGGTTGAAGGTCGGTCTTCTATAAAGGATCTGGACTCAAATAGGAACCTGACTCATCAAGAACAGTGTATCAAAGAGCAATGACAGGAGGTTGGTATTTCATCATCCGTTTTTATGCTTCTGCTGTGATCATAATATGCTATTGTATGAATCTGTTTGATGTGTTTAGATCGCATTATTTTCTTACATTTGGTATCAAAGCTCTGTTTATGCCTCTGCCTCACTTGATCTCTTTATCTGGTATGGAGTTGAATAATTTTCAAAACATGGGCATTTGGTTTTTGACCCTTTTAATACAAACTAAAACCGGAAATATGTATGAAATCAAGCATCTAAGTTTTATGTGATTTTAAATGATGTTTTTGTTGTAGAAAATGACCAGAAATGTCGGGTTTTCCATTCGGGTCAGTGGGTCGTAACCGGGTCAAAGTGATCCGGCTCAAGGTTGAAGACGATGCTTATATATGGTTCACGCATTTGTCTTTTTCATATGGAAAAGAAAACTGTTCTGCGCCTTTATGCTCTCCAGTTAGCATCATGGTTTTTTGTCTTATTCCAATTAAAAAGATTGAAAAATGATCTTTATAAAACTTTGAAGTTTAAATATTATATTATTGTTCCTATGTGACTGTTCTTTGAAGCCATGCCTCTTGTCTTTTAGTGAATGCTTTATGATGCTGGAGTGCTGAACATGTAACATTATTATATTATTATATTGAAAAGCATGTTGTTTGACATTGTGTATAATATAAGTGCATGACCAGTGAACATGAAATGTTGCGTAACAGTAATTGGGGGTGTTCATCGATCGATCCAAGTTGATCCAAGCCGATTCAAACCGTAAAAATCGAAAACCGAACAAATCGAAAATCGAAAAAGCCGAAAACCGAAAAAACCGCAATTTTTTATTGGATTGGATCGGAGTTTGGATCCTATAGTGAAATCCAATACAATCCAAACCGATCTATTATATACATATACCATTCTTTTTGAAATTATAGTATTACTCATACTTAAACATTATTCTTCATACTTTTATATCCCTCATTCTCTTTAATATTTTTGTTGGAATCACACATATAAGACTATTTAGAATAAATATTAATGTCTTGAAGTTATATTTTACTAAAAGTTTTGATGCATAGCATATATATATATTTGATTGAGTAATCATGAAAAATAGGAAAAAAATTAAGTAAATTTGGAAAATAATTAGCTACAATTTATTTGTAGGCGATTCAAGGAAAAAAATAGGATAAGTGAGAATAGATATAAAGAATTAATATAAAAGAACGTGTTAAAAAATATTAATAATTTTTTTCTTCTCAAACTCCCAAATTAAAACAAAGATTATCTTTTACCACTATTAAATAAGTAGAAAGGACACTTGATATTATAAAAAAAATAAAGTATGACAAAAACCGAATTATCCAATCCAATCCAAACCGTATTGGATTGGATTGGATCGGATCAGATTTTTTTAAGGAAGCAAACCAATTCAATCAAAACCGCACGATTTTTTCATCATTGGATCGGATGACTTTTTAGCTCAAAACCGATCCAATCCAATCCGTGAACACCCCTAAAAGTAATCTCCATTTATTCTTATTAATATGTTTGCATAAAACCTGTTTTGTGAACACTGCAGTTACTGAATAAAATTTGTTTCTTCTTAATAACAAAGTTGCGGTGCACTTTGTGATATTTTGCAAATTTTTGGCCTCAATTAATATTAAGTGATTAATATAATTTTGATTAATTAGGGAATAGCCACATCATCTTTAATTAATTAAGATTGTATATTAAGTTTTATAATCACATTAAAACATTAATTGTAATTAATCATATGTGATGTAATGAAATCTGCCCAAAGGAGTTTCATTGTATTTGTATGATTAATTAGGATAAAATATCAGGCGAGTTTTATGTCGCTGGATTCAAGAATTAAGACATGATTTACATTGGTAAAACATGATATAAATTTTGCCTCATATCATAAGGATACAACATGAATCTAATTGGGTAAGACTTAGCCCACATGCGAGTTTTATGTCGCTGGATTCATGAATTAAGACATGATTTACATTGGTAAAGCATGATATAAATTTTGCCTCAAATTATGAGTAATGAGCATGTATGTTTGAACTTTGCTGTTGTTCAACCTGAAAATATTTCTGATATGAAATGTGATATTCCCGCTTTAAGGGGTGACAATTATGAGGTTTGGAAGGAGTCAATTCTCCTTCATTTGGGCTTGATGGACATTAACTATGCTATTAGGAACAACGAACCACCGGGTATTATTGAGACCAGTCTTCTAGAAGATGTTGACCTTTATGAAAAATGGGAGAGATCTAATCGTCTCTCCATGAAGTTCATAAAGGTCAACATATCTGCTGGTATCCGTCGTTCTGTTGACAAGCATACTAAGGCAAAGGATCTCCTGAAAGCCATTGAGGAACAATTTGTTACATCTGAGAAGGCACGTGCCAACACCCTAATAATGCTCTTCACATCCATTTGGCTCACTGGGATAAGAGGAGTGCGTGATCATATCATGCACATAAGGGATTTAGCGGCTCAGTTGAAAGCCTTGGGGGTTACCATTTCGGATTCCTTCCTAGTGCACCACATTTTGTGCACCCTGCCTCATCAATATGGGCCTTTCAAGACCTCTTATTACACACATAAGGATGAATGATCAATTAATGAATTGTTGACTATGTGTGTTCAAGAGGAGGAAAGGTTGATTAAGGAAGAAGGCGAAAGGAGTGAAAAGAAGAGGAATGATCATGCAAGGAACAAGAAAGGTACTCCAACTATATTTGTTTGTTATGAATATAGTAAAGTTAGTGTTAATCATAACACATGATGGATTGACTCTGGTTTTTCAATCCATGTTTCTAATACCTTGCAGGATATAGAAGACCTAAGGAAGCCAGTGGAAAGTGAACGATATATCTTTTCGGGCAAAAGGATGAGTTCACATATGGAGGCCATTGGGACGTGCAATTTGTTTCAAGCAGTAATTTTTATTTTGGAAAATACATTTTATGTTCCAAGTATTCTGGGAATTTTGATTGTTGTATCAAGACTTATAATTTTGGGTTTATCCTTTATTTATCGAACTCTGGTTTTACTTTGTTGAATTATTTTGAAAATTGGTTTTGGAATATTACTTGGTGGTATTTTCTATATTAAATTACAAAAGGATGCTGCTTACAATAATATGAATGTTACTTCTGGGTTAAAACCGTGTTGTGAATGAGGAGTCCTCTATATTGTTGCATCGAAAATTGGGACACATCTCCATTGAGAGAATTAACCGATTAATAAATGAAGAAGTACTTAGTACTTTGGATTTTTCTGATTTTAAGACTTACGTTGGTTGCATCAGGGTAAGCAAACTAACAAGTCTAAAAAGGATGCAAAAAGGAGCTCAAACTAATTTGAAATCATACATACAAATATTTTTTGTCCAGACATGGACGCAAGTAGTTTGAAATACTTTATCACTTTTATAGATGATTATTCACGATATATGCATCTCTATTTAATTATTTCTAAGGACGAAGTCTTGGACGCCTTTAAAGTTTTAAGGCAGAAATGGAGAAGCAATGTGGAAAGCAAATTAAGATCGTGAGATCAGATAGAGGTGAAGAGTACTATGGTAGATGCACAGAAATTGGACAAGCACCTAGTCCATTTGCGAAGTTTCTTCCAGAACATGGGATTGTTGCCCAGTACACTAAGCCTGGTACTCCAGATCAGAATGGTGTGGCAAAATGAAGAAACCGAACTTTGATGGACACAGCAAAAGGTATGGGGAGTAACACAATTTCCTCAATTCTTGTGGATTGAAGCACTGAAGATGGATGCATATGTATTAAACCGATTTCCGACCAAGGCTGTCTCAAAGACACCTATTGAGTTATTCAAAGGTTGGAAACCGAATTTGTGACATATACGCGTTTGGGAATTCTGAAGTTGGCACAGGCAAACACAAGAAGGGGGCTGAATTGTGTTTGTTAATTATTTTCTCAAAAACCCTTTTCACAAGCAGAAGATAAAAAGATTAAGCACATAAGAAATCCTTTTTTTAAAGATTAACAAAACCAAAATCAAATCCCAGAGTTAGTATAAATAAATAAGACTGTAAAAGATAAGGGGTATAAAATTCACTCGGGTATTTTATCCTGGTTCACTCTCTTCCAACCAAGAGCTACGTCCAGACCCTTCTACTTGAAGGATTTTCTCCACTATTTTCAAATAGTTTCTACAACAAGTATTCTTCACCTCTTTAGGCTACAAGTATTACTTTCTTGACAAGCCTCTTCAGGCTCTAACTCTATCACAAAGATTTTTCTAAGATCTTTCTAACTCACTATATGTGAGGGTATGAAGGTTTACGTTCTACTGAATATTTTCACAAATATTCAATCCTTAAGAATTACAGACTTTTGCTTTACAAAGGGAATATGAGCTTTGAATACCTTGAAAATGTTCAAAATGGCAAAAGTCCTTCTTCAGTGCTCGAGACCTTCTATATATATATATATATATATATATATATATATATATATATATATATATATATATAGTGGTCTCCAACTTCTTTTTTAAATCTTCAACGGTCATTTGAATAGTCCCGTTATAGAGGTAGCATTAAATGCATGATATCCATTAAGACTGATAGCTTGATTTTGGCCGTGTTGAAAAGCATCCTTGGTTATCAGAAAATCACAAAATGGAGGCTCACTGTTCTGAGCAATTTGTACCTTAAAAACTTTCTTTCCTCCTGTGTGTATAACCCAGCTTTTGTCCAACAATAAAGATGTCATCATACAGATCGTTTTGCAATTCCAATTGTACTATTTGGTTTTTGTATTTCCTTGATAGTACTATGAACTTTCTCACAAAAGAACAAGGCATTAACCAGATAAAACAATTGTAAAGAACATATATTCCTTCGAAATAAATATCAATCATTTGAAATAAATTCAATGTGGTCCAGATTGTACTAAATCACTTTCAAGGTAGTAAAGATATAGAAGATGTAGAACCGTCTACTAGCACTTAGTTTTAGAACGTGTCTACACAAGGTTTTATTCTACTCTTCCACTGATGTGGTAGAAGCGCTCGTCCACACGAGTCTTTTGGACTTGCTAATTCCTTAGAGAAACTTCGTCCAATGACATGGCACTATGGACGTTTACTGAATTTTAGTTAGGCACTATGGATGTCTACTTGAGTTTTGAGGAGAGAACTCGTCTGCTGACGTGGCTACTTATGGACGTCTACTGATTTTTAGTTAGCCATCGTTAAAAGTATAAACAATTTAAATAACCTTTGGACGGGTAATACTTTGCAAGTGTCCAAGCATTGTATACCTTATATTATTTTGGATATTCCTGCATAAACTGAACTCACTTGTTAAATCTCAACTAACACTTTGCCAAGCAAATTTAATCCTTTTGTTAACATCAAAACCTAGAGATTAAAAATAAACCAGAACCACTTTGGTTCCAACAATCTTCTCCTTTTGGATGATGACAAAAACTGATTAAATTTAAACAGCAAAGTCTAAGAGAGCTTGCAAGGCTCCCCCATAGACACAACATTCAACAGATCAAAGCAGTTAAGGCATATAAAACCAAGTCTTATTTGCAAGGTAATACAAGTTATCAGACCAAGATAGAAGCCTATCAATCATTTGTGAATAAACAAATCAAACCATTATCAGAGCATAATTTACTTCATAGACAAAATTTTAGGCATAAGAAGTTATGGCAATGTATCAAACAGATGAATAGAGTAAAATTATGCAGACAAAATATGTTATATAAAATTTAATCTCTTTCCTTTCTCCCCCTTTTTTGTCATCAGACAAAAAGGTAAAAGGAGTGGACCATCATAGCCAGCAAAAACAAATAAGATAAGAAGGAAAAGTATTAAACAAAAGGAGGTGGTGGAGGGAGTTGGCTTTGATTTGGATTTTGGCTTTTCTGAAATCCATTAATAAAGCCAGCATTTGAGTCACCATTGCATTAGTAGGGGCCAAGATATCTTGAACTTGCTTTTGTACCCTTTCTTCAATCATTGTGCCATCCGCTCGCCTTCTCTTCAACTATCTTACCAACCTTATCATCAACAATTCTTCCAATGATGTCCTCAAGATTTGGTGGCAAGGATAATTGTCTTGAGCTCTCAAGCAGAGTCCGAGATGTCTGTCTTGAGCTTGGGCTGGTGGATGAACCATAGCAAGAGCTAATGGTTGAGATGATGTCTTAGCAGACTCAGCACCTTGCTTAGAAGCACATATCTCATCAGACTGCTCTGTCAGAGTTGGCTCAGTAGTAGCAACAACAATGCCATCAACTAAAGGAGTTGAAGGTTCAGAAGCAGGTTTTGAAAAGATTTCAACATTCAGCTTAGGGCCTTCTACAATTAATTCTTCTATTGTATGTTCAGAGGGTGAGGTTGAAGCTGAGGCAAAGGCATACTGTAGAATTGGCTCAGGGACATCCTTTGCCCAATGAATAGGATTAGGAATTTCCACACTACGGCTTGTTATTGGCAGACCCCAAAGATCCTTAAAGATCAAATATCTGACACGAGAGAGTCCACATCTGCCTTTGAATTTTGGAGTTTTCTTCTTCTCTTCAGCAGTCAGGCCAGGCTTCTCTGGTGCAATGAATCAAGTGGGATTGCCAGAAAGCTCCTGCATAGTTAGACTCAGTGACCATCTCAATTGGCAAAGATTGAATGTAATCCATCTGTGAGTGGTCAAAGGGTTCAGAATTGAGATCTAGCATAATGTCTTCAACTACTGGCATCTTTACTTTGTGCCTTGGATGCTTCCGGTCCTTGTCCTTGTTCAGATCGATCATTGACAACCTAGGACAAATCTTGTAGGGCTTGACTCCAACATTTGTGGAAGTGGAGTGTTTTAACTAGGTTGGAGGGAAAAACCATGCAGCTCTGTCTGCTCTGAAGTGGCTGAATTCCCATTTCAAAATCTCATACATGAGAGTGTCCACAAACTGATCAACAACAACTCCATATACTCTTGGATGTTTGAAGGTCGTCCATTTTGTGGTCTTGTCCATCACAAAAGGAATTTGCCTGAAGGGTCTTGCTCTTTTCTCGAGAACACTCCCAAGATCCTTCTTGCTGGGATCAGTATGCCAATCAGATATTATAACTCTCTCTACTCCATCGGTGAATGGTTTAAGGGGTGGAAGTTTCACTAGATTGGGGTAGATTTTTCTGGCAGGGAATCTCTGTTGGGGAAGGTGAGTGAGGAGAGGTCCATGTTCATTGAACATTTGGAAAGGAATGGACCAGTTGGAGTATGGGGTTCAGGGTTGACCCAGTATGGATAGATGTTGAGGGGTTCATACTCATACTCAGTCAGAGGATACCACTTTGTCAGAATAAGTTATGGTTCTTGTGGAATGGTGTAGAAAAGTATTTTCCATTCTCTCTGTACTTTGGCCCATTTTTCAGATTTGCCATTATACAGAGGAAGAAGGAATTATGGGTGGAAACAAGGTTTTCAAAGGTTTAGGAAAGAGGGCTCCAAGGGTAATGCTATTGTCTAATTGGATAGTGGTGAGTGAGGTGATGGTGGCAAGGTAGAGACATAAACATCATCCACATCATGTGGAGCAGAGATATTATCATCATGAGTTCCCAAATTGGATACTAGTTCATCTACTGCTAACCTAACAGGATCATCAACAGAGATTATTACCGCAGAAGCCATAGTTGTTCTAGCCCTCTTTGTAACAGCCTGATTTTTAATTACGCTGTTTAACCAGTTAAAATATAATTAATTATATTTTAATCTGAGAGTTAGAAAGTGATTTTAAATAAAATAAAATCATATTCATAGTCTCTCTTATGGTAGAAGGCTACGGTGAAATTTTGGGTTGAAAATTCAGACAGAAACCGGTCTGCGTTTTTTTAACTGACATTATAATTTTATACCGACAGAAAACCCTAATTTGGCCCGAAAACTGAAATTGTAGATTTTTTTAATATTTTGTCCGTCAGGAATTCTACTTTCCAAATTTCTGATCAGAAATAAAATATTATGTTTATTCGGACGAATTTTGGTAAAAGTTCGGACGGAAAACAGTCGGTGTTTTCACTGACAGTAAGATTTTAATGATCAGAAAACCTAATTTTGACTCGTGAACGAAATGGTTTATATTTAAATCATATTTCTAACGAGTTTGGTTGTTTTGAAAATTTTTAACCGAAAACGAAATATTACACTTTTACGCAAGCGTAAAACCCTAATCGGGAAACCGACGGAGTCGAAAACGGAACTGCAGAGACCCGTCAAGAGATCGGGACAACGAGTCATACATGATGACTCGTGGAGGATGATTCACCAAGCATTTATGAGCATTAAATGCTAGTAATCATGACTTTTAGGTAAAAAGACCAAAATACCCCCAAGCTTTCGCGGGTATTAACAAGACACATCTACGCACTCTTAACCACTCATTTTACGTGGTTGTAAACCTCCCACATGTCTCAAATTTCGTGCATCCACCTCCAATAAATCATTCCTATTTTATTTTGCTCTCGTTTCATTATTTTCCTCTAAAAAACCGAAATCGGGTAAATGACGGAGCTGCGTACGAAATTTCCGGGAACCGCTAACGGATAGGATCGGTGACTCATTGGTGAGTCACTATGTGTGGCCCAAAATCAGCCACACCTCCATCAAATTTTAGCCACATATTATTAACCATGGTTAGCCAAAATAACCTTAGTTAAGTTAATTATAACATTAGTTAAGTTAATTATTAACTATGGTTAAGCTTATATCAATTAAATAATCACAAAAGCTATTAATACAACATCTAATAAACTAAACAAGGCCTAATATATAGCCTATATATACCACAAAACCACAGCCCCTTCACTCACACCTTCCTTCTCTTCATCTTCCTCACCAACTAAGTTGCAAAACTCATAAGAACACCGAATCCCCATCGAAAATATGACCCTCTTACTTTCTGAAAATGGATAAACTCTCAACATAAAAGTTGTTCCTATTTCTCTCTTATTTCCAACAAGATAAATATAATAAAAAACGGATAAGTTGATTGGGAGATATGCTCAAAATACCGAAACTGCCCAGAATTCTCAGCAACCCACGAAACAGCAGAAAGAAGGCCCTTTTCACCCCTGTTATGATCCGAACCAAATGAAACCTTCATCACCAAAGTTGTTCCTTTTCTTCTTATATTTCTAAAAAGCCAAAGTTCGTGATTTTTGGATGAGTATATTGTGAAATACACTCACAATACCATCACACCCTCAAGCTGTCAAGTTTTCAACTTAGTGAAGGTCGATCATTTTCTTCATTCCTTCAATCTTCAAGAGGTAAAATCTCTTATAATTAATCATACAAGTCTTCTCCTTCATCTATTTTGTAAGATCAAGCCATGATCATCAAGTTTTCATAAATTTCCATTCCTAGATCTAGAACTTCAAATAATTCTAGAAAATTGTGGAAAAATCCTTTTAATGTGAAACCAATTTCTATGATCTTGTGATGTCTTCTACTTTCATTATACAAGAGCATGTAATCAAAAACATTTTCCTTCCCTATTTTCTTTATGTGATTGAATCTCACTCAAAGGAGGGTTTGATGATTTTGTTTTCATTTTTGAAATCTAATGCTTGATTTAAGCTCTCTAGTACCTATATGATCTACATCCAAGAGCTTGAATCCAACTAAATTTCCTAGACTATTTTTCTAATATGGGCCGAAACCCTAACCTTTGGTGTTAGAGGATTTGATTTCAATTCTTTTAGTTATGATCATTAGTTTTATAATTATAAATGCTTAAGGATCTTTGATCTAAGAGTTTGTGAAGTTTTGAAATCCCTAGCCTTATTTTGGGTTGTCATAGCCGAACCTAGCCTTTTGTGGTTAAAGATGAATTTTGTTTGATTAATTCATTCTTATGTTGATTGGTTGAAGGTTGATTTAATAACCGTAGTGTCGTGACGAGGAGCGGGAAGTTCGTGTTTCCGGAGATAAGCTCAGGTGGGAGAAAGAATCAACCTATCGTCAGAATTGATAAGTAGTAGATTATATGATAATTGGGTAGGGCGACCTAAACCCTACTAGTAGTCGAGTAATCGACAAGACCAAAATCACATTGGAAACATTTTCTGTAAAACCAATGGTGATTCGGGGATTATAGGTTTATCGACATTAAGGTTGATTTTATTATGTTGAGGATGTTTGGATTTATTTCTTATTTGATTTGATTGGGATATGCTGGTTGTGATAATTTGCTTGATGTGATATTTTATGATGTTTGATTATTTTGTTGATATTGTGTTATGCATGATCTGCCTGATTTGATAAATTGCTTAGTTGATTTTAAGGAAAGATATATATTGCTCGGAGGTATTTTGTTTGGGTGAGAGTTTTGAATATGAATTAGAGGTGCCTCGCTATTATTTTATAGAAGTGACGTGATATAGAATGTAAGTGGAGGTTATGAGGTACTAGGTTGTTATTGATAAAAGTCAGTGAGAATCATATGTTGCATTGTTGTTCATAACCATGTATTTGAGATACACGAGGTCCGAAGTTCTCATGGACCATTCCAAATTACAAGTTAAGTTGTGCAACTATAGTGTCATTGCTATGCTTGAGCACCCTTGATAGAGATGAGAGAGAGAACTAGGATGTGCACCGACGGTACTGTGCAACTATAGTGTCATTGCTTTGTATGAGCATTCTCATCATGGATGAGAATGTGCACCGGCGTTGGGAACATGTCACTTGGACGACTGGCTGACATTCCTAACGAGGGATGTGTGACAGGATTAGCAGTGGCCTCGTCAGCATAAAGGTTTAGTTGCATGAGTTGGAGGGTAGATGATGATACTTGAGTTTGAGGATGATTTGATAGTTATGTATGTTGATTGTCTGTGACATTTATTGTATGATATTTTATGACTCTTTTCCGCTTTTGATGATATAAATGTTTCTTATGCCCTATATTTTCTGTATGTTGTACTTTCTTTCTTATGTGATCGTACAAGAAGACCCTAGGGAGTAGCCAGTTGCGAAGGAGTTGGATGGAACTCCTTATGAGCCAGAAGCTGGAGGACGAGTTGTGGACTCCAACGATGTAGTTTAGTGTCTAGGGCCAGTGAGTCTTATAAGACGTTTTATATTTTCGCAAGTGTTAGTTTGTTTTAAGATGCCTGTTAGGGATCCTCCTGACGGGATACCCTAAACAGTGTTTTGATAACTCTGATGCATGACATATATGGTGTATGTATTACATATATAAAGTGTGATGCTTTAACTTTCAAATGTTATATGTTTTATAAGTTAAGTTTTAATCTTTACGTGTTTTGGAATACACGTTAACGTTAAGAGTGCGATTAAATAATTAATTAATAAGGTTCTAATTTAATAATACAATGGGGCACAGTGGGGTGTCTCACTCTTTGTCGGTTGCCTCTTCTTCTTGGCAATTGGACCAGCAACAGCAGTAGCTTGTTTTTCTAAAATGGCAACGATAGGTAGTTCATCGTCATCTTCTTCTTCAGACATGATTACTTTCCTTGTCCTTTTTGGTGCAGGTGGAAGAGTAGCACTAGAAGATACAGAGAGGACAAATCCTCTAGTAGTCCTCTTAGGGACAGGTTGCCTCACTGCCAAAGTCTTCCTCTTGGTTCCTTTCTTTAAACCATGAATTGCAGCATCGTTGGCTTCAAGTGATTCTTCTTTAATCTTCATTTTGTCCTCAAGCTTGGCCAACTCCACTTGCTTGTATGTGCTGAGTTGCATGCCACTGAGATTAACTCTACCAAAATCAACAGCTTGCAATCCTTTCTCACGAAGGAGTCTTTCTTGTTCATCCTTAGGCTTTGCACTCAGAACATCGTACACGCCTTACTGCTTGAAATTTTTTGACAGAAGATGAGTGAAGGTAATGTGAGAAGCAGATTCTTTGTTGGTAATGGCATCTTTGAAGCGATGAAACATAATCCAGGGTAGGTTAATTTTTTTTCAAAAACCAGATGGCAAAGAGAGAACTTGTGAAGAGCTGATAAGTTGTCCTTAGAGCCAATCTTATGCAGCACCACCTTGTTCAGAATTTGGTGAAGAATCCTGATGTGATCTTTCATCTCAGAGGATTTCCAAGAATGAGTTCTCACGCTGTCTTGCCTCATTAGGGTAACAGTAATTGTCTTTGAACCACCTAGGTCTTCTTCTCAGTTTTCCGTGAAGACCAATCCTTCTTGAGCACAAGCAATCGTATCAGAGATGGTTTTCTCGGATACTATCACTTTCCTTCCCAGCACAAATCCAACAACTTCTGTTTCAAAGATCTTTGGTCTTCTCCAGAATTCCCTTATCAAATCTGGATACATTGAGACCTTTTCCAAAAAGATTCCATCCCATCCAGCAGCGTTAATGAACTTACTCACATCCAGATTGTATTCTTGTATAATTCTAAAATTGAAGTGATGTTCCACAGATATGGACATAGTGTCAGCTGCAAAAGCAGGCATGGGAGCAGAGGTTGAAGCCATTATTGAGAAAGATGAGTTAAGGTTTGGAAGAAAAAGGGAGACAGAGGGTTCGAAAGTTTCAGAGAGAGAGGTTGACAGGGATGAAGAGACGCGAAAAGCTTTTCAGAGGGAAAGAGGTTACTTTTAAAGATTTCTGAAAAAAAAAAACAGTTTCCAAAAAAAAATGACAAGACATGTCATTAAGTGTAAAACGGCGTTGGCAACTTGGGACCGAAAAAAGATATGATGGGATTGATGAAGGTAGCTGACTCAGCAAGGAAAAGGAAGAGTTTTATATAAATGTGTTCAAGAACAAATTAAGATAAACAATAAATGTGTGCATAGATGAGTCCATACAAGACTAAGAGTGGACGCATAAAGACATATGTAGTGGATGCGTAGATTTCACGTGCTCTGGACGTTATGACTAGTGGACGTGTAGAGAAAATATGCAATAGATGACCAAATTAACAACAAATATACTAACTCAATCCGCATACAACATATTTAAATGCTTTCTTATAAAGATAAATCTGTCCTTAGCAAGAGGTTTAATGAAGATATCTGCCCATTAGTGGTCAGTATCTACAAATTGAACATCAAACACACCTTTTTGCACGTAATCCCTAATAAAATGATGTTTGATTTCTATATGCTTAGTTCTAGAATGCAATATTGGATTCATAGATAAATTGATTGTTGCAGTATTATCACACATAAGTGGAGTACTACTTACAAATATATTGTAGTCCTCCAATTGATGTTTGATCCATAGAAGTTGCGAGCAGCAGCTTGCAGTCGATATGTATTCTGTTTCAGCAGTTGATAAAGCAATGGTACTTTGCCTTTTGCCTGACCATGATACTAGGTTAGCATCACAAAAACCAACTAATCTGTAATGATCATTTTTCTTAAAGTACAAGCCCAGATTAATAGTACCTTTTAAATATCTAAATATTCTCTTAACTGTTGAGAGATGAGACTCTCTAGGATCAAATTGAAAACGAGCACATAAGCAAACACTGAACATTATATCAGTCCTAGACACAGTCAGATATAAAAGAGATCCTATCATACCTTTATATACCTTTTGGTCTACCTTTTTCTCTTTATCATCTTTGTTCAGTATTGAAGTGGGATGCATAGGTGATAGGAGTATTCATTGGTTTGCAATCATCCATCTTAAACCTCTTTAGAAGTTCCTTTGTATACTTAGTCTGATGGATGTACACCTCGTCCATAGACTGTTAAACTTGAAGTCCAAGGAAGAATTTGAGTTCTCCCATCATGCTCATTTCAAATTCTTTCTGTATTAACTTAGAAAATTCCTTGCACAAAGATTCATTAGTAGCACCGAAAATGATATCATCAACATAAATTTGTACTATAATGAAATCTGACTTAATAGATTTCCTAAATAGAGTTGTGTCTACTTTTCCTCTGTTGAAACCACTTTCCATTAGGAACGAAATTAACCTATCGTACCAAGCTCTAGGAGCTTGTTGAAGTCCATATAGTGCTTTATTAAGCTTATAAACATGTTCAGTGTGATTTGTATTTTCAAAGCCAGGGGGTTGCATGACATATACTTCTTCATTAATACAGCCATTTAAAAAGGCACTTTTAACATCCATTTGAAAAAGCTTAAAGCTATGATGTTAGCAAACGATATTAAAATTCTTATAGCTTCTAACCTAGAAACTGGTGCAAAAGTTTCAGTTTAGTCTATACCTTCTTGAGAGTAGCCTTGAGCAACAAGTCTTGCCTTGTTTCTCACAACCTTACCATCTTCATCAAGCTTGTTTCTGTAGACCCACTTTGTTCCAATGACTGATTTGTCTTCAGGCAGGGGTACAAGAGTCCAAACTTCACTTCTCTCAAACTGATTAAGTTCTTCTTGCATAGCTAGAATCCATCCTTTATCCATTAGAGCTTCGTCCATTGTCTTAGGTTCACATTCAGAGACGAGCAGAATCACTTTGTTCTCTGAAGGTTGACCTAGTTTTTAGCTTATCATTGGGGTCACCAATGATTTGATCTTGAGGGTGGTAGTTTATGAAATACCAAGATTTATGAGCATTTTCCTGTTGTGAGGTAGATGTTTCTGATTGTTGTTGAGAAGTGTCGTCTACTTGGATATCAGTCTTGATTTCTGGTTTCCCTCCTGGGATATTTAGATCAAGATCTGCAAAAGCTTCATCTAGCTCTGATAGTCTCTTATCAGGCTGTTTGTCATCAAATTTTACATGAATACATTCTTCTACAACTAAAGTTCTAGAATTATAAACTCTAAAACCTTTTGAAGTTTAAGAAAATCCTAAAATGATTCCATTATCTACTTTAGCTTCAAATTTACCAAGTTGATCTTTTGTATTCAAAATGTAACATTTACATCAAAAGGGGCGAATGTATGAAATGTTGGGTTTTCTACCTTTCCACAATTCATAAGGAGTCTTATTCAGAATAGGTCTAATGTATATTCTATTCTGAATGTAGCAGGCAGTGTTCACAACTTAGGCCCAGAAGTGCTCAGGGAGGGACAGAATTGTCATTAAGCATAGTCCTAGCCATCTCTTAAAGAGATCCGTTCTTTATCTCTACCACACCATTTTGCTGTGGTGTCCTTGGTATTGATAAGTTGTGTTGAATACCACCTTCTTCACAAAACTCTTGGAATAGCTCATTGACAAATTCTCCCCCATGATCACTTCTAATTGAAGCTATACACATGCCTTTTTCATTCTGTACATGTTTGCAGAATACAGAAAAGACCTAGAATGACTCATACTTGTGAGCAAGGAACATAACCCATGTCCATCTAGTGTAGTCGTCTACTATGACAAGACCATATTCTTACCACTGACAGAGGCAGTCCTTGTTGGACCAAAGAGATCAAGGTGTAGCAATTCTAGTGGTCTGTTGGTACTAACAACATTCTTAGATTAAAAGAACCTTTGACTTGTTTTCCCTTCTGACATGCATCACAGAGAGCATCAGATTTGAAACTAAGGTTTGGTAGACCTCTTACAAGGTTATGCTTTTTCAGTTTTGAGATTAACATCAAACTTGCATGACCCAACCTTTTGTGCCAAATCCATCGTTCATCCTCAATGGACACTAGACATGAGACACTTTGATTTGAGAGGTCCTCTAAGTCAATCTTATACAGATTGTTTTACCTCTGGGCAGTGAATAAGAGTGATCCATCAGCTTTCTTAATAGTACACATATTCTTATTAAATGAAACGGGAAACCCACTATCACATAATTGACTAATGCTAAGCAGATTGTGTTTAAGACCATTTACTAAAAAAACATTATCAATGGAGGGAAAAATGATGTTTACCAATTTTACCTATACCAATGATCTTTCCTTTTTGGTTTCCTCCAAAAGTGACCCATCCACCATCTTTGGGTCTAAGGTCTTGGAACATATACCTTTCTCCTGTCATGTGTCGTGAGCACCCACTGTCCAAGTGCCAGGACTTCTGTTTCTTTCCTGTTGTTAAGCAGATCTGCAACAGGGATTATCTTATCTTTAGGTACCCAAATTGACTTGGGTCCTTTCTTGTTAGTGATCATAGGTCGTGAATGCTTTGCATGCTTGTTATGTATGCATTTAGATGACACATGCCCACTTTTTCCACATACTTTGCAGTAAGTATTTGAAGGGCTTGGTTTTGACTTAGTGTGCTGTGGACGGACTTTAGAAGCCTTATATTGTGTATGAACTTTTGGTTTATTCAGAGATGCATCTTGCTTCTCTTTATCATAACCATTGTCAGATTTGTCATGTGGTGATCTAGAATATCTTAATTTAAGGTTTAATTTATTTGAGCTACCAACCAGTTTTGACAAAGAGCCTGTCAAGTATGTCACATCTTGTTTCAGTTGTTCAACTTCACAAGAGCTATTAGACTTACACTTCATCTTGTCAGCCTGACTAACATTGTTTGATTTTAATGTTTCATTTTCATCCTTAAGGTTTTGATTCACTGTGCAGATTTTATCATAATCTCTAGAGAGTTTAATAAACTTATTTTTGAGACTCTTATACTCTTTATACAATGTGCATGATTCATGCAGCAATTCATCAAAAACAGTTTGAAGAGTAGATGGACCAGAGTCCATTACCTCAGCATCAGTGAATTCACTTTCTGATGCAGTGTCAGCCATGAAGCAAATGTTTGCTTCTTCTCCTGCATCATCTTCTTCATCTGAAGAAGACAGGTCAAGATCCTCCCATTTAGTCATAAAGCTTTTCTTATTTTTGAAGAATTTCTTTTTCCCCTTCAGCTCTGGGCAGTCAGCTTTGAAGTCTTCTAGTTTCTTACATTCAAAGCACAGGGGTGGGCCTTTCTCCTTGGAATTTGACTTCTCCTTCGAGAATTTTTTATTGAACTACTTCTTTCTGAATCCACCTTTCTTTCTCCACATATGTTGGATTTTTCTGGAGATGAAAGATAGTTCATCCTCATCTGAGTCATCTTCATTATTTGATGAATCAGCTTCATCTGAGGACTCGGCAACTTTAAGCACCTTTGAGGAACTAGCTTTCTTGGCCTTTAAGGCAATGGATTTTCCTTTTCTGGAGTTTTCCTCTTCATTAAGTTCAAGTTCATGAACTTTTAATGACCCCAGAAGCTCTTCAGAGAGAGAGTATTCAGATTCTTTGCTTCCTGGATAGCAGTTACCTTAGGTCTCCACTGCTTTGAGAGACTTCTCAAAATTTTTCTCACATGATCTCTATTCTCATAGACCTTTCCAAGAGACCTGAGACTGTTGGTGATTGTTTCGAATCTTCCAAACATCTGGTCTATAGTTTCATGATCAGCCATCTTGAATAGCTCATACTGGTGAACCGGCAAGCTTGTCTTTGATTCTTTCACTTGTAAGGAACCTTCATGAGCTAGTGCAAGATTATCCCAGATTTCTTTAGCTGTGTTGCAACTATGAACCTTGTCATGCTCAGATCTGGTGATAGTACACATAAGATAGTTCTTAGCTTTCAAGTTTAGTTGATGTTGGATTTTCTGCTCTTGAGTCCATTCAGTTCTAGGCACTCCAGCTTCAGCTTCACTCCTTGGCTCAGTGTAGCCATTTTCTATCAGTTCCCAGATGTCAGCATTCTGTGCATCCAAGAATGCCATCATCCTCTTTTTCCAATAATCATAATCAGTTCCATCAAAGAGAGGGGGTCTGTTGATAGCTTGTCCTTCTGCATCCATGATTGTAGGATCGTACTGCCTTAGCACTTGTTAGATGCTCAACCCTGTCAAGGCTGAGCTCTGATACCAATTGAAGTTGGCACATGCAAACACAAGAAGGGGGGTTGAATTGTGTTTGTTAATTATTTTCGCAAAAACCCTTTTCACAAGCATAAGATAAAAAGATTAAGCACACAAGAAATCCTTTTTTAAAAGATTAACAAAACCAAAATCAAATCCCATAGTTAGTATAAATAAATAAGACTATAAAAGATAAGGGATAGAAAATTCACTCGGGTATTTTATCCTGGTTCACTCTCTTCCAATCAAGAGCTACGTCCAGTCCCTTCTACTTGAAGGATTTTCTCCACTATTTTCAAATAGTTTCTACAACAAGTATTCTTTACCTCTCCAGGCTACAAGTATTGCTTTCTTGCCAAGCCTCATCAGGCTCTAACTCTATCACAGAGATTTTTCTAAGATCTTTCTAACTCATTATATGTGAGGGTATGAAGGTTTAAGATCTACCGAATATTTTCACAAATATTCAATCCTTAAGAATTACAGACTTTTGCTTTACAAAGGGAATACGAGCTTTGAATATCTTGCAAATGTTCAAAATGGCAAAAATCCTTCTTCAGTGCTTGAGACCTTCTATATTTATATAGCGGTCTTCAACTTCTCTTGTAAATCTTCAACGGTCATTTGAATAGTCCCATTATAGAGATAGCATTAAATGCATGATATCCGTTGAGACTGATAGCTTGATTTTGGCCGTGTTGAAAAGCATCCTTGGTTATTAGAAAATCACAAAATGGAGGCTCACTGTTCTGAGCAATTCGTACCTTAAAAACTTTCTTTCCTCCTTTGTGTATAACCCAGCTTTTTGTCCAGCAATAAAGATGTCATCGTACAGATCGTTTTGCAATTCCAATTGCTCTATTTACTTTTTGTATTTCCTTGATAGTACTATGAACTTTCTCACAAAGGAACAAGTCATTAACCAGATAAAACAATTGTGAAGAACACACATTCCTTCGAAATAAATATCAATATTTTGAAATAAATTCAATGTGGTCCAGATTGTACGAAATCACTTTCAAGGTAGTAAAGATATAGAAGATGTAGAATCGTCTACTAGCAATTAGTTTTAGAACGCGTCTACACAAGGTTTTATTCTTCTCGTCCACTGATGTGGTAGAAGCGCGCATCCACACAAGTCTTTTGGACTTGCTAAGTCCTTAGAGAAACTCCGTCCAATGAAGTGGCACTATGGACGTTTACTGAATTTTAGTTAGGCACTATGGATGTCTACTTGAGTTTCGAGGAGAGCACTCGTCTGCTGACGTGGCTACTTATGGACGTATACTGATTTTTAGTTAGCCATCGATTAAAGTATAAACAATTTAAATAACCTTTGGACGGGTAATACTTTGTAAGAGTCCAAGCATTGTATACCTTATATTATTTTGGATATTCCTCCATAAACTGAACTCACTTGTTAGATCTCAACTAACACTTTGCCAAGCAAATTTAATCCTTTTGTTAACATCAAAACCTACAAATTAAAAATAAACCAGAACCACTTTGGTTTCAACAAATTCCGTCTGAAGTGGGAATCTATAAGCCACAAGAGAAGAAACTAGACTCAAGGACTATTATTGGGTATTTTGTTTGAAATGCTGAAAAGTCCAAAGGGTATAGATTCTATTGTCCATCACACAACACTAGGATTGTGGAATCAAGAAATACGAAATTTCTTGAGAATGACTTGATCAGTGGGAGTGATCAGTTTCGGGACATTGCATATGGAAAAGATCATTATGAAGATCAAACCTCTGGATCAAGTGAAAGATTGATTGTCGTTCATGCCCCTCAAGTTCAAATGGGTGTAAGACAACCGATAATTGAAGTTCCACAAGATGTTGAAAATGATCCTGGAGATGTATCTGCAAGAGTCGGACTATAACATTGGAGACGTAAATGATATTGAAACGTTTCCACAAGCCATGAGTTCTAAGGAATCGAATTCGTGGTGTAATGCCATGAAAGATGAGCCGGATTATATGGCATCTAATCGAGTCTGGGATCTCATTCAATTGCCTAATGGTGTAAAATCTATTTTATGTAAATGAGTCTTTAAAATAAAGAAAGACTTACCAGGCAACATTAGGAGATGTAAGGCAAGACTTGTAGCCAAAAGGATTCGCTCAAGGAGAAGGGATTGACAACATGGAGACTTTTTTCTCCTGTATTTAAGAAAGATTCTCTTTAAGTATTTATGGCATTAGTAGTTCATTTTGACTTTGAGTTACATCAAATGAATGTGAAGACGACGTTCCCCAAATGTAATGTAGAAGAAGAGGTATAAATGAAACTACCTAAGGATTCTCCTCTAGTAATGGTGAGCACTTAGTCTACAAGCTTAATAAATCCAATATGGATTGAAACAAATCTACCACCAATGGTATTTAAAATTTCATGAGGTCATCACTTCATTTGGTTTAGAAGAGAATGTATATACCAGAAGGTTAGTGGGAGTAAGATTTGTTTTCTTGTGTTATACGTGGATTATATTTTGCTTGCGACTAATGATGAGAGTATGCTATGTCAAGTGAAATAATTTTCTCTCGAAGAACTTTGATACAAAGGTTATGGGAAAGGCATCTTATGTCATTGGCATTAAGATCCATGGGGAAAGATCTCAAGATCGGGTTTGTCTGAAGAGACCTATATCAACAAAGTTTTAGAGAGATTTAACATGAAGGATTGTTCACCGAGTGTAGATCCCATTGTGAAGGGTGACAAATTGGATTTAAGTCAGTGCCCTAAAATGTTTTGGAACGGGAACACATGAAAAACATTCCATATGCTTAAACTGTTGGAAGCCTTATGTATGCTCAAGTTTGAACCAGACCTGACATTGCATATGATGTTGGAGTTTAGGGAATATATCAGCAATCCAGGTGTTGACCATTGAAAAGCTGCAAAGAAGGTGATGATATGTCTCCAAGGGACAAAGAACTACACGCCCATGATATACAATTGATGATCTAGAAGTAATTGGCTTCTCAAATTCAGACTATGCCAATTGCATTCTTACCCGAAAATAGATATCTGGTTATTTTATGCTAGCTGGTGGAGCTGTATCTTGGGGAAGTGCAAAGCAGTCCTTGACTAGTACTTCTATTATGGAGGCTAACTTCATTTCTGGTTTTGAGGCTACATCGCATGGTGTATGATTGAAGAGTTTCATAACTGGGCCTAGAGTTGTGGACTCTATTTGTAGGCCATTGAAGTTGTACTATGACAACTCTGCTGCAGTATTTATGGCTAAGAACAATAAGAGTGAAGTTGAAGTAAGCAAATCGACATCAAGTATTTAGCCATAAGAGAACGGGTTGTTGAACACATTTCACTGAGTTGTTGATTGTTGATCCTTGACTAAAGGCATGCCACCAAAGAATTTAAGTACCGAGTAGTGCGAATGGGACTTGGTTCCGTTTTCGACTTACATTTATTGTTTTCAATGAAACTCTTAATTTAGTTTGATGTTTTCTCATATGTTTTATGCACGTATTTGTTTGGAGAAATATCATTTGGTTTTGACCTAGAATAAACATATGGTTTATTCATTAAGTTAAGGGCTGGTATTGAGAAACTTGATATATTGTGATACATGGAAGATAGTACTCATTATTAGAGGACCTATCGCCATGATTCATATATTTTGTTTCTTATTAAGATTGATGATGGGTAAATGGACCAAGTGGGAGAATGATATAATTTCCCCTTAAACATAGGAGCAGACGTGCTCTGTTTGTTGGGGATTTGTTGAAGATAGAATTAAGTTGAAAGTGGTTACTATCTTCATGGGAAATTCAGTTCTGATATGGTCCATTTATTTGATCTGGTTCAACCCATTATCTCAGTAGCAGTTATATGCTGATAACATGATCTCCTATTTTTATGCCCCGGTGGTTACACGTTTGTTGAGCTCTGTGATGGCCAAAGCTCTATATAAGGAACGTGCTACTATTTGCTTAAGGTCACTGAACCTGCTCCTCTTCCAGTATACTACACCATCGAGTACGATTAAGTGAGGGTTTGGAAATCTAAAGCAGAAACGGTTTACAGCGTAGACGTGTCGACGACAGCGACGAATTGAAGGACTTGAAGAACAGAGCTGCAATCCAATTGGAGGTCTTCTGTAAAGGATCTAGACTCAAGTAGGAACATGAATCATCAAGAAGAGTGTATCAAGGAGCAATGACAGGAGGTTGGTATTTCATGATCCGTTTTTATGCTTCCGCTATGATCATAACATGCTATTGTATGAATCTGTATGATGTGTTTAGATAACATTTTTTTCTTACACTATGTTCATATACCTCCAACCTAAGAAAGGTGGACATGTAACTTTTGGTGGAAACCAGAAGGGAAAAATTGTTGGTGCAGGTAAAATTGGTGGTAAACCTTCGTTACCTATCATCTGTGATGTTTTATATGTCAAATGGTTAAAACATAATCTGCTTAGCATAAGTCAATTGTGTGATAGTGGTTTTCTTGTATCTTTTTCTAAGGATGCATGCATAGTCAATGACAAAAATGGAAAGACCCTTTTTTCTGCCAAAAGGCAACACAATCTGTATAAGATTGACCCGACTAAACATTCAGATCAAAGTGTAAAATGCTTTATGCCTAAAGAGGATGAGGAGTGGCTATGGCATAAGAAACTAGGACATGTTAGTATGAAACAAATTTCTATATTGAAAAAGTATAACCTTGTGAGAGGATTGCCTGATGTTTATTTTAAGAAAGACGTTTTGTGTGATGCATGTCAAAAAGGTAAACAAGTAAAATCAAGTTTCAAATCTAAGAAAGAAGTCACCTCCTCTAGATCTTTGCAACTTTACACATGGATCTATTTAGACCAGTCTGTGTAGCTAGCCTAGGTGGAAAGAAATATGGTTTTGTCATAGTTGGTGACTATTATAGATTCGCATGGGTACTCTTCTTAACCCACAAGGATAAGTCTTATAAGGTATTTACAGTATTCAGTAAAAGAGTACAGAATGAACAGGTTTCTATATTTCTGCTATTAGAAGTGACCATGGGGGTGAATTTGAAAATGAGCAGTTTAAACTTTTCTGTGAGGAAAATGGTATTTCTCACAATTTCTCTGCACCTAGAACTCCACAGCAAAATGGAGTGGTTGAGAGAAAGAACAGATATCTTCAAGAGATGGGTGGAACAATGCTCAATGAAAATAATCTTCCTAAGTACTTCTGGGAAAAAGCCATTAACACTGCTTGTTATGTTCAAATTAGAATACTGGTTAAACCTATTCTTAATAAGACTCCTTATGAATTGTGGAAAGGTAGAAAACCTAACATATCATATTTTCATGCATTTGGATGTGAATGTTATATTTTAAATACAAAAGATCATTTTGGAAAATTTGACTCTAAAGTAGATGAGGACATATTCATTAGTTATTCTGAAATGTCTAAAGATTTTAGAATCTTTAATTCTAGAACCTCTGTTGTAGAAGAATCAATACATGTGAAATTTATTGATGGTTTAAAGACTGATAAAGAACTATCAGATCTAGAAGATGATATTGCAGGTATTGATCTAAGTCCATCTGAGGAAAAGTCTTCAGACAAGTCAAAAGTAGACGTGTATGAAATTTAGAAAATTAGACGAGTGCTGAAACGTCCTGGAAATTCAAGACTTATCATCCAGAAGATCTTATCATTGGAAGTTCATCTCAAGGAGTTAGAACCAGATCTACTTTCAATAAGAATAATAACATGGCCTTCATATCAGATTTGGAACCCAAAATAATTGAAGAAGTCTTACAAGATGAAAGCTGGATTCTAGCCATGCAAGAAGAACTGAATCAGTTCAAAAGAAATGATGTGTGGATTCTGAAGTTGACACTGACAAACACAAGAAGGGGGGTTGAATTGTGTTTGTTAATAATTTTCGGAAACAACCTTTTTCAAAAACAAATTTCTTACATAAGAAGATTAACACAGAAATAAGGATACACAAATATATCTTTTAGAAGCTTAACAAAAGCATTATCAAAACCCCACAGTTAGTATAAGCAAATAAAACTAAAGAGTTTAGGGATAGAAGATTCACGCAAGAGATTTTATCCTGGTTCACTCTCTTCCATCAAAGAGCTACGTCCAGTCCTTTCGACTTGAAGGATTTATCCACTATTTCTCCAAATAGATTACAACCAAGTATTCAACACCTCTCTAGGCTACAAGTATTTCTTTCTTACCAAGCCTCTTCAGGCTATAACTCTAACAAAGAGATTTAATGTTCGATCTTCTTAACTCACCATGTGTGAGGATATGACAGTCACTAGTGCAAAAAAAGGATTCCACATCGGTTATTTTTGGCTTTTCACATCGGTTTTCAAACTGATGTTGAAAAGACCGATTTTGTTTATTGTTACTTTTCACATCGGTTTTAAAACCGATGTTTCAAGTACAATTTTAACAGCGGTTTTCAAAATAACCGATGTGGAAAGTTCATTTGTCACATGGGTAACCTATTGGAAATATCACTTTCCACATCGGTTTAGGCTTAAACCGATGTGGAAATTAGACTTTACACATCGGTTTTCAGAAAAACCGATGTGGAAATTTCACTTTCCACATCGGTTTTTTATTAACCGATGTGTAAAGTCTAATTTTTTTTAAAACTCTTTTTTTACATTTCTATCATTCCTTTCCCCTGTTTCAGTAATGCAGATCAATACCAGAATAACATATTCTAAATATTCTCAACACAATCACTTTTGTACAACAAAAACACACTAAATATTATTAATATATACTGAATTTATTACGAACAATACATATGTACTTCAATTACATTCAGACAACAAAGATAATTAGAAACCAAAAAGCTACATGATATATTATAGATTTCATATCAAAATAGATATGATCAGTCAAAAGTATACTATAGCTAGTACATGATAAGTTTTTAAACTAACTACATATATACAAACTATGGTTGGTATACTTCAAGAAAGAAAGTTTCCCAACGCCTCCTTATGTTGTTGATGTCGGAATCAGATAATGGATTTGGATTGTTGAATATCTGCAAGTTTAATTGGACAAAAGATTATATCTTTTAAGTAATAAACTCACATAAAACACATAACGAATCTATAACTGTTACTTCTAATTGTTACCAATTAACATTTACCTTATGCCATCTTTCAGTGATCCTGGAGGAGATAATTTTGAACATCCACTTCATCACATAGTATCCACATTCATATGATCCACGTTGTATACGTGACTACGTACAAATGAAACCCAATTAGAATATGAGGAATTAAATAGAAATCAATAATTATACCCACTGCATTTGAAGCGTTTGAACAAATAAATATCTTACGTTAGGAATAATCCATCTGATAGCCCAACGCCTTTCACCTCGCAACATGTGGTTTGCATTAATAGAACTATCATGACAAAATAAACAATAATTAAAGTATATATAATAGATTTCAGATAATTAAAACAACTGCATTACTGATTATAAAGTATTTTAATGCTTACGTTTCGATGATCTTCTTCAGTTCATTCACCGGCTTATTTCTAATTGAGCAGAAGAAGACCACGACGTTCATCCTAGGGTACAAGATCAACAGTTGCCAATGCTTGCTGTATTTGCGGAACAATTAGTGACTAAGTCATATATAGTTATAATTAAATAACTGGTACTTACTTATTGAGATAAGGCGCAAGGTAGAATTGATGATCGTCTCGGGCAAGTATATCACGTATGGTGGTGGCCGGGTCTTCTGATGCTAGGAGAACATCACCCTGAATGAACATGGGGTCAATGAACCCATAAAGGGCGAGGTTACCCTGATCAACTAACATACGATGCAGATACCTAATATATTGAAAAAACATGTTAATTATCATAGTATTTAAAATTTAATTACTTAACTTATAAATAAAATGTACTTACGTGCACCATAATGATAGGTGTGCAGAACTAGTCATTTCTTTATCGAGTAAAATCTCCATAAGTTCCTTCTTTAGGATATACAGTTCGTCACCTGGACTGGCATCATGTTCCAACCTTACCAAAGCTGCGTCATTCTCCATGGTAACAACCTGTATAGCCAGAAGTTTAAAAATATCACCAGGTGCCCCTTTGTCGATCCCCTAAACAACAAAGATATATATTAGTAATCACAGATAAGTTATTTCGTTCGTAATTAATTAAATGGTCAAATGAATACCTTGGCAGGAGCAGACATCTCTGGTCTTCCTGGATCCGACCTTTTAGGCAGAATATCATTTCCAACATCCTATAACGAATAAAAATAAAGCATTATCTTTAAACAATAATAAATAATTTCAACTATGAATATAGAAAAACACAACTAACTGAATACCTCAGATGCAACAAGAAAGTTGACCAGTCTTCTTGACCAGGGGATGAAGTTACCGGGGGCCTGACCCACTGTTTGAACCTCCTCAGTGGGCACAGGGACTCGAGCATCAGCATCTCAAATAATCTCAACAACGACCCTCACCTGATCATCCGGTAATAAACGATGGTGTATGGTATTACCTAAGTAATTATGTGCCCTCCCCAATGCCACTAAGCAGCGATCATGATGATCATCAACATACAGCTCACACCTATCAGGGTCGTCATCATCATCATCATCATCATCACCATCATCATCATTTTCAGGCTGATGAGGAGGATCACATGATCCCTTAGTGCTCACATGGACAGAGGGTTGGACAGAGGGTTGGACACCGGCTGTCATCTGCTGGGACATAGAAGTCAATATTGCCATCTGCTGGGTAAACTGCTCGGTCATCTCCTGTCTAAGCTCAGCTGAAATCTCCTGTTATAGCCATGCTCTATCTGCATCAACATCCCTATGGCATTGGTGTGAAGATGAACCATGGTATTGGCGAATGCCGATGCCCCATCCAACACCAATGACACGGCCAGGGTGGTCTGGTTTACCGATGGTAGCAGCTAAGATATCATTGTGTCCTCAAGGAACAAAGGTTCCTTGGGTTACCTGCTCGTCCAAGGCATCCTATAACATATAAAATATCAGGTCACATTACAATTCAGTAACAATCTTAAAATGACAATTACAATTCAAACTATACTTACAATCTTCTCAGCTACTTGGTGGACCTCCTCAGATGTATATTGTCCCGTTTTTCTTTGTCGGGCCCTCTTCCATTTACGATGGCATGGGGGTGGAGGTGGATCAACAACTTCTGGACGATTTTTAGCGTTAGGATCCGCTGGAGATGCTGCTTCCTGACGTGCTTTCTTTTCCTCTTCCACCATTATCTGACCAAGCTTTTTATATCCCCCACGAGACATGACATGGGGGTAGACATTCTTGCTTTGGTTTTCCCGCCCCTTTTTCCTCTTCTCCTGTTATAAATAGAAGACAATTAAATTACATAAGTAAATAAAATTAATGAAATTACATAAATTTAGAGACATATCAAATAAGTTAACCTGAAAGTCGGGATCATGTCGGCTCTGAACAAAGCGATCCCACGTCGCCTAGTCAAGAAACGGGTACACCTCCAGTGGGTTCTTTTCACATGTTGGATTGAATACATAGTATCTGCCAAGGTCGACCTTAAAAGCCCTCCAACGCTCACCAGCATACTTTTTCAAACGCTTCTTCATATCCGTCGTATCCGGTATGTCAAAGGTGAGCTACATTAACATCAAAAGAATCAATGAATTACTGTATGATATTAGTAAGATTAAAATAAAGTAGATACAGACAAACACAGGACGTAAAAGTATAGATACCAGAATACTCTCCCATATCTGATCCTTCACGCCCGCCGGTACATCTTTCCAATTATCAATAAGTATACTAGGCCTGCTTCTAGCAAGGGTCGCCACAAAACTGTTAAACTGCTCTGCCATTGACCCAATAGGATTGAGGTTATTATCAAAGTATATTCTTATCCTTTGATTTGAACCACGGTTGGCAGTCAAATTCCTCATTCGTGTGGCACATATACCCTTTCTACCCGTAGATGGGGTCTCCGACCTGCTGCATGAAAGAGGGATATCCTCAGGATCAGCCATGTATACCTGATAAGCCTCTGGCTCATCTAGTTTTATAGCTAGTATGACCAGGGTTTTGTGCAAATTATATCGTATTTTAACCCAAATTAGATTAGATTGTCCTCAAGCAAGGTTTTGAGTCTCTAGAGTAGTTTTAAGTTAATTTAGCTAGTTTTAAGTCAAAATAATACACTTATGGTTATTTCCTTACTTTCAGGTTAAGTAGAAGCTGAGAAAATAAAGAACAGAGGTCTCGCCCCGCGAAGGACACGCTCGCCACGCGACCCCGAAGCCTGACTGTTCCAAGAAATTGCTAAGTCTCTGGTTCGCCTC
Organism: Sophora flavescens; assembly: GCA_030762895.1. Taxonomy (NCBI): domain Eukaryota; kingdom Viridiplantae; phylum Streptophyta; class Magnoliopsida; order Fabales; family Fabaceae; genus Sophora; species Sophora flavescens. Next base: position 123,204,528 of record CM061066.1, read on the forward strand.
GCGAAGAAGATCTCGCCCCGCGAGTCTTGCAAACCTGAAAAAGTCAGAGACGATCACGGCTTGCCCGTGTTGAAGGTCATGGCCGTGGCAGTTTTGAAGCTGAAGAGTCTCGCCTCGCGAGCATCCCTTCGCCTCGCGAATCTGGAAGTCAGAGAGCATCACGGGTAGGCCCTGATGGCCATAACGGGCGTAAGGAGAAACTCTTCATATCCTCGCCTCGCGAGCAAGCACTTCGCCTCACGAGAATGCCAAGGGTTGCGGACAGTTCATGAAATTCGCCTCGCGAATGGTTGTTCTCCTCGCGAGCCATCTGAATTCTGAATTTGTATAAAAGGCTGTTCTGAACATTTTGTAAAAACTTTTGCTACTCCAACTTTCTGATATACATTTTTCTCTGCGATTTCGTTGTTGCCATGGAGCACTAAGTCCTAGGATTAGTCTACTGTTTGAGGATCCTATATACTTGAGGTTATGTAAATCCCTATTTTAATTGCTTTTCCCTCTTCAATACCATACCTTGTATTTCTGTTTGCTTAATTCAGGAGTATATTGTATTGTATTGATTTATTTCTGGTGATATCATGTTCCTATAATTAATCGCATCTGCTTAATTTGCGTGTGTACATTTCGTGTTCGCTTAGTTCACGAAGGGCTTAATCCCGTTTGCTTAATTCGGGAATAGGAACATGTATCTGTGGTAGTAGTTTCGCTTGTAAATTGCTACTACAACCGGGAGGGGATAAAGGGGATAAGAATCTGCTTAGGGCTTGGGATTACATTAACCAAGGATAGTTGGGAATTCTTGACAGTAGATTAATCGTTGTTTGATATTTGATAATCTCTCTTCAACTGCCCTGTTTTTAATTGCTCTGTTTTGTTTGTTTCTTATTTGCACTCCAATCCACCCCCCCCCCCCCCCCCCAAAAAACTGATTTTTGTGAAAGGTAATATTCTCAGAGTCCTTGAGAGACGACATCCGAGTTGTCGCACTAGACTACAGTTTTAAACCCGCTCATCCTTTTTGGCGCGTGCGCGACAGCGCGACCAAAAATCGGCGCCGTTGCCGGGGACTCTGAGTTGTTATTTTTCTCAATTTGTTTTTATTTTATTTTCTTTTCTTTCTTTTATTTTCTGTTCTGTTTTGAATTGGTCTGGCTACTAGGTCTCATTGCCCTGAATCGTGTGATTTTGACCGGGAAATTGAAAGAACATTGCACACACTCCGTAGGGAATTTCGGGCTAGCACTAGTAGTGATTCCAATTTTAAAACTGCTTTTGAAAACATGGGAGACCAGAGGACATTAAGGCAGCTTGCTGCCCCTGATGTCAACTATAATGGATTATGTATTTCTTACCCTGGTGCTGACACCCCTTTTGAACTAAAATCTGGTTTTATTCACCTTTTGCCCAAGTTTAATGGTCTTGCAGTGAGGATCCACACAAGCACTTGAAAGAATTCCAAGTTGTATGCTCAACAACCTCGAGAGCAGAGGAGTCACCGAGGACAGTATCAAGTCAAGGCTTTTCCATTTTCACTCCAGGGAGCTGCAAAGGATTGGCTATTGTACCTTGAGCCTAACTCCATCACAACTTGGAATGATTTGAAGAGGGTGTTCCTAGAAAGGTATTTTCCTGCTTCAAGAGCTGCTTCCATAAGGAAAGAGATATGTGGCATCAGGCAAGGGAACGAGTCACTAGTTGAATACTGGGAAAGGTTCAAACATTTGGTCTCTAGTTGCCCCCAGCATCAAATATCTGAACAACTCCTGATCCAATACTTTTATGAAGGATTGTTGCCTATGGATAGGAATCATTGGATCTTTGCTAGTGGGGAGCATTAGTTGATAAAACCCCTGGCTTTGCTAAGCAACTTATTGAGAACATGTCGTTGAATTCCCAGCAGTTTTCTACAAGAAGAAATTCAGTTGAGCCAAGAGGTGTGCATGAGATTCATAGTTCATCTTCCAACCAGGCCGCCCTTGAGAATAGATTGGATGAGCTGACCTCCTTTGTAAGACAATTGGCAATAGACAAGGTTCAGCCGGCAAAGTTATGTAGCATGTGCAATGCACCTGAGCATCCATTTGATCCATGCCCGATCCAGAGAGAAGAGTTTGTTAGTGAAGTACCTCAGGCTTATGCAGTGAACCCCTATAATCAAGGAGGCAGCCAGAATCGGTACAGCATTCCAGACCTCTCTACTAATAGGTACCATCCTAGCTGGAGAAATCACCCTAATCTGCGGTATGGGAATTCTTCCCAACAACAGCCGATGGCACCTCAGAATCATCCTCCAGTGACCACTTCTGCACCTTCTGGACCATCATTAGAAGACTTGGTGAAGCAAATGGCTGCATCTAGTGTACAGTTTCAGCAGAGGACAGATGCTAGTATTCAAGATTTGAGGACACAGATTGGACAATTGGCCACATCCATGAATAGTATACAACAAGGTCAAGGGACAAACCAGCTGCCTGCACAGCCAGTGATAAATCCTAATGCCTCCAACCCTAATGTGAGTGTCATCTCTCTGAGATCTGGAAAGGTTGTTGAGGCCACTTCTGGAAAGGATGAAGAAACTATGAATGCTACTCCTGAGCCTACTGTTGAGGCTACTCCTGAGCCTGTGGTTGAAGTTGAAACTGAGAGAGTGTATAGACCACCCATTCCATTCCCACATAGAATTCAGAAAAATTTGAAGATTGGTGGTGAAAATAAAGAGAAGGAGATTCTTGATGTTTTCAGAAAAGTAGCTGTTAATATTCCACCGTTGGATGTGATCAAGCAAGTGCCCAGATATGCTAAATTTCTGAAGGACCTATGCACTAACAAGAGGAAGATGAAGACTAATGAGAGGGTTGACTTGGGAATGAATGTCTCAGCGCTTATCCAGTCAAAGATAGAAAGAGTTGCTTCTATAGCCCCTACTCAGGCACTGCCACAAAAGTGCAAGGATCCAGGCACCTTCACTATTCCTTGCACTATTGGGGACAAGAAGTTTGAGAACTGTATGTTGGACTTGGGAGCATCAATCAATGTCATGCCTACATCCATCTTTAATAACCTTGATCTGGGGCCATTGCAGTACACAGGTCTTACCATCCAGTTGGCTAACAGGACCAGTGCCCGACCCATGGGGATGGTAGAGGATGTCCTAGTGCAAGTTGATGATTTGATATTCCCTGCGGATTTCTATATCCTAGATATGGCAGGAGAGACTCAGTCAAGTAAATCACCCATAATCTTGGGGAGACCATTCATGATGACATCCAAGACCAAGATTGATGTTTATGATGGGACTATGTCGATGGAGTTTGGTGGTATTGTGGCCAAATTCAAGATTTTTGATGCTATGAAGCACCCAGTAGAGGAGCACTCTGTATTCCACTTAGAGTTGCTGTCTGAGCTCATTGAGGACACTCATGATGACCTTATTTCTGATTTTCCTGTTATTTCTGGTTTTGATGATGTATATACTTGTACTAACTGCACTAACACTAACCCATGTTCTGTTTGTTCTGAGTTTTTGGATTTAACCTTGCAGGGTGAGGATGATAGTGAAAGTGATAGTGAAAGTGAAGCTGTTTATTCAGCAGAAGTCCTTGACCCTATGGCTGCTCCCAATGCACCATCTGTTGAGCAGCCACCTTCTTTGGAACTCAAACCACTTCCTGAGAACCTAAAGTATGCCTACTTGGGGAGGGATGCAACATTGCCAGTCATCATTTCCTCCAGCCTCAACTCTGATCAGGAAGCCAAGCTTTTAGAAGTTCTGAGGAAGAACAAGAAGGCCATGGGGTGGACATTGGCCGATATTCCAGGAATTAGCCCCTCCAGATGCATGCACAGAATTTTACTGGAGGATGGGGCTAAGCCAGAAAGACAAGCCCAAAGGCGACTTAACCCACTGATTCTGGATGTGGTAAAGAAAGAGGTGACTAAGCTTCTACAGGCAGGTATTATCTATCCCATCTCTGATAGTTCTTGGGTAAGTCCGGTTCAGGTTGTACCAAAGAAGTCTGGTCTAACAGTAGTTAGGAATGAAAATAATGAACTTGTGCCTACTAGAGTCCAGAATAGCTGGAGAGTTTGTATAGACTATAGGAAGCTAAACCAGGCCACCCGAAAGGATCATTTTCCTTTGCCGTTCATAGATCAGATGCTAGATCGGCTGGCT